>CM038626.1:48021853-48690927 GCA_021554675.1 Leuciscus idus | reverse complement strand
CTCTTCTTTTTGACACTGTATCTATTGCAAACTATAATGCTAATTTATAATGTGTCATGTAAATTCGGCCATCTGTCACAATCAGGAACTTTCACCGTGTCTAGACCTGGCGCGAGCTGACAGGCCCGTTCTACAGGGGAGCCTGAGTGTGTAAAGCGCCCTCAAACAAAAACAATGCGGCGAGAGGCGACGCTACACAACAAATTACCAACAACTGATTGCGCAACACATTCGCGCGCGCTCTCTTTCTCACGCACTTCAAGCACTCGCTGGGCGGTGGGAGATTGATGCGCCGAACCCGAGTCGGGGGACTTAGTTAAGTTTTTGTGCAGTTTTTTGCTTTATTTGGTAGTATTTCTAATTAATGGTTTTAAAATAGTATTAGTAATAAATATATATATATTTTTTTTAAATCAGTCGTTCAATCATTTTGGCGCCCCTATGGATGAGTGGTGCCCTTAGCATTTGCCTATTCCGCCTATGCCGCGGGCCGGCCCTGAGACTAGCAGTAAGCGAGATCAACATTAGAATAACACACTGATCATATTCTAACATTTCATCATGTTGAGCTGTATAACATTGATTAGTTTTATGTACATTTGCTCACCTCTAGATTTGCGCGTCTTTGTCGAGTCGAAGTTAGCCACGGACGCTAGCTCTCAGCATCTCGTAAATCCCACGCTGATATTGATCCTCGTTTTAGTTCTCCTTTTGTCCCAAAGTCTGCTTGCCATGATCCATAATATTTGAACGAAACAACAACTTGAGTGTGCTGCTATACGTAACGCAGGTGTCCACATCTGTCGCCATGGTTACTACGGCAATACGAGTGGAAACCAGGGATAACGCGGATATTACGTCATTACCTTTAGGGATATTGTAAGTACACAACTGCAGGAAATATATCACACTCTGCAAAGGATTTTTGGATATTTTATTACAAAAATCTTACATATTGTAGCTTTAAAAGTCTGTTTGCAAAGCCTGCACCGAAATTACGACTGATTTACCAAATAATCCACAGTGAAATATATTCTCCAAGTTCTCCAGCGCTGTTTGGCCGTTGCTAATAAATTTGTCCCAAGCGCTCCAAAACCGGCAACCAGCATAATGACATAATGAGTCAACGAATAATCCATGGAAAGTTTGTATATAATCCACAGGTTTAAACAGTTCCAGGCAAGGAAAATCCAATCAAAATAATAATCCAATGGCGTTTCCCACACGCATTTAAATGTTTAAAAGTATTTCAGTGAAGCTTCAAACCATCATTAAGTGATTTTAAAGCTTTAATCTGTGAAAAACTCTGTTCTTCAGGTGTGTTTGGTGTTGAAGATGAATTGAAGTATATGATGGAGGGAGAATCATTCACTCTAAACTCTGATCTTACTGAAATAAAGGATGGTGATGTGATTCAGTGGAAGTATGAAAACACTTTAATAGCTGAAATCAATAAACGGACCGACAGAATCGCTGTATATGCTGATGTTCTTGATGGGAGATTCAGAGACAGACTGAAGCTGAACATACGATCTGCATCTCTGACCATCATAAATATCACTGAAGAGACTGGAGATTATTCTCTACAGATCAACGGTGTGAGAAAGAGAAGGATCAATATTGGAATCTATGGTGAGGTTAAACACATTTGTTTCACCTTTATTTAATGACAACATTTGGTACTAAACGGTTATCCGGACCACACCACGTGACCACACGTAAATAATTATCAAAATGGCGCCACACCTATTTCTGAATAGAACGTGTGGTCCGGATAACCGTATAGTACCCAACATTTAAATTAATTCATACACCATTTTGTTTCTTTTTGTTTGTTTTAATATATTGTTTATTTCAAACTGACATTTTAAACTATTTAGTAAAACATTATTAAGTGATTTCACAGTATTAATCTGACAAACCCTGCTTGTGTGTGTTCTGTGTGTGTTTTTGGTATCAGTGTCAGTGAAGGAGGGAGAATCATTCTCTCTAAACTCTGATCTCACTGAAATAAAGGATTATGAATGGATTCAGTGGGGGTTTGAAAACACTTTAATAGCTGAAGTCAATAAACGGGCCGACAGAATCGCTGTATATGATTATGTTTTTGATGGGAGATTCAGAGACAGACTGAAGCTGAACAATCAAACTGGATCTCTGACCATCACAAACATCACAACTGAACATGCTGGAGTTTATGAACGAAGGTTGCCGAGATCAATCAGTTATGTCTTTCTCGCAGTCTTTGGTAGGTTAAATATTTGTTTTAGCATTTTATGTTTTAATCAAACGAAACAATATTAATCCAAACACCATTTTGCTTCATTTCTATGTTTCGTTTTATATTATTGTTAATTTGACATATCAATATCTCAGATACAAACTCTGTTTCTGTTTGTTGATACAGTTGAAATATCAGTGAAGGAGGGAGAATCACTCACTGTAAACTCTGATCTCACTGAAATAAAGGGTTATGATTGGATTCGGTGGATGTTTGGAAATGAAAATATTTTAATAGCTGAAATTAATGTAAAGGCCGACAGAATCACTGTATATGAAGATTATCTTGGGAGATTCAGAGACAGACTGAAGCTGAACAATCAAACTGGATCTCTGACCATCACAAACATCACAACTGAACATGCTGGAGATTATAAACTACAGATCAAAAGTATGAGAGAGTTTTGGTTTTCAAAATGTTTCTCATTAAAATATTTCAGAGTTTCTGTTTCTGGTGAGTCGAGATAATTTCTCATGTCCTTCAAATATTCTTGTTTTTAACCAGTTATTTACATATTAACTGTTGAATCATTTAATAGTTTGAGATAATAGATCAAATATAAACACTGACTCAACACACTGGGCCCTATTTTAACGATCTAAAACGCAAGTATCAAGCGCAAAGCGCAAGTAACTTTGTGGGCGGGTCTCGGCGCTGTTGCTATTATACCGGCGGGATAAATGACTCTTGCGCCCGACGCAAATCTAAAAGGGGTTGGTCTGAAGTAGCTTCATTATTCATAGGTGTGGTTTGGGCGTAATGTGAAATAAACCAATCAGAGCGTCATCTCATCTATCTATCTATCGTAATAATGTATGATTTGCAAAAATGAAAACTGCTGCTTAGATGAGAGAATCAAAGTGTATGTGCGTTGTGCACACGCTACATTGATTATGGCCAAGCATGCGCCCTTAAAATAGCATAATGAACAATGCGCCAATGTTTTATGGAACAGCAAAATAGCACCAGAGATTGTTTGCGCCGGAACACGCCTCCTTTTTTGCGCTGAACCGCCCCGGGGAGCGCAAGTTCATCCCCTAGTTTAGCGACGTGCTTCTGTGGAGGGAAAAGCGCGCTTTGCGCGGGTGCAAAATAGGAATGATACATGCGTCGGTGTACAAAGTCAATTGCGCTGGGTGCAAGATAGGGCCCACTGACTGAACCAAAAGAAGATTGTTGATTAGAGATGTTCTTATTTTTCTTTTCTCTCTCATGTTTTCCAGCTCGTCTGCCTGTTCCTGTCATCAGCAGAGACTGTTCTTCATCTTCATCTTCTTCATCATCATCATGTTCATTGGTGTGTTCAGCTGTGAATGTGGGTCATGTGACTCTCTCCTGGTACAAAGGAAACAGTTTATTGTCCAGCATCAGTGTGTTTTATCACCACATGAGTCTTTCTCTCCCTCTGGAAGTGGAATATCAGGATAAAAACACCTACATCTGTGTGCTGAACAATCCCATCAGCAACCAGACTCAACATCTCAACATCACTCAACTCTGTCACACATGTCCAGGTACGGCTGATATTAGCGTTTGTTAACTGATCTGAGGGTTGTTCCATAAAATATGCTAAGAAAAGCAGGGATTAAACTCCAACACCTGACTTGAATGAACCTAACAAATAAGTTGGGGATAAAGTAGTTTCATAAAAGGTAATTGAAGTTTATCCCACAATCCCACTAATTTGATCCAGGTTGATCTAGTCTGGATAATTGTGTGTGCATGCGTTTCTGAAGCAGGCCTAGGCAATTCTTTGTTCAAAAAAACAATTATTTCTAAAAACTCCGGCCAGAGTGGAGATTTTGGAAAACTTAGTTTGCACGTTTGCATGTAAGCTATAGGAAAAGGAAGTGATTTGTTGCTGTTGTAGCTATTTTTGGGATTCTGATTGGCTAAGGTGGGCTTGAGCTTCTCGTTACACTGCCACCTACAGGTTTAGCATGCTCTTGATGGCATATATACACAGGTTTGTGTAAACAAACGTTTTTCTGAAAACTGACAGGTGTGCGCAATGTTATTTTTGAAAACGGAGAGGGTGAAATGTTCGTTTATGAAAATAACCAGCCACGTGTAAACGTAGCCCTAGAGGTCGATCATGGATCAAATCGATCCACCATCAAACAGCGTAAATTTTGACATGTTTTTATTTTTCTCAGTGCAAAACGTACATTTCACAGGTATATTCTCCATCTGTAAACGTTAGAAAGTCATACAAATATTTCCATTTTGCTGCTAAACTTCACAATGAATGAGCGCTGCTGTGCGCATGCGCGCCAAATAGGAGCGGAATAATTCAGACTAAATTTTTTTAAAGAATCCACATATAATAAAGATACAAAATATAGTTTTGGGTATAGGACCTATGCTACTTAATAAAGATGACTTGTACTTATTTAGAATGCTGAGAATTACAGCTTTTAATGCAAGAATTATTATTATTTATTTATTTATTTATTGGAGAAAGCAAGAATCCCCAGTTTTAAATGATTGGTTAGATTTAGTTTATAAAGTATGGAGAGGATAACATGAAATTAAGTATACAATTTGAAAAGATATGTGCAACGAAAGTCAAAGAATATTCCATAAAATAAAGAAATACATATTAGCCTACATTTTTATATAACCCTCCCTCCCTTTTAATTCTAGTTATTTGTTATTTTATTTATTTACTTATTTAATATTGAATATTTGATATTTAAAAATATGAATTGAATAACTTATTAGGAATTATGTGTCATTAAGAGTTTGATATAAATATGTGAATGCTTATTTTGTATTAAAATATATATATAAAATTTCTTTTCCCCCTTTTTTTCATATGTAAAAGTGTCTAACTTTGTACTTATTGGTTATTGTTCTAATTATGTGTTTTTTAGGCTATGTGTTGGTGGGTATTTTCACAAAAGAAAAAAAGTAGAATGAAAAATATTTATCAGGGAATAATATTATGTCTTTAAAGGAATTGTCCATTTGTATATGTGTTAAATGTGTTTGAATTGAAAGACATAATAAAGTACATAAAATATATATATGCTAAAATATTTGTTGTTGGACATGTGCCTTATTTAGAATTGTAAACCTTTTTAACTGTAATGGGACTATTGTAATGGGGTAAATCAAATGTAGGCTAATATACTGTAGACCAGTTACTAAGCTCAGATTCAACTTACCAATTAAAATTTAGTTTGTGCTTTTGTAATTATTTATTTTTAATTTTGTGATTTTAACTTTTGGTTTAAAAAGCTTTTTTTAGATTGTAATTTTCTAATGTTCTTCTGATAACCATAAAATGTTCTACAGCTGCCAAACAAAACCAGAGAGAAATGTATTCATGAATCTTTAAAACAAACTAATTAAATATTGGGCACAAAACATTCAGCCAGTAAGAAAAGAAAACGTAATCGGTTACTAACGTAACCTCGGTTCTCTCTAGAAGAGGGAACGAGTATTGCGTAAGTTAGCTTACGCTACGGGTAAAGTCATCTTTTCTCGAGATATGAAGCCAAAAAATTATCCTTCATTTTTATTCATTGTCAACGCAGTGCAGCAGCTAGCAGACCTAGCGCGCTCATTGGCTGCTCCGCGGCAACTGCAGCAGCCTACCAGTGAGCCTGGCGTGACGCGTCACAGCCCGCCAGAATGGGAGTGGCTTAGTGTATAAAAGGAAGGCTCGGAGGCTGATACCCTGGTTTTCGTCGACTGAAGCGAAATGAGCTCGTGGCGCGAGCACGGCGGGTTACGCAAGACTCGTTCCCTCTTCTAGAGAGAACCGAGGTTACGTTAGTAACCAATTACGTTCTCTTACGAGAGGTTCTCTCGTATTGCGTAAGTTAGCTTACGCTACGGGAACCCCTTGTCAACGCCGTGCGCGCCCAGCATCCACTACATGAGTCCCAGGGGAAACCCGGGGAACACTGATAAGTGGGAAACAGGTGGCCGACAGAGTGGGCCAGCACATGTTCATAAGCACACATTAGGGGGTGTAGAGCGGCTCGGCCGGTCTATACTGACATAACCCTTTCTAGTGCAGCTCAACCAGGAGAGCTAAATCGAGTAAGTAGCCCGCGCACAAAAGTGTGGGCAGGGCATACACACGACTTAGACTGATAGAAGTTTAGCCTGCAGGGCGGGGACTTCCAGGTTATAAAACCTAACAAATGTAGAGGGGGAGGCCCAGCCTGCCGCTGTACAAATGTCATGAATGGAAATCCCGCTGGACCAAGCCCACGATGAGGCCATGCCTCTGGTGGAATGAGCCCGGATGCCCAAGGGGCACTGCAGGTTTCTGGACGCATAAGCTGCCGCAATAGCGTCCACTATCCATCTGGACAGACTGTGTTTCGAGGCAGCGAGACCCTTGGTGCGCCCTCCAAACGAAACGAAAAGCTGCTCCGAGCACCTGAAAGCGGCGGAGCGCGTGACGTAATTCCTCAGAGCCCTGACAGGGCAGAGGAGGTTACTATCAACCTCGCTGCCGGATGCCGGTAGGGCTGAGAGGGAAATGACCTGCGCTCTGAAAGGAGTGCCCATCACCTTGGGGACGTAACCATGTCTCGGTTTGAGAATGACTATTGAGTTAGGTCCGAACTCAAGACACGCCCCGTTAACTGATAACGCGTGTAAGTCACCCACGCGTTTAACCCTCTGGGGTCTGGGCTGTTTTTGGGGCCCTTGAGATGTTCTGACATGCCCTGACATTTTTGCTTTTTTATCAGTAGCATATAAACATATTAATGGCAAAGGTGTAAATTCACTCTATATAGCACAAACAGGGCTACCATATTATGTGAGCCACGTGTATGTACATGTTTTCATTTTTGAGAGAATAATGTTTATGCATGGTTATTGAAAAAACTAAAAACTAAAATTTCTGAAATAAGGCCACAAAACACATAGTAAATATGTGTCAATAAGACTTTTGACTAATGGATGTCCTCGCCTAGAGTTTTTTCTTCAAAATTATGTGAAAATAGTCTTGCTTTATCGTTCACATAAAACCATACATTGATTTAAATTGATGTAAAACAGGTTTTGCTTGGAAAGCCAATATGCGAGGGGGGCGTGAACGAGGAGTGGTTTACACCTTAGAATACAATGTCCCACCCACTCTGCATAATGATGAGCCATTCATTCAGGTGTGACACAGTGACTGAGCCACAATGCAAGGACAAAAGATATATTTAGAAGAAGACTTATATTGACCATTTAAGATTTTGCTTACATCTATCTTGTAAATATGTTTTGCTATTATATTAAAAAGGTTACAATTACAACAATAATTACAATTTCAACAATATTTCAAGTGTACTCTTTCTTTGTAAAAAAAAAATGATTATAGGTCTACATTTTATCTATGTATTCATTAGTTTGAATATAGTCAACATTGGAACAGCTAACATCTTAGTTGATGACTTTATTTTTGACAAAAATAGATATAGAAATTGCTAAACAAAAGCTTATTTGACGTGGCAGTATATTCTACAGTAAAAACTGTACCCAAATCTAGTCAACAAGATGTTGTCTTTCATATTTCGCCTGACTGTAACGTTGTTTTCATGAAATATTAGGGCATATTGTTAATTTGCAGTTTAATACGTTGCTTATACAAATAGCCTACATTTTAATTTCAACATATTTCAGTCGATTTTTACTCATCTCAGTATAGCAATACAGTTTGCTAAAATATCATCATTCATTCACACACGCAATTTAAATTTAACTTCTGGCAAAGATGAAGTTGACGATAGGCTATTGACTCGCGATCTTCGCAGTAGGCTAGTGAACGCACCGGAGAAATGCACATTTATTAGGCTACATAGTTTTTTGTTTTGGATGGTTTTGTTTAGAACCAGCTTTCTGTAAATATATTTCACATTTTTTAGACATGTGAGGCGAGTAGGCTACGGTCTGGTTAATGATGATCTCCAGTTCAAGCACCTTATGTTGTGATTGCTAGCCTATATTTACTTTAAATCCAGGAAATTTGTTAAAATTAAGATACAATTGATACAAAACGAAATTCGTTTTAAAGAAAGGATTTGTAGTTTCTGTTTTGAGGTCTCTGTGAAAGTTTGAAAGTCTTTTAGTGCGCTTTCAGAGCGCTCGCGTCCATAATGGAGAACTGTTACGTAATATTGTTTTTTCCTCATAAATGCGAACACGAAAAATAAAAGACAAAAGACTTTTAAGTAAAACTTACTCCGAAATTGTGTCCTCGGCGGAATTCGCTCTTCAAAATGCTGCCGTTCGTAGTCTGAGTTACAATCTTCCTCTGAGGAAACAACCCGGTATCATGCATTCTGTCCAGAATCATCTGAAGGGCGTCTTTACTGGAGAAGCGTGCCATACTCAAAACGCGATGAACTATCAGTAAGTCTGATGAAGAAACTGTGTTTTTATGGCATTGATCGGGGGGCGTATGCGATGCATACTAGATCACCTAAACTATTTACCATTTGAATAGCGCCGGGGGCGGGGCGGCCTCAACTCATTATAGAGATAATGAGGCAGAAGGAAAAACGGTACCTCTCCTTGCTTTCAAACGGATTACATGAGTTGAAAACATTTGTTTTTTATATAAATTACTTCATTTAAAAGAAGAGATTTCAAGCTTCATAAAGACATATCTCACGTGTCTGTGTGAGAAGTATTCGGTGAGTTACAGTTCATTTTCGGACGCGTTTCAGAATGGACTACACTGACAGAGAGAAGGCAGAACTCGCTTCGTGTTTATTTTTCTTTATTTGGCGAAAAGCTCAACACTTTGTTTTTATTATGAGTATACACAAAAATAATACACATTTAACAGAATCGATTGATGTACGAAACTCCTATGAAAAATCAAAGTCAACAGAGTATTTATGAGTTTCTTTTACACTGATAAAAAAAAAGCGAGCTGGTATCGCCGGCGATACCGTCGACCTCAGGGGGTTAACTGAAGACAGAGCTATCAGAAAAACGGTTTTGAACGTGAGGTATTTCAGATCCACAGTGTCCAAAGGTTCAAAGGGATAAGCTTTCAGGGCCTCTAGGACCAAAGACAAATCCCAGATCGGAACCGAGGGGGGCCGCGGGGGATTCATCCTCCTGGCTCCTTTGAGGAAGCGGATGATGAATTCATTCCTTCCTAATGCGCGGCCGCGCGCCGAGTCGGCGAACGCTGCAATAGCCGCAACATAGACTTTGAGCGTGGAGGGGGACCTGCCCGCATCCAGCAGCTCCTGAAGGAAGCACAAAACCCACGAAATCCCACACGCTTGTGGGTTTAAATTTTTCCCCGTGCACCACTTGTTAACCCCCTGAGGTCTACGGTATCGCCGGCGATACCAGCTCGCTTTTTTTTTATTAGTGTAAAAGAAACTCATAAATACTCTGTTGACTTTGATTTTCCATAGGAGTTTCATACATCAATCGATTCTGTTAAATGTGTATTATTTTTGTGTATACTCACAATAAAAACAAAGTGTTGTGCTTTTTGCCAAATAAAGAAAAATAAACACGAAGCGAGTTCTGCCTTCTCTCTGCCAGTGAAGTCCATTCTGAAACGCGTCCGAAAATGAACAATAACTGAGCGAATACTCAGTCAAACAGGCATACAGACACACAGGCATGAAGCTTGAATTCTCTTATTTTAAATGAAGTAATTTATATAAAAAACAAATATTGTCATCTTGTGAAATCTGTATTAAAAGAGAGCGATTCCAGTCGACCTAATTACAGCTAATTCAGATGTAATGTGACTCCGCCCACGGAGAGCGCGCGCTATTCAAACGCAAATGGTTGAGGCAATCCTGTGAACGCCCCCATCAGCTCGAGAAAAGTTTATTTAGATCATTACTGGTTTACACCGTCTTGCAGCGCTGTGAGGAATAATAGGCTACTAATGGAAAATGTCCCTCAGAAGTGCGGGTATATCGAGGAGCGAGCTGCGGAATACTAGTAAGTTTTTTCCTTCTCACGTGAATTTCTTCACGTGGGTTTCTGTTTATGAATGAATAAACGGCAGAGATGCGCGCTGTTTATCACAGCTGGCAAAGACAGTTTTTTATTTAAATCGCGTGTGTGAATGAATGATGATGTTTTAGCAAACTGTATTGCTATACTGAGATGAGTAAAAAATCGACTGAATGTTGAAATAAAATGTAGGCTATTTGTATAAGCAACGTATTAAACTGCAAATTAACAATATGCCCTAATATTTCATGAAAACAACGTTACAGTCAGACGAAATATGAAAGACAACATTTTGTTGACTAGATTTGGGTACAGTTTTTACTGTAGAATATACTGCCACATCAAATAAGCTTTTGTTTAGCAATTTCTATATATAAAATACTATTTTTGTCAAAAATAAAGTCATCAACTAAGATGTTAGCTGTTCCAATGTTGGCTATATTCAAACTAATGAATACATAGATAAAATGTAGGCCTATAATCTTTTTTTTTACAAAGAAAGAGTACACTTGAAATATTGTTGAAATTGTAATTATTGTTGTAATTGTAACCGTTTTAATAAAATAGCAAAACATATTTACAAGATATGTAAGCAAAATCTTAAATGGTCAATATAAGTCTTCTTCTAAATATATCTTTTGTCCTTGCATTGTGGCTCAGTCAGTGTCACACCTGAATGAATGGCTAATTATGCAGAGTGGGTGTATTCTAAGGTGTAAACCACTCCTCGTTCACGCCCCCTTGCATATTGGCTTTCCAAGCAAAACCTGTTTTACATCAATTTAAATCAATGTATGGTTTTATGTGAACGATAAAGCAAGACTATTTTCACATAATTTTGAAGAAAAAACTCTAGGCGAGGACATCCATTAGTCAAAAGTCTTATTGCCACATATTTACTATGTGTTTTGTGGCCTTATTTCAAAAACTTTAATTTTTAGTTTTTTCGATAACCACGCATAAACATTATTCTCTCAAAAATGAAAACATGTACATACATGTGGCTCACATATTATTGTAGTCCTGTTTGTGCTATATAGAGTGAATTTACACCTTTGCCTTTAATATGTTTATAAGCAACTGAAAAAAGCACAAATGTCAGAGCATGTCAGAACACCCCCAGGGCCCAAAAAACCGCTCAGACTCCAGAGGGTTAAACACAGACCATTTTGACGCGTAGAGCTGTCTCGTAGAGGGGGCTCTAGACTGCGTGATCGTGTTCACGACCCCTTTTGGCAAATCAACGAGTATCCGTTGATTATCCACGCATGCAGAGACCAGCGCTCTGGATGGGGATGCCAGATCGAACCGCGGGCTTGAGAGAGAAGGTCTCTCCTCACCGGGATCGGCCATGGGGCTGAGTCTGCCAGCCGCATTAATTCCGGGAACCATGTCTGGTTCTCCCAGTGCGGGGCTATGAGGAGCACTGAGTGGCGCGTTTCTCTGATCCTCCCGATCACCTGGGGTAACAGCGAGATCGGGGGAAAAGCGTACAGCGGGAGGCTGGGCCAGGCTCGGGCCAGCGCGTCCTCGCTCTTCGAGAAGAATATCGGGCAGTGGGCGTTGTCGTCTGACGCAAAGAGGTCGACTTTCGCTCTGCCGAACAGGTGCCATAGAAGCTGGACTGTCTGGTGGTGCAGAGACCATTCCCCGGGGGGAACGTTGTCTCTGGACAGTCTGTCTGGGCCGACGTTCAGGTGACCGGGCACATGCGCGGCTCTCAGCGAGCTCAGTGAGCCCTGAGCCCAAACGAGGAGGCGTTCCGCCAGTGCGCAGAGGATTTTGGATCTGATCCCGCCCTGACGGTTCACGTAGGACACCACTGACATGTTGTCTGTGCGAACTAGTACATGGTGTCCTCGCAGGTATGGGAGAAAATGTTTCAGTGCATTCTCGACCGCTAGCATCTCCAGACAGTTTATGTGAAGGCATTTCTCCTGGTCTGACCAGAGGCCATAGACAGGTCTGCCCTCGAGAAGCGCTCCCCAACCTAGGTTGGAGGCGTCTGTCGAGATCATTTTCCGGTGCGAGATAACTCCCATTGTAACTCCCCGTTGGTACCATTCGGCCGCCAGCCAGGGCTGCAGGGCTGAGACGCAACCCTGATTCACACTGACTTGCGAGCCGCCGGCAATCCACGCTCTGCGGGGCGCTCTCGCTTTCAGCCAGCGCTGAAGCGGGCGCATGCGCAGTAGGCCCAGCTGAAGCACCGCTGCAGCTGAAGCCATGTGGCCCAACATCCTCTGAAATGCTTTCAGGGGGAAACACCTGTGTTTCTGAAAAGACGCGGCGAGATGTCGAATACGGCGCGCGCGCTGTGTCGACAGTCTGGCCGTCATAGCCACCGAGTCCAGCTCTATTCCCAAAAAAGAGATCGACTGACTGGGTATTAATGAGCTCTTGGTCCAGTTGACCGAGAGACCCAAGCTTTTCAGATGGCTGAGTAGCGCTAGTCTGTGGGATATGAGTTCTTCCTCTGACTGCGCTAGAATCAACCAGTCGTCCAAATAGTTCAGAATTCGCATGCCCTGTGTTCTCAGGGGAGCGAGGGCCGAGTCCATGCACTTCGTGAACGTACGGGGTGCTAAAGACAGGCCGAACGGGAGGACGGTGTATTGATATACCTGACCGTCGAAGGCGAATCTCAAGAATGGCCTGTGACGGGGTATAATCTGAATCTGAAAGTATGCCTCTTTCAGATCGAGAGAAATAAACCAGTCCCTCGGGCGGATTTGCGCGAGGATTTGTCTGGTTATGAGCATTTTGAACGGCCGTCTCATGCGAGCTTTGTTCAAATATCTCAGATCTAATATGGGTCTGAGAGCTCCGTCCTTCTTGGGAACGAGGAAATAGCGGCTGTAAAAGCCCGTCTCGGTCAGAGAAGGATGCACTCGTTCTATCGCCCCCTTGCACAATAGTTTCGCTATTTCTGTATGAAGCAGATGGGCTGCTTCCGTATTCACTCTCGTCTCGGTCCGTGCTCGAAAGCACGGGGGACGGCGAGCGAACTGCAGCGAATAGCCCCGTTTCACAATGTTCAGCACCCATTCTGACACGCCCGGGATAGCTTCCCACGCTTCCGCATGCATAGCTAGGGGTCTAATGGCCTCTGGGTCCCGGCCGCTGCACTGCGCGGGATAGGGGACTCGTAACAGAGGAATTTGCGCGGTGTGCGCGCTGTCGATGCTGGGGAACGGGAGCTCGCTGATAGCGATAACTGGCTGGACAGCACTCAATGACTCGGTCACTTGGGACGGAGAACATTTTGCAGTGAGAAACCCGTGACGCGAGAGCGGCGTGGGCGTTAATGTGTTTATCAGTAAGCGTGAGCGCTCGTAGGCGGGCACAGGGCTTACATTCGTAACACGGCCAGTGGTGGGGAACTTTATGTGATCTAACCCCCGAGGCAGTTGCGAGACAGAGCGGGCAAAGTGTAGGTGTGGGCACTGGATCGTGGGCACTTTTCCTACATTTGACACTCGAGCGGTGCATGCCCGCTTTATGAGAGTGTGCTCTGTGGGGTACACAGGGGAGATCGTGCTTGTGTGTAGGGGTGAACACAGGGGTGTGGGCACATTTACTACACTCATAACACCGTCGGCGTGAGCCGGATAACCAGACTTTATGCTCTTTTTGAGATTTCTCTGGGTCGCCGTGAGAACGGCGTTTGTGTGCAGGCGAGCGAGTTGTGTAACTGACTCGTTGGCTGCGGTGAACACTACTGCAGTAGCCTTTTCTAAGGGGACTGGCAGAGGTAAAGTTGTGAGTTTTGACGGCGGTCCGGCCGCGGTGGGACCCAACCGTCTTTTCCTCCCTGCGCATGCTAGGAGGACTTCGCAGGCTCGGGCTTCAGCGAGATCTTAGGCCGGGGTCCTCGAGGGGGAGGCGGTCTGTGCTGGCTGGATGAGCGCGACCTAGGGCGGCCGCCCTGTCGTTGCTGCGAAGGCGGAGGTCGAGACGAGCGCTATGTAGAGCTGCGTGCAGGAGGCTGTGCTTGAGAGCGGCCTGCAGCGGAACTCGAGCGGCGAGGCAGGAAGAGGTTAATGGCCTGCGACGCTTTCTGTACCTCCAAAAAACGATCCACGATGCCGCTTACAGCAGGGCCGAAGAGGCCGGTGGGGGAGAGCGGGGCGTTGAGGAAGACGGACCGCTCAGACTCACCCATGTCGACGAGCATTAGCCACAGATGGCGCTCGGTGACTGTAAGAGAGGCCATGGATCTCCCGATGGCTTGGGCCGCGGTCTTGGTAGCGCGAAGGGAGAGGTCCGTCGCGCTGCGCAAGTCCGTGAAGGCGGTGTGACTCGGGCCTTTCTCGTCCATTTCGCGGAGGAGATCGGCCTGGAGGATCTGGAGAACCGCCATTGTGTGCAGGGCGGAAGCAGCCTGTCCAGCGGCAGAGAAGGCGCGGCTGACGAGTGCTGACGTAGTCCTGCAGGCTTTCGACGGGAGGGCAGACTTTGAGCGCCATCTCGCGGATGGGGGGCAAAGGTGCGCTGCGACCGCCTGTTCCACCGGGGGAATCTGGGTATACCCCTTCTCCGTGGCTCCGTCCACGTGAGAGAGAGTCGAGGAGACTGAGGAGCGGAGTCTCGCGGAGAAAGGAGCGTTCCAGGATTTGGAAAGCTCAGCGTGGAGCTCGGGCAGGAAGGGTGCTGACCTAGAGGCAGGCGCTTGGCGGCGGCTAGGCAGAAAACACCCGTCGAGCCTGTTAGGCGCGGGCGCCTTCGGTGGTGACCATTCGAGGCCTAAGTGCTCGACAGCCTTAGTGAGGAGGCGGAGAAGCTCGTCGTCCACACTAGCTCGAGCCCGGCCAGATTCTTGGGTCGAAGAGGAGGTGGAGCGGTGAGATCCGGACCACTCTTCGCTGTCCGAAGCCAGGATAGAGCAGCTGTCGATGATGGCGTCCTCATCCGCTTCATCCCCTGAGGCGACGGCAGTGCGGGCAGGAGCCGGCAGCTGCGCGTCGGGAAGCGGGGGCGGAGAGGGAGAGAGCGAGGCTCGCGGGAGAGGCTCCGGCGAAAACCTGGCTGGCGCATCAGACTCCGGTGGTCTCTGTGAGCGGCGTTTCTTCTTACGCGGCCCAGGGACAGGCGGAGTGGCAGCATCAGCGTTGAACAAGGCGAGTCGAGCCCGCAGGGTCGACATCGGCAGTTCATCGCAAAGCTCGCAGCCGCCCGAAGACATGGCAGTGGCTGCATGGTCACGTCCCAGGCAGAGAGCGCAGATGAGGTGGCAGTCCCTGTCGCTGAGATGGGCTCGGCACGAGCCGCATGAAATACGAGGCATTTTGAAACAAACGCCTCGGCTCTTTTTGAACACACAGCAGAAGCGCTAGTAAAAAGGATACTTGTCGCCGGATAGCGAAGCAGGCACGGAAGGCTGAAGGCGGCCGGCTTCCTCAGACGCTTTCCTCGGCTTGCAGGCGGCTGCTTCTCTCAGAGTGCAGCAATACGGAGAGCTTCGCTGAAGAGACGAAAATCAGGGTATCAGCCTCCGAGCCTTCCTTTTATACGCTAAGCCACTCCCATTCTGGCGGGCTGTGACGCGTGAGGGCGCGTGCGCCCTCATTGGGCGTGACGTCACGCCAGGCTCACTGGTAGGCTGCTGCAGTTGCCGCGGAGCAGCCAATGAGCGCGCTAGATAGCCTGCTCTAGGTCTGCTAGCTGCTGCACTGCGTTGACAATGAATAAAAATTAAGGATAATTTTTGGGCTTCATATCTCGAGAAAAGATGACTTTACCCGTAGCGTAAACTAACTTACGCAATACGAGAGAACCTCTCGTAAGAGAACCTGTAGGATATATATTGCATATATATATATATATATATAGAGGCTACAATGATAAATGATACGAGGCCTACGAACGTGTTAAATTATATTGTATACTATCAGAGTTGCCAGAGTAACTGAGTTTGAACTATTTTAAGTTTGCTTTATGAAACAGAATCAACCGACAATAAGTCTGACTATCCAAAATAAGCCTGGCTTGTATTCTAATCTTGTTTTATGGAACAGCCCTCAGATCTCTGTTTAACCAAAAATAAGATTGTTGATTAGATTTGTTCTAATTTATCTTTTTCTGTCATGTTTTCCAGCTCGTCTGCCTGTTCCTGTCATTAGCAGAGACTGTTCTTCATCACCATCACCATCACCACCATCATCATCACCACCACCACCATCATCATCACCATCACCACCACCATCATCACCATCATCATCATCACCATCTCATCCCAATCCCATCAGCAACCAGACTCAACATCTCAACATCACTCAACTCTGTCACACATGTTCAGGTACGGCTGATATTAGTTGATGTCAGCGCTGATATTAGCGTTTATGAACTGATCTGATCTCAATTTGATGCTTTTATTCCTCAGACTCTGTCCACTGTTATGGTCCTACTGAAGCTGTGATCCGATTGGTCCTCTCTGCTCTGGTGGGCGTGGCTACTGTCATTATTCTGGTTTATGACATCAGATCCAGAAGAGCTGAACGAGATCAAGCACATATTCACACATCAGAAACCTAATGGTGTAATTTCTCCTATTACTATTTTTTGTCATTTATTAATCTTCGTTTATTTGTAATGGCTTTATATGCTGGCATTTACTGTATGTTTATTTTTCAGAGGCTTATTTCCACCCTAGAACATAATTTGAGAACAAACAGCAATATGTTTTCTCACTAACTCTTCTCAAAGTGTTTGTTGTAAATGCTGATTATTATTATTTTGAACAATCTACTCATTCATATTTGATTGGGGACTTTAAAAATTACTTCGATCACACTTAAAGTCTCACATGTCTTGTATTGTTATTATTGTTCAGATCAGACGTCTCTAATACTGAAGCTCTTTTACAGACTAAACACGACACATTTCTCTCAAATAAGACACAGATCTCTCTTTACTACTGCTGTTCATCTGTCATCTGGATTTGTTTGCCTTTGTCAATAAAGATTTTTTCAGTCTGAGGTTCAAGAGTCTCTCCATGTTTTATTAGATTTATTATGTCGAGCGCAGGAATACTGACCATATGTATTTGAACAATTCTAGCACTTTACATTATTTTAAACATTTCTAAATGTTTACATTATTGTTAAAGCTACACTGTGTAGGATTTTCTCCCATCTAGCGGTGATCTAGCTAGTGTACATGACTACCAACTGAATATTGCTTTCTAGCCCCTCCCATTCCGAGGGCGTTTTAACTCCTACGTTGGACGTATTATTCCAAGATTAACATGGCTTCCAGTTCGACTTCGTCCATGAGTGTTCCTTCAAGTGATGAGGTTACTTTAAAACTATTATCAATTGCATTTAGTTATTTAGTCAGTTAACATGTAAGTTATGACCTCTATCTAAAACTAATAATCGTTTTACGTTTTCGTTATTTTGGTACCATTACAGAGATTTATGTTACAAGGTAAACAATCCTTTTCCATCATTGACGCGAGGAAAGGTATCCTAGGCGTCGTTCTAGCATTATGCACAACCATGCTGTAGTTAGCCAAGCAACTATAAAATCTTTGAATTTACACAAATAGGCTGAATTACCTGTAGAGAAGAAAGCAGGCAACTTTGACGTCCCTTTTAAAAATCCTTGCTCCTCATGAGCTCTTTCCATCTTGGAAAAGCCACTCCAATATTGACTTTGGTCTTGTTGATTGGCCTGTTGCGTTATCTTTTAATTCTCTCTTTCGGTTCCTTGGCGACTCTGTTACATGTCCTCGAGAGTAGGCATGATCCTCCATCTTCAACAGGCTTTCAAATCTGCCGGCAGTCGAGAGTAATCTCCCCCTCGCGTTCGTCTCGGTGCCACTGAGTGTAAAAGCGTGAAAGGCGAAGCTTGAATTTCCAGGTATGTCCCTCGTTGGCTGATGTATTTTCAAGATGGAGGCGTAACATGGCTGCCACCATTCGAGCGACTCACTCGTATGTATTCTGAATGGCAGATTCTACTCTTACGAGAATACTTGATGAGTTGGTGGAAGTAATTACACATGAATGAGCACATATAATTTTGAAAGAACAGTGTTTTTTGCTAAGAATCAATTAAAAAAATTACACAGTGTAGCTTTAGGGTAATTCTGCCTTTACCACTAATATATCTATATATATTTATATATATATATTTTATATTTATGTACCTTTGCAAGATTTTCTGAAACAAACCACATATACATTTTGTATTAATGTACCGAATAATGTACATTAAAGGATAAAATCTTGTTGTTTTAGTCTTCTAAAATACATCCTCAATTATCTTGTATCTATATTTCGCATACAGTGCCTGTGAGCAGGAGGAGAACAAGAGTTTAAACATACCCGGGTTTATCACATAACCTGCTTTCTGGAATAACCCCTCTGGTGTTTCTCTTTCCTTCAGTGTTTCTGCTCATTATCATCAGGTGTCTACAATCATCAAACAATCATCACTCAATTAATTAACTAACAATTAATTAATCGTTTAATTAATTTCCAAACAATGCCTTATCACGGCCAGGATCTCGACCAATTTCAGAGAGAATCCCATGACAAAAAGAGAACAACAGATTATACTGTAGAATAAGTGTATGACAGTAGCCGCGTTTCCATTCCCCTTCAAACTGCACAAATTCAAATTATTTATTAAACTCATAAAAGACTAAAGAATTAGAGGAATACTGGATTCTAAACCACTAATAAATGCCAGAATCAAGACCTGAAAGCAGATATGAGGGAAAAACACCAGAAACTCCTCATATGTGCTGCTCCCAGTATAAGAGTCTTTCCTTGCCATTAATGCTTGAATAACACGCATACGTCTTCGTCCATTAAAAATAATGGCTAGTGCGGCGGCTGGGATATACACTCACCTAAAGGATTATTAGGAACACCTGTTCAATTTCTCATTAATGCAATTATCTAATCAACCAATCACATGGCAGTTGCTTCAATGCATTTAGGGGTGTGGTCCTGGTCAAGACAATCTCCTGAACTCCAAACTGAATGTCAGAATGGGAAAGAAAGGTGATTTAAGCAATTTTGAGCGTGGCATGGTTGTTGGTGCCAGACGGGCCGGTCTGAGTATTTCACAATCTGCTCAGTTACTGGGATTTTCACGCACAACCATTTTTAGGGTTTACAAAGAATGGTGTGAAAAGGGTAAAACATCCAGTATGCGGCAGTCCTGTGGGCGAAAATGCCTTGTTGATGCTAGAGGTCAGAGGAGAATGGGCCGACTGATTCAAGCTGATAGAAGAGCAACTTTGACTGAAATAACCACTCGTTACAACCGAGGTATGCAGCAAAGCATTTGTGAAGCCACAACATACCACTCATCTCCACTACAAATAGGAAAAAGAGGCTACAATTTGCACGAGCTCACCAAAATTGGACAGTTGAAGACTGGAAAAATGTTGCCTGGTCTGATGAGTCTCGATTTCTGTTGAGACATTCAGATGGTAGAGTCAGAATTTGGCGTAAACAGAATGAGAACATGGATCCATCATGCCTTGTTACCACTGTGCAGGCTGGTGGTGGTGGTGTAATGGTGTGGGGGATGTTTTCTTGGCACACTTTAGGCCCCTTAGTGCCAATTGGGCATCGTTTAAATGCCACGGCCTACCTGAGCATTGTTTCTGACCATGTCCATCCCTTTATGACCACCATGTACCCATCCTCTGATGGCTACTTCCAGCAGGATAATGCACCATGTCACAAAGCTCGAATCATTTCAAATTGGTTTCTTGAACATGAAAATGAGTTCACTGTACTAAAATGGACCCCACAGTCACCAGATCTCACCCAATAGAGCATCTTTGGGATGTGGTGGAACTTCGTGCCCTGGATGTGCATCCCACAAATCTCCATCAACTGCAAGATGCTATCCTATCAATATGGGCCAACATTTCTAAAGAATGCTTTCAGCACCTTGTTGAATCAATGCCACGTAGAATTAAGGCAGTTCTGAAGGCGAAAGGGGGTCAAACACAGTATTAGTATGGTGTTCCTAATAATCCTTTAGGTGAGTGTATGTTGAAAAAAATGATGTTTCAGTCGCATAACATTGGTTAATGGAACTGTCGTCATTTCGCAATCGTTTTTTTATCGACATTTAAAAAATATCGCAGTTTTGTGCAAATCTGTAATGGAAATGCGGCAAGTGACATGATCCATTACATTAATGTTCTCTATTATGATTGGTTCTTAATATGTGTAATTTCTCTTCTCTGTTATACTTCCCTCTTCCTTGATCCTTCAGCTTGTTACACAAGTCATGAGTTTCAATATATCCATAAACCTAGACCGCTGTCTAGTTGTTTCCTCTTGTTATTACAACACTAACTTTGGCCCAAGTGTTGGCGACATTTAGTTTTCAAAAGCATATATTTGTTAAACCGGCAAGGTAAAGCAATGTTAGCTGTGATTATTTATTCCTTCACATGCTTTACCTTAGATCAGTTTTGGTTCCTTCTTCCTCGTCTGCTTGAATATCTTCATTCATCTTCATTTATCTCTATTCTCTCATGTTTTCCAGCTCGTCTGCCTGTCATCAGGAAAATACAGAAAAGTTGGACAAGAAATGATAGATGATGTAACATTAAAGATATGCATATATATATATATATATAATATTTAGAAAATAGACTAAAGCCAGTTGAACTAGAAGAGCAAATGAGAAAGAAACCACCATATCTTGCAAAAACCACTAGAAGGAGTGGCGTGAGTAAACAGCAAAACATGATTTGTGTATTGAGCCAAACATGTGTAGCAGACTTCAATTGGTAACCTCCAGACACCATGGAAACATGACCACACAATGAATGGGATGATGGACATGTGGAATATATTCACCTTTAACAGAGTAGTGAGGCAAGATTAGTATAACACGCCTACGTCTCCTTCCATTAAAAATAATGGCTAGTGCGGTGCCTGGGATATATGTTGCCATAATTGTTGAAATGACTCATGGCGAAAAAAAAAAAAATTTTTCAGTCGCATAACATCGGTTAATGGAAATGTCGTCATTTCGCAATAGTTTTTTATCGACATTTAGAAAATATCGCAAAAGTTTTGTGCAAATCTGTAATGGAAATGCGGCTAGTGACATTGTTGCGGCAAACCGCCCGCTGTCACGCCTCTCGTCACACGGGAATGAATGCCAGGTGAAGCTGGTTTCAATCAGCTTTGCGCACACCTTGTCACATGCCTGTCTTGTCTCGTGTAGCACATGTGGTGTTTGTGTTCCTGTCACTGTTTTGACCCCACCCTCCTTGTTATCTCATTATTGGTTTAATTTGCCCCACCTGTTGTTCCTCATCACCTGCCTGATTTGTCCCTTTTATAAGTTCCTTTGTGTTTGCAGTCTGTGTCGGATCGTTGTCTTGTACACGTCTCCTGTTCCCCCGTGACCCTGTTTGGTATGTTCATTTTTGAAGTTGTGGTTGTTTTGTATTTAGTTATGTTTTCCCCCTCGTGGGTTTTGTTTTGTGTTTAGTGTTTCTTTTTGTAATAAATATCGTTTTTTCCCTTTGCATTTTGAGTCCTCACCTAGTTTCTTTAGATTGACGTGACAGAACGATCCGACCATGTCGAGGACTCCGCAAGGGGTTTCACGTCACCCACCAGCCCCCTCTGTTACGTGCCCCCAATACGAACGTATTATTCGTTTTCAGGCACTTAGTTCCCTCCGCCAGCAAGGGGCTGATTTGAGGAAATTCGCGGCCGAATTCCTTAGAGCGGCGGAGGGCCTACAACTGAACGAGGGGCCTCTTAAGGACCTTTTCTTTTATGCACTCGATGAGCCCATGGACTGGTTACTTAGGAGGGCGTATGAAAGAAGTACCTTTGAGGCAATGGTGGAGGGTCTCGCTCGCTTGCAGGAGCGAGAGGCCAGGAAGAGGGTCCCGAGTCCAGTGGTCCCAGTTCCGGTGGTCCCGAGTCCAGTGGTCCCAGTTCCAGTGGCCCCAGTTCCAGTGGTCTCGAAACGGAGGAGGAAGAGGAAGACTCCCTCCGTGACTGTTCCGGTGGCCTCAGTTCCGGTGGTCCCTGTTCCGGTGGTCCCTGTTCCGGTGGTCCCTGTTCCGGTGGTCCCTGTTCCGGTGGTCCCTGTTCCAGTGATCCTGCTCGCACTGCCTGCACCACCTCAGCGATCCGTCACGCTGCCCAGCCCAGAGAATGCATCGCCGCTGCCCAGCCCAGAGAGTGCATCGCCGCTGCCCAGCCCAGAGAGTGCATCCCCGCTGCCCAGCACAGACACCGCTCAAACCCCAGAGCCCAGCTCAGAGCCTGCACCTCACCGCCGTAAGCGACGGAGGAGGAGGAAGACCCCCGATTCCCCCAATGCCCTGGAAGTCGCTGTTGCTGAGAGGGAGGAAGCTGTCCCTGAGGCCGCTGCTGTTATGGAGGGGGAAGCTGTCTCTGAAGCAACTGCGGCTGTGGAGGAGGAAGCTGTCTCTGAAGCAACTGCGGCTGTGGAGGGGGAAGCTGTCTCTGAAGCCACGGCGGCTGTGGAGAGGGAAGCTGTCTCGGAGGTCGTTGCTGCTACCGCGGTGAGGAGGGCCGCCCCGGAGGCCGTCCATGGGCTGCTAGCCCTGCCGGCCCCGCCCACGCTGCTAGCCCTGCCGGTCCCGCCCACGCTGCTAGCCCTGCCGGCCCCGCCCACGTTGGTAGCCCTGCCGGCCCCGCCCACACTGCTCGCCCTGCCGGCCCCGCCCGCGCTGCTAGTCCTGCCGGATCCAGTGCCCGAGACAGTTCCAGTGCCCGAGCCGGTGGTGCCAGTTCCAGTGCCCGAGCCGGTGGTGTCAGTTCCTGAGCCCGAGCCGGTGGTGCCAGTTCCTGAGCCCGAGCCGGTGGTGCCAGTTCCAGTGCCCGAGCCGGTGGTGCCAGTTCCAGTGCCAGAGCCGCTGGTGCCAGTTCCAGTGCCCGTTCCAGTGCCTGAGCCGGTGGTGCCAGTTCCAGTGCCTGAGCCGGTGGTGCCAGTTCCAGTGCCTGAGCCGGAGCCAGTGTCTGTTCCTGAGCCGGAGCCAGTGTCTGTTCCTGAGCCGGAGCCAGTGTCTGTTCCTGAGCCGGAGCCAGTGTCTGTTCCTGAGCCGGAGCCAGTGTCTGTTCCTGAGCCGGAGCCAGTGTCTGTTCCTGAGCCGGAGCCAGTGTCTGTTCCTGAGCCGGAGCCAGTGTCTGTTCCTGAGCCGGAGCCAGTGTCTGTGTCTGTGTCTGTTCCAGTTCCTGAGCCGGAGCCAGTGTCTGTGTCTGTTCCAGTTCCTGAGCCGGAGCCAGTGTCTGTTCCTGAGTCTGTGCCTGTGCTGGTGTCTGTTCCTGAGCCGCTGGTGTTTGTTCCAGTTCCTGCGCCGTGGCAGCCCGAGGGGTCTTCACCGCCGTGGCAGCCCGAGGGGTCTTCACCGCCGTGGCCGCCCGAGGGGTCTTCACCGCCGTGGCCGCCCGAGGGGTCGTCTCCGCCGTGGCCGCCCGAGGGAAAGTCTCCGCCCTGGCCGCCCGAGGGAATGTCTCTGCCCTGGCCGCCCGAGGGAGAGTCTCCGCCCGAGGGAGAGTCTCCGCCCTGGCCGCCCGAGGGAGAGTCTGCTCCGCCCTGGCCGCCCGATGGACTCTCTGCTCCGCCCTGGCCGCCCGATGGACTCTCAGCTCCGCCCTGGCCTCCCGAACTGTCCATTTTTCCTGTCCCACCCTGGTCTGTCTTTCCTGTTCCCCCTGTCCCACCCTGGTCTGTCCCTCCCGTCCCGCCCTGGTCTGTCTCTCCCGTCCCGCCCTGGTCTGTCCCTCCCGTCCCGCCCTGGTCTGTCCCTCCCGTCCCGCCCTGGTCTGTCCCTCCCGTCCCGCCCTGGTCTGTCCCTCCCGTCCCGCCCTGGTCTGTCCCTCCCGTCCCGCCCTGGTCTGTCCCTCCCGTCCCGCCCTGGTCTGTCCCTCCCGTCCCTAGTGGAGCGTCTGGTAGCCGCTCCTTAAGGAGGGGGTAATGTCACATGCCTGTCTTGTCTCGTGTAGCACATGTGGTGTTTGTGTTCCTGTCACTGTTTTGACCCCACCCTCCTTGTTATCTCATTATTGGTTTAATTTGCCCCACCTGTTGTTCCTCATCACCTGCCTGATTTGTCCCTTTTATAAGTTCCTTTGTGTTTGCAGTCTGTGTCGGATCGTTGTCTTGTACACGTCTCCTGTTCCCCCGTGACCCTGTTTGGTATGTTCATTTTTGAAGTTGTGGTTGTTTTGTATTTAGTTATGTTTTCCCCCTCGTGGGTTTTGTTTTGTGTTTAGTGTTTCTTTTTGTAATAAATATCGTTTTTTCCCTTTGCATTTTGAGTCCTCACCTAGTTTCTTTAGATTGACGTGACACACCTTGGGCTTGGAGATAGTGCTCGCACTGCTCATTGCTCATCATCGCTAAACCGGAGGACTGGCCTGATTGGAAACGACGCTTCTCCAGGTACCGAGTAGCAACGAAGCTTAACAAAGAGCCAGCCGATGTCCAGGTCAGCGCATTGATTTGTTCTATGGGCCCGGAGGCAGAACAAGTGTACAAATCATTCGTCTTGGAGGATGATGAGGAAGAGGATTGTGCTGAGGCTGTTTGACGAGCACTTTGTGCCGAAAAGGAACGTGATTTTCGAGAGAGCACGTTGTAGCGTGGCCACATAAGGGGAAGTATATTTATAGTAGATCGACTAATAAGAGTGTTTGGTTGATCATTTTGTTTTATATGTTTTCTCCTGTATCTGTATTTCTCCCTAATGTGTTTGTGTTGTTGGGCTGCATCTCCCGTCTTGCGAGATGCGTTCCGGGCGAGACGGGGTGTCACGTGATTACACGTCACCTAAACAGGAACTGAGAGGGTGTTTTTAAATATATAGGACCGGCATACTGGCAATCGGGAGCGCGCTCATTCATTTACGATACGGACACGATCGTAGTGGATTACCTGTCTTTTTTTGCCTGGCTGTTTTTGGAGCGTCGACTGCCGATCCTTTGTGGAGTATATCCTTTCATTGGAGTGTGGATTACTTATCCAGGGAACTTTAAACAGCTAGAGACACCACAGATTCTGCTCACGGATTTACCATCCTTGCCGGTGAGGCTGATCTGACTTTGCAAATAGTACACGCTGGACTGAGAGACTTGTACACACACACACACACACACACACACGCTCACGCACCTTTATTCACGAGTGTGCAATTGGTTTACTGGGTTTATACTGTTGTCTTATAAATACACTTTGGGCTTTTTTGCTAATCTATTTGTCTTATTTTGTGTTTAAAACTCCTCCATTCTTTTTGATTTATTCCAACGGGACGACTGTTCTCCTTTTATAGTGTAAACTCCACTTAGTTCTTAGGGGAGTGTTACAACGTTTCCACTCGCGGACGCAAGAGGCGGGTGAGTCCGTTGAACAGTACATAAGGCACCTGTATGAACTCACATGCAAAACCAGAATGATGCAAGAAGTGACTGAAGAAGTTGAAGTTATTCTTAGGCTCAATAGATGAGACTACAACCAAGAATGAGGCTACAGTGGATGAAGTCCTCACCGATACCGAGCCACCATGGAGCACAACTCTAGTGATACGCCATACTCCATCTTCAAGATAGATTCTGGTGCTGACACAATGATAATAAATGAGGCTACATATAGCCGCCTCCACGTCAAGCCAAAAGTTAGTCCAATTACCTCTAAACTGGAAAGTCCAGGAGGAAAAGTGGTCCATTTGGGGCAATTCCTAGCTAAGACACAAGAGTCAAAATGGAGAAAAATAACAGACTGTTACTTTAGGGTAATAGTGGCAAAGTCTACATGTTATAACCTACTGAGCAGATCTGTCGGTGTTCGCCTGGGTCTGATACAACACATTGAAGAAGTCAGTGTGTTTGGGGAGTTAGGACTGCTTTAAGGAGACACCATAAAAATAGTCCTAAAAGAAAACGCTAAGCCATACAGCGTCTCAGCCCCTCGCCGCATACCCATTCCGCTGCCACCTAAAGTAGAAGAGGAGCTGAAGCGAATGGAAGAAAATGGCATAAGAGCGCATGACGGAGTCTACAGAATGGTAGTGCCTATGGTGCCTGTGATTAAGCCGACTGGAAAAGTAAGAATCTGTGTAGGTCTTACTAAACTGAATGAGAACGTGAAAAGGGAAAAATTCATCTTGCCGACCACAGACAGCATCTTGCACAAACTGGCCGGAAGTAAGGTGAACACAACTCTGGATGCTGCCAGTGGATTTTGGCAGATGGCCCTAGATGAAGAAAGTTCAAAGTTAACTACCATCATAACACCAAATGCTCGCTACTGCTTTAAACGGCTCCCCTTCGGAATTCGCACCAGAGATATTCCAAAGGAGGATGCAAGAACTGCTGCAGGATCACAAGGGCACGGTAGTTTACATGGATGACATACTTGTGTTCGGAGCCAGTCTGGAAGAGCACGACCGCTGCCTGAAAAGGGTGATGGAGACAATCCGCGCATCTGGCCTGAAACTCAACCGCGAGAAGTGTAAGTTCAGGCAGGCTTCCCTTCACTTCCTGGGCCAGGTTATCAGTCAGGAGGGCGTGACTCCAAGCCCAGAAAGAGTGCCCGCCATCACCGCCCTGGAGACACCTACAAATGTGAGTGAGTTAAAAAGGGTACTTGGTATGGTGAATTATGTTGGTAGATACATACCCAACTTGTCACAAATCCTTCATCCCCTTAACGAGCTGTTGAAGAATACAGTAGCATGGGTGTGAGACTCGTAGCAAGAAGCAGCCTTCAAGAAGGTAAAAACACTGATATCCTCTGCACCTGTTCTTCAGTACTTTGATTCAAATCTGCCCACTGTAGTAGGTGCTGACGCATCCAGTTATGGATTAGGAGGAGTACTGCTGTAAAATCATGGAGGCACACTCAAACCAGTAGCCTACTGCTCTCGTACACTAAATGAAGCGGAAAAGAAGTACGCACAGATAGAAAAGGAGTGTCTTGCTAGTGTATGGGCTTCAGAAAAGTTCTATCTATATCTGTGTGGTCTGGAAAGCTACAAATTACTTACCTACCATAAACCACTGGTGACACTCATCAACCACAGGGACCTAGACAAAACTCCACTGAGGTGTCAGCGACTTCTGATCCGCCTAATGAAGTTCAACCCTGTCGCTGAATACATCCCAGGTAAGAACCTGATAGTACCTGACGTGCTGTCGAGGCACCCGTCAAAAGTGGACAACACAAAACTGAGCGAGGACATCCAGGCATACGTGGACGCCATCGAAGAGCTGGAAAGGCCTAAAACAGTGCTGGAGCGCATAAAGGCAGAGACAGAGAAGGATGAAACTCTGCAGAAGGTCAGACAATGCATTAAGTATGGCTGGCCACGATTTAGACTATTTTATGGAGAGAAGTAGTCTTAGTGAGCATAATGGACTGGTAAAGAAGGGAAACCAAATAGTGATCCCACAAACAATGAGAACTGAGATGCTGGAGAGGATCCACCACGGGCATCAAGGCCTAAACACATCCAGGGAGAGATACAATGATGCCATCTGGTGGCCAAAGATCAGCCATGCGGTAAAGGAGAAAGTTTCTTCATGCCCACACTGTAATGAGCACAAACCAAGCCAAAGCCGGGAACCACTCATCACAACCCCTTTGCCGGAGCTCCCTTGGCAAAAACTAGCTGCAGATCTTTATGAGTTTAACCCTCTGGGGTCTGAGGTGTTTTCTGGGCCCTGGAGGTGTTCTGACATGCACATTTGTGCTTATTTCTGTTACTTTTGACATTTTCATGGCTAAAGTCTGATTACACTGTATTGAGCAGAAACTCTGCTACAATAATATGTCAGCAGCATGTATGTAAAAGTTTGTAGTTTTGAGATAATGACATTTATGCGTGGTTTGTGAAAAATCAAAAAATTGCCACTGAAATATGGCCATGAAACCCATGCTGATTATTTCTTCACACAACTTTTGAATATTGTATCACATAGCCTAGAATATTTGCTCCAAAACTATGTGATTGTTCAGATAAGACAATATATTGATTCAAAATTTGTAAGACGTGTTTTGTGTAAGAAAGCTTTATGCAAAGAGGCGTAAACACATCCTGAATATTTATGGCTTTCACACCTGAGAAAGACAAAGACCCTCCCCTAATGGCCCTATTAGGAGCTATCAGGCCCTATCATTCTGAGCAACCTTGCACAAAGAATGAGGAGATTTAAAAAAGAATGGCTTTTTGATTGTTTGGATTTATTTACAACACAACATAATCCAAAGATACACAACAAATGACAAAAGAGCACATTGAAAACAATGATCCAAAGACAGAGACCTTTGTGCGATTCCTAAAAACATTGTACATACCTTTCATTTCCAAGGTGTTTGATTTTTCACTTTACCATGTTCATGTACAGAGACTCGTGTGAACGTTGAAGTCAGCAGGACTCATCGGTGGGGCATCTGGTCCCTGTAAAAAAAAAAAAAAAAAAAAAAAAAAAAAACTGTGAACATCAAGAGAAACTATAGGGCTGCACGATTTTGGGAATACATTTTAGATTTTTCTGGTTAAAATTGCTTTTTAAAATTCACAGAATACACACACACACAAATGTTTCCAACAATAATGAACACCAGGTTTGTTGTGCCTTGTAGGCATAGGCTACGCGCAGTGCTGCATAAAATAATGATAACAATAGCCTATAGCAGGCAGCCTATAGCCATAAATCTTTCAAATGGAGCACTTCAGTAACAACTACGCTAGAGAAAAAGATATTGATTATCATATGTTACTTCAAATGTTTCCATTCGTTATGATGTTATGAAATGAGATTTGCTGTAAAAACATGAAGCCTAATGTTTGGTGCGTTTTGCTTTTCAAACGCACACCACGTTTTGAATATGAAACATTCAAACGCACAGCGCGCTCCAAAATATGAAACACTATGGTTACATGTAGTAGTAGTATACTTTTATTGTCCTCGAAAGGAAATTTGTTGTGGACTACATGTTGCATAAACATATAAAAAAGACAATTGAGTTAAGACATTACAAATTTTAAATTAATAGGATACACAATTATTCAATAATCGTACAGATACAGGCACAAAGGAATTCTTATACCGATTTAGTTTGCACATTGGGACTCTATATCTTCTACCAGAGGGGAGCATTTCATACTGCGAGTACAAAAAGTGAGTTTGGTCCTCCACAATTTTCTGTACCTGATTCAGGATGCAACTCTCATATAAATGTTGAAGATTCAACTGATCTCCTTGTCCAACAGTTTTTAATGCTGTCGACACCAGATGTACTAATTTAGACTTAAGCTGTACATTTAGGTTCCCAAACCATACTGTAATACCATATCTAACTATACTTTCTAAAACAGCTTTGTAGAACAACATCATGATTTTCTTATTAACTCCATAAAAACGCAATCTACGTAAGAAGTACAGTCTCTGGTGTAGCCGAGTGCAAACCCATTCTGTGTGTGTTTTCCAAGTAAGTGAGCTGTCTATATAAACACCCAAATACTTGTAAGTCTGCGTTTGGGTGATGTTTTGGTCATGTATGACCACTTGTCGATGGTCACCTATACATTTGGGGTCGAATATAATCTCCTCAGTTTTCTTTATATTTATTATTAAATCGTTTTTATCACACCAATCAACGAACCTACTTATTTCTGGCTGGTAGATGTTTCCTGGATTATCATTTCCGTAAAGTAGACTTAAGATGGCTGTGTCATCAGAATATTAAAAAATATAGTTTTGATTCAAAAATATAGTTTTGATGGTTTGGTTACCATATTATACATATCTACGTTTGAGCAGATATCCACAAACACAGTATTTAAGAGTAAACACCGGTTTTTATAAAATATTATAATATTCACCATATATTTAGCAACAGTTCAACTGCAATGTGAAGTTTATGCGACAATAACATTAACTAATATAATTAAGAATTTCTTACCTTCATCTTTCTTGTCTTCAAATCGCGTTCTTCTTCTTCTGAGGTAAATCCAATGTAAGCTCACGGCGTGTCTTCCAAACTCGACGAAAAGCAGAGACTGATGAAGTTTGGTGCTTTGTGTTTGAGGTAATGAGCGTGTTCCATGTGGACGATTTGCATGTCAATCTCTTTTGCGCGCGTGGGCGTGGTCACATTAAAACTAATGAGCAAGGGTTTGAGAAACTGGACATCTTGTTGGTTTTATACATATTACTTAAACAGAGAATATTTGTTTTCAGTCTGAATCCAATCATTTAAAAGTACACACTTAAATGTTTATAAAGATATATGGCTCATAAATGTGTGACAAGTATTTGCTGAGTTTTGTTTCAGTTTATAGACGTGCTCAAGAAAAAAAAAGTTCACCGAGACGGAGAGGCAGAACGCACACCCTGTTTATTTTCTTTATTTTACAAAAGCACAATGTTTTGATTTGATTGTAAGTGGACACATACAAAAGTAGACATATCACAGATTCTTTTTTTATATTTCTTTTTTCTGTATGACCATAAATGACGGAGTAATTTAAATCTATTTTGCTACTACATGAAGAAAATCCAGCAAAATGCGCCGGCACGTTTGCCGACCCCAGAGGGTTAAAATAGTCCAAGTAACTACAGTGGCTCAACCTTAAGTTTATCAAGCAACAAGAATACTTTTTGTGCGCAAAAGGAACAAAAATAACGCCTTTATTCAACTCTTCATGTTCTTCTGTGTGGGCCTCAGAGTGAGTTCACGTAGTGTAACAGCGCAGCGCTTCTGGGTTGTACGTCAGAACGTAGGCTCACTATTGGCTAGCATCACACGCTTCACACACATGACCAGCATCGGCCAATAGTGAGCCTACATTCTGATGTTGCGCTGTGCTGTAACACTACGTGAACTCACATCAGAGGAGTTAAATGTCCTTTAAGCCCCTAACATTCAGAGAACCAAAACAATTTTTTCCTTAATCATTAACGCTAAAACAGAAAAAAAGACAAAATATATATATATATATATATATATATATATATATTACTAGTAGTAATGTCAGTAGCGTATCAGAGGTTCTGGGTTCTTATCCGCACTTGTATAGTTTTTTTTCTTCTTCTAGTTGTATTTCAAGCTACACGTTTGTGTGCATTTTGTTTCATGATTTCACTGGAACGAATAGAGAGTCTCCGTAACGGCATAAAGCGATAGATTGAAGCGTGCGTCCGAGTGAAGAGAGACAGTGTGCGCGAGCCACAAGAGAACACGTGTGTCTACGCCACTCAGCAGCGGCAACGAGCACTTTGACCACTTGATTTAAAAAACAACACATTTTAGCGCTAGAATGCTTCTTCTTTAACAAACAAGTGAAATTATTGCTCTGCTAGTTAACTGGAGATGTTTTACTTTGTTGTATTAGGTACATCCGTGCCGTGAGATGTTTCATAGAGTGGTGGGGACATATCCCACCTGTCCCACCCGCAAATTACGCCTATATGCTTACGAGACATTGTTGTCGCTAGTACAGCTGCTCGAGCGCGGAGAAAATGGCGGATAGTGTTCAACTTGCTGAGGGCAGAAACTATAGTAACGCAGGCCTGTCAGTCAATGGCTGTGGGTGGGGCCTGAACAGTATGATGTCACAATGCTCAGAGAATCATGTCTAATGAGACTGATTTGGTTTAATGGGGATTAAATTAAAAGGAGAGGGTGGATTTGTTCACACACTTCCAACACACATTTATGTCCAAACACCATGTAAAAGTGGATTTTGCATAATAGGTGCCCTTTAATTCACTCTCTGTGCTGATGCTTCTTCTACAGTAACATTACACATGAGAACAATTCATCCACTCTGTTCTTGAATCAATAACGCTTGCATGTGAGATGACTTTGGTTGATTCTTGTCAAATTAAGCAAGGGTTCAGCTTAAGCCAACTTCTGTTTTAAGGCTCTTAAACTTCTGTGTTTCTCTGTTTCTCTGGCCTCGACCACATCATGAACCCTTTCAGCGGTCGGCTCAATCCCCTTTCTGAAACCAGCATTCCCATGAACTTCATATTGTGTTATTGTTGAGTGTCAATCCACAGTATACGAGCCTCTGCTAAACTGCATGTAGTCTCTCATATTATTACACAACCTCACCTTGTTGTTGTGTGATCTAATAAGGCAGACTCTCGCTAATTTGGTGTTTATGTGGAACGTTGGAATCCATAGCGATTGAATATTAATCATATTTTCATATCAGAGAACTCTTCGATCTCCATAAAGCCATTAGAGAAACTTTGAAATCAGTCTGAGAGGAGAAACAATTGAGACATTTAATAAGAAATGAACAAGTTAGTGGAGAGAGCACAGCCAAACACTCACAGCATCTCATGACAAGATCAAAGTGTTGCTTTAGATATATTTAGCATGTTATGGGTCAGTTCATTTCTGTGGAAAATGATGTCATTGATCTAAAGGAAGTTGAGGTGTACTGGAGCTCAAAGTGACAAAGTTCAGAGCGTGAAATAATGAGCTAATAAAGAGCTAGATGGTCGCATGCATTAACACTTATAGATGTGCAGTTATTTTAGATGTTGGTGGAGTTTCACTTCATTTTACAGAGCAGCTTCACATCAGATCATCTGTCATTTTATCACTGAAGCAGTTTAAAAGAGTTTGTCTTTTCATATTTGTGGACTGAAAGCGCTTAAGATGTTTTGCACTGTTTTCTTCAGTTTGTGTTTCTGGCGTCTGGATGGTGAGTTTTAAATCTGTTTTTATGGCTTCAGTTCTTTCTCTTCTGGTACCATGTAATAAATGACTGGTTAAATTACTCAGAGAGGATTAACATTACAATCCACTACAGACACAGAGAAGAACCACAGCGGGTGCATATAGGTATATCCATATGTAATTTTCTTAAAAAATTTTTTTACTTACAATCGGTAGAGTTGGAGGCGTCAGCAATTCATTGAATCGAACTTCTGCTGTTCTTTCCACTCATTTGTGCATTTCTTTCTCAAAAGCAAGTTTTATCAAGTGGCATTAACAGCTTATTCGCTATCAACGAGCTCCATACCTGTCAGGTCCAACAGTGGTTTTAGTTTGGTTTTGTCCAGAAAAACCGAGTGATGTCTGTGTGTTCTTCCTCCGTATAGTTTACTAAAATAACCAGTTATAATTCATGAAAATGGCTTCACCAACACTGATGAACTTGTAAAGTTGATCACAAACAAAATTGAAAAGGAATTTCACTCTCAGTCAATAATGCATGAACAACCACTATATAACGATGCGGTTGAAACATAGGAGGAAGCATATGGAAGTAAAATAATGACAAATGTTTTTGAAACAAAAAAGCTTGTTGAATTGCTCTACTTGAAAAAAATATGTGTGACGACCACAAAAGTGTTGTATTTGTGTTTTAAGAATATTCACAATTACTGTCTTTTATTTGAAACAAGTGATTGTTTAAAAAAAAAAAAAAAAAAAAAAAAAATTATCCCAAGGGTTTTATTTTTACTGTGAATTTTCCTGACTTAAAGTGAATTGTGTAGTGTTTGCTCCGGGCCAGTAGGGGCAGTGTAGAGTGACGAGTTACTGTCGCTGCGTGAGTTGCGGATTTCTCACTATTTTTTACAGTCTATGGTTTCTCATTACTGCAGAGAGCTCGAAACTGATAACACTGTCTCCTCGTTTCTCTCCTGTTTTACAGGTGGGTAAAGGTATAAAAACACCTCAGAAGTAGCATTTATCTATGCTGAAATGTATGTGAGATATGAGTGAACTGTTTTTAGTGAAATGAGTTTCGTTAGGGTCTGTTTTTGATTTAGTTTGAAATGAGTTGAAACGAGAGGGCAAAGTCCTGCAGAGTAACGGTCGAGAGACATTACTAGAGAGCAAGTCAGCTCAACACACACTTTCCCCGTGTATATACTGTATATGCACATGAAGATATTTTTGAGCTTGTAATGTTAACAGATATGTTTAGCTCACTGTATGTCAGTTCCCCACCATCTGAAATGTTTTTATACAAAAATATTTACAGTTTAAAATGAGGTTAAAAGTTACACTTTAAGCACTTTATGAGTTCTGAGCATGATTTTGCAGTACTGTATTAACATGATACTGATAAAATACTGTGAATGGACGATTCTAAGTATCTAAAAAATAGCTGGTGAATATTACCATTGTCTTTACATTTCATTTTGATAAATAGTATAATATACAAGAATGAAGAGTAAGTGAACATGCATTTGGTGGAAAGAGGTTTATTTTAATATGGATTTTGCATTGACATGGACACTGAAAATTCATTGTAATGTTAAAAAGACACTGACCATGTAATATGTGAAACATACAATGACGCTTAACAATAGAGATGTGTTTGCTGAAGAAAATTCAGAAAATAAATTACTGCAGAGAGCTCGAAACTGATAGTTTTTCGGTTCCTTGCCACTGTTGCCTTTGGCTTGCTCAGTTGGGGATATTTTGGGGATATTTAATTTAATTTTATCAATCAATAAATTCCTCTTGAAACAAACTTTGTTGTATTATTTTAATTTAATACTGTGAAGCTGCTTTGATACAATCTGTATTGTGAAAAGCGCTATACAAATAAACTTGACTTGACTTGACTTGACTTGACATATGCATTGCATTAACCCTGCTTGCATTTTAAATCATTGTATTTTCAGGGCTTGCATTTTTATGGGCTGAAAGTCAACATGGTTGTATATTTAAGCTGTGAATATTTCTATTCAAAACATTTCACACACGTTTTCATTATTCAAAATTCAATAATCCATATTCACCTTTCAGATTTCACTTCCAAAATGAATAGAAATATTCACAGCTTAAATATACAACCATGTTGAATTTCAGCCCATAAAAATGCAAGCCCTGAAAATACAATGCTTTAAATTGCAAGCAGGGTTAATGCAATGCATATTTTTTCAAGTAGAGCAATTCAACAAGCTTTTTTGTTTCAAAAACATTTGTCATTATTTTACTTTCATAGAAGCAGAATCTACGTGCAGCAGTAGTCTTTTATTGAATAAACTCAAAACTTGACAAATTCAGACTCAGACTAGGCAACAGGACTCGGGAACAGATCAACCAACATACATCAAGAACTCGGGAATGGCGGCGCCCATCTTGGGATGAGACTCGGGAGCGGCGGCGGCCATCTCGGGACGAGACTCGGGAGCGGCCCTCTCGTCCAAAGAAACAGGTGTAGAGGCGGCCATCTTGTCTGAAGACACAGGCGAAGACACACGTGTAGAATCGCCATCTTGTCTGAAGACACAGGCGTAGAGGCGGCCATCTTGGCTGGAGACGAACTCAGGCATGACAGCCAACTTAGGCGAGAGCTCGAGGGCTGGAGCCAATGTGTGTGCTGCCCACACACAAAATCGCTGTGGTGACTATCATGAGTGCTGTATCCTCCGGGACTGTCTCAGGTGCAGCAGCCTGACGTGAAGAAACTCAGGCTTGGCAGGACTGACGTGAAGAAACTCAGGCTTGGCAGGACTGAAGAGAAGAAGCTCAGGCTTGGCAGGACTGAAGAGAAGAAACTCAGGCTCGGCAGGACTGAAGAGAAGAAACTCAGGCTCGGCAGGACTGATGTGAAGAAGCTCAGGCTCGGCAGGACTGAAGAGAGGAAGCTCAGGCTCGGCAGGACTGAAGAGAAGAAACTCAGGCTCGGCAGGACTGATGTGAAGAAACTCAGGCTCGGCAGGACTGACGTGAGGAAGCTCAGGCTTGGCAGGACTGAAGAGAAGAAACTCAGGATTGGCAGGACTGACGTGAGGAAGCTCAGGCTCGGCAGGACTGAAGAGAAGAAACTCAGGATTGGCAGGACTGACGTGAGGAAGCTCAGGCTCGGCAGGACTGAAGAGAAGAAACTCAGGATTGGCAGGACTGAAGAGAAGAAACTCAGGATTGGCAGGACTGACGTGAGGAAGCTCAGGCTCGGCAGGACTGATGTGAAGAAGCTCAGGCTCGGCAGGACTGATGAGAAGAAACTCAGGCTCGGCAGGACGTGAGGAAACTCAGGCTCGGCAGGACTGACGTGAAGTTCAGGCTTGGCAGGACTGAAGAGAAGAAACTCAGGATTGGCAGGACTGACGTGAGGAAGCTCAGGCTCGGCAGGACTGAAGAGAAGAAACTCAGGATTGGCAGGATTGGCAGGACTGACGTGAGGAAGCTCAGGCTCGGCAGGACTGATGAGAAGAAACTCAGGCTCGGCAGGACTGAAGAGAAGAAACTCAGGATTGGCAGGACTGACGTGAGGAAGCTCAGGCTCGGCAGGACTGATGTGAAGAAGCTCAGGCTCGGCAGGACTGATGAGAAGAAACTCAGGCTCGGCAGGACGTGAGGAAACTCAGGCTCGGCAGGACTGACGTGAAGTTCAGGCTCGGCAGGACTGAAGAGAAGAAACTCAGGATTGGCAGGACTGATGTGAGGAAGCTCAGGCTTGGCAGGACTGAAGAGAAGAAACTCAGGATTGGCAGGACTGACGTGAGGAAGCTCAGGCTCGGCAGGACTGACGTGAAGAAGCTCAGGCTCGGCAGGACTGACGTGAAGAAGCTCAGGCTCGGCAGGACTGAAGAGAAGAAACTCAGGATTGGCAGGCCTGACGTGAGGAAACTCAGGCTCGGCAGGACTGACGTGAAGAAGCTCAGGCTCGGCAGGACTGACGTGAAAGAAGCTCAGGCTCGGCAGGACTGACGTGAAGAAGCTCAGGCTCGGCAGGACTGACGTGAAGAAGCTCAGGCTGAGGGGATACTGTGGGCTTGTGGGACTCATCTTCAAAGCCCACAGTAAATGACGAGCCTGTAAGGCCCGCTATATTGGCCCAATCTGCCGGTTCGCCAATACACGGGGAAGGTTGTCACGTGTTCTGTCCTCACTCATGCAAAGTATTTGTTGGTTAAATTTGCAATACATTAATCATGTACTCACTCGTTAATTCATCTGACTCCATAAATGAAAGGTTTTAATAATATCTGTGCCTCACTAAAAGTGAGCGAATGTTTGACTATTCCTTTTAACCATTAAATAAACAATGTCAAACCCAGTTGGAATAATCACATTGTAGCAATTTAATATTTCAGATATCAGAGATCAATTCCACAATCAATTCAAATATCTAGAACATGGTTATACATTGGTTACCCCAAAGAATCTTACCCAGCTTGTACCTGAGATAGAGAGAGAGAAAGGGAGAGAGAGAGAGAGAGAGAGAGAGAGAGAGAGAGAGAGAGAGAGAGAGAGAGAGAGAGAAACCACCTATCCAATTCCACGTCCAGCCAAGAAGAAGAAGAGACAGAGAGAGCCAGAACACCTTCCTTTATCCTCTGACCAGGTGAGAAGGGGGATGGGGTGAGACCACCCTCAAATGGCTTCTATCCCACAGAAGGGGGGTTGCCTTATCTGGCATTATCTCTAAACCAGTTTCCTATGAACTTCTATAAACCTTATTTCCTTTTATTTTATCTATCTGGATATGAGATATCTGTACCACTCACTTTGAGACATTTCAAATGACACCAAAAGCATAACAGTCAATGTTGAATATTCACATTAAACCATGTTCTTGGGTGAGTTCCTAGTTTCTGAGAGGAAGAAAGGCTGTATTGGGGGAGGTCAAATGTTAATCAGCCAGCAGGGCCCTTTTGTCCCATAAATCAGGCCTCAACCAGTATTTTCAGTCTTACAGTTTCCCTCCTTGATCCCGTGGGTCACATTCCGATGAACACTTACGGGGTCACAGTAAGACGTTTGTTATAGTCCTTGAAGATGTAGCACAAAAATTGTCTTTGCAATGTTGGCATCTGTAGAAACTCAGTGGGCTGTGTTCACCTGCAGAACACCTGTTCCCACCAGGTATATAGCTTGAGTCCAGCAGGTGGATGAATGCGTTCAGGTTCTCTTCCTGTAATCCTGTGACGTGAGCAAAGTTCATAGAGTCAATCTGGACCTTTTGTGACTTGTTCAGTTGACGTGTCATTCCTTCATGGAGAAACTTCCGCTTCCCTGGCACCTTCTCCACGATGATGATCTGACCCTTCTTGACCAATCCTGTCACCTCCAGCGGTACGGTTGTCTGGGCAGACCTCAGTGGATGAAGGGGTTCTCCTTTGGTCCACACGGCTTTGTGTGCGACACCTGAAAAGCATCTTAAATGTCCGCTTCACGATTGAGCACATATGAACTCACAGTCGTAAGGAAATGCATAGGAACGCATAATGCAATAAGGAAAAATCATGTCATGTTCAATGTAAAATACCATGTTCATGTCAGCAATTGTGAGTGGTACGTTTGGTCTCATTAATTACCTGATTTTTATTTACCACGTCAATAGTACTCCTATAGAGGGTCAAGGAAGGACAAAGGAAGATCTTACAAGCTCTTACCCTGTTTCTAGAAACATTTAAATAAATGGCATTCTAACAAAACAGCCAGTGCTATTTTGGTGTAACCAAACATAGAGATTCAATTGAATTGATGTCCAAATACATTGTTGCAAGTAAAATGGACAATATACAAATATGCAGATAAGTTTCAGAAATGTTTTTCTGAATTACTCAAAGGAAATCAAAATAAGTTTCAGAAATTAAAATCAAAATAAGTTTCAGAAATGTTTTTCTGATTTACTCAACGGAAAAAATGCAGAAATCAAAATAGGTTTCAGTAATGCAGCAAGAGGTCGGTGTAAACCAATCAATGGTTTTGTGTGTTTTGTGTGAGAATTTTTTAGAATGTCAGAGTGTGTTTTTGTCTGTGAGAATGTTTTTGTGTGTGTGTGTGTGTGTGTGTGTGTTTGTGAGAGAGTGTGTTTGAGAGTGTGTGTAATTGATCTGGCTAAGTCACAGTCGATGACAGAGTTGATTTGTAAATTTTTGTACTTGATTGAATTGGTCTCACTTCAGATTTATCCATTTTAATTATGTTTCTGTTATTACTGGTAAGTTGAGAAATCAGGGGCCCTCTGATCTTCCAACTCCCACCAACAATCATAAAGTTTGAAATGTAATGGCAGGTCTGCCTTAGAATTTGTCTTGATTTGTGACTGTAGCCATTCAGTTGTTCATGTGTGTTACATTAGTTAGCAGTTTGTTGTGAATAGCGTATGCTATTCTCTGTGTCTCTGTTAGACCATGATCATGAGATCAGCTCCACCCTGTGTGTGTGTGAAGCTATCTGGATCTGTTAGTGTGAAGATGACACATCTTCGTCTGATGTGCAGTGTTCAGCCTGGATAGACCATCTACCCCAGGTGAAGTTGCTGTGAGGGTATAGTGATGGAGGGGTGTTTTCAGTGTTCATGTCTAGGAGATGGGTGGAATCTACTCTATAACAATTGTGTTGCAAATTTCGATCCAGTTCTAAACTGGGAGGCCATATTTATGCAGTAATGTGATAGTGTGATGTGTGAAAAGGCCTTTTATAATGTCTTTTCACCCATCTCCCGAGTCTCAGGTTATGTTCGAATAATTCCGCTGTCCTGGATTTGCTCCAGGTGGGCTCCACCATTTTGCAGAAGTAGCCTAAGCCTGAGACAGAAAACAGAGGAGAGCGAACCACAGATAATTCCAATATTTCAAAAGCATTAAATTCAGACATGTAGAATTCTTTTACTTGTTAGCAATTTTAATTCCAGATGTCACATGAAACCGAGTTTCATTGACCACGTCTGAATTGTTGCTGTTGTCTCAGTGTGTTGTGACACCTGAAGCTGCTTTTTCAGTTCAGCCTTCAGTCTGCTGCATGTGCAATGCATTCACATATTTTAATTTGTGCAGATATTTTTTGACCTGCAAAAAACTGTGGTACTTCTGTCTGCTGTTTAGCATTTCACACCCTCCTCGTAAATTTACTTATCTTATCAGATTCAATTCAGTTGGTGCACCCCAGTCAAGGATTATTTAGCGTGCTATTACCTGTGCCACACTCCTAGCCGTGTTTTCTAACGGTGAAAAATAAAGGCATACTCCGCCCCTTTTTGGCACTGGGTAGCACACAAATGAAATTCTGTTTCAGAAATAAAATTTTAATGACGAAAGTCACACTTCTCCAATTATTGTCCTGCTCGGCGAGTGTAATATAATGTTTATTATAATTCAAGTTTTAATATAATTATATTCTTTAACAATACAAGTCAAATTATATTGTTTTCGGTCTCTGGAACAACTTAACGCATGGTCAAATCTCTACTTGTTCTCATGTCAATACATTTGAATATTAAAAGGCCTTTTGGCTCAGGGCTGATAAGATGTATTCGCTGTTTTTCTTTTTTCCTTTGCTAGGTTTCAAATACCTTTTCTTCTCATTTAGTCTTTTTAAATGGCCATTATAACGTTTGATTCTTCTATTTACTCTTACTTTATATTTTTCCATTTATAGATAAGGAAAACTATATCGCTTTGCAGTCCTTCCCAAGGATGCACGACACAAGTGGTCAGCCCCGAAGATCAGAAGCTGAGGCAGTTTGGCTAAATATCTAGGGATTTTGCCGTACACGCGCAACAACCAAAGATATATACAATAGCCCCCTTGGATGCCCTTCAGGAACTTAATTCAACCGTTTTCCAAAACTATTAAATTAGAACAGAAGTCATCGGAAGCGTCCAAGCTAGGTTAATCAACCAGCGTAAAGCTGATCCTAGTCGGACTAACCCATCCTCTCATCCAAGTCGCCCGCACACTTCCTGATATCAGCTATTAGCCGTCCCGTCGCCAATCTCTGACACAATCTTGTGGAAACATACGAATCCGTTAATCTATTTTGGAAAAAACAAATCTCAGAGTAATTCAGAATACATTCAAACATAAAAATATTTAGTTCTCTGAAGCCTTAAATATGAGATGCGTTCGCTGTTTCTGATTTTCAAATTCATTGTGAATCACATTACAGCCATCAAATTCAGCACAGACACACGCGTTTACTTCAGTTTACACAGGACACATGGCCTAGAATACAACATCTACAACCCTTTTACCTAAGTGTTCCAAATACACCCACAGCAAAACAATAGAATACATCTATATCACCTTTGCCTAAGTGTTTCAACTACACTTACAGTAAAGTAATCCTGTGTTTAAAGAATAAACTTTAAATTAGCCTATGTGCATGTTGTAGCACAAACAACCAAATTGTGTTCTATGTGCACGATGTGTAGGGCACGATGTGTTAAGCACAATTTCAAATTTGAAAATGCAGACAGGTTCAATGAATTTAGATGTTAAACATTTAAGCTATTTGCTATTGGGCTGCTACCCGACTAGCAAATGACGCTAATAGCTGAAGGCCTTGAGCGTCCAAAGTTGTTAGGTCAGTAAGAGTTTTAGATGCATTTGAGCTTTGGTTACTTGCAGAGTGCTGGTTTTTGTCATTAGATTGTGATTGTCTGCGTTTTATGAAATAGGGTGGAGGTCTGCCTCTGCCCAGTGACCAACACTTTTCCTCTGTATGGCCTGTTTTGTGACAGGAATTACAGAATCTGTTCAGTTTGCCACAGTGTGGCTTTCTGAATTGTCCTGCAGATGGAGGATCTTCATGACATTCTAACACAGCTACCTCATCATGCATTTGTTTCCGTGACTCAATTCTTGTTGCCCAGTTAACTATACCTTCGAATGTGTTTTGTGCTGGAGAAGCACCACACATGAGTGATTGCTGTACACGCGGCCCTGCATTTGTAAGCAGGAATTCAAGGAGAATTACATTGTTGTGGTTAACACCCTCAATTCCAGAATACTCCTCAAAAAGTTCAAACATATTTTCTGCATATGTCTCAAACGATTCTTCAGTAATCTGTTTCCGATTGAAAATCAATTCCCATCCAACAGGACTACAACCACGCAGCTCGCGAAGGCATTGTTTTAGTCTATTCAAGATTTCGCTCTCAGGCTCATTTTGATGCATTGACTGCACAATGGTGCCTGTCATCAAAACCTGTGGTATCTTATAGTTCAGAACATCTGGAATTGAGCTGATAACAATTTGCCAAATATCTTTTGGTTCGAGCTGAAATGCATGTTTTAGACTAACAATGTGTCTCCACCATGGTTCGAATGGCCCTTTCAAAGGGAACGGTCCGATCTCTGCTTTAAACAAGCTACATTCAGTTACTGTTAAAGGACGCCGAATGGTTGATTCTGTGCCGTTTGGGTGCCGTATCACCTTAAGGGCAGAAACAGGCACTCTTTTCATAACTTTATCACATGCTTCATCTGCCTGTAAAGATACAAGATTATTAGAGCAGGCTGCCTCATCTAAGAAGTGTACATTTTTAGCCCAATCACTGTTAAGCTTGTTGGGAGACTTGCTTTTAGCATTTAGCTTAGCCTTAAGATCTGCAATGGTGTCTTTGTGATTTTTACACTTTCTAGTCAGGGCTAACAGCTCAGCTAGTAATTTATCTAGCTGTGTTTGAAGATCTTGAATCTTTTCCTCAGACTTTTGTGCCTCTGCATTTTTAGAATGCACTTCTTCACATTTAGCATCCATAAGCGAAGATAGAAATTTTGTTAACTCATTTAGCCGTTTATGACTTATGAAGTTTAAAGCCTCAATTATTTCACCATGTTTTGATTTCTTCTGTTTACTACCCACTGTTTTCCACCAAGTGAAAATTTCATTGTCAATAGCATCCATGTTAAGACCTTTTCTACTGAGTTTGTACAGTGTAGGCTGAACCTTTTCGGCCCATAATGTAAACAAGACATGATCAGTACACATGCTTTCACAATAATGGGCTTACAGTTAATTTTCCCAGATTTTTGACTAGATAGTCTTCTTTCTAAAAAAGATCTATTTCCATCCCAGCATATCAAATACTTTAGGGGTTTACTTCTCAGAGGAACTTAAATAAGCCAAATTAAATTGAATTACTTAATTTAATTCCATCTGTGTCAAAGTTTAAGATTTTAATGGAATATAGAGTTTGTCAAGATTAGTTTAGGTTTAGTATAGGATATTAATGTTTTCAATGTGGCTTTTGGGCCTACCAGTCAGCCAGTGAGACAAAACATGGTTTAAGCGTTTGGACGCAGCATGGCTTTAGCCTTTAGCATTAGCCTTGGGCACAGCATGGGTTAGCATTGACAATAGCACTTAGCATTAGCCTTGATATTTGAGTTTTAGCTTGTAAATCATATCATCCTGTTTTCTCCAAATTTTCTTTTCATAAACAATGCATCGATCTGCCTTTTTATTTATAAAATCACGTGTTTTCCGATCTTTTACAAACTTAGATTTTTCTTTCTCTGTTTTCTGTTAGTTTGCTCATTCTCTTCGAGTGTTGCTGGTTTCAACAATGGCCGGAAAACATGCGCCTGATTTTAAAACTTTTAGGCTTGACTTTTTTAGCTCTTCATCGATTATTCATTATTTGGAAGATGCTATACTTTAGGTTTCGTTTCTTGTTGCTTAGGCAAAACAAGGAGATCTTTAAAATGCACAAGGGTTTTCATTCTTCATCTGGCTGCCGCATCACGTTCTAAACAAAGGGCTTTAATTCCGACCCGTAAACAATGCAAACATTTCTTCAACACTTCTATAAAGGGCAGAAAAAGTTTACTTACCATCGCGGCGGAAGAAAGAGAAGATGTTCAAACCTCTTGTTGATTTTAAAATCCCAAATACTTGCTGAAAAGGACATTTCTCGTGAAACTGTTTTGATCTGTTTTGAGATCACGTCCGAGGTCACCATTTTGTAAGGCCCGCTATATTGGCCCAATCTGCCGGTTCGCCAATACACGGGGAAGGTTGTCACGTGTTCTGTCCTCACTCATGCAAAGTATTTGTTGGTTAAATTTGCAATACATTAATCATGTACTCACTCGTTAATTCATCTGACTCCATAAATGAAAGGTTTTAATAATATCTGTGCCTCACTAAAAGTGAGCGAATGTTTGACTATTCCTTTTAACCATTAACCCTCTGGGGACCAAGCTGTTTTTGGGGCCCTTGAGATGTTCTGACATGCTCTGACATTTGTGCTTTTTTCAGTTATTTATAAACATGTTAATGGCAAAGGTGTAAATTCACTCTATATAGCACAAACAGGCCTACCATAATATGCGAGCAACATGTATGTAGATGTTTGTATTTTTAAGAGAATAATGTTTATGCGTGGTTATTTAAAAAAATAAAAATGAAAGTTGCTGAAATAAGACCACAAAACTCATACAAAATATGTGCCCACAAGACTTTTGACTAATGGATGTTGTCCCTTTCAGTTCTAGCTTCAAAATTATGTGAAAATAGTCTTGCTTTATCGTTCACAAAAAAAAATACATTGATTTAAATGGTGTAAAACAGGTTTTGCTTGGAAAGCCAATATGCGAGGGGGAGGAGTAGTTTACACCTTAGTCCCACCCACTCTGCATAATGACTCTGCATAATTAGCCATTAATTCAGGTGTGACACTGACTGAGCCACAATGCAAGGACAAAATATATATTTTGAAGAAGACTTATATTGACCATTTAAGATTTTGCTTACATCTATCTTGTAAATATGTTTTGCTATTTTATTAAAAAGGTTACAATTACAACAATAATTACAATTTCAGCAATATTTCTGCAAAAAAGTACTATTTCTTTGTAAAAAAAAAAAAAAAAAAAGATTATAGGCCTACATTTTATCATATGTATTCATTAGTTTGAATATAGCCAACATTGGAACATCTTAGTCTATGACTTTATTTTTGACAAAATAGTATTTTATATATATGAGCAGAAAAGCTTATTTGATGTGACAGTATATTCTACAGTAAAAACTGTACCCAAATCTAGTCAACAAAATGTTGTCTTTCATACTTCGCCTGACTGTAACGCAGTAACTGTAACTGTAAAAGCAGTTTATTCTTTCACACACAGACGCGCGATTCATATTTAGGCTAAACACTCTTTACAAATATGTACCCTTCATTCATCTCACAGAAACGCGATTCATTTTAGGCTAAACAGTCTTTACAAATATGTACCCTTCATTCATCTCACAGACGCGCGATTCATATTTAGGCTAAACACTCTTTACAAATATGTACCCTTCATTCATCTCACAGAAACGCGATTCATTTTAGGCTAAACAGTCTTTACAAATATGTACCCTTCATTCATCTCACAGAAACGCGATTCATATTATAGAAACGCGATTCATCTTTTTGTTTACATAAGCCTACAACGTTATTCCATAACGTTATTCCACATTAACACTTGAGAAAGGATAACTTAGCCTACCTCACTCCTCAGCGGGATCTGCTCCTCATATCAGCACGGAAAATTTTCTCCATAAGGTAGGCTATATTATGCCTCTTTGTTTACAGCTGATGTGGGGGCGTTTCACAGACTGAAATGGTTCTCAGAATTTGCGTTTGAATAGCACGCGCTCTCCGGGGCGTGGTCAAATTACTTTTGAATGGCTCGTAATGAGCTCGACTGGAGTCGCTCTCTTTTTATACAGATTACAGAAGCTGATAATATTTGTTTTTTATATAAATTACTTCATTTAAAAGCTGCGATCTCAAGCTTTATGCCCGTGGGTCTGTTTGCCTGTTTGACTGAATTTTCGCGGAGTTATAGATAATTTTCGAACGCGTTTCAAATGGGAGTTTACTGACAGAGAGAAGGCAGAAATAGCATCATGTTAGTTTTTCTTTATTTGTCAAAAAGCAAAACACTTTATTTGTATTGTGAGTATACAGAAAAAAAATAGAAACTGAACAGGATCGATTGATGTATTACACGAAAATGAAAGATCAAAATTAACAGAGCATTTTGTGTTTATTTTTCATTGCTAAAAAAAAAAACGAGCAAAACGCGCGGGCGCGTTTTTGGTCCCCAGAGGGTTAAATAAACAATGTCAAACCCAGTTGGAATAATCACATTGTAGCAATTTAATATTTCAGATATCAGAGATCAATTCCACAATCAATTCAAATATCTAGAACATGGTTATACATTGGTTACCCCAAAGAATCTTACCCAGCTTGTACCTGAGATAGAGAGAGAGAAAGGGAAAGAGAGAGAGAGAGAGAGAGAGAAACCACCTATCCAATTCCACGTCCAGCCAAGAAGAAGAAGAGACAGAGAGAGCCAGAACACCTTCCTTTATCCTCTGACCAGGTGAGAAGGGGGATGGGGTGAGACCACCCTCAAATGGCTTCTATCCCACAGAAGGGGGGTTGCCTTATCTGGCATTATCTCTAAACCAGTTTCCTATGAACTTCTATAAACCTTATTTCCTTTTATTTTATCTATCTGGATATGAGATATCTGTACCACTCACTTTGAGACATTTCAAATGACACCAAAAGCATAACAGTCAATGTTGAATATTCACATTAAACCATGTTCTTGGGTGAGTTCCTAGTTTCTGAGAGGAAGAAAGGCTGTATTGGGGGAGGTCAAATGTTAATCAGCCAGCAGGGCCCTTTTGTCCCATAAATCAGGCCTCAACCAGTATTTTCAGTCTTACAAGCCGCTCAGCGAAAGGGCAAAATCTATTTATATTTCACCAGAGTGTAGTGAGGGGTATTGCCAGGCATAAAATAGTAAAGCGGCTTATTAAGTCCATGGTGAAACATGTCCTTTAGGATCTCATCACAAAAGTCCACCCCATGGCAAAGTTAAAAAAACTCCCTCACGTACTCCTCGATTGGACAGTCACCTTGGCTGAGAAGGAAGAGGCGATATGCTGGATCCATGTTAGGGTGAGTTCTTCTGTAACGATGCGGTTGAAACATAGGAGGTAGTGATGTTACATATGACACTGAAGCTTCGATGCGCGTATCACATAAGCGACACAATTTCTAGTGAAGCCCCGTATCGAGGCGTGTATTGGTTTACTAGAGTCACGTGATCGATGACAAACGAAGCCTCACTTTCTGTCCAGTCACGTGCGTGTTTCGCTTCGGGTGTCAGAAGGCTCGAACTTCAGATCGTATTTAACGAGTCATTGTTGCCTCAGTCTGGTTGATATTTTCAATTATTGATATTGACATTTAATAACAGATGATCCTATCAGACAATGTCCTTATTCATTGTGTGTGTGTGTGTGTGTGTGTGGAAAGAGAGAGAGAGAGAGAGAGAGAGAGAGAGAGAGAGAGAGAGAGAGAGAGAGAGAGAGAGAGAGAGAGAGAGAGAGAGAGAGAGAGAGAGAGAGAGAGAGAGAGTAGGCCTACATTAAATTTTATTGAATCATATAAACTTATAAGCTATTATATTTTATTGTCACACTTTAATGGGAAAATGAATTTTTTTTAATGAACAAATCAAACACAAACATGTAAGGCTTTTATTTGTGCACATAACATTGAAACTATGGAGTGTGTTGTGGTTGCTTCATCTGCCAGAGCTTCTAACACAGGCTTCTGGCTGCTTTATTCTAAATAAGCACCAGATGGCGCTGTTCTCGCCGCTGTTCTCGACACTCTCGAAGCTTTGAATCTTTTCCCGGAACAGTCAGGGGAAAGCCTCAGAGATTCATGAGGCTTCATTTCCCCATCCCTAATAGGAGGAAGCAGGATCCACGTGCAGCAGTTGTCTTCTATTGAATAAACTCAAAACTTGACGGACCCGGGAACGGGACCCAGGGAACAGGACATACAACATCAAGAACTCACCAAGATTGAAACTAGACACAGGGCTTAAATACACAGGAAAACAAGCTAAACAAGATAACAAGGGGGCGTGGCTAATTAGAAACACCTGGGAAGACTAAAACAAGAAAAACTACAAAGGACTACAAAACATGGCACAGGACAGGAAATGACATAATGACATAATGAGTCAACAAATAATCCATGGAAAGGTTGTATATAATCCACAGGTTTAAACAGTTCCAGGCAAGGAAAATCCAATCAAAATAATAATCCAATGGCGTTTCCCACACGCATTTAAATGTTTAAAAGTGTTTCAGTGAAGCTTCAAACCAACATCAAGTGATTTTAAAGCTTTAATCTGTGAAAAACTCTTCAGGTGCGTTTGGTGATGAAGATGAATTGAAGTATATGATGAAGGGAGAATCATTCACTCTAAACTCTGATCTTACTGAAATAAAGGATGATGATGTGATTCAGTGGAGGTTTGGATATGATGAAGAGACTTTAATAGCTGAAATCAATAAACGGGACGACAGAATCACTGTATATGATGATGTTCTTGATGGGAAATTCAGAGACAGACTGAAGCTGAACATACGATCTGCATCTCTGACCATCATAAACATCACTGAAGAGATGGGATGTTATTCTCTACAGATCAACGGTGTGAGAAAGAGAAAGATCAATATCGGTTCTTATGGTGAGGTTAAACACATTTGTTTCACCTTTATTTAATGACAACATTTTAATTAATTTGTGCACCATTTTGTTTCTTTTTGTTTGTTTTATGATATTGTTTATTTCAAACTGACATTTAAAACTATTTAGTAAAACATTATTGATTTCACAGTATTAATCTGACAAACCCTGTTTGTGTGTGTTCTGTGTGTGTTTTTGGTATCAGGATCAGTGACATCAGTGTCAGTGAAGGAGGGAGAATCAGTCACTCTAAACTCTGATCTCACTGATATAAGATTATAGTTGGATTGAGTGGAGGTTTGGAGAAGATTGGTGGTCTGACACTTTAATAGCTGAAATAAAAAAACGGACCAGAATCGCTGTATATGATGATGTTCTTGATGGGAGATTCAGAGACAGACTGAAGCTGAACAATCAAACTGGATCTCTGACCATCATAAACATCACAACTGAACATGCTGGATATTATGAACGAAGCCTGCAGGGTTCGATCAGTTTTGTCTTTCTCGCTGTCTTTGGTAGGTTAAATATTTTTTTACAATTTAATATTTTAATCAAACGAAACAACATTAATCTAAACACAATTTTGCTTCATTTCTGTTTTAAGTTTTATGTTATTGTTCATTTGAAATTTAAATATAAATATCTCGGATACAAACTCTGTTTCTGTTTGTTGATACAGTTGAAATATCAGTGAAGGAGGGAGAATCACTCACTGTAAACTCTGATCTCACTGAAATAAAGGATTATGAATGGATTCGGTGGATGTTTGGAAATGAAAATATTTTAATAGCTGAAATTAATGTAAAGGCCGACAGAATCACTGTATATGATGATTATCTTGGGAGATTCAGAGACAGACTGAAGCTGAACAAACAAACTGGATCTCTGACCATCACAAACATCACAACTGAACATGCTGGAGTTTATAAACTACAGATCAAAAGTATGAGAGCGTTTGGGCTTTCAAAAAGTTACAAATTAAAAGCTTTCAGAGTTTCTGTCTCTGGTGAGTAGAGATCATTTCTCATGTCCTTCAGATATTCTTGTTTTTACCAACTATTTACATACAGTGGGTACGGAAAGTATTCAGACCCCCTTAAATTTTTCACTCTTTGTTATATTGCAGCCATTTGCTAAAATCATTTAAGTTAAAAAAAATGTTCCTCATTATTGTACACACAGCACCCCATATTGACAGAAAAACACAGAATTGTTGACATTTTTGCACATTTATTAAAAAAGAAAAACTGAAATATCACATGGTCCTAAGTATTCAGACCCTTTGCTCAGTATTTAGTAGAAGAACCCTTTTGATCTAATACAGCCATGAGTCTTTTTGGGAAAGATGCAACAAGTTTTTCACACCTGGATTTGGGTATCCTCTGCCATTCCTCCTTGCAGATCCTCTCCAGTTCTGTCAGGTTGGATGGTAAACGTTGGTGGACAGCCATTTTCAGGTCTCTCCAGAGATGCTCAATTGGGTTTAAGTCAGGGCTCTGGCTGGGCCATTCAAGAACAGTCACGGAGTTGTTGTGAAGCCACTCCTTCGTTATTTTAGCTGTGTGCTTAGGGTCATTGTCTTGTTGGAAGGTGAACCTTCGGCCCAGTCTGAGGTCCAGAGCACTCTGGAGAAGGTTTTCGTCCAGGATATCCCTGTACTTGGCCGCATTCATCTTTCCCTCGATTGCAACCAGTCGTCCTGTCCCTGCAGCTGAAAAACACCCCCACAGCATGATGCTGCCACCACCATACTTCACTGTTGAGACTGTATTGGACAGGTGATGAGCAGTGCCTGGTTTTCTCCACACATACCGCTTAGAATTAAGGCCAAAAAGTTCTATCTTGGTCTCATCAGACCAGAGAATCTTATTTATCACCATCTTGGAGTCCTTCAGGTGTGCTTTCTTGTGTCTTGCACTGAGGAGAGGCTTCCGTCGGGCCACTCTGCCATAAAGCCCCGACTGGTGGATGGCTGCAGTGATGGTTGACTTACTACAACTTTCTCCCATCTCCCGACTGCATCTCTGGAGCTCAGCCACAGTGATCTTTGGGTTCTTCTTTACCTCTCTCACCAAGGCTCTTCTCCCCCGATAGCTCAGTTTGGCCGGACGGCCAGCTCTAGGAAGGGTTCTGGTCGTCCCAAATGTCTTCCATTTAAGGATTATGGAGGCCACTGTGCTCTTAGGAACCTTAAGTGCAGCAGAAATTTTTTTGTAACCTTGGCCAGATCTGTGCCTTGCCACAATTCTGTCTCTGAGCTCTTCAGGCAGTTCCTTTGACCTCATGATTCTCATTTGCTCTGACATGCACTGTGAGCTGTAAGGTCTTATATAGACAGGTGTGTGGCTTTCCTAATCAAGTCCAATCAGTATAATCAAACACAGCTGGACTCAAATGAAGGTGTAGAACCATCTCAAGGATGATCAGAAGAAATGGACAGCACCTGAGTTAAATATATGAGTGTCACAGCAAAGGGTCTGAATACTTAGGACCATGTGATATTTCAGTTTTTCTTTTTTAATAAATGTTCAAAAATGTCAACAATTCTGTGTTTTTCTGTCAATATAGGGTGCTGTGTGTACAATAATGAGGAAAAAAAAATAACAAACAGTGAAAAATTTAAGGGGGTCTGAATACTTTCCGTACCCACTGTATTTATTATTTTTTTTTTTATCATTTTATAGTTTGAGATGATAGATCATATAAACACTGACTGAACCGAAAATAAGATTGTTGATTAGAGATGTTTTCCAGCTCGTCTGCCTGTTCCTGTCATCAGCAGAGACTGTTCTTCATCTTCATCATCATCATCATCATCATGTTCATTGGTGTGTTCAGCTGTGAATGTGGGTCATGTGACTCTCTCCTGGTACAAAGGAAACAGTTTATTGTCCAGCATCAGTGTGTCTAATCTCAGCATGAGTCTCTCTCTCCCTCTGGAAGTGGAATATCAGGATAAAAACACCTACATCTGTGTGCTGAACAATCCCATCAGCAACCAGACTCAACATCTCAACATCACTCAACTCTGTCACACATGTTCAGGTACAGCTGATATTAGTTGATGTCAGCGCTGATATTAGCGTTTATGAACTGATCTGATCTCAGTTTGATGCTTTTATTCCTCAGACTCTGTCCACTGTTATGGTCCTACTGAAGCTGTGATCCGATTGGTCCTCTCTGCTCTGGTGGGCGTGGCTACTGTCATTCTTCTGGTTTATGACATCAGATCCAGAAGAGCTGAATGAGATCAAGCACATATTCACACATCAGAAACCTAATGGTGTCATTTCTCATATTACTATTTTTTATATATAGCTTGTGAGATTTACTTATTTGCGGCTTTATATGTTCATCTTTTTCAGGAAGTATTGAAATCTAAAGCAGAACGCTGAACTTTAAAGGTTCTTTAAGTGTGTCTTTTGTTCTTCTAATCTTTTTGTCATAATAAATACTGATGATTGTTTAGCTTGCGCTCTCTCTCTCAGCAATATATTTTTAAAAATCCAATTCAAAAGGCTTTACATTTTTATATTTAAACTTTACACCGTAAACCAGAATAAGCTGGCAAACCTTAAATCAGTTGCCTCATTTTTTAAGTTAAGAAATTTAAAGTTTAAGTAAACAGAACTGTCCGATTTTTATTTTGTACTCATACATTTTAATTGATCTCAACTTCAAATATTTGAGAAAGCTAATTAAAACATTTAAAGGTATAGCGGAGGATGTTTTACTTCCTGGTGGGTAGTCTAAACTATTGGTCCTCCTAATTGTCAATCATTCTGGTGAATCAATCAAACTTTTCAAAAAGTGGAGAGGGCGGGTCTTATCTAAAATTTGGAAAGATCCTCCGCTATACCTTTAACTTAAAATTATCTCGACTTAATTTTACTAGTGGAAACTTAGCTAGCTATAACTAACTGCATGGCATGGCAATAATTTACTACATCTGTTCTACAGTACATCTATTCTCAAACCACTTCACTTTACTACTGCTGTCCATATGTATTTGCTTGTCTTTATCAATAAAGTTTTCTCACTCTGAAGTTCAAAAGTCTCTCCATGTTTTCTTACATTTATAATGTCGGGCGCCCCCTGCAGGACTACTAACTTTATGTAAGTAATCTGGTTCTCTAGCTGTGCTGCACTGTGATTGTTACGCTCAACTGTGTTCACAATCAAGTTTTCATCGCTCTTATTAAACGGCACCCAGAGCTGCTAATCTTTTTTTTTTTTTTACTGTAAAGAAAGCAGCGCTTGCTCTCCACTTTAAATATCAGTAATGTTGCTCACTTTCTTCATTCCTGGTGGCTCATGTTGTTATGAATTTTTTTTGCCACCCCAGACAGCAACATAGTGTCGGGCCAGATCCGGCCCACATCCGGTACATGCGGATTCAACGCTTCCCAGATGTGGACCGACACTATGTTGCTGTCTGGGATTGGAACGATCAGGTTAAGATAACGTAAAAGCCCACTTTGCTCTTGTGCACGGACTCGTTCGTTAAGCTAAATAGCCAATCAGAGTGATTTCTCATCTCTATTCAACATGCTCAATTGGTGCAAACCCCCCCCCAAAAGAGGTCTGAAACGGTGCCGATGGATCAGAACACACTGTAAAAACTGAAAAAAGTAATAAATTCATTAATCTGATCAAATACCTTTACAATTAATGGATCTAAGGCTTTGTCTACATTAATCCGGATACATTTGAAAACGGGGTTTTTGTTTAAAAACGCTCTCTTGTCCACACTAGCGTTTCAGGCGTTTCGGTGTGGATGAGAAACTTTTGGAAAACGGCTGAAATGGCAAATTCTGATACAGACGGAAAAATAAATAATAAAGTTATCGCTCAATTCTTCTGACAGTATCATTTTATTTAGCTAAAGATCTCAGCATTCACTGATCGTCCAGGTCGCTCTCATTCACTCATTTGCTCAGCGAGTTACTCTGGCGTCGAGTAATGATGCTCATTAAATATGCCCTTGTATCCGAGCTGCACCAATCACATCGGGTTATCTGATATAGGCGGGCCAGAGGCGAGATGACGACAGCGCTGCGACGTCGAAGTCATTAGTAAACATTGCAAGATGGCTATATGAACACCAGATGTTTGAAACGTCTTTGGCCGCTACAATGAACGAGTTAGACTTGCCTTTTTCTCTAAAAGAGGAACAGAAGACGGCGCTCGAATCGTTCCTTTGCAAGAAGGGTGTTTTTGCTGTTTTGCCGACCGGATACGGTAAGAGTCTAATCTACCAGTTAGCTCCGCTGGTAGCTAAGCGTATGGGGCTTGTTGTGATTGGTCGTAGTGTTATCCAATTGCGTGCAGTGAGATTTTCAAATGCATTCTTGGTGCCGCCCCTCGAGCTGGCCGATTTTCATCGCACATAACAGGCCCAATACCGTTATAAGCATGAACATCTATTGGTACAATATGCGTCACATGACTAAACTTACATCATCGTTTTTAAATACCTCCAGTTTCACAGTCGACATTACAACGCGGAAACAGTGTTTTCAAATTTATCCACTTTGGAGAGCGTTTTCAAAAAGCTTTGTTTTTATTAATAGAGAAAAATATATTAGTGTGGACAAGGCCTGAGAAAGAGGAATTAAAAACCAACCGGACGGTTCTTCTTTAAAAGAAACCTAGAAAACTAACTTTTATGAAAACGACCATCTTCATAAATTTTTATGAGAAGAACACTTGACAACACTTATTACCTCTAAACATAATTTACTCACACATCATTCTTAAACACCTGAAGACTGTGTCCTCAGGACCAATCACCATGAACACAGACAGGTTTCTGAAACACAACATCAAAAAGTATCTGGATATTAGCACTGGAATCCTGATTTATCAGGTCCGGACGGCGTCGCAGATCTTGTGTGGATCTGGATGCGTTAGTGTTGACTACAAATAGTAGGTTTTACATATTAGCTGTGTCCCAATGTGAAGGCTGCATCCTTCGAAGTCCGTATTCGAAGGACGGTTGCGTCACCGCGGCGCGATGAAGGCTGTCCCAATTCAGTTCAGCATCCTACGAAGGCCGTATTCGAAGGCCGGTTGCGTCATCGCGCCGCGACAAAGGCTAAAAGTGACACCAAATCTTTCCCCGTGAAAGGAAGGTTACAAAATTGAATCATTGAATCAATGTTAATGCATTAACCAAAAGATCATTGAATCATTGTTGAAATTTAACATTGATTTAACAATTTAACATTGATTTTTCATCAGGTTTGCACCCTGAAATAATGTTATTTCAACGATGAAAAATCAATCAATATGGTCATAAAATCAATATTATTTCAACCATAATTGAATCACTTATTAAACATTGAATCAACATAGAAACAATATAAAATCAATCTGTGCAGTGTTAACAATGCACTTAAGATTGCACGCCTGTGTTAACCGAACAGCTTCGGAGTCATTGGAATAGTTATAAGAATTTTTTTCCAGGTTGAATGGTGGTCGTCTCGCACCCCCCAAGCGCCTGTGAGCCGAAAAACCACCCTTGCAACTTTGGGCCGGCGGGCCGCCGTTCAGTGACGCCGGTGCTTTACGACACTTTTAACATGTCAGTTCATTTCTGTTGAAAATTATGTCGTTGGTCTAGAGGAAGTTGAGGTGTACTTTTTTTGAGGTGTACTACTACATTTTTAAGTACAATCAACTTGGAAGTCATTCAACTTAAATTACATTAAACTGACTTAAAAATGAGTTGGAAATTGCTTAACTTATTTTGATGAGTTAAAGCAATGTAAAAACATATGTTGTCGACTTATTGATCATAGCCTATTTTTTACAGTGTGGTCACATGCATCAACACTTATAGATGTGCAGTTATTTTAGATGTTGGTGGAGTCTGACTTCATTTTACTACAGAGCAGCTTCACATCAGATCATCTTTCTGCAAGCTAAACTTCCGTGAACGAGCGCCGCCGCGTGCATGCACACCGAACAGACGGAGCGCAATAGAATAGGAGCGCAATTATTCTGACTAAAATATACATTAGCACTAAATTATAAATATATTTAGCTAAAATATTTGTTGTTGAATATTTGTTGTTGTTGGTGAACATAAATGTGCTAGAGAATTTCAAACCTACATGTGTATTTTTATGATATTATTATTATTTTTTTTTAGTAAATTTAACTACTTCTTTAAAAAGCATTATTTTGTTTTTAGATTGTAATGTTGCAATGTTAGAATGTAATGTGATTTGACCCTTTTTTTGGATAGACTGCAGATAGACAGCAAGGTTACACTATGTTTGTTTTTATAACCTTCAATATGAACATTGTTTGTAGGACAATATTGATCAGGATATTTTTATTTTTTATTTTTTTTAAATAAAGTTTTTTTATTTTTATTATTCAAATAGAAAAATAATAATTAAATACTCAGATTATACCATACATCGCCATTTAGCCCAAAAATTCTGATTTATTTGGCAATTGGCTATTTCCCAACCCTACCGGCTGAAGTTTTAGCTAAACTTTAGGCTAATGATAGCTACATTATTATCACTGTTTGGACAACACTGATGGGGGGACATTCAAACTCTAAGGGTGAGCAAACACAAAACTCAAAATCAAAACTCAGGAGGTGACAAACTTATTTATATACAATGATTATACAAGAAAATCCCCCAACATGTAATGTAACACTTAAAGATGTGCAGTTATTTTAGATGTTGGTGGAGTTTCACTTCGTTTTATTACAGAGCAGCTTCACATCAGATCATCTGTCATTTTATTACTGAAGCAGTTTTGAAGAGTTTGTCTTTCCATATTTGTGGACTGAAAGCGCTGAAGATGTTTCGCATCGTTTTCTTCTGTCTGTGTTTCTGGCGTCTGGATGGTGAGTTCTAAATCTGTTTTTATGGCTTCAGTTCTTTCTCTTCTGGTATCATGTAATAAATGACTGGTTACATTTCTCAGAGAGGATTAACATTCACTGTTTGGACAGCACTGATAGGGGGAATTCAAACTCTAAGGGTGAGCAAACACAAACTGACAGAAAAATCTAAACTCAGGAGGTGACAAACTTATTTATACAATGATTATACAAGAAAATCCCACAACATGTAATGCAATCCTGGAAACAACTGCTATACACTGCACAAGAACATTTACGAAATCCACTACAGACACAGAGAAGAACCACAGCGGGTGCATACAGGTATATCCATATATAATAAAAAATAAGTCAAACTTACAGTCGGTAGAGTTGGAGGCGTCAGTATTTCACTGAATCGAACTTCTGCAGTTCTTTCCACTCATTTGTGCATTTCTTTCTCAAAAGCAAGTTTTATCAAGTGGTATTAACAGCGTATTCGCGATCAACGAGATCCGTACCTGTCAGGTCCAACAATGGTTTTAGTTTGGTTTTGTCCAGAAAACACTCATCAGAGTCCAGGGCTGCGAGAGCTTGCATGAGTTTATTGTTAGTCTCCAAACCGTTCAGCCATTTCTCCACTCACAGCATCAACTGTGCTGAAATAAAGATGATGAAGTCTCATCTCTGTGTTCATGTTGTCCTACGGTTTCCTCAACAGAGTAATGCTACCAGTTCTCACTCGTTGTGCGTTGCCTTTTGTTTGGTTTGATTTCGGTTTGGACCAGATCACAGCTAATTCTCCAAAGCTCACTGAACTCTTCCTCTGATTGAATTCTGTGAATGCAATCAGCGGCGCAATTGACAAACTTTTCCTGCTTGAATAACAGTCAGAAGTCTAGCAGTTGCATATTGGATGTTTGTCTGCGAATAAAATATAGGATTGGCTAATAATACATGTATACATTGAGTTGCAGTAGTCTAGTCGAGATAACTCTCTCGGACTCAGAAAACGTAAAAAAAACCTACACCTTAGCAAGGAGTCTTCACTGAAAAAAAAGAAAGAAAAAAAAAACTTGATTTCACAACTGCATTTACTTGCTTATACAAAGTCAAAGCAGAATCAAACACATCATCCATAATTTTAACAAGCTTGACACATGATGTCAGGTTACCCAGCACATGTTGTATGTTGCCAGAAACAGCTCGACCTCCGAACATAATTTCCTCAGTCTTACTCTCATTGAGAGTAGAAATCGCAATCGCGGCGTTCTGCGGACAGTTCCGGAAAGGGCACTTTCCCATTGATATTTAAAGCGCCCCTCAGTGCTTAACCGTTGGATGATCAAGTGTTATGGGGGCTTTGAACTAAATGAGTGAGAGTGAATTTCTGGAAGTGAAGTTGAATGTCTGGCAGGCGTAGAAGTAAAATCTTAAGACAATCCATTACTGCCCGGCCCAAATCTTGAATGCTCTCCTCTAAGATCGGTTTTATTCGTCTTCATTCATTCTTAACCTCCGTAATTATTGCTTCCTCTCATTGTTTAAAAGACATTTCACAATCCTTGACTTGAATTTCTAAAGAACTGAATGATTTTGATTAGTGCTCAAATTATCCAGCACCTGGGTTTCAAACTTGTCAAAATTTGCACTCAGATTTCCTTCTACCTCACTCATTCTAGTTTCCAGATATTTAACTCTATTGGCCAAAACCAGAGATGTCATGATCTTCAGGAGTGGAGGAGGTGATAGTAAAGCACTTCTTCAACATCTCTAGTCTCATCAGCCTCCAGCTCAGACTACAGATAAAGACTGCTTATAAAGACTACAGAAAAAAACTACAGATAAAGACTGCTTATAAAGACTAAAGACTGCAGATAAAGACTGCTTATAAAGACTACAGATAAAGACTGCTTATAAAGACTACAGATAAAGACTGCTTATTAAGGCCCTGTTTACACGAGAACGCTCGCGGGTGAAAACGTAAAAATATTTTATCAGATGTGCCTTCCGTTTAGACGGCGACGGCGTTTTTGGGGCTTAAAAACGCAAAAAAGTGAAGCCACCCTCCAGAGTGGAAATCTTAAAAACGCAAAAGTATGCTAGACAGTGAAGGCACCGATCAGTGCTTCACATTGCCACCTAGCCGCCTGGAGTGCATACTACATTGAATTGCACACACTTTTGCGTCACCATATACACGCAGATTTCCCCCCCATAACTCTCGTCTAAACGCAGAATAAAAAATTATCACTTTTGCGTTTTCTCTTCAGATCGTTTCCATGTAAACTTAGCCTAAGACTGCAGATAAAGATTGCTTATAAAGATTACAGATAAAGACTGCTTATAAAGACTACAGATAAAGACTGCTTATAAAAACTGCTTATAAAGACTACAGATAAAGACTGCTTATAAAGACTGCAGATAAAGACTGCTTATAAAGACTACAGATAAAGACTGCTTATAAAGACTGCAGATAAAGACTGCTTATAAAGACTGCTTATAAAGACTACAGATAAAGACTGCTTATAAAGACTGCAGATAAAGACTGCTTATAAAGACTACAGATAAAGACTGCAGATAAAGACTGCTTATAAAGACTACAGATAAAGACTACAGATAAAGACTGCTTATAAAGACTACAGATAAAGACTGCAGATAAAGACTGCTTATAAAGACTACAGATAAAGACTGCTTATAAAGACTGCTTATTAAGACTGCAGATAAAGACTGCTTATAAAGACTACAGATAAAGACTGCTTATAAAGACTACAGATAAAGACTGCTTATAAAGACTGCTTATAAAGACTACAGATAAAGACTGCTTATAAAGACTGCAGATAAAGACTGCTTATAAAGACTACAGATAAAGACTGCAGATAAAGACTGCTTATAAAGACTACAGATAAAGACTACAGATAAAGACTGCTTATAAAGACTACAGATAAAGACTGCAGATAAAGACTGCTTATAAAGACTACAGATAAAGACTGCTTATTAAGACTGCAGATAAAGACTACAGATAAAGACTGCTTATTAAGACTACAGATAAAGATTGCTTATAAAGACACAGTAAATGCGTCTGAACTATAATCAGGCTCTGTGAGAGACTCAGTCTCCCGGTCTCGACAGGGTCAGCTGGCGTTTAGAAATATTATGAGGAAGTATCAACTAAAGAATGAGTATAAATTCAATCAATTTACTAGCAGGGGCACAAATGTGTACATATACATATACAAAACTCCAGCAAGTAGCCTACACACAGCTTTAACCCCCTGAGGTCTACGGTATCGCCGGCGATACCAGCTCGCTTTTTTTTTATCAATGTAAAAGAAACTCATAAATACTCTGTTGACTTTGATTTTCCATAGGAGTTTCATACATCAATCGATTCTGTTAAATGTGTATTATTTTTGTGTATACTCACAATAAAAACAAAGTGTTGTGCTTTTTGCCAAATAAAGAAAAATAAACACGAAGCGAGTTCTGCCTTCTCTCTGCCAGTGAAGTCCATTCTGAAACGCGTCCGAAAATGAACAATAACTCAGCGAATACTCAGTCAAACAGGCATACAGACACACAGGCATGAAGCTTGAATTCTCTTCTTTTAAATGAAGTAATTTATATAAAAAACAAATATTCTCATCTTGTGAAATCTGTATTAAAAGAGAGCGATTCCAGTCGAGCTCATCTCAGCTCATTACGTTTTAATCGGCCCCGCCCACGGAGAGCGCGCGCTATTCAAACGCAAATGACTGAGATGATCCCATACAAACTGTGAACGCCCACATATCAGCTCGAGAAAACACATCAAGTTTATTCAGATCAGTGTACTTGTCTACACTGTCTCGCAGCGCTGTGAGGAATAATAATAATGGAAAACTTACCTCAGAAGTGCTGGTATTTCGAGGAGCAACGGATGGAATAATGTAGTAAGTTTTTTTTTTCATTCTCAAGTAAATCGCGTTTCTGTGTGAATGAATGAACGGCAGAGATGCGCTGTTTACCACAACTCGCAAAAAGACGGTTTAAATTTGAATTGCGTTTCTGTGTGTGAATGAATGATCTGCTTTTAGCAAACTATTTTGCTATAGTAAAATCGATTGAAATATGTTGAAATAAAATGTATTTGTATAAGCAACGTATTAAACTGCAAATTAACATTTATATTCCTTATAATAAAAACGAAAGACCTATTTTACAGACAAATGAAAGACAACATTTCGTTGATTAGTTTTGGATAGATTACACATTTTTACTGTAAAATATCTGCCACCTCAAATAAGCTTTTGTTTGCCAATTTTTGCTAATATGTTAAATATAGTATGTTTTGTCAATGTAGGCTATATTCGAAGTAATGAATCCTTAACTTTGAAATATGTATGATAAAATGTATACTTTAGTTTTTACAAAGAAAGATTACACTTCAATTGTTGTTGTAATTGTAACCTTTTTAATAAAAAAATATATATTTACAAGGTAGATGTAAACAAATTTTAAAAGGTAAATATAAGCATTTTCTTTAAATAATTTTTATTGTGTTTTATTATTGACAAATTTGGGGAGCGGATACATATTCCAAAACTGAAAATACAGTATGAGAATTAACTGCACAATTAATAGACATGTTTTCCTTGGATATTATACAATTTGCAAGCAAAATTTGTAAAAAAATAAATAAAAATTGACATGCTTCCAACTGTGAACCAATTTGGTAGAATATATATATATATATATATATATATATATATATATATATATATATATATATATATATATATATACTGTATATATATTGCTCTTGCATTCTTTCTTGTGGCTATAGGTGACACACCTGAATGAATGGCTCATTAAGTATGCGGGCCCCATTGTCTCCTCAGGTGTGAATCACTACATATGCATGATGCTGTTGAATGGTTGACGCCCCTTGCGCATATTGCCTTTACAAACAAAAAGTGTTTTACAAGATTTAAATCAATGTATTGTGTTATGTGAATGATAAGGGCAGGATGATTTTCACATCATTTTGAAGAAAAAACTCTAGGCAAAGACATCAATTAGTCAAAAGTCTTATTGACACGTATTTAGTATGTGTTTTGTGGCCTTATTTCAGAAACTTTAGTTTTTAGTTTTTTCAATAACCATGCATAAACATTATTCTCTCAAAAATGCAAACATGTACATGCATGTTGCTCACATATTATGGTAGCCCTGTTTGTGCTAAATAGAGTGTAATTATACCTTTGCCATTAATATGTTTATAAGCAACTGAAAAAAGCACAAATGTCAGGGCATGTCAGAACATCTCAAGGACACCAAAAACCCCTCAGACCTCAGAGGGTTAACTCAACATCATTTGAATAATTTTGTTTTTCAGTTTGAAGAAAAACACAATAAAAATGTGGGATACCATCCGTTAAGCTTTTGATACCAATATAGTAAATGTCATAGTGAGCACTAACAAGTAACCTCCATAGAAAGTTTGTATATAATCCACAGGTTTAAACGGTTCCAGGCACGGAAAATCCAAACGAAATAATCCAATAATTTGGCACACACTTAATTAAAACATAAGACTCAGAGGATCAGCAGAAGAAAAATAAATACATTTTTCCCCATCACTGACCTAATAAGGTATGAAAACAATGAGCGAAGACTCAAACATCCTCATTTCGTAAAACCCCCTCCCTTATATCGGTGACCTCAGCCTCATTCCAGAGGAAAAGAACTACAGCAGAATTTGTAACAACATTGAAGTAAAAAGGGGCTTTCCCACCGTATAGTTATAGGAACTTAGTTATAGGAACGAGCCAACAGGGTGTTTCCCCTAGAACTAATGGTTCCCATAGGAACGTTTTCCTGTTGCATTCGCACCGCCAGTAGGAAATCTGAAGTGACGTAAGACGCTTGTTGTTGTGACTTTTATTTTGACATTGCTGTGAACGGCAGCGCTCGTGTTCTCCGTGTTCATTCGTTTATGATCTGTCTAACAGTCCTGTCTAAATACGTTAGAACTGCTATACATAGAAAGTAGACAGTAATGAAAAGTTATTAGCGTTTGCCGTGTGGTTGATGTCCAATGTCGCTGAGCAGAAATACATGATCATGTTTCTCTTGGTCCCTCAAAGATGCATTGGATTTTCTCCTCAGCCTAAAGGTTTAGGTCCATCTATCACTGTTTTCCATGTTTGTGGAGTTAGTTTGTGGAGTACATATATAGGCTATAATCTGTGTGTTTACACAGCCTTTTAAAAAATGGCGGGTTCTAGTGTTTTGCGTGCGTTCGGCCAATTAGCGAACACTAACATCACTGGTAGTTCCTATAGTGCTGGTTCAGACCGACTCTGAAGTAGGAGTAAAGTAGTTCCTCCAAAAGGAGTTCCTAGAACTAAAATCGTTCCTAGTTCCTGCGGTGCGAACGCGCCAAAAAACGGGAACTTCCGCCAATAGTTCTAGGAACTATGAAAAGGTTCCTCTGGTGCGAAAGCCCCTAAAGTGTATTTTTATTTAGTTATTGTTCCATATATAAATATAGCCTATTTCTCTTTTCATCTGTCATCTTTTTTTCTTTGTACTGCAGCAGAATATTATTCACTTCACATAATGATTAGAAGTATTTCAGTGAAGCTTCATCAAACCAACATTAAGTGATTTTAATGCTTTAATCTGTAAAAAAACTCTGTTCTTCAGGTGTGTTTGGTGATGATGAAGTGAAAAGAGTGTCAGTGAAGGAGGGAGATTCATTCACTCTAAACTCAGATCTCACTGAAATAAAGGATGATGATGTGATTCAGTGGAGGTTTGAATATGATGAAGACACTTTAATAGCTGAAATCAATAAACGGACGGACAGAATCGCTGTATATGATGATGTTCTTGATGGGAGATTCAGAGACAGACTGAAGCTGGACAATCAAACTGGATCTTTGACCATCACAATCATCAGACCTGAACAGATTGGATATTATTCACTACAGATCAACAGCGAGAGAAAGAGAAAGTTCAGTGTCCTTATCTTAGGTGAGGTAAAAAAAAAAAATGGTTTCACTTGTTTTTAATGACAAAATTTGTATTAATTCATACATGATTTTGTTTCTTTTGTTGTTTTTTTGTTTATGTTGTTCATTTAAAAATGAAATTTTAAACCATGTAATTTAGTAAAACAAAGTGATTTCACAGTATTTATCTGACAAAGCCCGTTTGTTTGATCTGTGTGTGTTTTGGGTTTTACAGGATGGGTGTTTGTGTCAGTGAAGGAGGGAGAATCATTCACTCTAAACTCAGATCTTACTGAAATAAAAGATGATGATGTGATTCAGTGGAGGAAAGGATTTTATGAAGACACTTTAATAGCTGAAATCAATAAACAGGATGACACAATCACTGTATATGCTGATGTTCTTGATGGGAGATTCAGAGACAGACTGAAGCTGAACAATCAAACTGGATCTCTGACCATCACAAACATTAGATCTGAACATAATGGATATTATTCACTACAGATCAACAGCGAGAGAAAGAGAAAGTTCAGTGTCGATATCCAAGGTGAGGTTAAAAAAAATGGTTTCACTTGTTTTTAATGACAAATTTTTTATTAATTAATACATAATTTTGTTTCTTTTGTTGTTTTATGATATCATTCATTTCAAACTGACATTTTAAACTATTTGATGTAATAAAACTTTGTGAAGTGATTTCACAGTAATCTGACAAACCCTGTTTGTGTGTGTTCTGTGTGTGTTTTTGGTAGGATCAGTGACGTCAGTGTCAGTGAAGGAGGGAGAATCACTCACTCTAAACTCTGATCTCACTTATATAAAAGGTGATAGTTGGATTCGGTGGATGTTTGGAGATGAAAACACTTTTATAGCTGGAATCAATAAACGGACCGACAGAATCACTGTATATGATGATTATCTTGGGAGATTCAGAGACAGACTGAAGCTGAACAATCAAACTGGATCTCTGACCATCACAAACATCACAACTGAACATGCTGGAGTTTATAAACTACAGTTGTTTCAATACAGTTTCTCATCAAAAGCATTCAGAGTTTCTGTCTCTGGTGAGTAGAGATCATTTGCCCTATCCATCAAACATTGTTTTTTGTTTTGTTTTGTTTTTTACCATCTATTTACATATTAATTGTTGAATCATTTTATAGTTTGAGATGATAAATCGTATAAAGACTTACTCAACCAAAAAATAAGATTGTTGATTTGATTTGTTCTTACTTATCTTTTTCCCTCATGTTTTCCAGCACGTCTGCCTGTTCCTGTCATCAGCAGAGACTGTTCTTCATCTTCATCATCATGTTCATCATCACCATCAGGATCTCATCCCAATCCCATCAGCAACCAGACTAAACATCTCAACATCACTCAACTCTGTCACACATGTTCAGGTACGGCTGATATTAGTTGATGTAAGCGCTGATATTAGCGTTTATGAACTGATCTGATCTCAGTTTGATGCTTTTATTCCTCAGACTCTGTCCACTGTTGTGGTCCTACTGAAGCTGTGATCCGATTGGTCCTCTCTGCTCTGGTGGGCGTGGCTACTGTCATTGTTCTGGTTTATGACATCAGATCCAGAAGAGCTGAACGAGATCAAGCACATATACACACATCAGAAACCTAATGGTGTCATTTCTCATACTACTATTTTTTGTCATTTATTAATCTTCATGTGGTTTATTTCCACCCTAGAACATAATTTGAGAACAAACAGCAACATATTTTCTCATTAACTCAATCAGATCAGACGTCTCTAATACTGAAGCTCTTTTACTGACTAAACATTTCTCTCAAATAAGACACAGATCTCACTTTACTACTGCTGTTCATCTGTCATCTGGATTTGTTTGCCTTTGTCAATAAAGTTTTTTTCAGTCTGAGGTTCAAGAGTTTCTCCTTGTTTTATTAGATTTATTGTCGAGCGCAGGAATACTAACCCTATGTATTTTAACAATTCTAACACTACATCACATATAAAACGACATAATTTTAAACATTTTTTAAATGTTTACATTATTGTTAAGGTAATTCTTCCTTTACCACTAAAATATTTTAATTTTTTATAAGTTTATATTTTTTTTACCTCTGCAAGATTTTCTGAAGCAAACCACATATACATTATGTATTAATGTACCGAATAATGTACATTGAAGGTTTAATTCACCCGGTTCACCCCCACATGTGCATGTTTGTTGGGTTTTACTTTAAAAACAGAAAATCCTCAGTTAAACTAAAAAACACTGGATTTTATTGATTCATTTTCACTATAGCCTATTACTAGCTTATATTAATTGTTCCTACATTAATTAGTGCTTACAGATTAACTTAAAGGGTTAGTTCACCAAATAAAAAAAATAAAAAAATCTGTCAGTAATTACTCATCCTCATGTTGTTACAACCCCATAAGACTTTCGCTCATCTACAAATTAAGATATTTTTTATGAAATCTGAGAGCTGTCTCACTCCTCTATAGGCTACTCTGTAATTGAAACTTGCCGGCCCAGAAAGTTAGTAAAGACAATGTTTAAAATAGTCCAAGTGACTACAGTGGCTCAACCATAAGTTTATCAAGCGACGAGAATACTTTTTGTGCGCAAAAGAAACAAAAATAACGACTTTATTCAACTCTTAATTTTCTTCTGTGTGGGCTTCTGACGTGAATTCACAAGAGCGCTGCGACGCATGCGCAAGAACTGAGAAGATGACGCTCACGATCATTATGGGAATACACATATGACCCGGAGGGGGCTGCATATGGAGAATCACTGGGGTGTCCAGCCGCAGGTGGAATATTTCAACCCCAGGGATGGAAAGGTGGCTTGCCGAGGGAAAGACACATGCTCAGAGAGGCTTACAGTGGAAATACACATGTGCCTCGAGTTGCTGCCTGAGTGGGCAGTCACACCAAGGGGGCACGGTCGACCTTGCTGCTGGTATGCCAAAGCAATGGCGTCCACTATCCAGTGAGACAACCTTTGCTTGGAGAGAGCCTTTCCCTTCAGCTTCCCACCATGACAGACTAAGTGCTGGTCTGAGTTCCTGAAACACTGCGTTCTGTCTACGTAGGCACGGAGGGCGCGTACTGGACAGAGCAGTGCCAAGGCTGGGTCTGCCTCCTCCGATGGCAGCGCTTGCAGGTTCACCACCTGGTCTCGAAAGGGAGTGGTGGGAAGCTTGGGCACATATCCAGGCCGGGGTCTCAGGATCACGTGAGAATTAGCCGGCCGAATTCCAGGCACGCTTCGTCAATGGAGAATGCCTGCAGGTCCCCTACGCTGTTGATGGAGGCCAATGCAACCAGGAGCACTGTCTTCATTGACAGGAACTTAAGCTCCACTGATTGCAGAGGCTCAAAGGGAGCACTCTGCAGGGCAGTTAGTACCACTGAGAGGTCCCTAGAGGGTACGAGAGGAGGGCGATGAGGATTCAGTCTCCTCGCTCCTCTCAGGAACCTGATGATCAGGTTGTGCTTTCCGACGGACTTACCTTCGACTACGTCGTGATGTGCGGTGATACCGGCAACATACACTTTCAGGGTGGAGGGAGACAGCCACCGCTGGTGGTAGGGTACTCAAACCTGCCTCATCCCGTCCAGGAGCCACACGTGGAGGATCCAGAGATCGGGATGAGTGTGCCATAGGGTGCCACATCCCTGAGAAAGAAGGTCCTTCCTCAGGGGAATTGGCCAGGGAGGTGCTGTCGCGAGGAGTACAAGTTCAGGGAACCAGGTCCGGGTGGGCCAGTGTGGCGCAACCAAGATGACCTGCTCCTCGTCCTCACTGATCTTATACAGGGTCTGTGCAAGAAGGCTCACTGGGGGAAATGCATACTTGCGTAGGCCCCGCGGCCAGCTGTGCGCCAGTGCATCCGTGCCGAGTGTGCCCTTAGTCAGGGAATAGAACAGGTCGCAGTGGGACGAGTCGTGGGAGGCAAACAGGTCTACCTGTGCGTCCCCGAACTGATCCCAAATCAGCTGAACCGACCGCGGATGGAGTCTCCATTCTCCGGGGAGAGGCCGAAGCCGTGAGAGCTCGTCGGCTGCACAGTTCAGGTCTCCCGGAATATAAATAGCTCGAAGCGACCTCAGGTGGCGGGCGAGTTGCGACATATGCCGGGAGCGTAGACCACCTTGTCTGTTGATGTACGCTACTGTCGCGGTATTGTCTAATCGGACTAGTACGTGCTGACCCCTGAGCAACGCATGGAAGTGGTGCAGGGCGAGACGTGCAGCCAGCAACTCGAGGCAATTGACATGCCAAAGGCGCTGGGGTCCTGTCCAGGAGCCCGCGGCAGCATGTCCATTGCACATGGCACCCCAGCCCGTGGTGGAGGCATCTGTCGATACAACAACATGCCTGGAAACTCATTCTAAGGGCACTCCGGCCCGTAGAAAGCTGAGGTTTGTCCACGGGGGGAAGGTCTGACGGCAGGCCGGAGTCACTGGTACTCGGAGCGTGCCGTGTTGCCATGCCCACCTCGGGACTCGATTGCGAAGCCAGTGCTGAAGCGGTCTCATATGAAGCAATCCGAGTGGCGTTGCTGCGGCTGCGGATGCCATATGCCCCAGGAGCCTCTGAAATAGTTTCAGTGGAACCGCACTCGAATTGGCGGAGGCAAGCCAGCAGTGACTCCGCGCGCTCGCTTTGTAAGCTGCGCGCACATGGCGACCGAGTCGATTTCCATACCGAAAAAAGAGATCCTCTGCACGGGGCAGAGTTTGCTCTTCTCCCAGTTGACTCGAGAGCAAGCTAGGATCAGCCAGTCGTCGAGATAGTTCAGGATGCGAACCCCGTGTTCCCGTAGAGGAACAGGGCTGCCTCGACGACCTTCGTGAAGACGCGAGGAGACAGGACTAGCCCAAATGGGAGAACCGCGTACTGATATGCCTGCCCCTCGAAAGTAAACCATAGGAACGGTCTGTGTCGAGGTAGAATGGAGACATGGAAGTAGGCGTCCTTCAGGTCGATCACTGCAAACCAATCCTGTGGCGCACACATTCGAAAATGCTTTTGGCCGTGAACATCTTGAACGGCAGACTGTGAAGGGAGCGGTTCAAGACGCACAGGTCCAGGATTGGCCATAACCCACCGGATTTCTTCGGGACAATGAAGTAGGGGCTGTAGAACCCGGACTTCATTTCGGCTGGAGGTCTTGATTGCACCCTTCGCCAGTAGGGTAGCAACCTCCACTCTCATGATAGGGGCAAAGATTCTACTAGAGGTACCAGCCTCTCGAGACTGGTTTCTGGATTTTGTTGCTGTTGAGTAGTCGGTTCGTCGCCCTGTAACGGCGCACCGGCAGGGAACGACCAAACAGGCTGCTCTAGCACCCTCCTCGGAGGGGGCGGGCATCCCGAGGCCACTACGTTTCCGGGTGGACCTTGAGATATGTGCTCGCCGGAGACCGCTGCGCCCTGTAACACCAGAGGTGGCAGGGTTGGCAGAACGGTCCCCTGAGGGCACCGAAGAGAGACGGGCACCGTGAAAAGAGGTGTTAACCGCTCTGCTTCGGGGGGGACTACCCTCATCTGTCCTGAGCCCTCGGACGTCAGGACTTTTTCCCAGCAGCCTTCTTGGCGGTAATAACGGTCCGCAGATCCGCTCTACCCCTCGAAGGCTGCTGGGTTTGAGAGCGCCCTCCGTGTCCCCGAGATTTTTGTGGGGGAGCACGAGAGGACACACTCTGTTTTTGAGTGGCACGATGTTCAGCGCTCTTTTTAGAGGAGTGAGGCTGCTCCCGCTCAGCAGCCTCAATGAAAGAACGGCGGGGGAGAAGTTTTTGCAATGCAGCTGCCTGTTTAGCAGCTTCCTGAGATTTAGCTACCGCACTGTTCACTGCATCACCAAATAAACCAACAGTGGAGACCGGAGCATCTAAGAGAACGTGTTTTTCTTTCTCTTTTATATCGCTCAGATTGAGCCACAGATGCCTCTCAGTGGCCACCAGGGCAGCCATAGACCGCCCGATTGATTTAGCGGTCTCCTTGGTGGCCCTGAGAGACAGATCTGTGGCTCTGCGTAGTTCGGCCACTGTGTCAGGACCAATTCGCCCGCCCTCCTCTAAATCCCCCAATAATTCTGCCTGATAGGCTTGCATAATAGACATCGTATGCAGACACGCTGCAGCTTGACCAGCGGCTGCATACGATTTATGAACCACAGCTGATGTGAACTTTACTGGCTTAGAGGGAAGTGAAGGAGCCTTCAAGGAAGATGCCGTTGCTGGAGAGAGATAGCTCGCAAGCGTCTCCTCCACCTTCGGCATCTCCCCATAACCATGCTCTTTATATTTATGAATGGAAGAATAGTGGGATGTTTGTGGTGTGGAAACTCTGTATGACACTGGTTTTCCCCACGATCTCGACACCTCGGTGTGGAGATCGGGGAAAAACGGAAGGCTTCTGCGCTGAGGCTGTGCACGAGATGGCAGGAAGCGTTCGTCGAGCTTACTTTTCGAACGAACGTCCTGCCTATCCTCTGGCCACTCAATAGATAATCTTTGAACTGCTCTCGTCACAACATCGAGCAATTCCTCAAAAGCGTGAGACAATTGCAGTATTGGTGCCTCTATCGGGGGGGAAGAAACCGCAGCGCGTGCTTCCGCACCCTGATGAGAGGCACTGGGTCTATCAGAAGGAGGCTGAGATAAGGCAGAGCCCGTCTCAACATCCACTGATAAATCCATTTGTGAACCCCAGGACTGAGATCGACGCCGTGCCTCGGCAGCGGCGGGACCCAAGCCCTGGGGAACATGGTCGGGATTGAACCGAGCCAAGCGGGATCGGAGCGTACGCAATGGAAGCGCCTCGCAATGCACACAGTCACCACCCTCGAGTGCTGACTGGGCATGCTCCTCACCCAAACAAACAACACAAAGAGTGTGAGTATCACCTCCCGTTAAATAACGCGGGCAGGGATGGACACACACTCTAAACTGCTGCTTGCTCGCCATACTGAATATATATATAATAATATAGACAGACAACACCAAATAACAGGGACAGATTCAACACAGAGCGCAACTGAAGACTCAGAAAGCTTTCGTTTTCTGTTTCGGGCCGGCTTTTATAGCTTCCTGGTACGTGACGTCACCCGCCTCTGACGTTCCGCCACACCATTGGACTGATTTGACATGTGCTTCAAGACGTCATCACGCAAAGCGTTCCCCATAGCGTCAGTTTCGACGCAACGCGAGTTCCCTTGAAAGGGAACTCTTGGCTCCGAAGTGAAAACATAACATAATTTTATAAACATAAAAACGTACTTCCTTGTATACCCACAAGGTGGGGTGGAATTACGCTATGCAAATTCCGCAGACCCATGGCATTTTCTTGCCATTGGCTCGTTTTGTATTCTCGAAGGTGAGAGGCTGTCTAAGCGAAACCCCATTCATCATCACAACGTAACTCATAGTGACCACGAAGGGGAACGGTTGCTTTAACCAATCAGAAAATCAGTCAGATTTAATCAGCCAATTATATTCCGGGGCCATCTAGCAGGCGTCCTTTGATTGGATGGTCAGAGCGCGTACTATTACTTGTCAAGTCAAGTCAAGTCATCTTCATTTATATAGCGCTTTTAACAATGTAGATTGTTCCAAAGCAGCTTTACATTGAAAATAGGAAATTAAAGTAAAGTGTTTTGGCTTTATAGCAGCTCTAGAATAAAGTTATTGTCCAACTAAAGTTATTTTGATTGATTCACTTCCGTCGCAACGATCATTAGTTATTAACTTAGGGGCCGCTAACACGACACCGTTTTAACAGAAAACTCTTAAAGGTAGGGTAGGTAGGATTTTTATAAAAAACTTTTTTTCAAATTTGTTTAAACTGTCTTTATATACCAATACATAATTAAAATGTAAGTGCTCTGAAAAAGAGAGTATAAAAATCGAGTGACTGTAGACCTTTTAATCTGCAATAAACACAGCTCATTATTTCCATCCGGGACGAAACAATTGATTGGTTTGGCCGACTGTCACTCTCTCTCGCAACCATGGCTACCACCACTGTTGCTACAAGATCTGCCCATATGCGCGCACCCGTTTGCTTTGAGGAGTGCAAGAGAGGCGCGGAACCTACGAAGAGTAAAATTATGGCAGAGAAAGAGCATTCAAAATTCAAAGCACCTGCATATGCAGTCAGCGAAGGCAAACAAGGCAAAAACTACTTCCTCGGACCCTGGTTGCCCGCACTCTTGAACGACCTCCTCTGCTTCGCCCTCGACCCTGGACCTGTCCTCGAACCGACGATGTGGTACTTGTCTCCGGAGTGTAAAGTTAGTCCTCATCAGAGTCAACAATGTTTTCATCATGGAAAATCTTACATGCAAAACACCGTATATGTTATGAATCTTACACGAAATTCACCTTCATCACAGTGTAACTGATGGTAATGGAAAAACGTGTATCAATGCAACCTGTTTTTAGCTTTGCCTTATCAATATAGCTTGTTACCTATAAATATAGCTCGTTACCGAATCAAACAAAATATATTTTAAACTTTACCAGTATCGATATGCTAGCTTGATAGTGAGTACTAAAAGCCATCTTATTTGTTTATATTTATAGTGATAAAGTTAGGTATTTTATTACATGTGATTCTGACATGATGTCACTGCATGCACTGCGCTCCTTCCTCTCCACACGTCTCAGGTAAATAAATAAGTAAATAAATGTGTCTTCCAGCTGAGCCTGAGCGTTTGGCGTCGCGCGTTCATGTGTTTTGGGGGTGTGGCTTTGGAAGGAGCTCAGAAGGGAGGGGGTGGAGTGAATGGAAATAATGAGCTGTGTTTACAACAGTCGTGAGAGGTCTACAGACACTCAATTTTTATACTCTCTTTTTCAGAGTACTTACATTTGAATTATGTATTGGTATATAAAGACATTTTAAACAAATTTGGAATGTTTTTTTTTTGTTGAAAAATCCTACCTACCCTGCCTTTAAGTTCTTTCTGCACAAACTTCAAAAACGCGAACCAGTGAGGACATTGATGGTGTGCACATGCGTATTACGAGTTCAGTCTATAGGTTTGTGCGCTTGAATATATGTGCGCAGGCGTGTAGTCCTTCCCTACAAATCAACCCTCAACATACTACTTGTCTGGCCTTAAAATTAATAATACAGAATTTGTATCGCTTCCACGTAGCCACGTGAACTGGAATTATCCCGACAACGCTTTATCTATAGATAGGTAAAGGGAGGGGAGGGAGGCCTTCACAGGGAAGAGCCTAGTTGACATTTCAGGACTGCGCTGTTGTCTCGTTCAGGCGCAGGTCCTTCATCAGATCTGGATACGGCCTGGATCCGGCGGACTGCGGTAAACCTCGGGATAAACAGAGAGACTAATATTAACGTAGACGACATTCTTCTTATGATGTAACGAGTACATCAGGATTTATGGGAAGTGTTCCTGCTTCTGGCTGACCTAATCTATGCAGCCAAACATTGAATTATAAAAGTCTATAATGTGTTGTGTATGCTAGGTCAAAGAGATGTGTTTTTAGTCTAGCTTTGAACTGACAGAGTGTGTCTGCTTCCCGGACAATGTTAGGACTGTTCCAAAGTTTTGGTGCTATAGGGGAAAAGGATCTACCGCCAGCAGTCGATTTTGATATTCTATGTATTATCAACAGACCAGAATTTTGAGATCGCAATGGTCTGAGCTAGCTAACCGCATCTGTAGCGAACTGCATAAACTAAAATATATTCCTGTAGATTTAATAGTTTTTCAACCCACAAATTAATGTTTCTCTCCCTCCTCGACTGCCTGCAGGTTCAAACCTACCGAAAAAAAAATCCCTTATTCAGCCTTATCCATCTTAACGCAGAGTCACAGCACACTATTCGATCTGTCCGGGTAATAACAGAACTGACTGACTGTAATGTATGCCAGGACTGATTTTGAAGGCAAAAGTCCTGCTGATCTCATTGAGAGCATGGGTCAGCTGTACACATCGTCATGTTTTGCAGTGACTGTCCCTGTGTCACTGCTTCTGTCGAGCGGACAGTCTCAGCACTAAAGGCCCTGCACAATGAGTCCAAAATTTGCGTAAAAAATAATCAGTAGTTTTGGTGAGTATAATGCTTTTTTGCCCCCTTTTTTCCGTGGTGAATATGATTTTCTTCTTAATTTTTCTTTTAATTTATGAATTTATAATCGAATTTATTTTCAAACATTAATACTATTTTAACCCTTGAAGAACAAGACAAAGGAGGCGCCGCTTCTGAACTTATAATCGGAACGCAAGAACAACTGTACACTAACGCACCTGTCAAACTCACTCGTTTCTCTCTACCCGGCCTTTTCCGACCTCACAGCATTAACCCAATAACTGCCGGTGTAAAATAAAAACAGCAATTTCACAACAATTATAGAGAGTCTGTGCGCTGCTACACTATTAAAAGTTATTAATTCAGGTAGGACACCACTGAAGGCCTAGGTGTGAAATGCACGGCCGTCACTGTGCCGTGTTCATATGTGTAATTCCTCTTCTCTGTTATGCTTCCCTCTTTCTTAATCCTTCAGCTTGTTACACAAGTCATGAGTTTAAATATATCCACAAACCTAAACCGCTGTCTAGTTGTTTCCTTTTGTTATTACAACACTGACTTTGGCCCAAGTGTTGGCGACATTTAGTTTTCAAAAGCATATAAATGTTAAACCGGCAAGGTAAAGCAATGTTAGCTGTGATTATTTATTCCTTCACATGCTTTACCTTAGATCAGTTTTGGTTCCTTCTTCCTCGTCTGCTTGAATATCTTCATTCATCTTCCTTTATCTCTATTCTCTCATGTTTTCCAGCTCGTCTGCCTGTCATCAGTAAAATACAGAAAAGTGTAGAGATTGTGAAGTTGGACAAGAAATTATAGATGATGTAACATTAAAGTGAAAAGAACGTGCGAGTAAATGAGGGATGTCATGATCCTGCCTCTTTCTCTGTCTCCTTCTCTGTCTCCCTCTGCTGGTCACACAGTTCACCACTACGCTCTCTCTCATTACTGACAGCTGTTTTCACTTTCCATCACGCTCATTCCTCTCCACCTGTCCCTCATCTTCTCTCATTATCTCGGCTTCTTCTACTCTCTCTTTCCCTGTCTTGTTGTCAGATTGTTTGTAGTCTCAGATGCACATTGACCTGAGTAATATTGCTATCTTGTCCTGTCGTGTCTTGTCTGTTCTACGGAATAACTGTTTCTGCTGGAAATACTTTGTTCCCGTCATTGTACACCCACAGAGAACTGAAGTCTGTTACCTGCTCGGTGCTCGCCGCCTGAACCCTGTTCTACCTGATTCACGAGGTCTGCTACTTCACCTGCTTCCAGTTCGTCCCTGCCACAGAGGAGGATTGTGTTCTCGTAATTTACCAGTTTATGCTGGCTTCTTCAGTTTGCTGTTTTGAACTTTCTGTTTGGCATTACCTGTGGTCAGAACTACTGCTTCTATTAAAGAACTGTGATTGTCACTTTCGCTTTTGAGTTCTCTCTTGACCCACCACAAGGGAGAAAAGAAAGTTAAAGGAAAGTTGATAGATGGAAGTCGTAAGAAGATTGAAGGTTAAAAGAAGGTTGAAAGATTTAAGTCTTAAGGGAATCCTTTTGAAGGAAAGATCTATAATAATATTCTTTTTTTATTTAATTTTTAATTTTTTATAAGTACTGTATTTTATTTTATTTTTCTAAACTGTTTTAATTATTCTTATTTCTTTTTATTATTTTAATTTCTTCTATGTAAAGCACTTTGAATTGCCATTGTGTATGAAATGTGCTATATAAATAAACTTGCCTTGCCTAAATATATGCATATTGAATAATATTTAGAAAATAGACTAAAGGCAGTTGAACTAGCCCAGCTAACAGGGAACGTTCCCAGAACTTTCACTAACGTTCTTTAAAAGTTGTGTAAATGTTAGCACAAAACGTTATTAAAATAATGTTTTCGGAACGTTCATACAACGTTATTAACGTTCTTGTAACGTTGAATAAAAAACGTTCTTAGAACAACGTTCTTGGAACGTTTTTATGACGTTATTTGTGATTGATGAACGTTCTCATAACGTTGTTAGAAAACGTTCTTAGAACAAGGTTCTTGGAACGTCTTTATGACGTTATTTGTGATTAATGAACGTTCTCATAACGTTGATAGAAAACGTTCTTAGAACAAGGTTCTTGGAACGTCTTTTTGACGTTATTTCTGATTGATGAACGTTCTCATAACGTTGATAGAAAACGTTCTTAGAACAAGGTTCTTGGAACATCTTTTTGACGTTATTTGTGATTGATGAAAGTTCTCATAACGTTGATAGAAAACGTTCTTAGAACAAGGTTCTTGGAACGTCTTTTTGACGTTATTTGTGATTGATGAAAGTTCTCATAACGTTGATAGAAAACGTTCTTAGAACAAGGTTCTTGGAACATCTTTTTGACGTTATTTGTGATTGATGAAAGTTCTCATAACGTTGATAGAAAACGTTCTTAGAACAAGGTTCTTGGAACGTCTTTTTGACGTTCTTTCTGATTGATGAACGTTCTCATAACGTTGATAGAAAACGTTCTTAGAACAAGGTTCTTGGAACATCTTTTTGACGTTATTTGTGATTGATGAAAGTTCTCATAACGTTGATAGAAAACGTTCTTAGAACAAGGTTCTTGGAACATCTTTTTGACGTTATTTGTGATTGATGAAAGTTCTCATAACGTTGATAGAAAACGTTCTTAGAACAAGGTTCTTGGAACATCTTTTTGACGTTATTTCTGATTGATGAAAGTTCTCATAACGTTGATAGAAAACGTTCCTAGAACAAGGTTCTTGGAACGTCTTTTTGACGTTATTTCTGATTGATGAAAGTTCTCATAACGTTGATAGAAAACGTTCTTAGAACAAAGTTCTTGGAACGTCTTTATGACGTTATTTGTGATTGATGAAAGTTCTCATAACGTTGATAGAAAACGTTCTTAGAACAACGTTCTTGGAACGTCTTTATGACGTTATTTGTGATTGATGAAAGTTCTCATAACGTTGATAGAAAACGTTCTTAGAACAAGGTTCTTGGAACGTCTTTTTGACATTATTTGTGATTGATGAAAGTTCTCATAACGTTGATAGAAAACGTTCTTAGAACAAGGTTCTTGGAACATCTTTTTGACGTTATTTGTGATTGATGAAAGTTCTCATAACGTTGATAGAAAACGTTCTTAGAACAAGGTTCTTGGAACGTCTTTATGACGTTATTTGTGATTGATGAAAGTTCTCATAACGTTGATAGAAAACGTTCTTAGAACAAGGTTCTTGGAACGTCTTTTTGACGTTATTTCTGATTGATGAAAGTTCTCATAACGTTGATAGAAAACGTTCTTAGAACAAGGTTCTTGGAACGTCTTTTTGACGTTATTTCTGATTGATGAAAGTTCTCATAACGTTGATAGAAAACGTTCTTAGAACAACGTTCTTGGAACGTCTTTATGACGTTATTTGTGATTGATGAAAGTTATCATAACGTTGATAGAAAACGTTCTTAGAACAAGGTTCTTGGAACGTCTTTATGACGTTATTTGTGATTGATGAAAGTTCTCATAACGTTGATAGAAAATGTTCTTAGAACAATGTTCTTGGAACGTCTTTTTGACGTTATTTCTGATTGATGAAAGTTCTCATAACGTTGATAGAAAACGTTCTTAGAACAATGTTCTTGGAACGTCTTTATGACGTTATTTGTGATTGATGAAAGTTATCATAATGTTGATAGAAAACGTTCTTAGAACAAGGTTCTTGGAACGTCTTTTTGACGTTATTTGTGATTGATGAAAGTTCTCATAACGTTGATAGAAAACATTCTTAGAACAAGGTTCTTGGAACGTCTTTATGACGTTATTTGTGATTGATGAAAGTTCTAATAACGTTGATAGAAAACGATCTTAGAACAAGGTTCTTGGAACGTCTTTATGACGTTATTTCTGATTGATGAAAGTTCTCATAACGTTGATAGAAAACGTTGTTAGAACAACATTCTTGGAACGTCTTTTTGACGTTATTTTGTGATTGATGAAAGTTCTCATAACGTTGATAGAAAACGTTTTTAGAACAACATTCTTGGAACGTCTTTTTGACGTTATTTTGTGATTGATGAAAGTTCTCATAACTTTGATAGAAAACGTTCTTAGAACAAGGTTCTTGGAACGTCTTTATGGCGTTATTTGTGATTGATGAAAGTTCTCATAACGTTGATAGAAAACGTTTTTAGAACAACATTCTTGGAACGTCTTTATGACGTTATTTTGTGATTGATGGAAGTTCTCATAACGTTGATAGAAAACGTTCTTAGAACAACGTTCTTGGAACGTCTTTTTGACGTTATTTTGTGATTGATGAAAGTTCTCATAACGTTGATAGAAAACGTAGAACAAGGTTCTTGGAACGTCTTTATGACATTATTTGTGATTGATGAAAGTTCTCATAACGTTGATAGAAAACGTTCTTAGAACAACGTTCTTGGAACGTCTTTATGACGTTATTTGTGATTGATGAAAGTTATCATAACGTTGATAGAAACCGTTCTTAGAACAACATTCTTGGAACGTCTTTATGACGTTATTTTGTGATTGATGACAGTTGTCATAACGTTGATAGAAAACGTTCTTAGAACAAGGTTCTTGGAACGTCTTTATGACATTATTTGTGATTGATGAAAGTTCTCATAATGTTGATAGAAAACGTTCTTAGAACAATGTTCTTGGAATGTCTTTATGACATTATTTGTGATTGATGAAAGTTCTCATAACGTTGATAGAAAACGTTTTTAGAACAACATTCTTGGAACGTCTTTATGACGTTATTTTGTGATTGATGAAAGTTCTCATAACGTTGATAGAAAACGTTCTTAGAACAAGGTTCTTGGAACGTCTTTATGACGTTATTTCTGATTGAAGAAAGTTCTCATAACGTTGATAGAAAACGTTTTTAGAACAACATTCTTGGAACGTCTTTATGACGTTATTTTGTGATTGATGGAAGTTCTCATAACGTTGATAGAAAACGTTCTTAGAACAACATTCTTGGAACGTCTTTATGACGTTATTTTGTGATTGATGGAAGTTCTCGTAACGTTGATAGAAAACGTTCTTAGAACAACGTTCTTGGAACGTCTTTATGACGTTATTTTGTGATTGATGGAAGTTCTCGTAACGTTGATAGAAAACGTTCTTAGAACAAGGTTCTTGGAACGTCTTTATGACGTTATTTTGTGATTGATGGAAGTTCTCATAACGTTGATAGAAAACGTTCTTAGAACAACGTTCTTGGAATGTCTTTATGGCGTTATTTGTGATTGATGAAAGTTCTCATAACGTTGATAGAAAACGTTTTTAGAACAACATTCTTGGAACGTCTTTATGATGTTATTTGTGATTGATGAAAGTTCTCATAACGTTGATAGAAAACGTTCTTAGAACAACGTTCTCAGAACATCCTTATAATTTTATTAGTATTTTCTGAATGTTATATTTAGGCTATCATAAAACGTTCTGGGAACATGTTGTTTGCTTCTTAACAGTTTACAATCACTAGATTTGTATAATGACTATATATATATCCATATAAACATTTTAAACATCACAGTAGTTTATAACACCACCCCAATAAACCAGCACTATATAGCCTATTAATAAATTAATATTAACTAGTGCAAAATGCCTGTGCAAAATAAATTTTTTTGGTGTGTGTTTTTAGTAATTGTTGTTTTGGTGTGTTTGAGTGCTCAATGTTACAATTACACAGCAAAAGTTCAGTGACATTTTTATTTGTGTATAGTAGAAAGCAAATACTGATCCTGAAATAATGACATAAAATAAATGTGGAAAATTGAACTAAACGATGCAGGGAGCAGACTACACAGTGAACTCAGAGAAAATGCTACGCTTGAGTAAAAACAGTTTGTGAATAGGCTACTACAAATGATGCCCGTGAAAGAGATTGTGAACGCATTGAATAGGATATGTTTTGTTGGTTAATAGCATGCTACTATTACACAGTAGTGATAATGTTAAGCACCAGAATGATATTCAGATATATATAATATCTGATTAAATATAATATTCAGAAGTAAACAGCATAGCTGACTTACAGATTCGGTTAACATGCACAAATGAGTAAACGTGACGATGCAGGGAGCAGGCTACACAGTGAACTCAGAGAAAACGCTACGCTTGAGCAAACAGTTTGAATAGGTTACTACAAATGATGGCAAACTGCCCGTGCAAAATCAGTTTTTGTGTGTGTTTTTAATAATTTTTGTTTTGGTGTGTTTGAGTGCTCATTGTTACAATTACACAGCAAAAGTTCAGTGACATTTTTATTTATGCATGGAAGAAAGCACCAAGGAAAATTTAACTACACGATTCAGGGAGCAGGCTACACAGTGAACTCCGAGAAAAGCTGTGAATAAAATACAATATTCAGAAGTAAACAGTGTAGCAGTAGCTGACAGAGTGTTTATGCCAGAATGTTAAACAATTACCTTCTTTTACTGATATATTTAACAATATCTTTTGCATTTCTAATCCAAACAACGTCAAACTTTACACTGCACTTACTTGTGCCCGTAGCAAAAAACCTGTCAAGTTTGAAAATGTTAACAGACAGACAGACCTTCCTATAATTTATAGATAGATGTATGTATATATATATATATATATATATATATATATATATATATATATATGCTATCACAAATGTGAAGCACTGTTAAATATATTGAAATACATTTTGAAAATATTGTTTCAAAAATACATTGAACATACATCTTTTAAATTGTTCCTCATGTTACATCTGTAAATATGTGTACATATTGTGTATATTTCACAAAATATATTCATGCCTTAGCCTATATCATGTTTAGTTATTAATAAATGTTTTTGCAATTTTATTTCTACACCACATTAACCATTTATAAAGCTATATAATATTATAGGCTATTACATATTCATATTACATTATATCATAGCCTATTATAACCTATATGATTTTGTAAACATACACTCATGCTTCATATACTCATTCCGTTAACAGTTTGGTGATGGCCACTAGCATATACACTTAATAATGTTAACCTCACATTTCAGGATATTTTATCTGATTATCATATAATTCCCTCCATCAATTCTTCTTTTATGTAAATTCTGCGTGACTTCTAACGTTACGTCTTTTAATTGGCGCGCGCACTCCGGTTACATTTGAACCAGATTTGAACTAAGTTACCATGGAAACGGGCGGGGAGAGCTCAACTGACGACAAGCAGCAACTCCGTCTCTCACTGTTGTCTTCGCTAATTTCAGGTAAGTTTAGTGAGTTTAGTCACCAACATTACACAAATAGTACATACAAATGTTTCTGACACATTCTTTCATGTAAATGACACGCTTCCGTTGAATATTTACTTTATAGAAATGGTTTAGTGTCTTTGGGAAAAGTCCGTTAGCATCTCAACTTTTAGGCTAACGTTGACTAACGTTAGAGGTAAGGTTAGGTTGATTAGACTTTAGCTGTAACTTTAGGCTTTTAATCTTATGTGTTGATTTGAGGTTTTGTAAAAGTTTTACTGGCAATTTTTCAATGTGAATGGATGTAAACTAAAAAGTATTCACTGGATGGTTAATTCATAATTTTCATGTGACGGAGTGCCCACCTGGAGGGCAAATTGGGGTTTTATAATGCCATCATGCCTAGTATTAACATGAATGTCACGCAACCGCTTAATTCGCAGGTAAGTCAGTTGAATCACCGTTTTATATTAATGTGCTCTTTTAATTTAAGCATACAGCCGCACACATAACGTTAACTTATGTTACACAGATTAATAACCTTACTTCAAAAAAATGATATATTCCTGGACAAGCTACTTTTTTGTGTGAATGAGTGAATTGAATGAACGATTTATTTGTCCAAAGGACAAGTACAAGACCAGGGTTAATGCCAAGCCCTGGTTTATACATTTTTATAATTTTATTATAAAAGCTTCAGAAGACCTTTCTCAATGCTGCTATTGTCATACAATGAAAGTATTATATTCCTACTTCCATAGTATGGCAAATTAGTACAAATTAGAAAAGTTTAGCAGGTACAGAAATTTGATGCACGTTATGTTATTTTCTCCTCAATGATGGAAGTTTTCTATGGAAGCTTATGTGTAGCAATATTCAATTTGAAATGTAATATGCAAAATGACAATGCAATATGTAAAATGGCAATGCATTTCTGTATTTAAATTTTAATTTCCCCATCATTTGTGCAACGTTTGGTGCAAAATGAAAATGAAATTATAAAATTTACATTTGCCATTTCATACACTAGTTTTAATATGTAAATCGAATACATAATTTAACGCTTTATAAGTAGCAAAATTAAAATGTATTACAGAAATGATTAGATATGTTTAACATGTTCAAGCAAAAACTGTGGCAGTTTTCTTAATTGCATTTACACTCACAGTTAAGACACTTGCGATTGCATTTCCATTAAGTGTCCCGCAATGAATGTAGCAAAATTCAATGTGCAATTTGAAAATGCATTCTGAGCCAATCACGTGCCCGTCACGCCCTGTCAATCACTGCGTGAAGTTGGCCCCGCCCCCAACCCAATGCAAAACGTCGGCAAAATAGTCCACATTCACCCAAAATAGACTCATGTTTGTTCTAATTTGCGCCGATAAACGTTTATTTTGTGCTGCTTCGGTTTCTTAAATATTAAAATAATATTTATTGGTCATTCTGAGGTCACTCAGCCCCCCTACCTGCTCCACATTGACCCAAAATAGTCTCGTTTGTGCCGGTTAAAGTTTCGTGTGCTGCTTAGTTGTTTAAAATATTAGACACTGAATTATAGACGATGACGCCACCAGCCCTCGACCTGCTCCACATTCACCCAAAAAAGGCTAGGTTGATGAATTTGACCCGTCAGATTCCGTGACCATGTACATGTAATACCTTATCAATATGCTTTATAAAATGGAAAGGGACTCGCATAATCTGCCTCATATTTTATGATTATACAGCTGAATAAACAGAGATGGTCACATCACATTCGTCACTTTATTGAACATTACAGTCAGTTATAGATAAATAAAGAGCGGTCACATTTATTTTTCGGTAGCTATTAATACCGAATACCAATGGAGCTTTGTCATATTATGTGATCACAGGGTAATAGGCCTATGCATTTGTAAGGAAAAACTAGGATCTCCAACATTATTGGGTATTACAGTTAATAGTAGGCTAATAAGAATAAAGATAAGCATGTATCAGACAATGACAATATTTTATACAAAACGAAACCATCAACACAGTCCAGCATCAGACAACAGCAGCGCAGCATGTTGACATGGGTGTCGACGACGCTTGATAGGCAGAACACTCTCCCAGACCCAGATGGTCCAACATCGTACTGGTTCTATCACCTGCAGACACGTAATAATCTTCGGAAACACTACCATTTCTCTGTCCGCGCTCCACTTCATCTGCTAGTGAATTTAACGCTCGTATCAGCTCTGCCACCGCCCTGTTTCTTTCCAACACCTCTAGATACGCACCAAAGCCTATGTTTACCTGTTGCCGAGCCACGCCTTCACGCATGCTTGACAGGGCGGGGCGGGCACGTGATCGGCTCAGAATGCATTTTCAAATTGCACATTGAATTTTGCTACATTCATTGCGGGACGCTTAATGGAAATGCAATCGCAAGTGTCTTAACTGTGAGTGTAAATGCAATTAAGAAAAAATTACATTTAAACTACAATTTTGCCACAGTTTTTGCATGAACATGTTAAACATATCTAATCATTTCTGTAATACATTTTAATTTTAATTTTGAAACATATAAAGCGTTAAATTATATATTCAATTTACATATTAAAACTAGTGTATGAAATGGCAAATGTAAATTATATAATCAAATTTTCATTTTCATTTTGCACCAAACGTTGCACAAATGTATGGGAAAATTTAAATTTAAATTCAGAAATGCATTGCCATTTTACATATTGCAGTGTCATTTTGCATATTACATTTCAAATTGAATATTGCAACACATAAGCTTCCATAGTTTTCATTTTCAGGTGTAGCTAATCCTTTACAATGTGTTATTAAACCTTTCCATTGTATAACATTTGTAACCTACATTTTAATCTTGTGTGGTTTAATATTTATAGTACTGAAAGCACAGCCTAAATAACTTAAGGGTTAACATTTATGGAGTAGTCACACTGTTATTATTAAATGTTTATGAAATAATAAATCACCATTAGTAACATCAGTCAATCTGTTCACTTTACAGACAGGGCATGAAGAGACTGGACCACAGACTGGACCACAGCATGAAGAGACTGGACCACAGTGCTAGTTTGGCACCCCCACACTACTTATATTTAAGGGTTAGTTCACCCAAAAATGTATATTCTGTCAGTAATTATACACCCTCATGTTGTTCCAACCCCTTAAAGGATAATTCTGGTATTTAGCACTTTGAGTCTCTTTTCTGGTTTGTTTTGGATGAACTAGAATGGTGGACACAGAAATGTTGACGATGGGTCCTGTCTCGACTTTTTGACTCGTTTAGAGTCGCCTTTGATGGCTTCAGAGTGGCTTTCTACGGGCATGCACGAACATGTCCTTAAAACAACCCTAATAACGTTCGTTTTCAAAACTGTGCAACTCACCGAGTGGTTAGTGGTGTTCGTTGATGATGGGGTGGAGAATTAATGATACTGTGAGGTTAAAAAGACTAATTGTGAAGCTGTTTCATGACGACTCTCTCCGGGTCAGCACAGCTTAAAATGTTGCGATATGATTTTGTCAAAGGTTTAATAGACAGACGAAATGGAAGCAGATCGTGTGGGTGTTTGAATCGAGATCACATTTTTTTAAAGATGAATCGTGCAGCTCTATTGTCTTATCTCTCTCCCAGTATATGAGTAGCGTGATGGCTTATCAATGCATTCAATCTCACGTCGCTTTTACGCGTCCACTTGAAAGGGATATTACGTTACTCGACACTCAAAATTTAACAACACATTTCATCCTTTGTTGGAACTAGGGATGCAAATTATCGATTAATTCATTAATCATTAATTGATTGACCTTATCGGTCGATTAACGATTAACTGATAAGCGGCTATTTTCCTGAGAATGTAAATTTCTCACGGTATCAATAGTGTCATAAAAAGCTAAATATTGCTTATAGGCTACTGAATAAAAATGCATGTTATATTGCTTAATTGATGTTTTATTGTAACAGTTGGGATAATGGCATTTTTGTAGTTTAACAAAATAAATTATCTACAGAAAATGAAAATACATAAAAAATAATTGTGCACTGGCTCACCTGTTGCATGTGAAACATTAAAGAGGCTACATGCGATTTTCTGAAATTTAAACTCGCGACTGACACCTGTGGCCAAAAAAACGGAACTGCTCTTTCTGCTCGCTCTCGTACGTGCACACTTCACAAGTCATCCGCTGCAAAGAAGTCAACATTATGTTTACAGAGGTAAGAACAGTCAAATACATATATTGTTTGAGAAACTAAGTTTGTTTGCTGACTAGCGGTGGTGGCAGAGTGATCTGAAACGTTTAACATGAACGCGCTTAACGTCACATCCGCAGACAGCGCGCGAAAAATCCGACCCGACAGAAAATAGGAAAAATAGGATACAGGCTTATAGGTGCACCCACTGTGAGCGGACAAGGTGTCAGTATGCTCATCAGGAGATGTTTGAGTCATAAATGGTCAAATAAAAAGGCTATTGTTACGTTTATTTTGGGGAAAAAGTTGCATGTAGCCTCTTAAAGCAACATAAAATAAAGTGTAAATAAAAATCTACATGGGTAGGCTTAGCCTACAATATTAAGCCTACATATGATAATCTATCTGGTAAACTACTTGAATGAAAAACTTGAAACATTAGCAGCAGCACGTTATCTTTAACATCTCTAACGTAACGTTAGCCTAGCTTCTAGCTGCGTTGCAGTTTGACAATAGTACAGTTTGACAAAAGCACAATGTTGTGTTTTACACAAATATAAGTAGGCTAAACACTTTGCAGTTTTAATGATGTCCTGTATGAACAAAATGGAGTATGTTTTTAAGTTTCCACTGTTCGATCGCGCCCGCGCCTCTCTCTCTCTGACACACACACACACACATTCCAGGATTGCGCAATCTTGACATTGCAGCCTGTTCATTATGCTGCGTTCACATCAAACGCGAATAGAGCATCAAATTCGCACGTAACGCGTCTAGTTCGACGCTGAAACATTTTGAACCCATTTGCGCGTCCAAAGCGAATAGGACACGCATATAAAGCAAGCGTTTAAAGCGAAATAGCACCAAACTATAACGTTTACACACTGACCTGTAACGTTAAATCTTTGTCTGGAGCTGAAGCTTTTCATCGACCTTCTCAAAATAAAATGATTAATATAACCCTCCAATGATTAGTTAAGGCCCTTTTGGTGACTTTGAGATGATATATAATCTTTCTGTCTCCAAAAATCATTAATTGCCTCCTGTGAAATGTCTCCTAGTGTGACAGCTGCCATAGCGCTTGTTACCGAATGTTGACTGTTTGTACGAGTGAGTGGAGGGGGCGTGGTTTAGCCATAGGTCAATTAGCCGACAATTAATTTAATTGAGTAAATTCTTGTCGACAATTAATCGATAATCGATTAACCATTTCCATCCCTAGTTGGAATGAAAGTGACTTACTTCGGTCAACCTCGTCTCTAAGCAAGGACAAAAATAAAGCAATTTAATTTGAATTAATATCGATTCTGTAATAATCGTTTACATTTTAATCCATTTTAAGATCGTTTAAAAAACAACAACACGATACCTAGGTAAATCGATTTTTTCTCCCAGCACTAGTGAAGTCACTCAGAGGCCCATATGGAAAAAAATGAATAGTTGAATAAAGTCTTTATTTTGTTTTTTTGTGCATAAAAATTATTGTCGTCACTTGATTAACTCGCCAGAATAAAATTGCCTAGAAGCCTATTGAGGAGTGAGCCAGCTCTCAGATTTCATCAAAAATATCTTAATTTGTGTTCTGAAGAGTCTTACGGGGTTGGAATAACATGAGGGTGAGTGATTACTGACAGAATTTTTTGTGAACTAACCCTTAAACACCGTTTTCATTACATGTAAATGCTTATATGAAAGTATTTGTTGTTGTTTTTTTAAGCTTTAATGTAGTGTTTAAAATGTATGATAATCATGAAATTTTCTACTTTTTGATGTGCTGTAAAAGTGTGCGCTTATAATTCACATGGTTGTGTTAATAAAAAAATTAAGTCGGACGAATTGTGCAGAATTTTTTTTTTAACCTTAAAATAACATTTTAACTTGAAAGAAAGTGGACATTTTAATGTTCTTTGAATGTTGTATTGTTAATAACATTTTGGGGGAAAGAACGTTGCAGGAATGTTATGCTTACCTTAAAGGAGAAGTTCACTTTTAAAATGAAAATTCTGTCATCATATAATCACCCTCATGTTGTTTCAAACCTGTATGAATTTCTTTCTTCTGCTGAACAGAAAGGAAGATATTTAGAAGAATATCAGTAACCAGGCAGTTTTTGGGTCCCATTGACTTCCATAGTAGGAAAAAAAAATACTATGGAAGTCAATGGGACCCAAAAACTGCCTGGTTACTGATATTCTTCTAAATATCTTCCTTTCTGTTCAGCAGAAGAAAGAAATTCATACAGGTTTGAAACAACATGAGGGTGATTATATGATGACAAAATTTTCATTTTAAAAGTGAACTTCTCCTTTAAGATGATGTTCCAGCAACGTTATGCCAATGTTCCGGCAATGTTATACTAACCTTAAGATAACGTTGCATGAATGTTATGCTAACCTTAAGATAACGTTCCATGAATGTTATGCTAACCTTAAGATAACATTCCATGAACGTTATGCTAACCTTAAGAATGTTCCAGCAACGTTATGCTAACCTTAAGATAACGTTCCAGCAACATTATGCAAACCTTAAAATAACGTTCCATGAACGTTATGCTAACCTTAAGATAACATTCCATGAACGTTATGCTAACCTTAAGAATGTTCCAGCAATGTTGTGGTAATGTTCCAGCAACGTTATGCTAACCTTAAGATAACGTTCCAGCAACATTATGCAAACCTTAAGATAACATTCCATGAACGTTATGCTAACCTTAAGATAACATTCCATGAACGTTATGCTGACCTTAAGAATGTTCCAGCAATGTTGTGCTAATGTTCCAGCAACGTTATGCTAACCTTAAGATAACGTTCCAGCAACATTATGCAAACCTTAAGATAACGTTCCATGAACGTTATGCTAACCTTAAGATAACATCCCATGAACGTTATGCTAACCTTAAGAATGTTCCAGCAATGTTGTGCTAACGTTCCAGCAACGTTAGCTAACCTTAAGATAACGTTCCATGAACATTATGCTAACCTTAAGATAACATTCCATGAACGTTATGCTAACCTTAAGAATGTTCCAGCAATGTTGTGCTAATGTTCCAGCAACGTTATGCTAACCTTAAGATAACGTTCCAGGAACATTATGCAAACCTTGAGATAACGTTCCATGAACATTATGCTAACCTTAAGATAACGTTCCATGAACGTTATGCTAACCTTAAGAGAACATTCCATGAACGTTATGCTAACCTTAAGAATGTTCCAGCAATGTTGTGTTAACATTCCATGAACGTTATGCTAACCTTAAGATAACGTTCCAGCAACGTTATGCAAACCTTAAGATAATGTTCCAGCAATGTTGTGCTAATGTTCCAGCAACGTTATGCTAACCTTAAGATAACGTTCCAGCAACATTATGCTAACGTTCCAGCAATGTTTTTCTAACATTAAAAATACCATTCCAGCAACGTTAAGCAAACTGGACATTTCAACATTTTTAGAACGTTTCAAGTCAACGTTCCCACAACGTTCTTAGGACATATTTTTGTTAGCTGGGAGAAGAGCAAATGAGAAAGAAACCACCATATCTTGCACAAACCACTAGAAGGAGTGGCGTGAGTAAACAGCAAAACATGATTTGTGTATTGAGCCAAACATGTGTAGCAGACTTCAAGTGGTAACCTCCGGACACCATGGAAACACGACCACACAATGAATGGGATGATGGACATGAGGAATATATTCACCTTTAACAGAGTAGTGAGTCAAGATTAGTAGGCTATATAGACATCATCAGAAGGCCTCTCATTCCTCTGCTTCCCCGTCCGCATACACCATGAGTCTGAACGCGAACGCTGAAAGGAGAAGTGATATATAGTATTTAATGTGTAAATGTAGGTGTTGATTTACCCCACATAACAGGACAGCACACACAGAAAACACAAATGGAAAATGCATAACATATTTGTAAGTTAACATGCAAATATGCTGTAAACTCACAGATATATAAATGTGCTGTAAACTTTTAAGTGCATCAAAATCTGATTGTTGAACTACTGTGTGTATAATAAAGTTCTTTTTTGCACAAACACAGACTCATTGCATGCAAATATACCCACGAGGGAACTAGTATGAACATAGCCCTAGCATATACTGAGGCACACGACTATCAAATTAAATTCACAAATTACATTAAAAAAAAAAATCGAATTAAGCTCAAATGGCTTAATCAACCGGCTACACATGGAATGATGATTTTGATTGTGACTTGGGAACCAGAAAGTCTCCGTGAGCTTTTATTACGTTTTACACATACACATCGAGATGATTTAAGTATTTTCAGGCTTTTGGAAAACACACGAGTCAGAGTAAACTGGGGGAGGATTCACACATAACCAGATAAATAATCACAGTTCAGTCGCGTTTCAATGTTTTCAGACATTTTAAGGGCTTTTCAGTGAACCGATGAAGAAAATGTTTCTGAAAGTAGTTTTCTTCTGTTTATGTTTCTGGCGTCTGGATGGAGAGTTTTAAATATGTTTTTATGGCTTCAGTTCTGGTTCCATGTAATAATGACTGGTTAAATTAGTCAGAGAAGATTAACATTCACTGTTACAGGACAGTACTAACATTTGGTCCGTGTACTTTTTCGTTCATTCATTATTCTATTTCGGAATGAAAGATGAAATTTAAAAAAGGGTGCAGCTTGGTTTTTTGTTTAAAAGAAAAAAAGCAGAAATGGCTGTATTTTGTTTTCCAAATGTATTGTTGTCATCAAATAATAGTATTAGAAAATTGGACGACATTTCCGATCGTTTTTTAATTTGTAATATTTGTTTGTACGTTTATTGTATGTATTTCATTTGACTGATCCTATCTTTACCCGGAAGTAAATTACACCGTTGTGCGAAGTCATAGATATCTACACTAGATGTTGCCTTGGCTACGGCAGTTCATTGGAACGAATGCGTCAATAGAGCCGCCATCTTGGAACAGGGGAGCCCCTCCTCTTTAATGCATCAGCGTCAATGTAGGCAAAGGTCTAACGGAAATAAAATCAAGCCTTGACTCACAACCAGCCATGTGCTCAAGAACCAGAACATATGAACACATCACACCAGTCCTCAGGTCTTTACACTGGCTCCCAGTTACATTTACGATTGATTTTAAAGTATTATTACTGGTATATAAATCACTCAATGGTTATTTTAGACCTCAATATATTGAATATAAACCCAACAGATCACTCAGATCATTAGGATCACATCAGCTAGAAATACCAAGGGTTCACTCTAAGCATAGTGAGTCTGCTTTTAGCTACTATGCTGGAAACAGCTTCCAGAAGAGATCAGATGTGCTCCTACAGTCGCCACATTCAGATCCAGACTCAAAACACATGTTTAGCTGTGCATTTACTGAATGAGCACTGTGCCACTGTACATCCAACCGATTACACTAGATTTTATTTTGCATCCTCCTTTTGATTCTAAACTGAACTCTAACTTCTGATCGACTCCATTCTTAGACCTTCCGAACAAATCTTTGGGGTTTGGACTGATGGGTTAGTGAACCCGAGGTTACCCCGTGAGTCCTAGAGCTCCTCCTGTACGATTTTAGGGAAAAATTGGGTCTATCGGAGACGTCCAATAGATTTCTTAGGCACGCTGAAAGAACACCACACACACCATGCAAATCTCAGAGTTGTGAAAAATATCATACACCGGTGTTTTGCCAGATGAGAAGTTTATCTATGTATCATCTTTTTACTATTTTAATTCATTTTATAACTGTATCATATATCTCTTTTAATTCCTTTTATAACTGTTTATAACTGTTCATTTTCCTTGCTTTTATCTTGTGATTAATTTAATTCCTTTCTGTGTAAAGCACTTTTAATTGCCATAGTGTATGAAATGTGCTATATGAATAAACTTGCCTTGCCTTGATCTAGAGGAAGTTGAGGCGCACTGGAGCTCAAAGTGATAAAGTTCAGAGCGTGAATTATCAGAAATAAAGAGCTAGATGGTCGCATGCATCAACACTTATAGATGTGCAGTTATTTTAGATGTTGGTGGAGTTTCACTTCATTTCACTACAGAGCAGCTTCACATCAGATCATCTGTCATTTTATTACTGAAGCAGTTTTGAAGAGTTTGTCTTTTCATATTTGTGGGCTGAAAGCGCTGAAGATGTTTCACATCGTTTTCTTCTGTCTGTGTTTCTGGCGTCTGGATGGTGAGTTTTAAATATGACTTTGGTTGTTTCTCTTCTGGTACCATGTAATAAATTACAGGTTACATTAGACAGAGAGGATTTAACATTCACTGTTATTCTCATATAGAAATATTTGAGCTGTGATTTTACTGTGAGATCAAGTTTGAATTCAGGTCTAAACTCAGTTATTAGCGTAGACAGAAATAGCGGGGGTCAGGACCCGATCTCAGGGTTTTACCCCCTAAAAATATCAGTAAAAACCAAGCTGTGTATTGTAAATAATATAATAATACTGTATATATATGTGAAATTATTTGGTTACCAACATTCTTCAAAATATCTTCTTTTTGTATTACACAAAAGAAAGTCATACAGGTTTGGAATGACATGGGGTGTGAATACATGATATACACAAATTTTAATTTTGGGTTAACTAATCCTTTAAGTTTTTTGTGGTGAATTACTCACCTCTGTACCATCTCCAGTGTAGTGGATGCTGACTCCTGATACTCCAGAATGAACGCATAAAAGGAGCCGAAAAAGACAGCGAAAGCACTGGCAAAGTTATGAAGTTGGTTAGCTTCATAGAAGACCTTCCCCTCAATGCTGACCATCCATCTGGCAGGATAAGTACAGGGAGTGAAACGACCCTCTGAAGAAGTTGAGGCCACTTGCCCATTTGCTTCTACAAAGAGTATGAAAGAGTTCCACATGAATTCCACATACACAGATACAATATTCACACATTGATAAATTGCAGCAGGGCTCAACGCTAACACTGCCAGTTCCATCAACTGGACCTAGTGTCTTTCCCACTGGCATCAGGCAGTACTTATTTGATTACTTTATAAAGTACACAATGCTTGTGGTAATCATACCCCTTAAAATGAAGTCAATTCAAATAGGCTTTAATTAAAGGATTAGTTCACCCCAAAATGTAATCTCTATGCAAGGAGTATTGAGTATTGAGAGATTACTGACACTTCAAGTGATGAGATGATGTGGCTGGTTTTCTCTGTTGCAGATGAATGGGGGGATTCCACACTGAATATATGTTGGAGGACTCAAGTAATATTCAGGTAAGTATATAGGGTTTTGTTACCATGAGAGGGAGTTCGACAAAGGAGATCGCAGGAGTTCGGCGATGGAGGTCACAGGAGTTCGACGATGGAGGTCGCAGAAGTTTGGCGATGGAGGACTCAGGAGTTTGGCGATGGAGGTTGCTGGAGTTTGGCGATGGAGGACTCAGGAGTTTGGCGATGGAGGTTGCAGGAGTTTGGCGATGGAGGTAGAAGGAATTCGATGATGGAGGTTGCAGGAGTTCAACAAAGGAGACTGCAGGAGTTCAACTAAGGAGATCAAAGGGATGTTCAACGAAGGAGATCAAAGGGATGTTCAACAAAGGAGATCAAGGGATGTTCAACGAAGGAGATTGCAGGAGTTCAACGAAGGAGGTCGCTGGAATTCAATTAAGGAGATCGCTGGTGTTCAACGAGGTAGCTTATGTATATCCACAACAGTGAATATAGTGGGTAAGTAGTCTGTGTCCAAGTGAGAAGCCAGATGAAGAATTTTCAGGAGACACAGAGGTAAACTTAACAGTTCTTTATTAAAAAGTTGGTGGTGATCTGGAAGATCTTCAGACAGGTGAGTGATAAGCATAAGCAGTTAAAATGACCGTCACACTTAAGCGTCAAGTCTTTCTGTTTGCAGGATTGAAGACAAGCACGATGAAGGTAACTGGTCCAAGGAAACAAGTCTCTGGAAGAGGACGATGATGGGAGGCATAGGAAGTTGAGTTGTCAAGTAAGTTACTCTCATGTAGAGACTGATTAGACCGGACCATGAATGTGTGTGTGAAGTGTGTGATGAAGCTGTTCAGAAAACAAGGGAGTGGGCCGTATTGGTACCAGATGGTGTTTGCCCACTGAAGAGTGCGACCAGACAGGAGAGATATTATGTAGGCTATCTTTTAGGGCTGTGCAATTAATTGAATTTCGATTTCGGCCCCCAACGATCACCAAAATAGTACATTCGAGAAAAAACTATTATTTTGCCATGTTCTGTTTTGAAAGAACGCTCTAATTTTGTCTTGTGTTCTGAATGACACGCACACTTCCGCCCCTCCTGGAGCCATAAACTCTCTCAGATTGAATGTTTAAATTGATAAGACTTAAAAAGAAGTGAAAATGATCAACTTTAGTTACGATGCAATGCTGGCCCGATTGTGCAAGTGACAATTCCGTCATGTCCCGACTCCTAAACGCGAGAGTGTCGACGCTTGCTTTGTCCAACCCATTTAGAGAGACGGAGAGAGAGAAGACGCGGCGCCGCTGAACACTCACGCGGTTTGTGAAATTGCGTCTTGGAGAAAGTTTTAAAATGATTGATTTGATTTTATAATCTGTGTGGATTAATTTAGGCTACTCATACAATCTACATGCTAAAGTGAATCAATGATTGCGGGGGTATTTTCCGCATTATAAGTGGTAGACCTGCGGGAATTATTAAAATACTCATTGAAGTATTATCTGTTATATTATTTATTTTAATAGTTCAAAAAGTACAATAAATGTTCAAATTTAGATTTTTTTAAGAATTGTTGAAAGGTGTCTTTTTAATAAATGCAACATGTTCCCAAAGTCATGTGAAATAATCGTGTTACATAATCGTGATTTCAATACTGACCAAAATAATCGTGATTATGATTTTTTTCCATAATCGAGCAGCCCTACTATCTTTGCTTTATCGGTTAGAAAACAACAAACATTCTAGGAGAAATCTTCTGCAATCCTCTGCCGCTCCAGAAAAGGTCGATGATTGGGCCATGGGACTGAATGCTGGACTACCGCCGAAGGAGTGGAAGGAGGAAGAAGTGAAAGTTGGGGAATTTGGACTGTTTTAGCCAAAGGATCGGGATTTTGTGGGTAAGTAGTCTGTGTCCAAGTGAGAAGCCAGATGAAGAATTTTCATGAGACACAGAGGTAAACGTAACAGTTCTTTATTAAAAGGTTGGTGGTGATCTGGAAGATCTTCAGACAGGTGAGTGATGAACATAAGCAGTTCAAATGAAAGTCACACTTGACTGATGAGTCTTTCTGCTTGAGGACAAGCACAATGAAGATAACTTTTGACAGAGAGCAAGATCGGGAGAGATTTTGAGGCTGGAATGCACGGTGGTCTTCTGCTAGGGGACAGTGGTTACCCCTGCCGACCATGGCTCATGACGCCCTTCATGAATCGCCTTAACGCTGCACAGGCATGTATTTAATAATGTTACAGACAACTTAGATGTACAAATCATAAAAAAACATTAAAAAAAACATATGTTGTCTAACTTATTGATCTTTTTTTGTGTATTAAAATGTATTAAAATGTATTGTGACTTGTTGATAATTATGGTTATTGTTTGATCCTGTAGGAAAGATACAACAATGCGTTGACACACACAAGGTCGATAGTTGAGAGGACGATCGGACAGCTTAAACGGAGATTTCACTGTCCCCACAGCGAACTGCGCGTTGAGCCTCCAAGGGCTTGCAAAATTATTGTCGCCTGCGTTGTTCTTTTTAACATGTCCAAAATGTATTCTGCCTTCGAAGAGGAAGATGATCTCGAAGAAGAGGGTCATGAAGCAGACGAGGCTCATGAAGCAAATCTTCTGCAACAAGATTTCCAACAGGCTGGATTTGTTGTCAGAGATGCCATCGTAAATGCATTCTTTAATTAGTAGGCCTATAGTATGGCCAATAGTTGTAGTAGTAGGCTAATATTAAAAATAAAATTTATTAGCAGCAGTAGTAATATTAATAATAAAATGTATTATTAGCCTATTAGTATTAATATAAATGATAAAATGTATATGCCTAGGCTAGCAGTTGCAATTTAAAGTAATGTAATTCATAGTGCTATTTGCAATCAAGACCTGAAAGCAGATATGAGGGAGAAACACCAGAAACTCCTCATATGTGTCGCTCCCAGTATAAGAGTCTTTCCTTGCCATTAATGCTTGAATAACACACATACGTCTCCTTCCATTAAAAATAATGGCTAGTGCGGCGGCTGGGATATATGTTGAAAAAAATTTACATTTCAGTCGCATAACATCGGTTAATGGAAATGTCGTCATTTCCCAATCGTTTTTTATCGACATTTAGAAAATATCGCAAAAGTTTTGTGCAAATCTGTAATGGAAATGTGGCTAGTGACATGATCCATTACATTAATGTTCTCTATTATGATTGGTTCTTCATGAGTGCAATTCCTCTCCTCTGTTATATTTCCCTCTTTCTTAATCCTTCAGCTTGTTACACAAGTCATGAGTTTAAATATATCCACAAACCTAAACCGCTGTCTAGTTGTTTCCTCTTGTTATTACAACACTAACTTTGGCCCAAGTGTTGGCGATAGTTTTCAAAAGCATATAAATGTTAAACCGGCAAGGTAAAGCAATGTTAGCTGTGATTATTTATTCCTTCACATGCTTTACCTTAGATCAGTTTTGGTTCCTTCTTCCTCGTCCGCTTGAATATCTTCATTCATCTTCATTTATCTCTATTCTCTCATGTTTTCCAGCTCGTCTGCCTGTCATCAGGAAAATACAGAAAAGTGTAGAGATTGTGAAGATGGAAAAGAAATGATAGATGATGTTACATTAAAGATATGCATACTGAATAATATTTAGAAAATAGACTTAAGCCAGTTGAACTTGGTTTGTGAGTTTCAAATGTGTTTTTATGACTTCAGTTGTTTCTGTTCTTGTACCGTTTAATAAATCATTGGTTAAATTACTCAGAGAGGATTAACGTTCACTTATTCTCATACAGAAATAATCAAACTCTGATTTTACTGTGAGATCAAGCTTGAGTTCAGGTGTTGTGCTGAATTCTGTGACTCTAGTTGAACGCTGTATTGCTAATTCTAATCCCAATCCTAACCATAATCCTGCAGGGTTGCATTATGGTTCTGGTCACATAATTCGGCACAACTCTTATTTAAGTAAACCTCTCTCTCTCTTTTTTTATTTAGTTGTTGATCCATATAAAACACTTTTTCTCCTTTTATACAAGATATTTAGTGTTTGTAGTCAGGGCTTGATTTGAAGTAAAAAAGACAAAAAGCATCTCCTCTATAAACCCAGTTTACAATTTTTGGTTCCATGAATGTTAAGACACACATATCTCACATTCCTGCTGTCCATTTGCCATATATTTGTCTTTATCAATAAAGTTTCAAGAGTCTCTCCATGTTTTATAACATTTATTGTATATTTAGTGTCTATTTGACCAAATTTCAGCAGTGCGCCACATATAAAGCTGGACAAGGACTTTGAAGATTCGGTTTGGTGTCGATCATGCCTAAATGTCCTTCGTGAGTTAAATTTAAAGCTTTAGCACAGAGTGACTGTAGAAACACAATGTGTGTCCCACTCAAGACTGATTGTCCCGTCACAATTAACTCATTGGCAATGTGAGCGTATGATTTACATTCATTAAACAACCAGTCTGTGTCTGACTTCCCTTAATTCACTCTCTGTGCTGATGCTCCCATACAGTAACATTACACATGAGAACAATTCATCCACTCTGTTCTTGAATCAATAACGCTTGCATGTACAATAACTTTGGTTGATGCTTTCTTGTCATGGTAAGCAAACTGTTGCTGTAAGACACTTTTAACACATTTATTTCTGTTAAAAATGACACTTTTACAAGTTGAGGCACACTGGTGGTTCAAAGTGACCAAGTTCAGAGTGTGAATTATCACATGATGGTCGCATGAATCAGCACTTATAGATGTGCAGTTACATGAGATGTTGGTGGAGTTTCACTTCCTTTCACTACAGAGCAGCTTCACATCAGCTCATCTGTCATTTTATTACTGAAGCAGTTTTGAAGAGTTTGTCTTTTCATATTTGTGGACTGAAAGCGCTGAAGATGTTTCGCATCGTTTTCTTCTGTCTGTGTTTCTGGCGTCTGGATGGTGAGTTTTAAATATGACTTTGGTTGTTTCTCTTCTGGTACCATGTAATAAATGACTGGTTAAATTAGACAGAGAGGATTTAACAATAACTGTTATTCTCATATAGAAATAATTGAGCTGTGATTTTACTGAGAGATCAAGTTTGAATTCAGGTCTAAACTCAGTTATTAGTGGAGGCAGAAATAGCGGGGGTCAGGACCCGATCTCAGGGTTTCCCCCATAAACATATCAGTAAAAACAAGCTGTGTATTGGAAATAATATAATAATATACTCAAATAACTGTGTAAGCAGTAAAAACAATGCAAACGCAAATGAGGTAAAACAAAAAGTTCAGAAACATTGAGTCCTCACTCCCTTCCCTCACAGTGCTTTGATCAGCAGACAAACATAATAGCCGCTTTCCGACTGGAGGAACCTTTTCACAGTTCCTAGAACTATTGGCTAAAGTACCCGTATGTTCCTGCGGTGCGAACACGCCGACTAGGAACGACTTTAGTTCTAGGAACTCCATTTGGAGGAACTAATTTAGACTACTTCAGAGTAGGGTATGAACCAGCACTATAGGAACTACCCGTGACGCTGATGACCGAACGCACGCAAAACACCAGCACCTGCCATTTTTAAAACAGCTATATGTAAACACACAGATTATAGCCTATATATTTACTCCAGAAACTAGATACAAACATGGAAAACAGTGATAGATGGGCCTCTAAACCTTTATGCTGAAGAGAAAATCCAACGCAACTTTGAGGGGACCCAAGTCAAACATGATTATGTGTTTCTGCTCAGCTAGCAACACTGGACATCAACCACACGGCATAGGCTAATAACTTTTTTTTTCATATACTGTGTACTTTTTATAACAATTCTATCTAATAACATGTTAAACAGTACTGTTAGACAGATATCTCGCTAACTAATGAACACAGAGAATGCGAGCACTGTTTGCTCTGGCGTTCTCAGCGCCGTCAAAATAAAGGTCCGTCACGCCGTCAAAATAAAAGTCGCCGTGCTTGCGTCACTCCCTTACCCCTCCTACCAGTTCCTACGGCCACTTGGCCAGTGCGAACGCAAACAGCAAAATGCGGCCAGCAGCCATGTCACCCTGTAGCCCAAGACCGGTTGCCCACTGAAGCTAAGCAGGGCTGAGCCTGGTTAGTACCTGGATGGGAGACCTCCTGGGAAAAAACAGGTTGCTGCTGGAAGAGGTGTTAGTGAGGCCAGTAGGGGGTGCTCACCCTGTGGTCTGTGTGGGTCCTAACGCCCCAGTGTAGTGATGGGGACACTATACTGTCAAAGAGCACCGTCCTTCGGATGAGACGTAAAACCGAGGTCCTGACTCTCTGTGGTCATTAAAAATCCCATGGCACTTCTCGTAAAGAGTAGGGGTGTAACCCCGGTGTCCTGGCCACATTCCACCCATTGGCCCTTACCAATCATGGCCTCCTAATAATCCCCTTCCATTGAATTGGCTCCATCACTCTCTCTCCTCTCTCCACCTATAGCTGGTGTGTGGTGAGCGCACTGGCGCCGTTGTACTGTGGCTGCTGTCGCATCATCCAAGTGGATGCTGCACACTGGTGGTGGTTGAGGAGAGATCCCCTGATATGATTGTAAAGCGCTTTGGGTGTGCAGTAGTACATATGAAAGCGCTATATAAATGCCTCATTCATTCATTCATTCAAAACCGAGTTTGGGGGAGAGTAGTTCATATTCTGTTTAGAAGTGGACAGTTCCTATAACTAAGTTCCTGTAACTACTTGGTCGGAAAGCGGCTACTGATTCATGAGTGACGGGTTTTTAGCGCGATAAGAAATCAGATTTTGAACGTGTTTATTGTGCAATTTATACGCGAAAATTAGTTTTTGCATGCATATGATACGTACTTTATTGCATGTAATAGGCTTACACACACACCCAACAACAAGCATTAAGTGTTGTCTATAGCACTACTTGAACAGGATTGGTTTCTCAAATGATAAACCACTAATCCTAACCAAACGTATAATACATGCGTACCCCACACCACTACTAAACCTACCCTAAACCTACCCATGCGTATCATATGCACGTAAAAACTCATTTTCGCGTATAAATTGCACGATAAAGACAATGCGTGCTATATAGAGACGCATTTAGTGTGTGGTTGGTATATTCAAGTGATCACAATGCCTACTACGGCTACTAACCGCTACAGAGACGCGTTTTTTTGACGGCATGCTTATGGGGCGGGTAGCTAGCAGATCGTTAGGAAAGATTAGATGAATGTGACCATTTATGTTTGGGCCTGAAATCGCTGATACAACCTTTAATATGAGGGAAATACACATCCGTAACGGACGTGACACAAAAAAATCTTTAACTTTTAGGTGGAAAAAGTACCAAAAGTAATACTACCCACCGGATGAAGTAGTGGCTCTCCACAGAACATAATATTCATTTTATTTTATTTTTCGTGTTCGCATTTATGAGGAAAAAACAATGTTACGGACGTGAGCACTCTGAAAGCGGCACCAAAAGACTGCTTTAAAACGTTCACAGAGACCTGAAACAGAAATCACAAAGCCTTTCTTTAAAGTGAAATTTGTTTTGTATTAATTGTATTGTAATCAACCAATTGCCTGGATTTAAATATAGCAAATATAGAAGTAAATATAGCAGACAATTAGATAATCATGACACGGAGGCACCGGCGCGTGAACTGGAGCTCGTCTCATCATGAGTCATAAATGAACCGAAACTCAGCGTATAAGGTAGCCTACTTGCCTCACAGAACTGAGAAATATATCTATAGAAAGCTTGAAATGTCTACTTTTAAACAGAACAATTCAAAACGAAAGAAACCAGACTGCTCTCTGCCTATGTAATCCGTATGAAATGTGCATTTCTCTCTGGCGCGTTCACTGCGAAGATCACGAGTTAGCATCGTCAACTTCACCTTTGCAGCCGACACAGAAAACACTTATTTATTGTTAACATTTAAAATGTCTCCTTGTTATATTTGACATATTCATAATTATTACTTTTGCCGGTTCTTTGTGACAGCTTTTAGGCGCTTTATTGGCAGCGCCACCCGTTACATGAACGCGTCACCACCGCATCAGCACCGTCACTATTTTGAGTTTGTGTCAGCTAAAAATAGCAATTTTAAGGTTCGTTGTACACTGTGCTGGTGGGAAAAAAATGGTATCTAGCTACAAAAACACTACGTCAAATTTGAAAAAACATTTGGAGTCAGGTCAAGAAAGACTGTCTTTATTTAGAAAAACAAGTATTTATGTTAAGTTAATTTAAGAAAGACTGTCATTATTTTTTTTTTATACAAACATGTATTTATGTTAAGTGGAGTCAAGAAAGACTGTCTTTATTTTTTTTTTTTATAAAAACATGTATTTTTTTCAGGAACAGACCTGCAAACTCCTCAGACTAACTTTTTTTTTTTTATACATGCCATGGGATTAATCAATGCATGCTGATGAATGATGTATAATAATAATAATTAATCTGCATACCCTAGTTTTGCACTGATGTAACAAGACTGACAGTGACACAATAAGACCTCATGTTAGCATCTTTTTACTCTTAAAAAAAAAATATTAAAAAACATGTATGTTCTTTAATGTTTGATTATAATTTTACTGTCTTCACATAGGGATGGGATTTGATAAGATTTTATCAATAATAATGCCACTGACGATTCTGATTATCGATCCAATTCTTTAACGATTCTCTTATCGATTCTTGATAGCACTGTGTGGAAAAATGTTTAAAATGCTTTTAAAAAAAGTGGTTTTTATTTATTTTAAAGTTTAAGCTTGAGTTAGCAAACTGTACTTTTTATATAATGTATGTAATAAATAGAACCTTATTGTAAAGTGTTACTGATTAGTTATACACCGATTCAGACGTCTCCTGAGTTCACTGTTGGAAAGATCAGTTGTTTTAACGATTCATTAAAATGAATCATTATTAGTTCGCGAATTGGACGTGTCGTGAATATTAATCATATGAAAATATCAAAAGAATATGTTAACACTTTTATCACGTCATGGGTCAGTGTTTACTATGGTTGAAAATGACAAGAAGTTGAGGCTGTTGTGGCAAAAACAATAATTAAACAATCATCATCACTGCATAAGAGACACCAAGAATCAAATTGTATTTTAAAAGATATTTATTGTCCTCCATGAGGCTTGGTCACAAAAATCACAGCAGCTACCCCGTGACGTGAGCAAGACCTGACACCCAGCCCAGGAAATTCCCTTCTTATACTCCTCCTTCAAGGTCTTTTCTCTGTAGTTTTCCACTCACCCAGCCACATCTAGCTGATTTAGAATAGAATGACCCCTTTAACCCCCCTTGGCTAAATTATCTTCCATACCCAAAGAGTTAAAGGTTCTTAACCATTTGTCTTACTGTGTGTGTCTTGCTTACGTCAGGTGTACAAACATACATATATCCTGTTCACATTCCACAATATAGACACATTATGTTGCAATATATGTTGAAGATCAATGGAAATCAAATTTTTCCATTACAATTCCCCCTTTTTATCATTCTCTGATAACTGATCAAGTAAAAATAGTAAGTAAAAACAGTAATAATAATAAAAATGCACCAAGTTTAAGTCATTACATCACATTTATACCCTTCATTTCTGATTTTCATATAACTGATCACTCTTCTTAAATTTGTGAAAGAAGGAAAAAGGAAAAAAGCTTAGGCTGTTTTGTAAGGATAGGCCCTTAATTATTTAGCAAGCAAGTAAAGCTTTATATGAAGCCGGGCTGAATGAATAAGCACTGTTATTGCACCCCCGACCTGGATCAGACCCTCAGTCACCTCAGTATAAACAAGAAATAGTATAGATTGTATTAGTAGGAAAAACTTTCAATTCATCACCCCTGGTTGATTCAACACGCCATACAGAAATACAAAAATAAAATAAAAAGTAGATAAAAATCCCTCTTTTCAAACCATGTCCTTGTACACCACCTCGTAACACGGATGACTGCTGCTTTTAACCCTCTTTACATATCATCGTCCTCAGAAAATAAGAAAAGAAAACATACCCCAATTTACCACATTTCATTGTAGCTTCCGCTACTTCCATCATCTTTACATTTGTGTTCACCATTACATTATCATCATCAGGATAGACAGTCATTTTCACCAATTGAACAGACATCATTGAATAGATTTTCTACTTTTCCTGAAAACATTTGCACCAATCAAATCATTAAATCTATATCAATTCTAAGCCCTAGTTTGATTTAATCAAATAAAATCATCAAAATCGTCACAAAACAAATTATTCTGCTAAACTTAAAACTATTAGTTGGTCCACATCTCATCTTGCCGGTCGTCCCTTTTGGTCTGACCTGTGGAATCATCAACCTGAAACATATTATTACCAGATAATTTCGTGCTCACTTAATAGCACTCAGAGTCCCTTTTCCCCCATGAAAAACACTCAACCCACTTTGCTCATGTTAACAAAAAAATATGTATACATTTGGAACAGAATCAGTTCTGTTTGACACAATCCATCCTGACATTATTTCACCTCTCACACTCTGCCCTGTATCAAAAGTCTGCATGCTCTGTAAAGAAAAACAAATGTCGAGGTTTTTGTCAGATAGTAAAGTACGTAGTTTCATTTGTCTGCTGTGCTGCCGCGGCCTTCACTGCCGCATCTGCCCTGGCGTTTCCTGTTGAAACAGTCCCTGTTATTAGCACACTTACAGACAGCAATTTTGTTATGGAGAAAAATGACTTCTTGCAGGGCTGTTTTTTACCAATTAAACCCCGTGCATTCAGCAAATGTGAACCCCTTGGTAAACCATATTTGGCAATTGTTACCATCCCCCTTTTGATGCATGATCCAACTCGTGCATCAATTTAACATAATGGTGTTTGGGTAAACACTAACCCAAACGTTGTCCTTCAGCCAAATTTCCCCCAGACATCTTTCTCTGCCTCTGAAACAAAATATTACATTCTTCACTCCAAGCCACAATCTCATCTTCTTATCGAAGTATTTGAAGGGCAGCGGCCCTCAGTCTCACCGCGTATCCCGCTTTTCAGGCCTGTTGTTTGGTCTCGCAACTCAGTCATCTACAAACATTTTTCAATGTAAAAGTCATCAATTGTTTCTATCAGGTCAGGTCGTGGTGTACAGACTTGGTCAGGGTCAGTCAAACAACATTCTCCTCCTTTGTTCACTATAATCTACCAGACAGAGCTTGATGACCAATCACATTAAAGCTTGCCCCATGTTCTGTATTATCTTTTCATCAGATTTTAGGCTTCTTTAAAATTTGTCATTTGCCTTAACCCATCTGTAATGATAAAACTCATTCCAGAGGTTAATGACACAATATACACACTATGGAGACAGAATAGCTCCCCTAAACTAACACATACCAAACATTAATTAACACTCATAAAACATACAATGCTGTCACCATCAAACACACACACACACACACACACACGCATACCTGACTATGAACCACTCATATTCTCATATTCATATCTTTTGGTGTTTACTCTAAACATATTTAAATTTTAAATAAGATTTTAAACTTCACATTTTCCTGTAGCTTTTATCTAATTTTACATGGTCTCTTAACCAGTTTCAAAGCATGTCTGTTCATTATTTTTTATTTTTTTATTTTTTTTTGAAAAGTCAGCTGGGTTGTTTTGGTTCATTATCATTATTTTGCTTCAGCTTGCTTTAGCAGGCTGATAACAGAAAGACAGACAGAGCACCATCCCTTCCTCCACTCAAGCAGTCTCTCTCACTATACACAAATATGGCCCTATCTTGCACCCAGCGCAATTGACTTTGTACACTTCCTATTTTGGAATGATACATGATACACAGCGGACTTTTCCCTCCACAGACGCACGTCGGTTAACTAAGAAATACACTTGCGCTCCCGGGGGTGGTTCAGCGCAAAGAGGAGGCGTGTTCCGGCGCAAACGTTCCCTCATGCTATTTTGCAGGTTTAGAAAACAATTCCGCCACTGGCCGGAAAAAAACAGTTTAAAGTCAGTGGCGCGTTGCACATGTTACTATATGCTATTTTAAGGGCGCATGCTTGGCCATAATCAATGTAGCGTGTGCACAACGCGCATACACTTTGAAGCTCTCATCTACACAGAAGCAGCAGTTTTCATTTTTGCAAATCATAAATTATTACGATAGATAGATAGATAGATAGATAGATAGATAGATAGATAGATAGACAGTTTATTATAAAAATATACATCTAGCTTACACATTTACCCAAATTATCATACGCCTGTTTAACCGAAGTTAATTTGGGTGTGTTTCTCCATTCCCAACGTCACTTCTCTGTGTTTTACGGCCCTGACGAGAACGTCGGTCTCCTCGGCTGTGAACCGCTCCTGGCGCGCGCCTGGTAAATCCGCCATTATAATAGGAATCCGCAATAGAACAAGCGCGCCTGCTCTTAAAGGGAATGTGAGATGACGCTCTGATTGGTTTATTTCACGTTACGCCCAAACCACACCTATGAATAATGAAGCTACTTCAGCCAACCCATTTTAGATTTGCGTCGGGCGCAAGAGTCATTTATCCCACCGGTATAATAGCAACAGCGCCCAAGACCCGCCCACAAAGTTACTTGCGTTTCGCGCTTGATACTTGCGTTTCAGATCGTTAAAATAGGGCCCATAATCTTTTCAACAGCCTCCTAAGACTGTAACTTAGACAAAATGTAATAATAAATTCATTACAATAACCTTTGACCATTTTCCTTTATCCAGACTTTTCTTGAATCTACAAAAGCTGTCTTCATCTTTAGCCACCACCATGTCTAACGACCTTCAGTAGTTAAAACTATCTTATAGACATATTATTTCAATATCAACAGTTCTATAAAAAAAAATGTCCTTGCCCATAAGGCAACCAACATCATTGTCCTGATATAAATTAAGTTTTGTTACTGTCTCCACAACAAATAATTATATTCACCTCATGGTCTCAGCTGGCTCTTGAAAGCCCATTCCCATTAGCTCTTTATCTGTTGGAGAAGCTTTTGGACTGTTAGGTTCTGATTAGGTAATGGATGAGTAAACCCTTCGGGATGCCGGTCAGAGCACAAATAATGAGGAGACAGGTGATCAGATTAACTCTGTGTATTGGAGGTAGATGGATGAACCACAGAGGTATATTCAATGATGTACATAGTCTGGAAAATAAGTACAATAAAGATAATGAATAAACTAAATATATATACAATAATAAGCATTCACTGTTACATAATGTAAAATAATTACTCTTAATTCACATCAGTGACACTTCTCTACTCAACATCCAGTTAAATAAACAGAAACGAGGTATTCCACAGGAAAATAGGCTGTAAGCAACCATTTGTCATCACTTACATACAGTGCCCATATATAGATAACCTTGTGGCTCATATGAAGAGCATTCAAACAAACATGATGCTAATCACTCGTCTGGTATTATAACTTCTTAACAGACCAACATCATATCATTAAATAACCCATAACACTGATCTGCAGCTTAATAAAGAATGAATAATCATACTTTAAATAATATTACCGATCTGAATAACACAGAACGATCTCTACAGGACATGTCCGGGCATGCACGTATGTCTCGGACGCAAAAAACTCTGTTCAGATCACGTTTAACACAAATATAATCAAATTGTCTTACTTTGAGGTCAGTGACTAACATCGTGACATTCCATCTGCAGCAATCACTACGAACAAACAGGAATCAACAACTTTGCAGCTGACAGCTAGAACAGATCACACAGACACAGCAGATAGCGGCAGCTCAACTAACTACTGTACAATGCTCACTAACGGCATATTACCATGACTACGGTTTCATAATATAAGTCCCCACTAAATGAGCCTTTAATACAGCCGCCCCCAAAGATGTGGAGCATCTTTGCTTCCTTGAAAGGTGACTTCACTAATCAGGGTTAGGAGCATTAGGTCCATCCTTTGGTAAGGCAGGCAGGATGACCAGGCGGGCTACCGGTCTGGTATAAACTTGGCCCCTTATCTCCACATCAGCTGACCGGATATGACCATCCGGGCTTAGGTGGGTCTTGATGACTTGTCCCACAGACCATAAGCTCCGAGGTAGTTGTGGGTCTACAACCAAAACAAATGTTTTCTCCTTCAAGTCGGGAGGAGAGGCTTGCCATTTCTGCCGAGTTTGGAGACTAGGAAGATAGTCCCTTATGAACCTGGACCAGAATCGGTCAGCTAGGACCTGGGAATGTCGCCAGTGCCGGCGACTTAGCATCTCTGATTCTGGGTAAATGACTTGAGGCAGAGATCCATCGGGCCGCCCCATGAGGAGACTATTTGGCGTCACCGGGTCAGCATCTGCCATGTCTGATGACACATACCCTAAGGGTTTTGAGTTCAGGATGGCCTCCACTTCCAGCAAGACTGTCATTAAGACTTCCTCGGGAACTGACTGTGAACCCAAAACTGTGTACAAGGCTGATTTAACAGATCTCACCTCCCTTTCCCAAACTCCACCGAAGGGGGGTACTCATGCTTGAGAGTAGGTCTAAATGGATGGCTCTCGTGGTCAAACATTTAAAGAGAATACCCAAACGCTTCTCTGTACGTCTTCCGATTTTGACCAGCAAGGGTCCAAAGCAGTCCATTCCACAAGAACTGGGTGATTAGGATCCAGGACCAAAGGATGTAAAACGGAGTCCTCAATGCCTGCAACTCTCCTCAAACGACCTCCTACCCTGATCAGACTACTGGATGGATCCATTTCAGGGGCTAGGGTAATTAGTCGACTTTTGGACCTGACTGACTTTCCACTCCCTAACAGTTTATAATCCTCAGGGAAGGATTCCTGCTGCACCCGTTTGAGGATATGAAGCTCAGCCTGATGGTAATCCTCAGCCTGTGGAGAAGTCCCTGGAGAAAGGGTAGTTTGAAGTTCTGGGGCTGTCACATCCAATAGTTCCTGCCAAGTGTGTTGGTTCCATCCATCAGTGTTGCCAGAAGAGGGAGGGAAGGTACTGATCCCACAGAAAGCAGATTTCTGCAGTTCAACCTTATCTGCCATGGTCTCAGTCTTAGGTATTACTGGCCATTCCTTGGGATCCTGGAGGAGAAAGGAGGGTCCTTGGGACCATCGGTTTGGTGCAGCAAGGTATTGGAGAGATTTCCCTTTCGTGAGGTCGTCAGCTGGGTTGTCTGCAGAGCTTACATAATGCCAAGAACACTTATCCGTCAACTCCTGGATCTCAGCGATTTTGTTTCCCACGAAGACTCTGTATTGACAGGACTCCGAATTCAACCACTGGAGGACTGTGGTAGAGTCTGTCCACAGGGAAATAGACTTGATACGTAGGGTCAACTCATTCTCAAGCAACTTAGCCAACTGTGCTGCGACTAGACTTCCGCAGAGTTCCAGTCTTGGAATAGAGTGAGCTCGTTTAGGAGTGACACGCGAACGTGCTAGGATGAAGGACAGGTAGGTCCGAACTTCCTGGTCGGTAGTCCGGAGGTAAGCCACCGCTCCATATGCCTGCTCAGAAGCATCTGAGAAGACATGTAACTCATGGGTAGCTCCACCCATTCCAATTTCAGGAGGGACATAAGGTCGGGGAAAGGTGATACAAGGGAGGTATCGGAGTTCTTCCTCCCACGTATTCCAAGACTGGATGAGCTCAGGTGGTAGGTTGGGGTCGTCCCGCCCTCTCTGTTTGTTCCACAGTTGCTTAATGATGACTTTCGCTCGAGTCGTATAAGGTAGAAGCCAGCCAAGAGGGTCGTATTGGGAAGCTAGGACCTTATAGATATTCCTCAAAGTAAGAGTGTCATATACCACAGGTCGGTGTTTGTAGGACAATGTGTCCGTCTGCCAGTTCCAGCTTAGACCCAGCATTGATTCAGGGATGTCTGACTTCTCCTGCGTTAACCACAGTTCCACACTCGCAGCTCGGGCATTGGTTGGTAGGTGACTCACCACGCCAGGGTCATTGCAGGCCCACTGGCGAATTTCAAATCCAGCTTCAGAAAGGATATTCCGTAGTCGATCAATCAAACTTCGCGCTGCATCAACAGTAGGCAGACTCTGCAGGCAGTTATCGACATAGAAACTTCTCTCCACCGAAAACCGAATCGCCTCATCCGTCTGGGGGTTTTGCTGTACATGGCGTTGTAGTGCGTAGATTACACAGCATGGACTAGAGGTCGTGCCGAAGGGTAAAACCCAAGAATCTTGAGTGCTTCATCCATCTTCAGGTCCCGCCAAAGAAAACGGAGTAGAGGACGGTCCCAGGCAGAAGACGGACCTGGTGAAACATCGCCTTGATATCACCACTCACTGCTACAGGATGTTCTCTGAAGCGGATAAGGACACCCAACAGCGAGGCCCCAAGGGTGGGCCCTGGCAACAGGTACTGATTGAGGCTTTTTCCTCGATACTGATGAGAACAGTTAAAGACAATGCGGAACTTTCCATTGTGACTAACAATGTGGTGAGGGATGTACCAGCATTCAGCTGAATCAGGTAAAGGAACAGTAGCTTCCCGAACAGCTCCTGTCTCAATGACTTTCCTCATTTCCTCTTTATAGACCTCAGCTTTTACAGGGTCCTTCAACAGACGCCTTTCAACACTGTGGAGGGTAGGTAGGACTGACTCCTTAGGTGCATTCAACAAAGGCATGTCCTTTCGCCGCAGTAGGGGCGTAGCTAACCGATTGATGCCTTCTATTTGATGGGTGAGAGTTTTCATTTCAAGCAGCTGAAGAGCCTCCTGATCTTGCTTTGACCGGGTTACCTCTTTACCCTCCCACTGCGGAACCGTATACAACTGCCACAGTCGTTGAACGTTCTGGAATAGTTTGTCCTGAACTGGAGCCATGGAGGTTAACAGGCATTGCCGTGCTGCAGGAGGCCACCGCACGGAAGGTATGGGGCCCTGGAGCGTCCATCCTAGGCGCGTGTGAACTGCAGCTGGCGCACCCGGGCTGCCCCATCGAACAGGCTCTGTTGGAGTTATGAGATGGGGCTGATTGGAACCGATGAGAAGTAAAGGCTGGACTTCAGTTAGTGTACGGATTGGAAGACCCCGCAGATGTCTGTATTTCTTTCGTAGCTGTTCTACAGGGTAAGACTGGCGTGACAGGTTAAGGCGATCTGCTGTAAAAGCATGTTTGATCTTATAACTGGTTTGGGGTTTACAGAGGGAAGAGATCTGAAAGGATATGGAAGAACCATGAAGGACCTGAATATCGTCTCTCACTGTCCGCAATGGAAGATCTTCAGGGACACCCTTGATGCCCAAGGCCTTAACTGCAGTGGAGAGCAAAATAGTCCTCTCCGAGCCGTCATCAAGAAGAGCGAAGGTGTCCAGGGTGCGATCTTCATAATGTAGATTTACAGGAACCACTTTGAGCATAACTCGACCACTGACAGAGGGTTTATCCAGGAAGAGCCGATCTGGAGAGGAATTTGTCAGGCAACTGTTCTCCACTTGAGCTGAATCCTCCCTCGGGGATATACCAACGTTCACCTCATGAAGAGGGCGGAGATGGGTGCCTTGGCAGAGGTTGCAGTGCTTCTTAAGGTCACATTGAGCAGCATGGTGTGCCCTGGCGCAGCGCCAACAACGATTGTTACTCCGAATCCATGTCCTGACCTAGCCTGGAAATCCAGACCTAAATCTAAAAGATTAATGGTCTGGCGTCGACTAATGAAAATAGCCCAGCTCGAGGGGCGGCACCAAGCATGCATTTGAAAATCTCACTGCACGCAATAGGATAACACTACGACCAACCACAACAATAAGCCCCATACGCTTAGCTACCTGCTGAGCTAACTGGTAGATTATACTCTTACCGTATCCGGTCGGCAAAACAGCATAAACGCCCTTCTTGCAAAGGAACGATTCGAGCGGCGTCTTCTGTTCCTGTTTTAGATAAAAAGCCAAGTCTAACTCGTTCATTGTAGCGGCCAAAGCCGTTTTAAACAACTGGTGTTCATCCATAGGAATCTTGCAATGTTTATTAATCACGGCTGGAGGATCTCAGACAAATTTCAGAGAGAATCCCACCAGCAAAAAGAATACAACAGTTTTTATAGAATAGGAGCATTGCAAAAATGACATGAAACATTACATAATTTCCCTACAATTTGATTGGTTCTTCATATGCAAAACCTTCTGTTACTAGGTAGAAGCAACTTAGATCTTACATCATTAAAAAAAATGGAAAAGGTTAGAAGTTCAGTTGATTACTCAATATGTCATGAGACTATTCTAGACTGTTATATTTTTGATATTGTCTAGCCAGCATCTCAGGATTTTCCACTGGCTTCGACACAAACTTCAGAGTACATTTTGTTAAAGTGGTAGAGTGTTAGTCCTAAAGGAGAATTAAGGTTAGATGTTAGAATTATGACAGTTTACTATTTTATTTATAAAAAAATCCATCACAAGCGTTTGCGTTGACATGCCGTACTTGCATACAGTATTTTTAAGGCCTTTATGGGTTAAGCAGGTTCAGTCTCAGAAGAGAGACTAATGTGCTTTGATCCAGTTGCATTAGGTTTTGTCCATATACAAATACTAATTTCAAATGCTGGTGTTTTGGGGTCTTTTTAAAACTTTTTATGATTAAATTATGAGATTGTAATGATGTATTTATATACAACAGACCAAAGTCAAGTCAAGTCAAGTCAAGTTTATTTGTATAGCGCTTTTCACAATACAGATTGTATCAAAGCAGCTTCACAGTATTAAATAAAAATAATACAACAAAGTTTGTTTCAAGAGGAATTTATTGATTGATAAAATTAGATTAAATATCCCCAAAATAGGCAACAGTGGCAAGGAACCGAAAAACTCCATCAAGTGACCTAATGGTGTCCTAAAACTCCATCAGGTGACCTAATGGAGAAAAAAAAAACCTTGGGAGAACCCAGGCTCAGTCGGGGGCCAGTTCTCCTCTGGCATTTATGAGCTAGAGGACGGATTGTAGTTTGATCTGTAGGATTATATGAATGCCTGGCTGAAGAGATGCGACTTTAATCTAGTTTTAAACTGGGAGAGCGAGTCTGAGCAATGAACAGTATCAGGAAGACTATTCCAGAGTTTTGGAGCCAAATGTGAAAATGCTCTCCCTCCTTTGGTGGTTCTGGATATCCTAGGTATGACCAAAAGCCTTGAATTTAGTGATCTTAAAGAGCGCGATGGATTATAGGGTGATAGAAGATCCGTTAAATAGACTGGAGCTAAGCCGTTTAGGGCTTTATAAGTCAGTAGCAATACCTTGTAATTAATACGGAACTTTATAGGTAACCAATGCAGTGATGATAAAATCGGTATTATATGATCATATTTTCTTGATCTCGTAAGAACTCTAGCGGCGGCATTTTGGACTAACTGTAGCTTGTTTATTGAGGATGCAGGACAACCAGCTAATAAAGCATTACAGTAATCCAGTCTCGAGGTCATGAATGCATGAACTAACTTTTCTGCATCAGAAACTGATAGCATATTACTTAGCTTAGCAATGTTTCTAAGGTGGAAAAAGGCTGTTTTTGTAACATATGAAATATGATTTTCAAAAGACAGGTTGCAATCGAGTATAACACCCAGGTCTTTTACTGTAGAGGATAAGGTAACAGGACATCCTATGATGTTAAAGTTGTATTGTGCGAGGTTTTGTGGGCGGTTTTTTGAACCGATAAGTATTACCTCTGTCTTGTCTGGATTTAATAAAAGAAAATTACGCGTCATCCAATCTTTTATATCTTTAACACACTCTGTCAATTTGGAAAATTTTGCGTTTTCATCCGGCCGTGATGAAATATATATTTGAGTGTCATCAGCATAACAATGGAAACTAATTCCATGTTTCCTTATAATATTTCCAAGTGGCATCATATATATGGAAAATAACAGAGGGCCTAATACAGATCCCTGCGGCACTCCATAGTTTACTGGAGTTATGATCGATTTTTCTCCATTTAAATAGACAAAATGGTAGCGGTCAGATAGGTATGATTTGAACCAGCTTAATGCTTGTCCTTGAACACCAGTATAATTTTGTAGTCGATCTAAGAGTAATGTATGATCTATAGTATCGAACGCAGCACTAAGATCAAGTAAAACTAGTATTGAGATACAGCCTTGGTCAGAAGCTAAAAGTAAATCATTTGTGATTTTAACGAGCGCAGTTTCAGTGCTATGATGCGGTCTGAATCCAGACTGAAACTTTTCATAGATATCATTTTGTTGCAAGAAAGAGCCCAGTTGAGCAGACACCACTTTTTCTAATATTTTAGACATAAATGGAAGATTTGAAATGGGTCTATAATTTGCTAGATTATTATGATCTAATTGTGGTTTCTTAATGAGAGGTTTTATAACTGCCAGTTTAAATGTTCTTGGAACATGACCTAAAGATAAAGACGAGTTAATAATATTGAGGAGAGGCTCTTCCACTACAGGTAACACTTCTTTCAGTAGTTTAGTTGGTATAGGATCTAATAAACATGTTAACTAATAAACAAAGCTTCTGTTAGAAATGTTTTGCATTGCACTCTGCATGCATGAGTTTGGTTGTTGTTGTTTTTTTATCATGCATGAACTCCTGTTTACATGCGATTTTTCTATGTAGTGGTTTCTTAAGATAAAATATAAATTGTCTAGTTGATAAGTTTTTTTGAGTTACAGTCCATAAGGAGCAATAGAGTCAACTCAAACTCAAAGTGGATGCCATTTATGGGGAGGGAATGGGGAAAGATGGGATTAAACAGGGATTCTGGGATGGAAGTAGTGTTTTTTGTACACCTGTGATTGGCAGATTACATGAAAAGAAACCTCAGTGTCCTGTGTTTTGGTAAGGCAGAGTGAGGGCAGAAACGTTGCGATCCAGATTGCTTTGCGCTGCCTCAAGAACATGAAAGTCAACATGGTAAATATTGCAGGAGGCCAGCATGCTAGCGGGCACAAAGAGCATTGTGTGACTGTGAGTCTGTAATGCCTGTCTTGTGTGAAACATCCAGGGTCGGAGGTCAGCAGGCAGGGTGACTGTCTGATAAATCAGTCATGAGATGAAGTTTGACCTCAGGTGTTTCAGGGGAGTCTGACGGATATATACCGAACCAATCATCTTGAAGTGTGAATAAGATTGCGATTTGGTTGTAAGTTATCATGTACCATCAGTGTGAGTATGTGTGTCTGGGTTGCTTAACTATATTTTAAGGACAAAACTGTCCACAGAAGCTTAATTTGGCAAACCTCCAATCTCATACATAGATAGATAGATAGATAGATAGATAGATAGATAGATAGATAGATAGATAGATAGATAGATAGATAGATAGATAGATTTGTGTTTTGTGGAAAGTTGCCATAAACCTCATGTGCTGTCAGATAATCTGTTGGCAGACTATTTTCTGAGAGAGAGAGAGCGAGAGAATTAGAGAAAGAGAAAATGACAAGGTCTCCTGGACAGGAACTGGTGCCGAGACAGCTCCTGCCAAAGAAAAGATGAAGACATTGTCTCCAGCGAACGCGGCAGTTTGCATTATGCATCTGTATCCAGAGACAGAGGTAAACAAAGCAGGCACTGCACGTTATGATATATCTGTTGTTCCCTGCGGCACGCTGGATGGCTGGAATCTTTAATTACGTTCCCGTCAGCTCTCTGTTCCTCTACAGGCACGCCATCCTTTCACCAGGGGATGGCGGTGGACAGGGAGCTCAATTTGTTTGGGTTGCCAAGGCTCGTATTCTGTCAGAGCATTTAATTATGCTTTTGATACATCCTCAGAGATGAAGCTCTCATGGCTTATAAACAGTTTATCGTTATCTCAAATACAGCCAAGCGGAGAGCTTAGGCATTAGGGGAAATAGAATTCCCTCATATTGCCTGTATTTATTGTTTCTCACCTTGAGGGACGTGACCCAATGCACATGGAGGAACATTACTTGTACCGTCCTGGAGGTCTAGCTCAAGGCAGGGTTTAGACACTGTGAAAAGATCTGCTTTTGTTCCAACGCTTCTAGCCAGGACAGATTTATTGCTGAGTGAGTGCTCCTACATAACTCAAGAGACTTAAAGGAATACATCACCCTAGGATGTCATTCCAAACACATACTATTTGTGACACACTGTGTTATTTTAGTCTCATTGAGATACTATTATAGTTTTATATATTTTTGTATTTTGTTTTATTTAGTTTTAGTATATTGTGGTGTTCATATAGTTTTTTTTTTTATGTCTATATAAATGTATTAATTATTATTTTAGTTGCAGTTATTTTACTACATCACGTTAAACCAAATGAAAATCTGAAATAAAGCTGATTTTTTTTTTTTTTTTTTTTTTTTTGAAAAACATTTACAAATATGTTAAATAATAAAAATGTTTTTTAATGTTTTTAGTTGTAGTTTTAGTTAACTATGATGACTCTGGTGACACAAAAGTAGTTCTTATCCAAAATGTTCAAACTTCTGTTTTACATTCAAATAAAGATTCAGATTTATATTGTCAAGATCCCAAACAAATTTAGTATCCCAAACCTAGTCCATATGACTTGTCCACTATATCTTTGTCATCCTGAAGTCTTAGCTTTGTTTGAGAGACCGACTGAAATCGAAGTAGTTGTCCATTCATAATTTCCCCCACAGACACAACTCTCAAATCTCAGTTGCTCTGCGTTTGCTATCAGAGTGGAGGAAATACAAATTATAATTTTTATACGAAATTAGGGATGTCAATTTTAACAAATCCCCATGATCGATCGTCGTTTAAATTAACGATCAATTAATCGATTAATCGTTAGCCGTAACCCTGCATTATGAGTCTGGCTGCAGTGGCATATGGCCAACAGCATGACAGGGTGTGCAAATATGTTCCTCACCAAATGAATGAGAATATTTTTTAATCTAAATAAAGGGCTAGTAGGATTGTAAAATGTTTTAATGTGATTGATCATTTAATTAAATGAATTATTTAATAATCAAATATAACGACTAATGAAAAGTGTCACCAACGCCTCAGATGCGTGCTTGTAATATGTGACTGTTGTGGACGTGCTCTTCCTGGAACAGCGCGCTGAAAATGGCAACAAAACCCAATGAATTCACAACGATTTAATAAAACAGTGTTCTCATGTTGTGTAATATGACAGTCCTAATCATAGTTATTATTTACCGTGCATTGCTGTTTGAGCTGCGCGCTGAATGAATACCGTTAAACTGGAGCACTTTGCTAGCGCGTTATTTAACTCAAAGAAACGTATCCTATATGAGATTAATCAGATATATAAAAAGTAAACATAATATTACAAATGATATCTGCACAAAATGAAGCGAATGCACAAGTGAACTTGAACTAACGTGCCATTCAGAATGACTCATGTTGTGGACGCGCTATTCCTGGAGCAACGCGACACGGCAACTAAACCCAAATAATTCACAATATTTTATTACAATATTGTTCTCTTTATAATGTTATGTAATATGACAGTCCAATAGTCATTATTAGTCGTGCATTGCCGCCCGTTTGAGCTGCGCGCGCTGAACTGAAGAGGATCCGTCATGTATGTCATTCGTCTACACTAAGGTTTGTTTCTAGTCTGTTCTCGTTTTTGTTCTTGCTTGTTTTGTTTTATTGTTATTCTGACGGATTAAATGGTTTTCGACACTGGCATGGACGACTACGATTCTGATTATTATAACTTAGATGCTTGCATGGATGACGATGATTTGGACTGCCCTGAGTACTGTGTTGCTGCATTTGGATCCACCCATGTCTCCACTAGCAATCATGACAGAATGACTCCGTCGTCAAGTGGATCCAGCAGCATGAACCTTCTACAGGCTTTTGCGTTTGTGGCCCGTCAAAGGGAGGAGGCCATGACACTCAGGTTTCCCAAGGACTTTTCGTCCAACGACGGAGAGTCGTTTAGAGGAGAGCGTCTGGCCCGGTTTTCGGGGACCCGTGGAGCTCGCAGAGGAGGAAGTAGTAGAGGTGAGTCCCGGACTCAGTCTCTACTTCGGTCTTCCTTCGACCATGGGTCAGTGATACACAGACCAGAACACCCTTCGCCGCGGGTCCTGTCCCGTCCTGAAACTGCACCTCGCCAGGAGGGACGACGGAGGAGGAGGAAGACTTCCTCCGTGTCTGTTCCGGTGGTCCCAGTTCCGGTGGTCCCAGTTCCGGTGGTCCCGAGTCAGGTGGTCCCGAGTCCGGTGGTCCCAGTTCCGGTGGTCCCGAGTCCGGTGGTCCTAGTTCCGGTGATCCCGAGTCCGGTGGTCCCAGTTCCGGTGGTCCCAGTTCCGGTGGTCTCGTGTCTGGTGGTCCGGAGGCGGAGGAGGAGGAAGACTTCCTGCCTCCCCAACGTCCCGGAGGCCGTCCCCTCCGAGCAGCCCGCTGTCGTCCCGGAGGCTGTCCCCTCCGAGCAGCCCGCTGTCGTCCCGGAGGCTGTCCCCTCCGAGCAGCCCGCTGTCATCCCTGAGATCGTCTCGGAGCCGCCCACCATCAGTCCTGCCACGGCCAAGAGAGTGGTCTTCCTTTTTTTATGCAGTGGCGGTACTGCAGGCGTGGAGGAAGCACAGGACGTCTGCCGATCCAGAGACTGTTCTTGAGCCTGTGTCTTCGGACAAGATGGCCGCCGCCGAGCCTGTTCACGTCACGCCTGCCGAGCCTGTGTCTTTGGACAAGACGGCCGTCGCCGAGCCTGTTCACGTCACGCCTGCCGAGCCTGTGTCTTCGGACAAGATGGCCGCCACCGAGCCTGGGTCTTCGGACAAGATGGCCGCCGCCGAGAATGTTCACATCACGTCTGCCGAGCCTGTGTCTTCCGACAAGATGGTCGCTGCCGAGCCTGTTCACGTCACGCCTGCCGAGCCAGTGTCTTCGGATAAGATGGCCGCCGCCGAGCCTGTTCACGTCACGCCTGCCGAGCCTGTGTCTTCGGACAAGATGGCCGCCGCCGAGCCTGGGTCTTCGGACAAGATGGCCGCCGCCGAGCCGGTGGTGTCTGTTCCTGAGCCGGTGGTGTCTGTTCCTGAGCCTGAGCCGGTGGTGTCTGTTCCTGTTCCTGAGCCGGTGGTGTCAGTTCCGCCCGACGGGTCGTCTCAGCCCTGGCTGCTTGCACGAACTTCTCCGCCCTGGCCGCCCGAGGGAGAGTCTCCGCCCTGGCCGCCCGAGGGAAAGTCTCCGCCCTGGCCGCCAGATGGACTGACATTTCCGCCCTGGCCTCCCGATGAACTGTCATCCCCTATGTCTATTCCCTCCCATGGTCCTGACCCTCCGTCCCTCCCCCTGATCCCCCACAGTTCCACCTCCCTCCTGGACTTTTGTCGAGTTTTGTTTGCTGTCGTTGAGCGTCTGGTAGCCGCTCCGTAGTGGGGGGGTTATGTCACAGTGTCTGTTGTGTTCCACTAGGTGTCACTAGAGGTCCCTTCCTTCCAGTCTCCATTCTTCCTGGAACCACATTTCCCATGATTCCTTGTTTGTTCCCATCACTTGTGATTACACCCAGCTGTTTCCATTTATGTTGTTAGTGTCTGTGCATAAATACCCTGTTGTGTTAGTTCATGTCACTCGTCTACACTAGGGTCTGTTTCTAGTCTGTTCTCGTTTTTGTTCTTGCTTGTTTTGTTTTATTGTTATTCTGACGGATTAAATGGTTTTCGACACTGGCATGGACGACTACGATTCTGATTATTATAACTTAGACGCTTGCATGGATGACGATGATTTGGACTGCCCTGAGTACTGTGTTGCTGCATTTGGATCCACCCATTTCTCCACTAGCAATCATGACAGGATCACCGTAAGCTTTACTACATTAATTCTTAACCAAATGCATCCTATATGAGATAAATCAGATATAGAAAGGCCTACACAAAATAAACACAACATTACAACTTACATTTGCACAAAACAAAAGGCTGCGAATGCACACGCAAACTTATAGTCATGATGAAGGTGTAAAATGGTCCCAAACATTACTCCGGCGTGCTCGCTATACATGTTTTGCGGTTGAGCAGCACGCACGCGCATGAACCTGCTTAATCGATGATCGATACGTTTTATCGATTAAATGTATTATCGACAATTAATCGATCGTCGATTAATCGTTGACATCCCTACACGAAATATAAATTTTCGATGAAATATAGCTGGAGTCATCAATTAAATGAAACTAATAAACCTTTATACAAGTTCTAAAAGAAAATAAATGTGGATGGCATAGCTCATGATTTGGTCTTGGAAGAATTTGTTGAGAAATATTTGAGTTTGAAATGAGACTTCTGATTTTTGATTGCAAAATTTGGTATTTTTGCAAATCTGAGTTTGAGACAAACTCTCTGTTTTATCTTATTGTCGTCTAGTGCAAACAATTGATCTTTTACTTTAATGCTTCTCTCTTTTTCTCCCGTAGGCATGCCCAGTTTCATTAAGACTCCTGAAGATCAGACAGGGATTTCAGGAGGCGTGGCGTCCTTCGTGTGCCAGGCGGACGGGGAGCCCAAACCACGAATCACCTGGATGAAGAAGGGCAAGAGAGTCAGCTCACAGCGCTTTGAGGTGGGTTTGAAATAGGGGTTGAACCGACTAGTCGATTAGTCGACCTTAATGCAATGCTTGACGTCGACTAGTCGCATTGATCATGTGACATTATGATTGTCACCGCTTGTAAAAATGTGACTTGGAAAGTAAGTCTGTCCTGAAGTACAACAAAAGTACAAGTGCAATGCACACTCATCTGAAAAGGCATCCGCTAATGTTAAGTGAGGAATGCAAATCATCTCGACAGCAGTAAATTTACCCTTCGCAGGGAGTTTGATTGACAGGCGATCTGACCAATCATAATCCGCCGAATCCGCCATTTCTGTCCGACAAAGCAGTTAGGAGAGTTAGTAGATTAACGTTGGAGGATTTGAACTTGAATAACGGTGTGTACTGACGTCTTTCTGCAGTTAAAACAACATTCCTTCTTATGTATATTCATGTTTATTTGATGCTATAAATTAACTAGAAGGAAGAGATGATCGGTTCACGAGCAGCTTTAAGAGGCTCTACAGCGATCTGTCACGACACATTAAAGAGCCACAAAACGGTATTTATTGTTTAAATTTCTTTATAAAATGACCAAATATGAAAGTTAAGACTTTGTTTACATATTAAAAGTAACCTGCTCTGTCCTGTCTGTCAGCACGTTGTCAGTATCCTCTCTGCTCCGCGATGTATATTTCACTGTGTCGGACATAGCAACAGTAACTAAAGGGGTTACTTTTCAGTAACTTTGCGAACGGTCAATTAGAAACTTCACTAAACATGCAAACCATGATCGAAAAGTAAAAACTGTGAATGAGCAGGACTGTGACAGTGAGTAGGCTTACAGCCCATCTTGCATAAATGGCATTGTTATGCCAACATAATGCATCACTAAAAAATGTTTGCACTAAAACGGGAGTTATTGTTGCATTGTTACCGTTAAGTTGCAACATATTATGAACTGTCTGTCAGCATCTGTATCATTTTCTGCTAATAAATTGCAAATTGGGGCATGTTGCAAAGCAGTCCCATCTCTTGTGTTTTTATGAATGACGTGAGTGACTAGTCAACGTCGACTCGACTTTGATGTCATAACAGTGAAAATCTGAAGTCGTTCAACCCCTAGTTTGAAATAATGAGATGTGTCTTGTTTGTGCATGCGCTCTGATCAGATGTGATGTCGAGCATCATATGGGAAATCTACCTGCTTTCTGCCAGCTGTACTTTTACCGGAAACACTAAATCAGACACAACAAAGATCTTACCATTTCTTCCCACCAGTGGCTTCAAGGCATCCCATATAATAGAGCAGCCCTCTTTGATTACGATCATGTGTGAGAGGTTTTCAGTTTTTATCATGACCTGCTCTGGGCTCTAAAGAACATCAGGGAAGTGTCCAGTGTTTCTTTGAGTTCATACCGCAGTGCTGAAATCTGTACAGCTGAGATTATGCTGATATGACCGACACATAGGGTTGGGAATTCTGGAATCGAATACTTGAGGTCAGGAATCGTACACTTGTTATAAAATTTTAATTTCGATTCCCTCTTATCGATTCCTTTGTGAGCATTTCTATGACTTTAAACGACTCGCGCGCTGTTCTCTATGCTGCGCACACACCCAAAACGCGCGCGCAGAAAATGTGATTTTAAACCGTTCAAGCGCATCCAAAATGTGCGCACAGAAAATGTGATTTTAATGTGATTTTAAACCATTCAAGCGCGAAGCGACTGACACTGTTTTTTTTCGTTTTGTTCTGCGGGCATGTGTAACTATATTGGATCCGTTGAGCCTAATATTCCTGCTGCCGTCTCTATAATAACACTAATCATACAAAAGACAAAGAGAAAATTCACTTATTCTTGACTAAATAGCCTTTTTTACTTTATTTGTAATGCATATTTTATTTATAAAGTGCAGTGTTATTTTACATTTGATTACAGTTTATGTACCTGAATACCTGAAAATACCTTGAAACATTCTTTATTTCAATCGTATCTTTGTTCATTTGCATCTATTTGTTGTGATTGCTAATTTTTTATTTGTTCTTTTTTAATTACTGTGTGTTTAATAATGCTTGAAATCTATATTAGTTAGGCTAGTTGTTTTTTTATGGTATTTTTAAAGCTGCAGTAGGGAGTTTTTAGAAAACGTTGACTTAGCCTGAAAATTTGAACAAGCACAACTTACAGGTCACTCCCCCTCGCTCTCTGCTGCGCTACAGCCCTCCCTCCACAGCTCCTCCCCCACCACAACAGAGCCTGCCGTGAACGCGCAGCTTAGTAAGCAGGGTCACCGATGACGGCGAATAAACAGTTCGGATAAACACATTCACTGGTAGGGACGAAACATCAACAATATGCTTTACATTGACTATGGCCTGCCCATACTTTGACTACAAACTTGGTCCTCAAATCATTACGTATTTGGCAATACATGTAATGTAACTTTATAACGTTGCACTTGTGGCGGAGGGAAATATGCCACCGCCTTGTGGGGGAAATATTCAGCACTATACTAAGGAAGACTGAGTGAGCAACAGGATCCTAGTCCCCCCACCCAATGCTTTTAGTCTTTGTACAACTGCTAGCCTTGTTATGTGTGGTGTCTATCGTGTTGCAATGTGTAGCCTAATGCTCAAGAGTCGGCGAGGTGGGCTTCAGGATTTACTCAATACACGGCAGCCACCTGAAGTGTGTGTATGTAGAAAACTCAGGAGTTAAACCTAGTTGACTGCAAAACCCGCCCTCCCCGGATCTAACAGGATAGGTAAGACGCCCCCACTCCTTAGCATAGGTGACTCAAAATTAGCATAAACAGTTTTAGCTTAAACAAAAATAACATTTATTTTTACTGCATGAATTGAAATGATTCTGTTTTCTTTGTTTTCACAGGAAGTGTAAAACAATTTCAAATGCAGACCAATCAAAGTGAAATAAAAATGTGGAAAATAATAAAGAGAGTAAAATCAACAAATGTTTCAGTTCAATCTCAACAAAATAACAATCAGTTTCACTTTTAGTAAGTAGACTGAAACGTTTCACAGTTCACTTCAGTTAACTCAACCTTTCAAATAAAGTTAACTTGATTCACTTAAAGTTCACTTCAATTCGGCTCAAAAATCCAAGATCCGATTAAAAAAATCCAGGAAAAGAAAGGAAAAAGTTATAATCAGTCCATTTATGAGTTCACGGCCAAAAAGTTCAGTTTATGTGCAAAAAATAAAGTCTATGAATCCCTTTTCAGGAAAATTCACTGATCACAGTTCCAGCAAAAATAACTGCACGATTGAACAGTTCAGTTCTGATGAATCACTGACAGAAAATTATAGTTTGCTTACCAGTGTTCAGTAGGAAAAGAGGAAAATAATGTATATCACCACTCTTGGTTCGTGGATGAGGTGCTGAATGATGATCAACGGATGGCAGGGTACTGTTTCTTCACTCATTGACCCTCAGCGATTGTCCTCGCGATCCTGACGACGGCAGCTTGATTCAACGAGGCCGCAATCCCAGCTGATTGAGACGCAATGAGAAGACGAACAACACACGACCCTATCCGACGACTCAGCGAACGTTTCTCTTCACACGATCAGCAGAATTCACTGTTTCAAGTTCGTTTGAACAAATTAAACAAAAACTGTTTTAAACAAATAAAACACGGAAGTATTTAACTCATACGCGACTGAAACTTACCGAAACTAACAGGTCTTTTGCCAAGATTCACGCACGAAAACGGCAGAAAACTTGTTTTAACACTCACTTCAACAACCTTGTTCACATAAACAAACACTCAGAGGCAACGTCATGCAGCTCTTATGTATGTCGCGGGTCTAAAGGCCAATTTATACTTCTGCGTCGAGTGTACGCCGTAGTGTACGTCGTAGGCTACGCACGTAGGCGACGCCGTCGTGAGCATTTATACTTCTGCGAATGTCTGTGTTGCTCTGCAGTTACACCGCCGAAACGCTAGTTGGCGCGGGTGGGTTTTAATGTTCCAGTTCCACTGTGTTTACATTCCTCGCGGCTGTTTTGAGTTTAGGTTTCTACGAGCAATGGCGACTGAAGGAGTCATACAGATGGCTGTATTTCCGCACTTCTTCAAGCAATCTCTCGGTCACTTGGTCTATTTCCATGGCTCTTCACTGATCTTCGGAATTTAAAAATGGCGGGCGGGCGGTGCAGAGTGCAGAAGATCATTCCGGAAATGCGTAGGAGGAAACGCGATGCTATCCAGCCGACCAATCACAGATCTTGCGGTCCGCGTCGCCGCGACGCGTAGTTACATTTTTGAGGAGGTGCGCGTCAGGGTACAGCGAAGGGTACGACGTATGGTACACGTCAATGCGTATGCTACGCCGTACCTTCTACGCGCACCCGACGCAGAAGTATAAATTGGCCTTAAGGCCCCGTCCACACGGAGACGCTGTATACGTATACATTTTTTATCGTATTGGCGTTTCGTCTACACGGATCCGGCGTTTTCGGAGACTGAAACCGCTATTTTTTGAAACCGGGTCCCAAAGTGGATAAATCTGAAAACGCCGCCCTTGCGTTTTCGTGTGTACGGCCAATCCGTATATTTTGTGAAACGATGATGTCATCACACCAAGTGTCAACTAGTCAGACACCGTTAAGTCACAGCAACTACATTTATGGTTTTTCATATTGTTCAACAAAGTTCTTGATTAAAAAAGAAAAGAAAAAAAGAAGCTACTGTGCCTAATATTATTGTTGTATACAGCCATAGTATACAGCGCGCAAGGTTTATGCGCATGCTTTAAGTCTTCTTCTCCGTTTTTAGTGTATGTCTGTGGCAGAATTACAGCGCCACATACTGGTCTGGCATGTATACTACATCGTTTTGAGTCGGTTTCAGTGGTTTCGTGTGTACGCAGATATTTCTTGAGACGACGCCGTGTTTACGGAATTTTTTTTTTTGAACAGGAAAAAAAAAATATCGGATAGGGAAAGCTCTGGCTTCGTGTGGATGTGGCCTAAACTCGACTTTTTATCGTGACTTACTACCCGAGATCGACACTCATTTTTCAGCTTGACGCTGCTTTTTTTAATTTATTTATTTTTTTTTTTTTTTTTTTTGCTTTATTAAATTCTTACAAAATACAAACAGCAAATTTAAGAACAAAATACAGATATAACATATAGCGAGAACAAAGCAAAAAAAAACAAAAAAAAACAAAACAAAAAAACACGAGAGTATTTCATGTAAACAGTTTTAGGGATTTACAGATGTCAATAGTCCTTAGAGCCTTTGTGTTTTTTGACAAAGAGATAGTCATCATATATTGCTCAAGTTCTTTCTTCAGTAGAAAGAGCTCATGCTTTCTATGGGTGAATTTGCTCTTGTGTATATGAAATTTTCCTAAAATAAAAGGCATTACCATCTTTGTGATTAAAGTGATGAAAATCAAAAATAACATTCTTAAAATAAAGGTGAAAATCAGAAAATACAAAATCAGCAATAAACTTTTGGAAGTCCCTCCAGAATTTGTAAGTGAATTCACATTACCAAAATAAGTGGGTAAATGTTTCAGGTTGCTCTTGGCAGAAAGAGCAGTTAACATTTATATCAGACTTGAATTTTGATAGATAATGTCTTGCAGGGTAGAATTTGTGTATCAGTTTAAATGAAATCTCTTTAATTTTATTTGTTAATAAGAACTTTTGAGGTAAAGTCCAAACTTTTTTCCACTCAATATCAGCCACAAAATTAGACCAATAAAACGTGGCTGGTGGGATAGAAACTAGAGCATCCTGAAACATAGATCTTATCTTGGAGTTCAGACGCTTACCAGATGAAAAGCAAACCTTACCAAGAGAAGACTGACACACATCAGGAGGAATGAATGATAAGGGAGGAGAGCTGTAGGAGCACCTGAATAACATGCACAGACCAGACGGGATAGCATCAAATACCACAGAAAATTCTCTAGGCGTTATTGGTACATTATATCTCCTGAGAAATTCAGAGTAATTGTACAATAAGCCATCTTCTTTGAACAGTTGACTAACCAAAACAATTCCATTGCTAAACCAATTATCCAAAAATAATGTTTTGTTTTTATAAACAATATTACAGTTATTCCAAATAAAACAGCTTTGTGGAGAGAAATTATGTTTGTAAACCAATGTCCATGCTAAAAGAACCTGTTGATGGAAATGAGAACGTTTCAGTGGTATTTTTGGAATGCTATAATTGCATAGCAGCAGGAAGTTAAGGCCACCTAAATTTGAGAATACGAAATGAGAAATAAAATGCCAAAGGGATGTGGGGGTTTTCAAGTAGTTTTTGATCCAGTTTATTTTGAAGGTGTTATTAAGTGCACCAAAATCGATAAAATTCAAACCACCTTTGTCACAGGGGCTTAAAGTGACAGATTTTCGTAGGTAATGGGTTTTATTCTTCCATAAAAAATTGTGTAAGATTTTGTTAATTGATTTACAAGTAGTGTTATCAACATGTAAAGATTGAGCAGTATAGGTTAGACGAGAGATTCCTTCAGCCTTTGAGAGCAGAACTCTGCCCTTCAAATACAAGTCTCTCTGGAGCCAGTGATTAAGGATTTTGGGGGGTTTTTCTATAATGGGAGTGAAGTTTATAGCGCATCTGGATTGCTCATCTTTAGTGATTTGAATACCAAGGTATGTTACAGAGATTTTTACAGGGATTCCATGAATTGAGGCCGCCAAGCAGGCTTAAACAGGCAAAAGTTCACATTTATTTAGATTAAGGGAGAGTCCGGAGGCTTTAGAAAAGGATTGGATAGTGTCGACTGCCGCCAATACTTGAGATGCATCCCTGAGAAATAGAGCAGTGTCATCTGCTAGCTGGCTTATGAGTATTTCTCTGTTAGCAATGACCAAGCCCTTTAACGGACTAAGTTTGATGTGTGAACTAAGGAGTTGTACAGAAAGGAGAAATAGATACACTGACAGGGGGCACCCCTGCCTCACTCCATGCTTCAGGGAAAATCTGGGGGAAGTACCACTAGCAAACTTTATAGAACTATTACTATTGGAATGTAACATTTGAACTGCATTGCAAAAGGATTGACCAAAGCCAAATTTATTCAAAGCCGTAATAATAAAATCATGTTCCAGGGTGTCAAAAGCCTTATAGAAATCGAGAAAAATAATAAAACTGTCATCTTGCACAAGTTCTGAGTAATCCATTATATCTAAAAAGAATCTTACGTTGTTAGAAATATGACGATTCTGCATAAAACCAGATTGACTCTCATCAATGACTGTATCTAAAATAGGTTTTACTCTATTTGCAAGAATCAGTGCTAGTATCTTATAATCATTATTCAATAAAGAGATTGGTCGCCAATTGTCTAAGAGCAAAGGGTCCTTTCATGTTTTCGGAATCAGGGTGATTAGTCCCTGACATAAAATGGGAGGGAGTGCACCCCTATCAATGCTTTCCTTAAAGACTTCCAAAAGAAATGGGGCTAAGCTGTCAGAGAATTGTTTATAAAGCTCGGCAGCAAGGCCGTCTGTCCCGGGGGACTTGTTTAGCTTAAGACACTTTATAGCATCTGTGACTTCATTCAGGGAAATTACCCTGTCACAAAATTCACTATCAGCCACACTCAACTGGGTAATATTATTTACAGAATTAAAAAAGGAAAAAGCAGCTTGAGGGAAATACTTGGAAGAGTAAAGTTCACTGTAAAAATCTGCACAATATTTCGCAATGGTGCTCTGATCATTAGAAATTGTCCCGTTAATTATTTAATTTTAGAATAGAATTAGTGTTGGATTGATGTTTCTCTAGTCTGAAAAAGTACGCCGAATTCTGCTCACCTTCTTCAAGCCACTTTTTGCGAGACCGGACAAATGCTCCTTCAGCTTTGCGCTTATAAATCTCATCCAACCTATGCTGCCAGTCATTTAGTACAGTCTTATCAGATTCGCTGAAAGCCTCTATCGGTTTGGAAGTAAAAAAAGCAATCTTCTCTATTACCTCTGTCTCCTCAGCCTTTCTTCTCCTTGCTAACTCAATGCAGTATTTTCAAAAAAATTTACCAAGTTCATATTTCAGAAGCTCCCAGTTATTACAGAATATCTTTTCAACTAAAGCTTTGCTCCAATAATGTTTTATCAGATTATGAACTTCGGTAATCACTTCTTTATGCTCGAGGATAGTACTGTTAAGCTTCCAATATGAAGACTTAGCACTAGAGGAGGAAGACAAAGGGACAGTTAAATGAATTGTTTTGTGATCTGAAAGTGTCGTAGGAAAAATATCTGTTTTAACTTCCTTCAAATCTTTTGAAATAAGCCAATAGTCGATGCGCGAGTGACTGGTCTGTGTCTTGTTGCACCAAGTATATGCTCTTTGAGCTGGATGCGAGTCCCTCCAGGAATCAGCCAAATCAAATCTTTGTGCAAATAGCCTTATATGTGAGGTAGAGGAGTCTGAGCTTCTAGAGGGCCATCTATCCATACTGTTGTCCAACACAGTGTTGAAGTCGCCACCAAAGATTATGAAAGAATCTGGATATTTGGATAACCAGTACAGCAAACGTTCTTCCAACTTGTCAAAAAAGATATTATTCTCTGTTTGATAGTTGAAGCCATACACATTGACTAGAATATAAAAAGACTGTGCAGCCTCGAGTATTAAAAAAATGTAATGGCCATTTTTATCACAGTCAGAGATCAAAATGTTCCCATTGAATCTGCGTTTCAGTATACAAACACCTGCAGCCCGCTCTGTGCCATGGGATATCCACAAATCATCACCCCACTGCGACCTCCAGAAAGATTTGTCTTGTTCTGTTGAGTGGGACTCTTGTATAAAGCAAAAATCTATGTTAAACTGCTTGCAAAACAAAAATACGGCTTTACGTTTAATGTTGTTTCTTAAACCTCTCGCATTTAAGGAAGTAATAGACAAAGACATAAGGATAAAATAAGATAAAAAAAATTTAAATAAAAAAATAAAAATGAAAGCTTTGACCAAATAAGTGAATGAGTAGTTAAGTTGAAAACCTGTAGTCACTTAAGAGAGTACTGTAGAAGGTGAGAACTGCAAACCCTATGGGGGAAATGTGAACTTAGAACATAGCAAGAAATAGCAGTAAGTTAAGCTAATGTGGCATATGTAACGTTACCATCTCAAATAATTGTACATTTGAAGAGAACAAACAATTAAACCTCTCACACTTTATAGAAAGAAAAAACAAAAATCTCGCTCAATAAAAAGGCTGCTGTTCAGCTCTGCCAGGAGCAATAATCAAAGTGCTGCATGCCTACTTAAATTAAAGGGCATATTTAGATTATCAACAAAAGTACAGCAGTTAAATTCTAATCAGCTCTTTAGCGCGATTGCATACAGAATCAGGTAATAAAGAGAGAGAAAGAAAAAAGAAAAAATATATAATAATAATGTGAGAGATAGTAAAGACAGCTAAGCCATATTTTACTCCAGTTTGTACCTTGTGCCATCACAGAACCAGTCACTGAGGTGGAAAAATTTCTTTCCCATTCACGAACGCACGTCCTCCAACGAAGAATGCCAGCTTGTTCTCCTTGCGTGCTTTATCCACTGCTGGCCAGAGTCGGTTTCTCCGGGCGCGGTCATCAGCTGAGAGGTCTTCCGCCAGCTTCAAGTTGTTGTCTTTCAAGAAGGTTGACTTCTTGGCAGAACGCCAGACAGCATCACGGTAAATCCTGGATGTAAATTGTATAATGACTCCTCTGGGTTGGTTGTTGCTGGGTTTCATGGGGCCGAGGCGGTGTACCGTGTCAACGACATCTGAAAGTTTATCTTTTGCCTCCGGTAAAACAGACTGACAGACCTGGATTCTTGCCGCACGTCTTGCTTCTCCTTTTCGGCTAGGCCGTAAAGTTTAAGATTCCAACGTTGCGAGTAGCTCTCAAGATGAGAGATGCGCCTCTCCTGTGCTTTGTCTGACATTTTTCGACTTGCGTTTCCATATTGGCAACTCTGTCTTTCATGTCATTTATCTCAGCACAGACAGCATCAAAAGACTCTCTCACAGCTGTGATATGTTTAGTGTTCTCTTGAACAGCCTTTTTCATCTCGGAGGTCACTATGGAGTTGCCGCTAACCATTTTTTCGAGAGTATCTGACCTCGAGTTAATCAGCTTGGTAAGTGACGAGAGCTGGGAGAGAACGGTAGATGCTTCTGTGTCCATAACTTTTCTTAGCTTACCAGCAGGAGAGGCACATGGTGTGATAGGGAGATAAGGAAAGTCTTCTTCCATGAGGACATGTTGTGATGGGTCGGAAGTTGCTTCCAAATAGTCATGCATGGAGTCGATAGGAGTATTTTTAGCGTCGGCAGGCTTATCAGGAGTGGAAGTTGGCTTTGCTAGTTGGCTAACATTAGCAGGCTTGCTAACAGAGCCGGTATTAGCTAGCGACTTCTTGGGTTCAGTCTTTCTCTTCTCTGGTTTGCTCATTTTGGTCCGTGGACAACAGCCAAAAGTTGCAGTGAGCAATAATTGTCAAAAAAAAAAAAACGCAATAAAGTATATGTTCACCCTATTCAATATAATTATAACAGCTAGGATTGCAGAGCTCAACCAGAAGTGTCTGCTCAGAGCGCCATCTTGGCCGACCCCCCGCTTGACGCTGCTCTTCTCTACTCTCTTCACGTGCGACTCGTCATAACCCAAAATGGCGGCGCCCGTGTCAAACGTCAAAATAAAAGTCTTAAAAATTTTAATCACAAATTTGTAGATCCCCTACACACTCTTTCTATAAGTTATAAATAGCTAGCAAGATAATATAACGGTAACTAACGATACAGTACGTAAGTAATTATTCTAGCGATATGTAATGCTAAATAAGGTTTGCTAGTACATTATTTCAGCAACATGACAAGCCAGTGAATTAGCAGGTTTCAATTGTTGCTTTGCACACCTCGTGACATTTTATCTGTATGTTATGCGGCTAGAGTTTTGACACTGAGTCAATGGGCTCCGACGGGCTTGTTTATCGTCATCGGTCTTTTTACGTTTACCTGTCTTTGTTGTATGAGCTGGTGCCACTCGAGAAATTGGCAGTTTTGGTTGTTTGTCCGCCATTAGCACAGCTGCGTGGCACACCGGCAATCTTGATTTTGAACGATGGTACGCGCTGTGCGAGAGAGGGGTGTGATCAGCGCGTACACAAGCTTGATTGACACTGCTAAGACACTCCTCCTGGCTCTGATTGGTTGTTTCTGACCGGGAGCGGTGTATTTCTGCAAATGGCAATAGGACCACTGGGAGGAGCCAGAGGAGCTTGATTTTTTTTCACAGATTACCTGTCTCATATTCTACTGTCAGGACATAATGACAGTTTTAACAAATATGTAAAAAATACATTTTTACAAAAGTTACCTACTGCAGCTTTAATCCACAGGCAAATGTTCCTTGCGTAAGTGTTCTTTAGCCTGTTGATTTTTGTTTATGATATTCAGCTACAATTAAATGCAATAAGACTAAATATGAATGATATTTTTACCTTATTGGAATCGAAATTAGGAATCGATAAGCAGAATTGAAATCGGATTTGTTACAATTCAAAGATACCCAACCCTACCGACACAAGTGTCACATTGATATAATGTGCCGGTCTGCAAGTACTGCAGGCTTGATCCCAGGTTAAAAACTACGGTCACTGAGATGGCAGGGAGATGTCTTTTTAATTTGACGGCAAGGCCAAAAAAACGCTGATGGCAAAAAAGAGAAATGCAGCACTTATTTTTGGACTGGAAAATTAAAGGGGCTGTACGAGAGAGATTAAATTCTGCTAAACGTAGCTACTCCGCTAAACTGCCCCCATTACTTCAACCACTCTCAAAAACCAAAACATGGAAACTTCCGGTGACGTCATGGTTGGAACAACAGGTTAGAGACGAGGCTCCGTCAGAAAAAAGTTAGAAAACAGTGACAACTGCAGATTTATAAAGCTTTCAGGGTGGAAAATAGCTCGTGAACAAGATGACTACCACATCGAAAACGAGAGCACAAGGAAAACCAGGATATTTGAAAGAAACCGACAATAAACCACCGAGCACGAACAGCGCTAGCTTGGATGCTACTAGCTGCGAGGAGCAGGTAGCTCGTGAGGGCGAAATGTCTTTGATACAAGAAATTAGAAAACTTCGTGAAGAAAACAGTCAGGGACATAAACGAACAACAAAGACCCTTGAACGCTTGGAAAAGACTGACAGATATTAAGGAGCAGCTCGGTGACCACCAGCAGAGGATCGGTGAGCGATGTGGAAGATGCGGGGGCAGGGCAGCACCGTGTGATACGGTACCTGTTTCAACGTGAAAAACAACTCACAGCTGTTTGTGATGATTTACAAAACAGGTTGAGGAGAAACCAATATTTCAAATACCAGAGGAGAGTGACCATGGAGATGTGGTTGCGTTTGTGAAAGCCCTGCTTCTCAAAGTACTGACGTTACCACCTAATTTGGACATTAAAATTGATAGAGCGCACCGCTCACTTCAGTCCAAACCGACAGATCCAGTGGCTCCCCCCAGATCAATCATTGTGAGATTCCTTGACGCAGCGGTGAAATATATTGTTTTGCAGCAAGCATGGAGCCAAGGAAAGGTGATGTTTCAAGACAAGAGGATTTTCTTCGATCAAGATTATTCTCCTGAGCTACAAAAGAAGCAAGCTAAGGTTCACGCAGTCGTCAAGCAGCTAAAGCAGAGGGGCATTCAGGCAACATGCCTGTATCCAGCACGACTGAAAGTCAAGATGGACTCGGGAGAAAAAACGTTTCCCTCGCTGACAAACGCCGCGGATACTTTGAGAGAGATGGGTGTAGAGGTGCAGTGCGGAGAGAAAGAGCGCATCGAGGAGAAACTAACTGGAGGACGGAACATCAGAAGAGGAGGAGAACCATATGCTGGCGATAGCTGACTTGAAGGCTATGATTCAGGAGGAAGATGAGGATGAGTAGTCGGAGGTATATAACACTTAAAATTTATTTCAGTTTGATTTCAGACTAGGGCTGCTAAAGGTACACACAATGTTGAGTGCGTATGAACAATGCATAGACTGAAAGCAATAATAGCATAATACAAAATAAAATAGTTAAGTTGTCACAGAGGGTTAAAAAAAGGAAAAAGGTCTGACGGACTCTTGATGTTTACATGAGTGGTTCACACTCACTAAGACCTTTCTTACATGCTAGTGTAATACTGGTCATTATTGCACATTGGGTGCTCTTCTCCACAGAGGGATTAGGTCACCACTCTCTGTCCCATTATCACCGGGGGTCAGACATGGGTATAGTTTATTCTCTGTGTCTGACTGGAAATGTGGAAGTTCTGTTCTATGTTCATTATGTTATTGTTTTGTTTTATCTGAGGCAGGTTGCAAATTTCTTTTTGTTTAACTTTGTACATTTGGAGGCAAATTATTTTATCTGTTTTTGTCTAACAGATGCTTATGAGAGGTTCGGGCTGTGTTACATGAATCAGTATAAATACAATGATGGCATTACTTAATTTAACTACCTACAACATAAAAGGAATAAACAACCCAATTAAAAGAAAAAAGATACTGGGACAGTTGAAGAAAATGCAGTGCTCTATAGCCTTACTGCAAGAAACTCACCTCACAGAAACAGAACACCAAAAATTAAAAAGAGAATGGGTGGATCAGGTTTACAGTATAGCTCTTATGGGAAACGTAAAAAGAGAGGTGTAGCTATACTATTTAGTAGGTCTGTGTACTTTCATTGTGAAAAGGTTTTCCAGGATACAGAGGGTCGCTATGTTATGGTCATAAGAAGGATTGCTGGCTTTAAATTAACTATTTTGAATGCCTATGCACCAAATGAAGATTGTCCACAATTTTTCAAAAAGCTTGCACATTTGGTAGCAGATCACGGGGAAGTTTTTTTTTTTTTTAATGGGTGAGGACTTAAATTGCGTACTGAATAATAGAATAGATAAATTACCATCATCCTCAAAACCTCAAAGCAGAATGTCGAAAAGTCTAATGAATATGATGAAGGAATTAGGGTTGATAGATGCTTGGCGCCATCTTCATCCAAAAGAGAGAGACTTCACCTTTATGTCACAAGTGCATGGAAGCTACTCACGGTTGGATCATTTTTTGGTGTCCAAAAAGGACACATACCGAGTTAAAAACTGTGTTATTGAGCCAATAACCACTTCAGATCATAGCCCAGTACAAATGACACTTGATTTGGGATTGGAGCCGTGTATGAAGTATTGGAGAATTAATGTTTCATTATTGACAGATGTTAATATAAGAGAAGAAATAAGGTCAGCAATAATGGAATGTTTTGCTTTGAACGACAATGGAATGGTCTCACCTACTGCTTTATGGGACGCAGGACAAGCCACAATAAGGGGGAAAATAATATCTATAGGATCAAAGTTAAAGAAAGACAGACTTAAAAAACAAGTAGAATTAGAAACTGAAATCAAGAGATTAGAAAATGAACATAAACGAAGTGGAAAACAAGAAGTATTTAATAAACTTAAAGAGAATAGAGCCAAGTTAGATGAGATTCTGACCTATAAGGCAGAGGGTGCCCTTAGGTTTATCGATAGAAAATACTATGAATTGGGAAACAAGGCTAGCAGGTTATTATCATTTCAACTACAGAAAGCACAAGCTAGTCGAACAATTCCTAAAATTAAACAACCTCATCCCAACGATGTTGAAACTAGTCCAAAAGCAGTAGCAAATACCTTTGCCAAATATTATGAACAATTATATAAGGGTCAACATCAGGAATTGAAAGAAGAAAAAATACATGATTTCTTTAAAAATCTTAAATTAGACAAGTGTAGAGCCAATTAGAGAAAAGGAGATGAAAGAAACAATTATTAAATTAAAAAATAATAAAACGCCAGGAATAGACTGATTTGCAGGAGAATATTATAAAGTGTTTGTTGATGACCTCACTCCGATATTATGTAAGTTATATAATTATGTGTTAAATTCAGGGAACCCTCCAGAGTCATGGTCTGAGGCTATCATCACAGTCCTGCATAAGGAAGGAAAAGATCCATTGCAGTGTTCTAGTTATCGTCCTATTAGCCTCCTGTGTGTGGATTATAAAATATTAACATCTTTTTAGCAACTAGAGTACAAAACTACATTATGAAATTAGTAAAACCAGATCAGACAGGGTTCATTTCAGGTCGCCAAGGGACAAATAATATAAGGAGAGCATTAAACCTGCAGTCACTCATGGCAAAGGGTACTCAAACGTCAATGCTTCTCAGCTTAGATGCAGAGAAAGCATTTGATCGGGTAGATTGGCAATTTTTAGAACAAACATTAACTGAGATGGGCTTCAGTAATAAATTTACCTTTTGGTTTCGGTTGTTGTACAAGAATCCCAAATCAAAAATTAGAGTTAACGGACATTGCTCTGACTTTTTTGATATAGAGAGAGGCGTAAGACAGGGTGACTCTCTCTCACCCATTCTCTTTGCTCTCAGTATCGAGCCTCTAGCGGAGGCAATAAGACAGGATGTTCAGATTGAGGGGGTTGAGGATGATGGGGGGAGAGTTCATAAAATGTATCGATATCCTGCTCTTTTTAAAACATCCCCTTACTTCAATACCTCGACTAATGCAATGCCTAAAAGATTATGGAGACATTTCTGGATACAAAATTAATCTAAATAAATCAGAGGCAATGATGATATCAGGAATATGGCCTAAACAACTAAACGAGATGGTGTCATTTCACTGGTCTAAACAAGGATTTAGATACTTGGGGATTATTATCACACCTGAAACTACAAGACTTTTTGAGGCAAACTATAATAAGCTAATTAATCAAATAAGGAGTGATCTAGTTCGTTGGGAAGTTCTTCCTTTATCTCTGTTTGGCAGAGTTGAGACCGTAAGGATGAACCTGCTCCCACGTTTCCTATTTTTATTCCAGTCGTTGCCCATAAGAGTTCCAATTTCCACCTTTAATATGTTAAACAAATTAATTTCTCAATTTATATGGCAACACAAAAGACCCAGAATTAAACTTAAAACACTTCATCTGGCTAAAAATTAAGGAGGTTTGGCTTTGCCAAATGTAAAATTGTATTACTGGGCAGCTCAACTAGCAGCAATTGTGACTTGGATCAGTGGAGATGAGGAAGCAAAGTGGACTCAAATAGAGAAAGGGGAAGTTAAGGGTGCAGAACTGTCTGCCCTACCCTTTATGGATCTAAAATATGTCAATAAAATGAAAATTTAAAATGAATGGATAAAACATACAATAAAGGTATGGGCAGAAGTAAAGAAAATGCTCAAGGATGTTGGAACAATTTCTCGAGCTATGCCCATAGTGCAGCGGTTCCCAAACTTTTTTTCCTGCGCACCCCCTACTATGTCCCAACCGGGTTGGCGCACCCCCAATCCCCACTTCAAAAAAATAACGCAACAAAGCTTTGTTTTATCGCCATATAAAGACTCATGTTTAATCATGAGCAAATAACCAGAACACGCATGACAATAACAACATCAACAAAGTTTCAATATAATGCAACAAAGCTACACAAGCTTCCACTTTTAAGAGGACGAGTGACAGACACAGGCTCAGTAACAGAAAGCACAGTTATTTTCAGCCGCGTAATTTAGTTTTATTTAAAAACGAAATATTTTGTAACATTACACATGTGACATGTTTTAAGGTCACTTTTGATAACTTTAATGCATCCTTACTGAAAAAAAATTCTGACTAACCAACACATTTTTGAACGGCAGTGTACATTCAGTTGGTCATTATTGCAATAAACACTATCAGACTGATCAACAAGGTATATCTTCATTTACCAGTCGAAGACGGAGCAACTTTCTGCTCTTATGTTTACTCCGTGCACTGTCAAGGGCTTCATCATATTTGTCGTGGTACTGGTCTTTGCAGCAATTATTTTACAGCACATACTGCATCGCGTGCATGATCGTGCGCTGTTGGCATCGAGCCTGGAGAAATGTAGCCACACTTTTGATCGACTTTTCCACATCTTTATGGAGTTCCGCGCGTCTCGTGTGTGTAGAGTTTGCTTGTATGTGCGTGAGCGACTTTAGGTGTGTCGTTGTGCATTTCATATGTATTTGTTTTATCAATAACTAATAAATTATAGTTTTTTTTATTTAAAATAAAAGGAAAAGGAATTTACAAAGGAAATGTTTACTGTTCATGTTTTTTTATTGTGTGGAAAAATCCCACTTAAAAAAAAACAGACCGCCATTACATTTTTCCTCTCGCGCACCCCCTGGTGGTAGCGCGCGTACCACACTTTGGGAATCTCTGCCATAGTGGGTAATGTAGATTTTCCACCTTCAATGTGTGACCATGGTTTTAGGAGATGGGCAGTTAAAGGCCTCTTTATTTTTAATCAGCTCTTTGAAGAAACACACTTAAAGTCTTTCACACAGCTTCAGGAACAATTCGATCTTCCCTCAAGTGATTGTTTATAGATATTTGCAAATTAGGCATTACATTATAAACCATAAGGAAAAAGAAAGAATTGGCAAAATCCCAAATGGCATAGAACAATATTTTATCATAATTTCAGAAAAACGTCTCTCTGTTGGTAAACATGTTTCTCATCTTTATAAAAGATTGTTAACAGACATGGTTGGAAACACTTACAATATTAAGGAAAAATGGGAAATAGAAGCTAATACAGTAATAGAGGATGAGATATGGGATAAACTCTGTTATAGGTGCCATAAGGGAATTAAAGGGATAGTTCACTTTGAAATTAATTTTTGGTATGTTTTAGCTTACCTCAAGGGCATCCAAGATGTAGGTGTCTTTTTTTCCGCAGTAGTTTCAATTTTGATATTTTTAGGTCAAACCGTTCTTGTCTGTCAGTCATATAATGCAGGTCGATGGTCACTGTCTCAAACAGCAAGCACAGAGTCCAAATTAAAACAATTCCCTGTCGTCCAAATTAAACAATTCCCCATCGTAAGTACACATTGATGGCCTAAGACACGAAACGAGCGGTTTGTGTGAGAAAACGAACCGTATTTATATCGTTTTTACCACTTATACACAGCCATGTCCAAGTGATCTGATCTGACGTGTACGCAGACTGGTGCATAGATATATACACACTAGATGTCGCCTTGTCTACGGCAGTTCATTGGAACGAATGTCTTTAAGGCGACATCTAGTGTATATATCTATGCACCAGTCTGCGTACACGTCAGATCAGATCACTTGGACATGGCTGTGTATAAGTGGTAAAAACGATATAAATACTGTTCGTTTGAAACTACTGCGGAAAAAAAGACACCTACATCTTGGATGCCCTTGAGGTAAGCTAAAACATACCAAAAATTAATTTCAAAGTGAACTATCCCTTTAATAGTCAACAGTGGAAGGAATCTGACTGGAAAATTAAAATACGTTATTTTCATACCCCTCTGGTTATTTCAAGAGAAGTTCCCTCAAATGTCCGTTTTTTTCTTACTGGGTGTTATATCAGGTGATGTTTTCAATGCTCACCAAAGATATATTTTACGTGTATTACAATTGCCAAAAAAAAAAAAAAAAACATTACTGCTAATTGTAAGTCTGTGAAATCACCAACTGTAACTGAATGGAAACAGAGACTAAAACAGATTTATATGATGGAAAAAATGACTGCATCATTACAATTAAAAACTGACCTTTTTAATCAGAGATGGCACATGGTTAAAGAATATTTAAATCTATAAATTAAAAAAAAAGTTTTTTTTTAAATTTATATATACATTATATATTTTATATCATTATATGGCTGTATATTATTGTATCATGTTTGTTGAGATGTGAACATTCATATTAGGTGCAGCAATATATATATATATATATATATATACAGAATATTTTTATTTATTAGTATTATTATTTTTCTCTGTATTACTCTTGTTATTTTATCACTTGTCTCAGATAATGTTCCTTTTGTTTTGTTCTGTGAAAAATATAAATAAAAAGTTCAAAAACCAAAACATGTTGAGAATGCAAACTCACAACTAAGCTAAAAGTGCATTTGACTGTTATATATTCAGCAGTAGTGTTTAACCATAACCATTGTCTCTGTGACCAAGACACTTACACCAGGTTACTCCAGGTGGATTGTACCTGTGATAGCTGCACTCCGAAACTGATCTTTATATTCATGTTGTGAGTGCAAGCCAACACCATTGCCCCGATTCCACCCCAGACATAAGCAGATCTCTCTATTCTGGCCTGAAACGGGTCAAAGAGAGGCTCATCTGGACCTGATGCTACTGCTGATGAGTGTATTGTGGCCTCTGTTTGGCCCCAGACAGTCAGATGTGACGTTTTTGGAGGAGTGAGCAGAGGAGGTCTGACAGGTCACCCTGCTCTCCGGCCAGCAGTAGAGAGCTCATCCTTCACTGTCCTGGCACTGATGCAGTCTTTGTCTCGGCTGGCAGATCCAGCAGCTGTACAGGTGGCACAGGTCTGACGTGGACACTTTAGGGTGAGCGGATCTTGGAAGGTCATCTGTCCTGCTGGTATGCCTAAAACATTTCCGGCCATAGCTAATATATTAACTCTCTGCTCCAAATCCTAGTGAGCTGCCAACATGAGCCGCATTCATAATCATCTTTAATTAATGAATTAATAATAATAATAATAATAGTAATTGATTATAAATAATATATCATTATCATAAATATTAATTGTCTAAATATTAAGTGCAGTGACTAATATACTATATCTAGTGAGCTGCCAACATAAGAAGTATTCACAATCATCTAATAAATAATCAGACTTAATCATCATCATCATCATCGTAATAAATAATAAAAGTCTTCATAGACACATTCACAACACAAAAGCTGTTCCAAATTAGGCAGCATGAGAAAGCAAGATAAATTGATATATACTTAAAATTACTTTAATTCCAGAAAGCATTTATAAATATAATTCAATTTAATTACAAATTTGTATTATATTACTATATTTAGCTTAACAACATGCTAAATCAAGACTACTGACATCAATTATGAATGAAAACTATTTGCTAGGGTTTGCCTATGTAGACACATTTGAGGTGTCAGTTGAGATCAAGGCATCTCACTATGTGTTGGAACAGAGCCATAGCGTCTGGCACCTCAAGTGGACTAGACCATTTATTTTAATTAAGCTGCAAAAATGGCTTTAAAATCATTATAATTATGATCCCACAACTATAAGAAAATGAACAGCTCATGTTTACGCATCAGTGCCCATTCAGCAATTCTGCCCGTCCTGAACGAGAAACACTCCTCATTATATCATTTTATATATAAGTCTTTAAGTTACAGTCACAAAAACAGAAAAGTCAGGCAACGTGGACAATTATCATGAGAAACCGTGAATGTTTTTGAATCTTAAATAACATTATAAAAGAGAAGAAGAAATTGATACTACAGAATAAAAATACAAGGCAAAAATACACTATTCTATTGTGAAAGCTGATAAGCTCAAACTGAAGTATTTCATTCCAGGAAATGTTGCATTTGTTTTCGACACCAGTGTGTTGTTAATACATATAACCTTGCAATATAATTTTAGACAACTGATTGTTAATGTGTTTATACATGCTGGTCAGTGAACATGTCTGATTGTCTATTCGAAGAACAACCTTTGATTTTTGATGCTAAATATCTAATATCATCTGTACGTCTCTGTGTGTGTGTCAGGTAGTGGAGTTTGATGACGGCTCAGGCTCTGTGCTGCGGATCCAGCCATTACGAACACATCGAGATGAGGCCATTTATGAGTGCACGGCTACCAACAGCGTTGGAGAAATTAACACTAGCGCTAAACTTACTGTATTAGAAGGTAAGAATACTCTCTCTCCCTTTCTCTCTCTCTCTCTCTCAAACAGCATATTACTGTCCTAGCACGTCATGATGATCTCCAACTACAGTTATTTTATCTCAATTCATTGCATGCATTGTGCAATTAGGAATGGTGCAGATGTGAAACTAAAGAAACACTGGCTGTAGACTGGCTATTTTTGATTCCTCTCACACTCAGATAATTACCATTCTGGGAACATGGCAAACAGGAATTGAGCTGAAGTTAGATTCAGCAGGTGGTCTGACTGACTGGAGCAGGGGTGGGTGGGTCATGCAAAGAGCTTTTCATGGTCGTTTCCTTTTAACTTTGAGGTTCCATAAGTAATCACTGTTAGCCTTGGCAAATATTCACTTTGTTTAATGAAGTTACCCTGTTGCACAGCGGGAAGATCTGATTAAAGTCAACATCAAAACTGATGCTGTTTACTTTCTTAATACACATTCCTGCTCTTATTGCACATTATTCATCAGCACATGTTATTCCAAAGAAGAAAAACGAATTACTTGCAACCTCCAAAACAACATTCCTTCTCATCTAATGCCACCTAGGAGATGCTCTGAGGATGAACTTGAACTTTAGCCTCCACGTCAGGGTCAAAAAGCCCCCACAATCCAATGCAAAGGCACATTCAGCTCTGATTCTGCTTTTAAACACCCACTTTATACCATCCTGTCCAGTTAAATATCCAGTTTCCCATGCAAATACTCATCACTATGGAAATAAAATAGTTTTGAATGCAATTGTATGTTGACTGAGGAAGACAGTTTTTTGGTGACAGTTTTTCTGCAGGTTACATCTTTACACCAGTAGGTGGTGACAAGTGACACATTTTATTGAGTCAATTAATAATTTATTCATCTGATTTGTTCAAAACATGATCAAGTGACTGGCTGCATCCAAAATGCCATACTTCCTTGCTATATAGTAGGCGAACAACAGTATGTGAGGAGTAGTATGTCCGACGCACAACCGACGCTGGTGGGTCACATGACAATGACAACATGATGGATGTAATAATAATAATAATTCATTACATTTATATAGCGCTTTTATCGGCACTCAAAGCGCTTTACATAGAAGGGGGGATCTCCTCAACCACCACCAATGTGCAGCATCCACTTGGATGATGCGACGGCAGCCATATTGCGCCAGAACGCCCACCACACACCAGCTTGCTGGTGGAGAGGAGACAGTGATGAAGCCAATCAGTATATGGGGATGATTAGGAGGCCATGATAGACAGAGGCCACTGGGCAAATTTGGCCAGGATGCCGGGGTTACACCCCTACTCTTTCGAAAGACATCCTGGGATTTTTAATGACCACAGAGAGTCAGGACCTCGGTTTAACGTCTCATCCGAATGACGTAGTAGTATGTAGTCAGATGTAGTATGTCCCGATTATGTATTGTTTATTATTTATTATATATTATAAATATTTATTAATTACTTATATAAAATAAATACCTACTCAGAGAGTATGCGATTTCGAATGCTGCCACTGCCTTTGTATGTCATTTAAATCATTGACTCAAATGATTTATTCAAAACACTGGTTAATTTAGGAATTATGAGTCACAAGTCATTTAACTGATTCATTCAGAACACTCATTCATTACATTTTTTTTTTAAATAAATAAAATCGTGATTGGGATTTGAACCACAAAAATCTCTAAAACATTTTCTTAATTAGTTCTTTGTCTTGTTTTCCAGTAAAGATCTAAACAGCTTTAAAACATTATTCAAAAGGCGGCCGCACACCGGACGCGCAGCTCAGCGCCGCGCCGCGCCACGTCTAGGACAACTGTCACCTGAAAATCCGATAACATCAGCAATTTTCTGATTTCTGTAAATAAATATAAAACTAAATGTATATTGCAGCACATGGTGAAGTCCGTATATACATTAACTACGATTTGAGACACACACATGTACATTTAATATAAAACTATGTAACTGGCGCTCTGTGGCGCGGCAGGATTTTGAACACGGTCCTGAGCCGCCGCGGACAGACGCCGAATGGCGCCGCCAGTGTGTGTACTCTCATAGAGAATAGTGTGTTCGAATTTAAAAGACGTGGCGCGGCGCGGCGCTGAGCTGCGCGTCCGGTGTGCGACCCCCTTAAGACTTGTTAAGAAAAGTGTTATTTTTTATAATTAATGTAGGAAAATGTAATGAGATTTATAAAACTAGCAACTGTTTGCCAATTAAGGTTTAGAAGAATACATTTAATTCAATATGTTTTCTTTGAAAACAAGACTTATTATCTTACATAAACTCGTGTTGCAATAAATGTAACCTTGTTTTAAGGACATTTATATATTTTAGATATAGAAAACAAGATAAAATACTGATAATTTTTTTTTTTTAAATATGTTCTGCAATGAAATCTGAAAGATAACATGTCATGCTTTGCTGCCAGTAGAAAGATTTGAAGTGTTCAGACTTTAAAAAATTCATGATCAGACCTCTTTTAGTTGATGCAATGAAGAGAATTATGTGAAAAAGAATCCAGATCCTCTTCAGTTCACATTGTATGCTCTGTGTCCGCCGGCATTTTGACAGTCAAAAATAGTCGATCTCCGAATGCAACATAACAGGGAGGAGAGTAAAGATGTAAAGCTCCTAAAGCTTAGTTCCATATAAATTCACGTGTTAACCTTTCCTGCTTCTGTCTCCTAACTGTGGTTGGGAGACACAGGGGAGATCCGTCTTCTCCAGGGCCGGTAGTTCTCCTCCCGGGGTTAACTCCCTAAACTTCACGCTGTTCAGTGTGATGGTAGCATAAGAGGCCGTTTTGCCGAAGAGTTTAGGTGCTTTATTTTGCTGGCTGCACTGAAATACACTGCACATAGCTAACTACCTGCACCGGTCACCGTATCACTCTCACACCACTCTCATCCGCTGCTTCGCGGGGATCATACAGGGGGAGGTGCGCGCCTCGGACACGCGCACTCACTCACTCTCATTCACACACACACTGAGCTGTCCTTAACTAAACACATTGGAGACACATCCCACAACACACGGATAATTTGTTGTTTTGTCGTTAGTGAAAATCAATATTGACCTTGTATTTGAAAAAGGATCCGCATGTAAGAAGCAATACTAAAATTCAGAGTTAGTTCATTCGCATTCGTCATAATGCCGGCGGACACAGAGACAGTGAGCTGTTCAAAATCTTTCTTTTTAGTAATGTCTGTGTACACAAACACTGTTCTCAATGCTGGAGTTCATGTGTAGAGCCCCTGGTGATGCTTCCAGCACAGTTTCATGTTGTGTCGAGCCTTCTTAGTGTTTTAAATATAGCGATTTTTGATGCTATCACAGTCGTGCCCCAAGCACTCCCATTCACAAGACAATTTGACCGAAAACGAAAATATGGTCAAAAAGGGCCATTTCCATTCTAATTATGCTTTTAAACTAAAGTTCGCCTCGAGTAGATTAACAAAAAATAACCTAGATTGCATTTTGGCGAGAGTTACCCTTTAAACATTAAATCACCGTTTTTTAATAATCACACTATACCATATCACAGTTTTGATGTTATCTCTATTAATTGTGAAGCCCATGTGTGTTTGCAAAGCTCAATTAGTGTATGAACAGAGAACACTTAGAACATTGAGTCCCGTATGTTTCCAGTCTGCACCTGCTGTTCTTAATGATGCTGATTTGCATCAAGTTGTTTCATCCTCCATTATCTGTGAGAGTGTGGTGACCGCTGGATGCTGTTTGGTTTCTCTCTGGTTGTGCTCATCCACTCCTTATTTCCCATTTCAAACATGCAGAAACACTCACAGCACATTATGTAAACTTCTGTGCTGTTCCCTTCTCTTACCACTCAACCACATATCAGAGAAACTCTCTGCCTCATAGACCCTGTTTACATCTGGTAGTGACATCCATCTCAAGCAATTGAAATCACAAGTGAAGTGCTAAACGTGGTGAACATCGGATCACTCAAGCCGCTTTCAGAGGTGTTCACATTGTATTGTGTAGTGTAAACGGTAATGGGCTCTGATGCATCCTGGACAACAGCGACAAATTAAAGATATGTATAATGTTACAAAAGATTTCAGTTTCAAATAAACGCTGTTATTTTGAACTTTTTATTCATTAAAGTATCCCGAATCATGTATTGTATCATGGTTTCCACAAAAATATGAAGCAGCTTAACTGTTTTAAACATTGATAATAATCAGAAATGTTTCTTAGGCAGCAAATCCACATATTATAATGATTTCTGAAGGATCATGTGACACTGAAGATGATGAAAATTCAGCTTTTATCACAGGAATAAATTACATTTTTAAATATATTCACATAGAAAACAGTTATTTTAAATCATTAAAATATTTCACAATATTGCAGTTTTTACTGTATGATCAAATAAATGCAGCCCTGGTGAGGATAAGAGAGTTCTTTCAGAAACATTAACACATTTACTGATTTCAAACTCACTCTTACAGTATTTCACTACAAACTTTTTGATGTTATCAAGATGATTTATTTTGGAAATATCTTTTTTTGTGTTCCACAAAACAGACAGTGTTGTCTTACTTTCTTCTGTGGATCTTTCGGGTTCAACGGAAGAAAAAAGTCCAAAACTTCATTCCAAGTTTTGGAATGACATGAGGGTGATTTTAATTGAACGATATAGTGACATAGTTGCTATGACTAACAACATATTAAGTGATGTATGTAGTCACACACAATCAGAGACCCTACACTTGATAAAATGCATTTGAAATGCATAATAATACCAGGTGTAAACGGGGCCAGAGAGAGCGAGAGCTTTCCATGACCCCGTTTTCACAGATTCACGTTTTTGCAGTTTACACGCTTATGGTATCGCTTTTTCAAAACTCGTTTTCAAAAACGTGCACTTTCAAACCTACCTCAAAGTTTGCGTTCTCAGGCCACCAAAACACCATTGTCGTGTAAATGATCAGCCAGAACGCATTAAAAGTTTTCTGTTTTCAGTTAAAAACGGTGTCATTTAAGCGGCCCTAATGATTTTTACACTGAAAAGGAATCAATACTTACTTAAGCTAGACAGTGACTTTCTTCCAGAGCTGTTGTACAGCCAAAACAATCTTTGTTGCATTAATTTCCTATTATCACTGTAAATCTGCTTTGAAACAATCTGTATTGTAAAAAGCACTATATAAATGAAGTAGCCTGGTTAAAACCAGACCCTTCTCAGTTGAAACTGAGTGTGGGTCTGGGGAAGCTATGTAGACAATTCATTTCCAAAGGGGCGTCACCAACCGACGTAGCTCCCTTCGCAGGGTCCTGCCACGGGTGGTCCTGCCACCTTCCATCCCTATAGAAGTAACTTCTATACTCTTTGGAGAGATAGCAGATTAACATGGGAGGATTTGAACATGAATAACGGAGCGTACTGACGTCTTTCCGCGGTTAAAACAACAATCCTTCCCATGTTCATTCATGTTTATTTGATGCTATAAATGAACTAGAAGGAAGTGATGATTGGTTCACGAGCAGCTTTAACTGATGCTCTACAGCGATCTGTCAGACACATTAAAGAGCCACAAAACGGTATGTATCGTTTCAATTTCTTTTAAAAAATGACCAAATTTGAAAGGTGAGACTTTGTTTAATATGTTTAATATGTTTAATATCAAAAGTAACAGAAAAGTAACCTGGTCTGTCCTGTCTGTCAGCGTGTTGTCAGTCTCCTCTCTGCTCCGCGATGTATTTTTCACTGCGTGAGAACATGGTGTGGCGTGAGAGCAGCGTAGCTTGTCGGGCATAGCGACAGTAACTAAGGAGGGCGGGTCTTTGCGATCAGATCGATGAAGGAGATGACGTATGCTTCGAGTGTTGTTCTTTGCTCCGGTTTAAACGAAAACGGTAAGTTTAAATCGCTCAAAACAGACGCGATAACTGATTCGAACGAGTGATGTTCCACGGCGGCATCCATCTTTGTAATGAAATCTCCTTCAGCGTCGCTGCGCTGTCGTCATCATGTAAATCCCTCCCCAAACGTTTCTGATTGGTGCCGCGATTTCGGCGGCACAGAAATGAGTTTGAATGGGCTCTTCTCCAGACTATCCTGGAGAGAGAATTAAAATTCGCCGGAAGTAGTCTGGGTTTTCCCAGGCTATAAATGAAGATGACTTGACCTCTGCAGTGCAAAAAGAGGCATGTGTACATTACGTAATTCTACCATTTCATTTTAGTAGTATTGGTGCCAAGATTAGCAATGCCAGCATTAGAGTTCCTGTAGTCAAACTGTGGGTCAGGCAGAGCCAGGCGTTCAGTGAGGTGTCTCTATATCCGGAGGGAAATCACCCCCTCACCCTCATATATCCATGACCAGAAACATCAGGCGTGACTGGTTAGTGCCTCAGCCCGCTTGTATTTACATTAGCAGTGGATTTCACACCATGATCTCTACTCCACCTCTGTCTTACAGTCACGCATTTCAGCTGGGTGGTCGGGTGGTCCTGCGTACAAACATTTGTAAGAGCTGAGCTTTAGAAAAACGAGCCGTGCCACTTTTCCGACCGAAAAAGCACAGCTTATCATGCAATTCAGTCATGTGTGCTGACACCTCTATTTTTGTCATATTGTGTGTCTTCCAGAGAACCAGATCCCTCATGGCTTCCCGACCATAGACATGGGTCCACAGCTGAAGGTGGTGGAGCGAACACGCACTACGACCATGCTTTGTGCCGCCAGCGGGAACCCCGATCCAGAGATCTCCTGGTTCAAAGACTTCCTACCTGTCAACATTAACAGCAGCAATGGACGAATCAAGCAACTCCGTTCAGGTAAAAAGAACCCTGTGAACACACAAAAGCCGACAAAGCTTGAAGAATAAACTATAATGAGTGCACTCGCTTTTTTGCAAAGATGATTATTGCATACATTGATGCCGGCGTTCCCTGCTGAACATGCATCATTTTTTTAACCTCGACAACAAGAAAGACAATATAGAGCCCAACAAGATATTTTCCCATTCATTTTCCCCATAGGGATTTCAGAAAATTCTTCAATAAAGAATTCTAAGCCTTGAACCAAACCAGCTCCCAGATGAATCACATTGCAACACTTAAAAGAAACATAAAAAAGAGGCAACGGTTCAATACTGTGCACTTATTTCATGAGGGATCGATGGAATTGAATCAGAAAAGACAATACAAAATGATTGCCTGTGCACTGCTGATCACAAGTTTAGGGTCTTTTTTTAATTTATTTTTTAAAGAAATTAATGTTTCTTGAGCAGCAAATCAGCATAATATTAGTATGATTTCTGAAGGATCATGTGACACTAAAGACTGGAGTAATGATGCTGAAAATTCAGCTTTGCATCACAGGAATAAATTAAATTTTAAAATATAATCAAATAGAAAACAGTTATTTTAAATTGTAATAATTTTTCAAAATGTTACTGTTTTGACTGTATTTTTTTGTCTAATAAATGCAGCCTTGGTGAGCAGAAGAGACTTCTTTCAATACCCGACCCGAAACTTTTGAATGCTTGTGTAAGTTTAAGGATTAATAAATATATATAATGGAAGTATAAGATAACCAATGCTTGGCATTTATTGAAAATTATTCAAGGTAGTGTAATTCTTCACTGCGATTTGGCAATTAAACACTTACAACCTCAAAACTCATAGGTCTGTCTGGAAAGGTTTACATTCGCCAAATCTCTGTGGAGGGAATGAATGGGATTTTTACTTCTGGAATCCTACTATTCTGCTTTATAGCAGCTAAGGCATTGCGTCTGTATGACAAGTGACATTTCAGATGAAATGAGCCTCCGGTTTCATTTCATGTCTTAAAGTAAACAGAAACAAACAGGAAGACAGACTGGCTCACAGTTATTATTCACATAACCCTCCGGTTAGGACACACAAACATGATTAACATGACAGCACAGTGGTTTGTTTTGATTAGAATAGTCGGCCCCTGTCAACAATAGTTTCCTGCGTCAATCGTCAAACAGCTCCGTATTTGTCACATTATTCCCATTTGGCCAATCCATCTTGCAGCGACCAGACAATCACATAATTTATTTGTTTGGATACAGTCCATTATTTGATCCTGAGATTAGCTTTGCTCTCCAGCCATTAGTGTGAAGGCTTTTTTCCATTAACGAATGCTAATGAAACAATTTCTCAGTTTGTGACCTTTTACAGAACGGCTAGGAACAAATAGGAAAAGCACGCATAATTCAATACCTAGCTCTTCAAACGGAAACTTAATCTCACTGGAACATCTCATTGTGTACGAGTAATTACCACCAACCCTGCCAAAGCAGGTGATTCTCTCCTGGACATCAATCAACAATCTGTTTACAATGCAGATGCGTGGCAGAATCTGATAAAGAGAGATGGGAAAGAGAGGGTGAGAGTGTTTTAGGATTGTAATCCTGCTGCTCTCAATGTAAACACTCACAAGTGGACTATATGTCAGGAGTCGAGCCTCTTATACACATGTGAGCCGTAGGACATTCAGATATTAGTGTAGTTAAACATGGACCCTTTTCACATTTCCAGGGTATAATTCTCTAGTCGTGAACGAAAACAACAAAAATATAATTTTTTCATCCCCATTTTCTCCTATAGCTAAATACAAATCCATGCATTAGCATTTCTACAACTTTAAACATTGTTTCTACACCAATTCTTTTTTTTTCAGTGTAGTTTTCTGTAATTTAATGCCAAGGTAATAAAAACAATGAAAAAATAAAAATCTATATCACAGTCTGTCAAAATAGTCCATTGTTCAAGCAAACCCCTAACCGTAAGTATTAATTTCGGCATCATTTGTGCCACGGACACGCATGATGCTTCAAATTTAGCATCTTCTTCAATTGTGCAATTACTTTTATTAGCAGTCAAAACATTTTTCCCTGGCAGATGATGACAAGATGAAAATCCCCTAGACATTTGTAAACGATTTGTGCACTAAGCTCAAAGGCAGAGGTGATTTATGATGATTGGTGTACAGATCTTTATGAACAGAGATGTGTCAGGCTGATAATTGATTTCTCCTCAGTAAGATAATGGATGTCCAGCTTAGCTGCTGTTTAAAGTCTTAAATACAGCCAGGATTGATAGCGACTGTCTCTCGACTGCCGGCGAATAGAGAACTCTAACTTCCAACTGCTCTTTAAGGGGAAACATTAACACATACTTGAGTTTTCTCCCTCTAGCCATAGTGAAGATATAGTAAAGTCCTACTATTCTTCATTATGCTCACGCTACACTGCAGACTCTGCCCAAACACCATCCTGGGCTTTCTGAGGGTCCCAGTGTACGCCAGGCTCTCTGTAAACTGCTGATGGCTTTGGACCACAATCCACACAGTTTACAGGGGCTTCCTCGTGTCTCTGACCCCCCTTCCGAATCTGAACTGTTTTCACATGGTGGAGTGGTTGACTTATGATCCCGACTGACACGAGTCTGCATCACAGTCAACAGTCAAAAGTCACTTTCTCAAAATAATAAGACTCAAGGGTCGGTCAATGCATTGAGATTGAACTCTTACTTTGCACTTAAAAAAAAAGAAAATCAGACAACTGTATGTATTTAGCACAGCTGCTGTCGGATCCAAAGGCCAAAGTTGTGCTGGAGGTAGAATGTGCATCACTGTAAAAAATAGCTGAAGACCCTTGTGCAGATAGAGTTGAAATTATTACTCAGCCGTCACAAGAATGAGTAATTTAAAGGCCAAAACATACTCTACACAAGTACATTAACTCAGAGACTTTTAGCTAATCAAGCTTGAAAATATGTCAAAATGCAATTCATTTCAAATTGCAAGCTTCATATTGGGGCGCTAATGCACATATTAGTGTAAACTCTTCTTCTATGGACAGTTTTCTGTCATGTTTTTTTAGTTTAAATGAATTGAACTTTCACCATGTGTATAGAATCAGAATCAGAATCAGAATCAGAAAGAGCTTTATTGCCAAGTGTGCTTGCACCCACAAGGAATTTTTCTTGGTACTGAAGCTTCCAGTGCACATATACAAATACAAATACAACAAGAAACATAGTAATACAAATTCTAAGAATAAAATATATTAAAAAAAATAAAAATAGTATAAAAAGTTTAAAAAAAAAGGGGTCACAGTTGGGTTTAGTCTGAATAAACATTTACAGATTATGAACATATTTACAGTATTTTGAGTAGTATGAATAATATAAATATAAATATCACCTGAGTTAGAGAATATTACACTAGACAGTGGGAGTCTAGTGCATGTTACAGATTATGAACATATTTACAGTATTTTGAGTAGTATGAATAATATAAATATAAATATCACCTGAGTTAGAGAATATTGCACTAGACAGTGGGAGTATTGCACTTACAGGCATATGCCTTGGGGGGCATGTTAAGTGTTCAGAAGGGAAATGGCCTGTGGAAAGAAACTGTTCCTGTGCCTGGATGTTCTTGTGGCCAGTGATCTGTGTCGCCGTCCTGACGGTAACAGTTCAAACAGGGGGTGTCCAGGGTGAGTGGAGTCTGTGATGATTTAGTCAGCTATCTGAATAATAACATCTTTTTTGATTGCACAGACATTTAGCACAGTAACTCCCTTGAGTCCTGGAGGAGTAACTCAAGAACGTGTACAACAGTACAGGGCTCTTTTGTGTGCTTGCATAGAGTATGTTTCTGCCCTAAAGCAGCAAATGTAAACTATACGTAATGTGACTGAACACACACTGAGAACAGAAGAGCCAAACATCTTCTGGGAAGACTGTACATGCCATCCATCCATCCATCCATCTTCTTCCGCTTATCCGGGGCCGGGTCGCGGGGGCAGCAGTCTAAGCAGGGATGCCCAGACTTCCCTCTCCCTAGACACTTCCTCCAGCTCTTCCGGGGGGACCCCGAGGCGTTCCCAGGCCAGCCGGGAGACATAGTCCCTCCAGCGTGTCCTAGGTCTTCCCCGGGGTCTCTTCCCGGTGGGACATGCCCGGAACACCTTCCCGGGAAGGCGTCCAGGAGGCATCCGGAAAAGATGCCCGAGCCACCTCAGCTGGCCCCTCTCGATGTGGAGGAGCAGCGGCTCTACTCTGAGCTCCTCCCGAGTGACTGAGCTTCTCACCCTATCTCTAAGGGATCGCCCAGCCACCCTGCGGAGAAAGCTCATTTCGGCCGCCTGTATCCGGGATCTTGTCCTTTCGGTCATAACCCACAGCTCATGACCATAGGTGAGAGTAGGAACGTAGATTGACCGGTAAATCGAGAGCTTCGCCTTACGGCTCAGCTCCTTCTTCACCACGACAGACCGGTACAGCGACCGCATTACTGCAGAAGCTGCACCGATCCGTCTGTCAATCTCCCGTTCCATCCTTCCCTCACTCGTGAACAAGACCCCAAGATACTTGAACTCCTCCACTTGAGGCAGGAACTCTCCACCAACCTGAAGCGGGCAAACCACCCTTTTCCGACTGAGAACCATGGCCTCGGATTTGGAGGTGCTGATTCTCATCCCAGCCGCTTCACACTCGGCTGCAAACCGTCCCAGTGCATGCTGAAGGTCCTGGTCTGATGGGGCCAACACGACAACATCATCCGCAAAGAGCAGAGATGAAATTGTGTGGTCCCCAAACCTGACCCCCTCCGGCCCCTGGCTGCGCCTAGAAATTCTGTCCATAAAAGTTATGAACAGAACCGGCGACAAAGGGCAGCCCTGCCGGAGTCCAACATGCACCGGGAACAAGTCTGACTTATTGCCGGCAATGCGAACCAAGCTCCTGCTCCGGTCGTACAGGGACCGGGTAGCCCTTAGCAAAGGGCCCCGAACCCCATACTCCCAGAGCACCCTCCACAAGATGCCGCGAGGGACACAGTCGAATGCCTTCTCCAAATCCACAAAGCACATGTGGATTGGTTGGGCAAACTCCCATGAACCCTCCAGCACCCTGTAGAGGGTATAGAGCTGGTCCAGTGTTCCACGACCAGGACGAAAACCACACTGTTCCTCCTGAATCTGAGGTTCTACTATCGGCCGGATTCTCCTCTCCAGTACCCTGGAATAGACTTTCCCGGGGAGGCTGAGAAGTGTGATCCCCCTATAGTTGGAGCACACCCTCCGGTCCCCCTTCTTAAAAAGAGGGACCACCACCCCGGTCTGCCAGTCCAAAGGCACTGTCCCCGACCGCCACGCGATGCTGCAGAGGCGTGTCAGCCAAGACAGCCCCACAACATCCAGAGACTTGAGGTACTCAGGGCGGATCTCATCCACCCCCGGTGCCTTGCCACCGAGGAGTTTCTTGACTACCTCGGTGACTTCAGCTTGGGTGATGGACGAGTCCGCCTCCAAGTCCTCAGCCTCTGCTTCCTCAATGGAAGACGTGACGGCGGGATTGAGGAGATCCTCGAAGTATTCCTTCCACCGTCCGGTGATATCCCCAGTCGAGGTCAACAGCTGCCCACCTCCACTGTAAACAGCATTGGTAGGGCACTGCTTCACCCTCCTGAGGCGCCGGACGGTTTGCCAGAATCTCTTCGAGGCCGACCGATAGTCCTTCTCCATGGCCTCACCGAACTCCTCCCAGGCCCGAGTTTTTGCCTCCCCAACCACCCGGGCTGCAGTCCGCTTGGCCCGTCGGTACCCATCAGCTGCCTCAGGAGTCCCACAAGCCAGTCAGGACCGATAGGACTCCTTCTTCAGCTTGACGGCATCCCTTACTTCCGGTGTCCACCACCGGGTTCGGGGATTGCCGCCTCGACAGGCACCGGAGACCTTACGGCCACAGCTCCGAGTGGCCGCGTTGGCAATGGAGGTGGAGAACATGGTCCACTCGGACTCAATATCTCCAGACTCCCTCGGGATCTGGTCGAAGCTCTGTCGGAGGTGGGAGTTGAAGATCTCTCTGACAGGGGATTCGGCCAAACGTTCCCAACAGACCCTCACAGTACGTTTGGGTCTGCCGAGTCTGTCCAGCTTCTTCCCCCGCCATCGGATCCAACTCACCACCAGGTGGTGATCAGTTGACAGCTCCGCCCCTCTCTTCACCCGAGTGTCCAAGACATATGGCCGGAGGTCAGATGAAACAACCACAAAGTCGATCATTGACTTCCGGCCTAGGGTGTCCTGGTGCCATGTGCACTGATGGACACCCTTATGCTTGAACATGGTGTTTGTTATGGACAAGCTGTAACTAGCACAGAAGTCCAATAACAGAACACCACTCGGGTTCAGATCAGGGGGGCCGTTCCTCCCAATCACGCCCCTCCAGGTGTCACTGTCGCTGCCCACGTGGGCGTTGAAGTCCCCCAGTAGAACGACGGAGTCCCCAGTCGGAGCACTTTCCAGCACCACTCCCAGAGACTCCAAGAAGGCCGGGTACTCTGCACTGCCGTTTGGCCCGTAGGCACAAACAACAGTGAGGGACCTATCCCCGACCCGAAGGCGCAGGGAAGCGACCCTCTCGTTCACCGGGGTGAACTCCAACACATGGCGGCTGAGCTGGGGGGCTATAAGCAAACCCACACCAGCCCGCCGCCTCTCACCATGGGCAACTCCAGAGTGGTGAAGAGTCCATCCTCTCTCGAGGAGTGTGGTTCCAGAGCCCAAGCTGTGCGTAGAGGTGATCCCAACTATCTCTAGTCGGAATCTCTGAACCTCACGCACAATCTCAGGCTCCTTCCCCGCCAGAGAGGTGACGTTCCATGTCCCTAGAGCTAGATTCCGCGTCCAGGGATCGGGTTGTCTAGGCCCCCGCCTTCGACTGCCGCCCGATCCACTTTGCACCGGCCCCTTACGGTCCCTCCTGCAGGTGGTGGGTCCACGGGAGGGTGGCCCCACGTCGCTCCTTCGGGCTGAGCCCGGCCGGACCCCATGGGGGGAGGCCCGACCACCAGGCGCTCGCATACGAGCCCCAACCCCGGGCCTGGCTCCAGGGTGGGGCCCCGGCTGTGCCATACCGGGCGACGTCACGGTCCTCAATTTTGTTGGCATCATAAGAGTTTTTGAACCGCTCTTAGTCTGACCCGTCAACTAGGACCTGTTTGCCTTGGGAGACCCTACCAGGGGCATATAGCCCCAGACAACATAGCTCCTAGGGTCGTTCGGGTACTCAAACCCCTCCACCACGATAAGGTGGCAGTTCAAGGAGGGGACTGTACATGCCGTTTTTTTAAATAAGAAATTCTCCTGTTCATCTTTCTCTCCTCTTCTCTCTCTAGCTCTTGCTCTCTTTCACACTTAACAGTTCTCTTTAATCTTATTTGTATTCATATTACCTCACCAGGTGGTACACCAATCAGAGGTAAGAATGCTGAAAACAGACAATATCCAAAAGCGTCATCTTTCGATTTCATTTTCACCTCAAAGTGTCCCCCCTCCATCACCCTGTCCTCATTCTGGAGTCTTTCTCTCTTTGTCTTCCTCCTCCTCGTCTTTAATCCGGCCTCGTCTCTGTGCATGAACCTCTGCTCGTCTGTCTCACTAATGAACGTCTGATTCAGCCTAATTGAAAAGAATATACTGTGTTTAAAGACAGCTATACCAAACCACCAGAAAACATGCAGCTGTTTTCTCTACAAAGATGCATCCAGTTAACATCTACATGTCACGATCCACACATGGGAAACAGGTAAGATCCAAGTGCATTTATTAGGGTAATTCGTAATCGTAAATCCAGTCCAGGCAAGGGTCAAAACCAAAGAAGCAATCCAAAACATAAAACAATACAAAACAGGCAACAAAGCAGAACTCAGAAGTGGCGTGATAATAGACAAGGACTCCGTGACAAACACTGAAACAACCAGGGTATATATACACACAGAACTAACAATGAAACAGGGAACAGCTGGGAACAATAATGACGGGGAACAGCTGAGTGCAAAGAACAGTGATTGGTACAGACAAGGATTGTGGGGAATGCAGTTCATAATGTGGATGACACCGTGGGGAAGGGGACCTCTAGTGGACACCAGGAATACACAAACCAGACACTGTGACACTACATGGGTGAAACTCACCTGTCATGAACATACTCGTCATATTTCACCACCAAATCTGTGGAAGATTGCATTAAAGAAAATTAAATCTGTTTTAGCTTCAATAAGAATAATGTATTGTGACATTATTGTTGTCATTTTCATCTGAACTGAACTTTATTCAGAGATAAAGGCCTGTTCTGATGGCTGGCAGTCTGTCTGATCAATAACTCAGCAGAGCTGCTGTGCGGTTTGAGAAATTGTGAGATACCTAGACAAGATCTCATTCCCCGCAGCAGAAAAACTTAATGTCATTATGACAGTTTGTATTAACCAAGTGCCTCTCATCTCCCGGCTTTAAGCAGGAGAAACCAGAATGTCCAAACTGAGTGATAGAAAAGCTCCCCATTGACATGACAGAACTAATGAATAAAAAAAGAAGAAGAAAGAAAGAAATTCAAAATTTGACTGTAACTCTGAGCCGAACTCTTCAGAGGGAATGTCAGGGCGAGAAAGTGAGATTAGACTGAGAGAGGCCAGCATGACATCTTTCAACATTACTCGGATACTAGCGTTTTCAACAAGTGTAATAAGTGATAGAAAGCCTTCTTTCCTGCACGACTGAGAAAGAGACAGTAGCTCTGTTCCAGACGCTGTTGAGCTGCATTTGTAAGTACCATAGGCATAATGTGAAGGCTATTGCAAACAGAAAACTGCGAAATTAAAAGATACCTCATTTTGATCAAATGCAACATCACATATTGCAAAGTATTAATAAAAACTTCTCACTCCTGGGAAGTTACTACAAGTTTGGAAATCAAAAATATAATGTGATCCGAAAAAGGAAACAGTAACACTTTAGTTTAGGGTCCAATTCTCACTATTAACTAGTTGCTTATTAGCATGCATATTGCTAGGTTTATCAGTACTTATAAAGCACGTATTAATGCCTTATTCTGCATGATAATATTCTACATCCCATAATCCACCCAATACCTAAACTTAACAACGACCTTACTAACTATTAATAAGCAGTAATTATGAGTTTATTGAGGCAGAAGTCGTAGTTAATAGTTAGTTAATTGTGAGAATTTAAACTAATTTAAAGTGTGACCAAAAAAACATAAAATAGAAACAAAATTAACAGCAAAGGACATGCATTAGAATGTGTGTCATTGATGCATTATCTGCGTGTTTTATTATTCTCCTGCTGCTACAGACAATTATAGGAAATGTAGTTTTACATAGTTTACATATATGCATTTGACAGACGCTTTTATCCAACGCGACATATATTGTATTAAAGTTATACATTTGACCAGTTTATTCATTCCATGGGAATCAAACCCATGACCTGGTGTTGTTACCGCAATGCTTTACTGTTTGAGCTATAGTCAGGAATGCGTTGATGCCAGTCTTATTTTAGTATAATGATATACTATTATAGTTTTTGTTAATATTTTCTGTTTTCATTTTCATTTTCGTTTTTTAATTTTTGTATTAGTTTTTTGTCTATATAGATTAAGTTTCTAGTAAATAGACATTAGGCCGTTCACACCAAGAACGATTATAGTTATACATTATAGTTGTGGTAAAGACTCTGCTATTCTTTTACATTTAAAATGATTTTAAACTATATCATCATCATTATAGTTATTGTCTTTGGTGTGAACGGGCCGTTCGACAGCGAGGCGGCTCAGTGGGGTTTGGAACAGATCTAATGTGTGTGTGTTTACGTGTGCTGTAAGGGTCATTTGTTTGTATAATGAACTCTTGGAGCGAGGTTAATGCTCAGTATCGTAATGAGGTCTCATACACTCACAGTCTTTGGATTATGTTTCTATTGTTAATGCACACGTTTAAACCCATCCCATAATGCATTTCAGGACTACTTCTGAAATACACTGACCACATCTTTAGTTTTCTCGGTGTGCTTCCATCCTCCACAGATTGCATGATGTATGTCACATCACGCAAACAAACAGCACCGCCATACTAAAAAACCTAATGAGCGAATGATTTCCTTATTTTGTCAGAACAAAATGTCAATGAAATGTGTGTGTGAATATTTGTGTTATTAAGATGAGCAGAATGCTGGAGCCGTAAGTGGCTGGATGAGAACTGTACAGTATCTGTCATGATACTGTTGGCAGAAAAAAATACTTTTAAGCTTTTAGTTTTAGATTTTTCTTTAGTTTGGATGCACTGAGAATGTACAGTATTGACAGTAATACTGTATTATGTCTTAATAGATCGATTCTCTAAAAGCACAGCTTTGCCTCGGCTAGCAGAATAGCAGAGTTTATGTACAGTGACGGTTATCTGGCGTAGCCTGCAGGTGTTTTTACTTGCCACAATGAATAAATAACCCAGTTTTCTTTAGATTTATTGAATTATGGAGTGAAAGATGTTGCTCTTTCAGTATTTAGAGAGACAAGAAAAGTCATATGCCAGCCGAGTACTAGTCAATGAAGTGTGTAGAAAATTTTTTTCTTCTCCTTCGATTGTTTGTGAGTGTGTGAGAGAGCATTTCTGTCTGGTTTGTGATTGCTTATGTTGTGTTTGCAGGGGCTCTGCAGATCGAGAACAGCGAGGAGTCGGACCAGGGCAAGTATGAGTGTGTGGCGGTGAACAGCGCAGGAACACGCTACTCCGCTCCTGCCAACCTCTACGTCAGAGGTAAGATCTTCAGCCAAACCCAAAACCCCGTCCCGTTTCACCTCGATCTGCTCTCCATACAGGCTTTACCACGGCCAGGACAGGACCTGTCACTCAGCAACTCACATTTCTCTTTAATCACCCATTTGTCTTAATAGAAACATGGTTCTGCAGCGGAGAACTTCTCCATTGTTTTCCAATTTTTAATAATCAAGAAATGTTTTCCACACAGATTTTCACTCAATGAGGGAGAAGAATATTTAATCAGTTTTATTTATTTATTTAATTTATTTTATTGATTCTATATATTAATGCACAGGTAACAGTATTTGTCTAGTATATGTTACTAAAACGTTTATATACAGTAAAATTGCCACAAAGGCAATTTTGAGCAAATCTTTGAATCGGTGGATAATTGAATCTTGAATCTATTCATTGAAATGGAAATAACTAATTCACTTGAAATTAATCAAACTTCCCAACTCCTTTACTGTGTCATTTTTATTCATTTTTTCCCGTAAGCTTATCTTTACGGTTAATGTAATTTTTAAGAGCTTTTATATTCAAGATGATTATAGTTGATAGCTGAAAATTGTTTATGACATTACAATGATTATATTTTCATTATTTTTGTCCATTAGTTATCTTTGTAACATTTGTTGATTCTTGCAGAACTGTGCAGTAAAATGTGCAGACCACAACAAGTGTTAGTTGTGAAGATGTCAGCCTTCCATCAGAAAATACATATTATGCTTTATTATACTATTATAATATAAAATAAAATGTATCTTTATTATTTTTAACTTTATTATAACTTTATGTAATATTATTATTATACATATTACAGTTACAATAGAAAAAACAGCCTATTTAATTAAAGTCAGAGAGAGGTTAAAGTTAATATTACATTTTTACACTTCAGGGACAAGTGCAGAAAAATGTTAATATAGTAAAGAATATTAAATTACATAAAGAACCTTTTAATGTTGCTGGTCGTGAAGGTTTGAAATGGTGTAAGTGTTTTCAGGACATCAAAGAAAGGACCATGTTGAGACTTGCAAGCCAGATTGGAGAATCCCATTGTGGAAATTCCCTCATTAATGTCGGGATCAATTACAGCAGATTCAGAGACCGCTAACTTTTATTTAACTCCCACTTTTGCCTGGCAAGTTAAAGACCACTTCAACTTCAGACCTTTAAATATGGGGATACGTTGCTCTTTGATTGTGTGTGTGTGTGTGTGTGTGTGTGTGTGTGTGTGCGCGCACGTGTTCGATATGAAAGCAGGGGAAATGAGAAATCTTTGTCCATAAATTCTCCTGGTCTTCTTCCTCAAGCCCTCGACCAATCAGAGAGAAACTAATAAATGATGCATCGTGAAGATCATATCATGTGAATTCTCTCCGGAGCCCTTTGATCTTTACACAGTCCACACACTCTCAGGACGTGCCATTTGATGAATGACTTTTAATATATATGTTTGAGTATCTAACGCTTTATGGTGAGAGAGAGAGAGATGTTCTCATTTTGTTAGTCCATGAATTTTTCAATAGTAGTGTCATACATTTATTGATTTTCTATTCAAGGATTTATTATTGATGTCTTCAACTGTGTGTATATGTGTTTATCCTGCATTGTTATTCTATAATTAATGAGTAGGGCTGGATGATATAGCCCATAAAAAATATATGCAATATTTGATCCTTTTGGCTTACATCTCAATATTTAAGTATTTGCTTAAAATTATGTTTGTTTGTTTTTTCATTGAGAGGAATCATCAGTTTTAATCATAAAGTCATTGCAAGTAAATTAAAATGCTTAAAACAAGAAGTAAAGTACAGTAAAAATGTTGAAGTAAAAATGTAAAAAAAATTAACATGGGTTTTCACTAAATAAATGAGAAGAATATTTAATCAGTTTTATTTATGTATTTTTTTTATTATTGTTTTTTATTATAAATAATAATGCACGGTAAACAGTATTTGCCTAGGTATATATTTTTACAAAAATTCAAATTAAAGCATATAAATTGCCACACAGGCACTTCAATTAACTTTTTGATCTAATGAATAATTGAATCGCTGAATCATTGAATCTATACATTGAAATGAACAATTTGAAAGAACTGATTTACTTTCCAACTCTAAAATTGTTTTGAGACTAAGATTAAATGAGTAATGCTATTAAAACTTCTTGATGGTTATTTTCCTAGAATCTCTCATTTAAACCTCAGTTGTGTCTGGATAATCAAGCCGCATGTGCAAAGCCAACTTCATATTGCCAACAAAAAAATATTGCATATATTGTAAATATTAAATATATCACCCAGCTCTACTAATGAGGATGTTTTCTGTATGTTGTGATGTGGTTTTGTTCTTGTTTATAGTCTAATCTAGAGTCTTTCTACAGGTGTGTAAAGTTCACTGACACACACTTACATAACAGATCTCTTCTGAACGCTGTGTGTGGGCCTGTGTGTGTTTGTTTAGTGCGCTTCCTCCCCGTCTCTCTTTTACTCTTTTTTTCTCTCTGTCTTTTTTCTTTGGTTTCAACTGCAGTGAGTAGGTGTTCACACCTTTATCACTGTATATGAGAGTGATCATTCCATAATTGCTTATCCTTTCATGTGAAAGATGTGTGTGTATTCACTCTCATTCCCATGTGCAGTAACGTGCGGTGAAATCTTGTCATGGGTAGGCTGTGACCTTATCAATGTGGCATATACTGTATGTTCATATATTCATTCAGTTAATGTAGCAACCCAAGTTCATATCAGGCATCATCACATCACTGCCTGCATACAGCAAAGTCAGTCATATGTGAGGCTAATGCACAATCAAATCTAATAATCAAATTAATGGACACATCTATCTTATGACTTATACAACAAACAAATGTTTTGTGCGGGACACAGTAAGAGAGGGAGGCGGCGCGATTTCACGCAATTCTGACTTTATATCTCGCAATTCTGAGAAATAATGACAGAATTGCGAGATGTAAACTCGCAATTGTGAGATAAAAAGTCCCAATTATCTTTTAAAATGTTTTATTCTGTGGCGGAAACAAGCTTCCATACCTCCTGGCCTCTTCCTCCCATCCATCCTCCCTGAACGTGTGTAGCCTAATGTAACTAACGTGACAAATGTAACAAAATAAAAAATCCTCGACCGGCCCAAAAGTGAAGCTGCCCACCGGGAATTCTCCCGATTCTCCCGATTACCCACCCCGGGCCTGTTAACAGCCAACGCTAGGCGCCGCTAGATGCTAAGTATCGGGAAGCGTGGATTGAGTGAGAGCGAGTGGATCACGTGACATGAAGCAAGCTCGGTCTCTGCCTCAATGTTGATAATTCAAGACAGCATGAGAACTGACTGCGCATGCGCAAATCTACGTAAACTACGTTCTATGGACCAAAGAGGCACTGCTAACCTTTGCCTCAATGGCCATGGCCTCGAATTTCCTGCATGAAACAATGGTTCCCTTTCGTTGTCACTCCGAGTTACGTCGGATGACGACGAATGGGGTTTCGCTTAGAAAGCCTGTCATCTTCGAGTATATAAAACGAGCCAATGGCAATGAAATGCCATGGGTCTGCGGAATTTGCATAGCGTAAGTCCGCCCCACCCTGGGGGTATATAAGGAAGTACGCTGGCAACATGCAGATATGTTTTTCGCTTCGGAGCCAAGAGTTTTCTTCACTCCTACAAGCTATTCTGTATCATCTTCACTCTACGAGACGAGCGGCTCTTCAGTGTGTTGGTGTGACGGCGTGTTCCAGCGAGATCGCATTGCCTGCTGCTGATCTGTGCAGTGATCTGCCGACAGTGTGTGTGTTTCTCCCTGGGCGCTTCAGCACTCTGCTGAGCTTTTCCTCTCTCTAAAAGAGCTGCACGCGGCACGTCTTTTTCAAGACGGCTCGCCCGTGTATTTACTGGATGTGGGCGCGTGATTCATCTGCCTAACGGTCACGAGCGCTGTTTCGCGTGTTGGGCTGATTCACGCTCGGCAGCGCTCGTGGGTGAGTCACGTTTTCTCTGCGGGAACGTGACCATCGTGATGTTTATAGATCGAGACTCAATGATCCCCGTGTGGGTAGAGTCCCCTCTGCCACACCCCAATCTATCTCTTCCTCGAGAGGGGATACTTTGGCTGGTGGCCAGGGTGATCTGAGGGTTACAGTGTGGCATAATACCGACGAGCATTCCTCGGGCCACGCCCCCCTCCACATCGCAAACCGTGGGGCTTCCGTGTGTACCTGGTTCTTCTTAGGGACCCAGTGTTTTCATTCGGGACTCCAGCAGGTGGTGTCATGTCACTCACAGCATCACAAGGCGGGCTTGATTCCTCTGGAAATGAGGATTCGACTGCGTTGCCTCCCTCTGGAGTGTCAGCGTTAGTCGAGTCAGATCCAGAGCTGATGGCCATGCTTTCCCGGGCAGCTGAAAGCATCGGCTGGAGTGGCGCCGCCCTCCCCCCCGAGCGCTGTAGGCTTCCCGGATGTGCATCAGGACGCTTCCGGCCCGCGGGAGTCCACGTGACTTTTCGCGGCCCGCGGGCGTCCTCCGCCTTCGCTGCACTCGATCGCGTGGCGATCATGGGCTGTATGTTCTCTGTCACTATCGTGGCACAGGCATGCAGTGCTGTGTGTCGCCTTCGCCTTCGAGGCAGTGCTGACTCGGGAGTTCTGTCAGAACCGGCCGCAGTGGAACGCTAGTCCTTCCCTGGCCAACACTGACAGAACGCGGAAACTCGACCACGCCCCCTTGCTGGGACGCTATGCCTCCCATGCCCGGCTTGGTCGTTCCGCCGCGCACACTACTGACCTCGCTCTCGGGCGACATCGGTACCTGCGTGATCCTGGGTCAGGTGGTCTCCACTAGAGTGGTCCAGACATGGGCTCAGCCAGGTTGATGTGAGGGGGTCTGAGAATTCATTTTCTCAGCTCCCTCAGGTCCCAGGCTGGGCTCCTCGGCGGTGTGGTTGAGGACTGTACCCTACAGTTTTTGACCCCCCCCCAGAAGCAGACTGAGGCCTTCTGCACCGACGGTCATCCGTCCGTGCGGTCTCCTTAGTCTGCTTCCCGCCGAGGCCACCTCCATGCGGCTCCTCCCCTCGGGCCTTCACTGGCCCTGAGCAGGAGGAGGTCGCAGGAGGGCGGCGCTGCCCGTCTCCGCCCCTTAGACTGCCACGCCAGCCTAAGCAGCACTCTTGAGATGGGCAGCTTGGTCGGCGGTGTGGTTGAGGACTGCGCCCAACAGTCTTCGATCACTCCAGAAGCGGACTCAGGCTTCTGCACTGACGGTCATCCGTCCGTGTGGTCTCCTTAGTCTGCTTCCCGCCGACGCCGCTTCCATGCGGCTCCTCCCCTCGACCCTTCCCGGCCCGAGCATGAGGAGGTCGCTGGAGGCTGGCACCGCCTGTCCTTGCCCTTAGCCGGCTAACACCTGGCTAAGCAGCACTCCTGAGACAGGTAGCCTGGAGTTAGGGCTCAGTTCTTTCAGGAGCTGGTAGCAGGATCACTCCTTCCCCCGGTGGAGGGCTGGGTGAGAATCTCATTCAAAAGAACTGATGCTCTTTCTCTGAGCCCCAAGAGGCTATGGATGACAGCACGCGCCGCCCACGGGCCACGCTCCTCTCATCCCCCTCTGTCGCCAGACCCCTGCCAGAGCACGCCCCCGTGGGACGCTGGTCCTCCCCTGGCCTCCTCTGGCAGGACGCGGCTAATGACCGTGCCCCCGCACAGGGCCGCTATGCCACCCTTGCCTGGGCCGGTCATTCCGCCTCGCTGCACCTCCGACGGTACGTCTGTGGTTCGCTGGCGCAGTTTCTGGAGGCCTGGCTAGAGCCTCCTAGACTGTCCCGCCGGGTCGCGAGAACCATCAGGCTCGGCTACGCGATTCAGATCGCGCGGTCTCCTCCCTGCTTCAGGGGAGTCCGCTTCACTATGGTCGGTGGCAATGCCCCTGTCATGAGAGCGGAGGTCGCCACCCTACTGGCGAAGGGTGCGATCGAGATTGTCCCTCCAGCCGAAATGAGGTCCGGCTTCTACAGCCCTTACTTCATTGTACCGAAGAAAACCGGTGGGTTACGACCAATCCTGGACCTGCGCGTCTTGAACCGCTCCCTTAAGAAGGATGCCGTTCAAGATGCTCACGGCCAAACGCATTTTCGAATGCGTGCGGCCGCAGGATTGGTTTGCAGCGATCGACCTGAAGGACGCCTACTTCCATGTCTCCATTCTTCCTCGACACAGACCGTTCTTACGGTTTGTTTTCGAGGGGCAGGCATACCAGTACGCGGTTCTCCCTTTCGGGCTAGCCCTGTCTCCTCGCGTCTTTACGAAGGTCGTCGAGGCAGCCCTTGTTCCCCTTCGGGAACACGGGGTTCGCATCCTGAATTATCTCGACGACTGGCTGATCCTAGCTCACTCTCGAGACCAGGTTTGCGAACACAGGGACCTAGTGCTCCGGCACCTAGCTCGTCTGGGCCTTCGGGTCAACTGGGAGAAGAGCAAACTCTGCCCCGTGCAAAGGATCTCTTTTCTCGGTATGGATATCGACTCGGTCGCCATGTGCGCGCAGCTTACGAGCGAGCGCGCGCAGTCACTGCTGACTTGCCTTCGTCAGTTCGAGGGCAAGAGTGCGGTCCCACTGAAACAGTTTCAGAGGCTCCTGGGGCATATGGCATCCGCAGCCGCAGTAACGCTGCTCGGATTGCTTCATATGAGACCGCTTCAGCTTTGGCTTCGCGATCGAGTCCCGAGGTGGGCATGGCAACACGGCACGCTCCGAGTCCCAGTGACTCCGGCCTGCCGTCAGACCTTCACCCCGTGGTCGAACCTCAGTTTTCTACGGGCCGGAGTGCCCTTAGAACGAGCTTCCAGGCATGTTGTTGTATCAACGGATGCCTCCACCACGGGCTAGGGCGCCATGTGCAATGGACATGCTGCCGTGGGCTCCTGGACAGGTCCCCAACGCCTTTGGCATGTCAATTGCCTCGAGTTGCTGGCTGTACGCCTTGCCCTGCACCGCTTCCAGGCGTTGCTCAGGGGTCAACACGTACTAGTCCGTTCAGACAATACCGCCACAGTAGCGTACATCAACCGTCAAGGTGGTCTACGCTCCCGCCGTATGTCGCAACTCGCCCGCCACCTCCTCATATGGAGTCAGAAGCATCTGACCTCCCTGGCCTATTCCTCTGAGGAAGGACCTGCTTTCTCAGGGACGGGGCACCCTATGGCACCCTCATCCCGATCTTTGGAACCTCCACGTGAGGCTCCTGGACGGGACGAGGTAGGTTTGAGTACCCTACCACCAGCGGTGGTGGCTACCATCACTTCCGCTAGAGCATTGTCCACGAGACATGTCTATGCGTTGAAGTGGAACCTCTTCGTCAACTGGTGTTCTTCTAAACATCAAGAACCCACGAAATGCCCGATCAGTGTCGTGCTTTCCTTCCTGCAAGAAGGGTTGGAGCGAAGGCTGTCTCCCTCCACCCTGAAAGTGTATGTTGCCGCCATTGCTGCACATCACGACGCAGTCGAAGGTAAGTCCGTTGGAAAGCACGACCTGATCATCAGGTTCCTGAGAGGAGCGAGGAGACTGAATCCTCCCCGCCTCCTCTCGTTCCCTCTTGGGACCTCTCAGTGGTTTTAACTGCCCTGCAGAGTGCTCCCTTTGAGCCTCTGCAATCAGTGGAGCTTAAGTTCCTGTCTATGAAGACAGCGCTCCTGGTTGCATTGGCCTCCATCAAGAGGGTAGGGGACCTGCAGGCATTTTCGGTTGACGAAGCGTGCCTGGAGTTCGGGCCGGCTAACTCTCACGTGATCCTGAGACCCCGGCCTGGATATGTGCCCAAGGTTCCCACCAGGTGGTGAACCTACAAGCGCTGCCTTTGGAGGAGGCAGACCCAGCCTTGGCACTGCTCTGTCCAGTACGCGCCTTCCGTGCTTACGTAGACAGAACGCAGTGCTTCAGGACCTCTGACCAGCTCTTTGTCTGTCATGGTGGGAAGCTGAAGGGAAAGGCTCTCTCCAAGCAAAGGTTGTCTCACTGGATAGTGGACGCCATTGCTTTGGCTTACCAGCAGCAAGGTCGACCATGCCCCCTTGGTGTGACGGCCCACTCCACCCGGAGTGTGGCATCCTCTTGGGCTCTAGCGCATGGCGCCTCGCTAACAGACATTTGCAGAGCTGCAGGCTGGGCGACACCTAACACATTCGCGAGATTCTACAATCTCCGAGTGGAGCCAGTTTCTTCTCATGTACTCGCATCAACTAGCCGGTATTAGATTCTGCTCAGGTGTCTTCGCTTGCTCGCCATTCCTCTCCACGGACGGGATACGTGCGATATTCCTCAGGTGAGCCTCATAAGCCCTGAGTCTCCTCCAGCACTGACGACGTCAACGCCAGAGTTGCCACCGGCAGCTTTCGCGCTTGGCTAGGTGCCTCCATGTGCATGGTTCCCCCTCTGGGCGACCCCCACATGTGTATTTCCACTGTAAGCCTCTCTGAGCATGTGTCTTTCCCTTGGCAAGCCACCTTGCCACCCCTGGGGTTGAAATATTCCACCTGCGGCTGGATACCCCAGTGTTCTCCATATGCAGCCCTCCGGGGTCATATGTGTATTCCAAGTCCCCCCCTTCGGGTTGGGCATGATTGCATATTTCCACTGAGATATGCTTCCCAGTGTACCTTGGTTTAATCCTGTGTTAAGTAGGAGTCCTTCGTCCGTGCCAGTCTCACGACAGGGAGCTCACACTTACGCAGGGCACTGGAAGACAGTCGGGAGGTGGCGTGATTACACTGGGAACCCCATTCGTCGTCATCCGACGTAACTCGGAGTGACAACGAAAGGGAACGTCTCGGTTACGTATGTAACCCTCGTTCCCTGAGTAGGGAACGGAGACGTTACGTCTCCCTGCCACTTCCGCTGTACCGCTGGGAAACGCCTGAGTTCAGTCTCGGCTCCTCAGCGAAGACATATCTGCATGTTGCCAGCGTACTTCCTTATATACCCCCAGGGTGGGGCGGACTTACGCTATGCAAATTCCGCAGACCCATGGCATTTCATTGCCATTGGCTCGTTTTATATACTCGAAGATGACAGGCTTTCTAAGCGAAACCCCATTCGTCGTCATCCGACGTAACGTCTCCGTTCCCTACTCAGGGAACGAGGGTTACATACGTAACCGAGACGTTTTAGGAGCAAACAATGGCAAAATGAGTATATTATATGTGTATTCCTGAAAATCTTTGTTACAAAATTAATATTTGGAATAAAATAAATGCAATTAATAATGTGGTGAATTAATAAAGCTCTTGGAATTAATAAATGTAATGTCAACATTTCCTTTGGTGAGGCACTGCCTACCCTGACCGCACGTCCCTGCCCATGTGCCTTATCACACTGAGACACTCAAGCACTGTTGAGGGTCCTGCATCATGCTTCTTCTGTGTTTGTTTATTTGTTTGTGTGTGTGTGTGTGTGTTTGTGCCTTTGTAAATTGGGAGGTTTAGGCAGAACAATGCAAAACAATTATTTTCTTACTCAGTATTTTTGTCTTGTTTTTCAGAACAAATATTTAAGCATTCTTAAATCTAGATACATTTACTTGAGAAGCAAAATGACTTCTTTCTTTTAGACTACATAATTATTTTGAGTGCTACGATAGTCACTGTGTTGAGGACCAAAACCCATTAAACATGCTAGTCTTTCTGTCAGGACGTCGTAAAGCGGCATTGATTATTGTCCACTATGGCACACTATACCAGATAAGAACTCAATTCAAAGGGAAAAGTTTATTTTTCTGACTCCACTGGCAGAAATGTGCTTTTTTTTTTTTTTACTCACTTAAATGTATATACATTACATTTTTCAGAGAGCAAGACTTCAGTCATTTTGCTTCTCAAGTAAATATGTCTTTATCTAAGAATTGTTAGATTGTGATGAAAAACAAGACAAAAATTCTAAGTAAGAAAAAAAAATTGCGGTCGAAAGAGATTGCAGATACTATATGTTACTTGATTAATTTTGTGCACACAGGTGTACGTAAAACAATTCATAACATAATGTTGTTGTTTTTTTATTCTAGAAATGCTAAATGTTTTCCTGTAGGGTTTGGGTTAGTCTATAGTTCTTATATTTGTCACTAAGGTTATAGTTACCATCACAGTAATGCAAGAACGCATGTTAAGTATACGCTTGCAATGCATCGGCATTCAAATCTGACCTGTATGTTATGCATAATCTGTCATAAAATACACCTTGATTTATAATACAAGAAATCTAGAAATGAATGAATGCACGAGTGTGTTTTGGTGCTGTTGTCGTCTCCATGTTCTCATCTCTCTTTTATGGATAAGCGGAATATTTGCCTGTTTTACTCTCTCTGTTTGTGCTTGTTTTAATCCTGCTCTCTTCTCTTTTGTTTCCCTTCCTCCATCTTCATCACACCCTGCCATCCAAAATCAATCCACTCCTCACTCTCAGACCAGCAGGAAGGTGCGTTCTTTTCACTATCTCTCCTCCTACGCAGAGGGTCGGCGGATGGGAGGCGTGTGTCCCCCTGCTGGCAGCTCCTGTCCCGCCGTGTGCCAGTCTCTCTGGAGCTCTGAATCTCTGACACTGTCCTCTCCCTTACAAACCCATGCATGCTGCTGGCTGCCTCACATTTCAGCCTGCTCTTCTTCTTTACGTTGCATGTGTCAGAACTGTGGATGTTTTGTTTTTTTCAGACATTTGTAAAAAGCCCTACAGCAACTTCAGGGATCTTTTAGGCTGTTTTCACACTTCGATTGCTCTGTCTAAACCTGAGATCGATGCATTGTGTTTTTTGGCTCCAAACCAATCTTTTGTTTCGTTCAGCCATGCTTTTCTTTTCTGCCAAATTACATTCATGCCAATTACAAATTATGCTAAGGTCCGTACAAAATATCCATCTGGCTGTTTTTTAAATTAAGTCAGATTTGGTTTTGATGCACTCCTGAGTTGATTTGCTTCGTATTTTTTGGCTTTTAACAGCAGTACTGAGTACTAGTGGCAACAGTTTATCATTATAGCAAAGTAATGACTCTTTACTAAAACTTAACATGCACAGAATGACACTTTGTGTCGATGCAGTGGTTGCATCGCAAAAGATGGGAACAGTTGAAGTGTGAAAACACCCTTTGAGTCATGTGGATTTCTTCCAGTTATTTGGCTCGTATTAAGTATTTTTATGTACTTGTTTACAGAAGTTTTTCTTGCATGAAAAGTAGGCATTTTGTGCAGCGTAGTCTGGTCTTGTTTGCGGAAACGGAGGATAACAGCATCATTCTTTCTAAATGAACAGGGTGATTTGTTGTTGTTCAAAGCTTGAACTCAGAGGTCAAAGAGCAATCAGAGGATTTCAACCTTAGCTTAACGGATCAGACCTGTTTATAAACCAGTTCAAATTTCAAAGATGGCAGCAATTCCTCTGCTCCTTCTTCAGAGGAGTTACGCCAGCGAACTGCCACAAAGCCTTTTGAGCTCTCAAGTATTTAAGCTGGCTAAAGCAGCTTTCATTGTTTGTTTTGGAATCAGCCATTTGGTGAGGACTCCCGATGTGGAGAACAATACAAACAGTCAGCAAGTAAGAATGCAGAAAGCAAAAGATATTTTCCTCTCCAGTTGTTTGTTTAAAAGAGAGTTATTATCCTTCCAAAAACCCGAAGTGGTTGAACCAGGGCATTCTGTACATAATCACAGAAACAAGCTGTTTCATTTAGACAAGAACATTGATTGACATTGACAAATTAGCTTCCCTTCTGAATGGGAACTCGCACTCATAGTGTCCTCTAATAGGACGCAGTGTCTCGTTCCCCTTCTCAGGGAACCATCTAAGTCATGTGCTACAAAAGTCCAGAAACCAGAACACTCATTTGAAGAATATAACATCAAGAACATTCAAATAACCATATAGCCACCAATTGTTCTTGATAAGGAGGTTCTGGTTGGGTTAATGTGTCCCAGGTTTCTGGCAGCCGTTTCTAGGTCACCCGATCTCTATGATAATTATCTCTACAGGTCTTCATGTCTTAACGCATTCTTCACTTTATGTGGCCTTGGGCGAGATATCTTCAGCGCAGTCTCTCTCATTGGCTCCTGCAGAGCACAAATAAGACATGCTAACATAAATAATCGCCGTAGTCTTAGTTTTAAATTCTCTTGTTAATTATATTGGCGTATCTGTCTATATATAAATGAGACAGCAGAAGATGCCACATGTATGAGATAGCAAATGAGATATAAATATATAGTTTATTTATGTATTTTTTGTAGATGCACTTATATCAGTATATGTTGTAGTACCTAATAAAGCCAGTGATGGTGGTTGAACAAAAATTCACATTCAGTGAGTGTTCATTTTGGACCCTGACTTCACGTTGTTGTTGTTTTTTTTGCTTTGTTTTTTTCGGCTTATTCTCCAGTATTTGTATAGGACTTTTATTTTGAGTTGATTGAGTCTGTAAAGCACAGCTTTGATGCTGATTGGAGACTGATTCTACTAATCCACCTCAGACCAGAAGATTTGCAACAAGTTTGCAGTCCAGAAAACGGTGTAAATGTAGTGATGTCTATCCCTGACGGCAGAAACATTGGCAGGATCAGGAGATCGCCTGTTGTGGAATCCCTCTCTGATCACAGCTTGTTACAGAGAGTTATCCAATCATGTTGTTTTGTTTTTTTCCTCTATTGATCAGACAAAGCTATAAAATTGGATTCTTTGCACTATTTTGTTCATTCTTTGATGCATTCGTTTGAATTATTTATTTATTTATTTATTGGTGTTTTATTCTATAGGTCACACATGCATGCTCTCTTGACTATCGCTGATTTGTGCTTTTTTGCTTCATGCGTGCATGGCCATTGATGTGCTTTGGATTGTGTGTGTGTGTGTGTGTGTGTGTGTGTGTGCGCGCGCCTGTGAAATTGCTTGTGCATTGAATAAAGCCCAGTTACCTCCCTCTCCTGCAATCACCTCTCCATTAAAACAATGCTCTTTCTCTCTCTCTTCACCTAAAATTGCATGCGTGTCTGCATGTCTAACTGCAAGCTTTCATTGCTCTGCTATCTCTCCCAGCAATACTTCTCACGAGATCAGTCACTAATGTCAGTTCCGCCCATTCTCTAACCTCACCGCGGCCACTGGCATCGCTCACGCCGGTCTGTTTTACTAGCCAGCAAAGACTTCTCAAATTTTCTTAACAACCTCTAACTGAGAGAAACTCTTGCCATCATGTCATGACCATCTCTCATGTCCATGGGTAACATCATCCTCTCTATGTACAGTGACTAACGTGGATTAATGTGATGTCTCTCTTATACTATTACACCTGCAGGCATTCCTGCCCAACTAACAAACTTAACTCAATCTCAAAAGTCCAAACTCTGCGCTCATCTCTCAAAGATGACGATTATTACGGCCACCCCTGGCCATGTCCAGTACAGAGCAGACCCCATAAGCACAATTTGCTCAGTGTTTACCTGACTTGAGTCAATACATTTTGCAATAAATATTGATTTACTGTACCTGAACCACAGCAATATGTTCAGATTACACACACACAGAAAAGAAACAGAGTCATAACCAAATGTTTTTTTGTCTTAACTAGCCACAATCATACAAGATGCTTGTCAGTTTGTCAGTTTTCATTTTTGTTTGTGTACAGTGGAATCTTATTGGTTTTAAGTCTTACTCTACACATTTGATTTGCTTTGGGGTTTTATTTCATACGGCACATATTGTTTTACTTTCAGCAAGGACAGATTTGTCACATATAACCTGGTTTGGTGTTCTGGGTAGTGTGAGTTTGCTTATTTTCTTGTATAACACATGGCCAAGAAGCCGCTCTAGATGCACACAGTTAAATCTCACCTGATAATGCCGAAAATGAACACTACTCTTATAAACCATTTAAAATGTGTGCGTGTGTGAAAAAGAGACATCTTGAGTTTATTTTTGGAGTTTGGGTGGTACTGTAGCTAGTTCCCTACTTTCCAGAAATTGCATTCAAGTCAAATAAACACTGAGCATTTGTTATCCTCTAGCCCCACACTTTCCTCGGTCATCCGCAATAATTACCTGTGTCTGGAAATAATGACAAGGAAATTAACAGGTAATGGTCAGATTTGGAAGTGAGTTGGAGTCTCTCAGAAGTGAGACTTGTTTATCCGTGAAATATAAGCAATGTCTGACCGCAGAGCTCCCTGTTAAACTCAGCTGCCATCTGCAAACAATTCCACTTTATACACGGAGAGACATTGTAAAAGATTGGTTTATTAGCAATCTCTCCATGGACTCTCTCAGACGGCTTCTTCCATGAAGTCTGCAGAAAATGCTGCTCTTTTATGGGAGCTCTGCAGATTCACAGGAGCGTTTGCTGTGTCTTCAGTGGGCAGGATGGTTTGGCTTTGGCTGCACACCAACTCAATGTGTGTAAAGGGTCTCAATCTTCTGCTGCCAAATTATGCTGTTCTTGATCCAAGTGAGATGCATTTCTTTGCAAAAAAAAAAAAAAGAAAATAAAAAGTTTACAGTTTTACTTCTGAGCTTCTTCATGCCATTATTTAAATACACAAATGTGGCATATGAAAATATTTTTTTTACAAGAATTTTCTAAATAAACATTTGTCGGCAAACTATAAATATAATTTTCTTTTATGATTTGGGGGGAAGATATGCAGAATTTTGGAAAACTCAGATCTGACAGTCTCATTGATGACTGACAGCATAATCAAATTAGCTTTAATATTTAATAATTAAACATACAAGGGGTAGTGAAGATGTAGAACTTTATAAATGACTGAATTTTGTAGAAAGTTCAGTTAAATCTGACTTTTCAGAGTCTGTTTCCCATTTTATATCTATGAAACGATAAAGGAAATGTGCGCTATACTGCTAAGCTATCAGTCACATTGATGAGAAAGTCTAAAGTTCAAATCTGAGACGTGACATTCGCCTGTCTGCGTCTCTTTGAAGCTCCTGAGTGTCTGTCAGTCCAAGATAGTGTGGCAGGGACTGGCAATGTAGAAAAAAAGCATTGCACACCTCAGTGAGACTGGTCTTTAGAAATGATTTTGTGACCAGTTGTGGTTGAGGTTGCTCATTGTCTGCATTTTTACTGTGTATTTGTGATGCAAAGAGAGTTAATTTAGTGACATAACAGTAAATAGCTTGCCAGCACTTTGAAAGAAATCAAATTTGATGAGACAATAAGGAAACTCGACTAAAGAGCCAAAAAATCCTTGAGATGCATTTACTGTCAAAAACACTCTTATCTGATGAATACTTAGAATATTAAGGCTCTCCGCTCTATTCCCTTGAATTAGTTTGGCTTTTGTCCATTCAGATGAATCAGTCAGAGAGCTAATTCATATATTATATCTCTCACATTTTCAAATAAAGACTTTATATCCTAGAGGTCAATGGTGTATATCCAGAGCCATGCCCTCCTGTATCTGCGTTCTGCTTCTAACATCATCTGCGCTCCTCCAACAGTCCGGCGAGTTCCGCCACGTTTCTCAATCCTGCCCACCAATCACGAAGTGATGCCGGGCGGCAGCGTGAACCTCACCTGCGTGGCGGTGGGCGCTCCCATACCCTATGTGAAGTGGATGAGGGGTGAACAGGAGCTAAACAAAGATGAGGAGATGCCCATTGGCCGAAATGTGCTGGAGCTCACCAACATCCAGCAGTCGGCGGACTACACCTGTGTGGCTATATCCTCTCTGGGCATGATCGAAACCACAGCTCAGATCATGGTCAAAGGTAAGAGACGTTTAGCCTCAGGATCTACTTCATCTTTGCACTTGTATGAAACGTGCTTAATAAGCCCTATTCGGATGGTAAGTGTTTCTCGCATAGATGTCCGTAAAAATAAATTTGCATGGCACCTCAGTGATAAAACTCAAGCATTCGGATGGAGTATTCTCGAGTTTTGTGATTGTATGAACCCAGCTCACGTGGTCAGTCGCAGAATTGTCTACTGTAAATAAAATGTCATATGCTTGGAATAATAAGAATAAATTCATATTTCATTTAATATTAGGAGAATTATATCCTATATATCATGTGGAAGATAGATGCGCTATAGTAAAACGGTTTTCTGTCTTTTATCTCAAAATGATGGATGTCATTTTAAAAATACGGATATTAGCTGAAATAATTTAATACATTATTTAAATTTTTTGTGTATATAATTGTGGATATAATAACGGCCCATTTCAAATGTTTACGTGCTTTTCTTCTCTTTCTTCTTTGAGCGGTGATGAGATATCGTTCTTGTAAATACTTTCCAGCATTTCAGTAATAAAAGTTTAGGCTACATCTTTAAAATGCATCTAAATTACAGTGAAGTGCAACCGTACGGTGCTCGGCAGTGGTCAAAAAGGATTTAAACAGTGAATTTTAAGTGATCTCTTCTTGTGAACTTTTGTGATTTAGACGGCAGTTAAATTACCACACGACCTAGGTAGAAAAAACAAACAGTTTTTCTGAAGAAAAAAAAACAGTAGGTAATTCAGCCGTGGATTTTTAGACGAGTGATGGGAGAAAAACAGACATTCTCGATTCAGACGGCAATAACATCACAGACCCTGCAAATGTTGAAAATACCTTATGACCCCATGAGAAACAATTACCGTCCGAATAGGGCTATAGTTCTCATACTGTATATGATTAAAGATACACTACTGTTCAAAAGTTACTGCTGTATCTGAAAACAGTACAAATACAGTAAAAAAAGTATAGTATTGTGAAATATGTTTTACTATTTAAATAATTGTTTTTGGTTTATTACTAGGCATATTACTAGGATATTGGCTGTTTATTAGTACTTATAAAGCACATATTAATGCCTTATTCTACATGATCATATTCTACATCCCTTAATCTACACAATACCTAAACTTAACAACTACCTTACTAACTATTAATAGTTATGAGTTTGAGGCAAAAGTCGTAGTTAATAGTTAGTTAATAGTGAGAATTGGACCCATAACTAAAGTGTCACCCTGTTTTCTATATGAATAGCCTATATTTTAAAATGCTCAACAACAGTTCTGCATAATACATTTTTTCAGGATGCTTTGATGAATAACGTTCAAAATAACAAGTATTTATTGAAACAGAAATCTTTTCTAATGTTATACATTTTGTTACTTTGATCAATTTAATCCATCCTTGCTAAATTGCGAATCAATTATACATAACACATTTGCACCCACACAAATGAGAAATGTATTGGAGTAAACATTTTAATTTGCTTTTCAAAAACATTTATTTTCACATAAAGTAGTCATATTGCAAACAAATTCTACTCAAATGCAGTAATGAAGTATGCTTGGTAGCATTAACTTAAAGAAATAAATTGCCTTTTTTAATCTTTGTCCCCGAGTGATCCATACAGCTGGCATTGATATCAGTTGTGTACTTAAAGTTTGTGATTATCTGTGATTATCTAGAATCGCCTCATCAATGTTTCATCAGGACTGAAATGTGATGAGGAGATCTCTCTCCTCCTTTTTTCCGCCTTGACAGAGTGAACAAAATCTCTGCGCTCCCAATGATCATTAAGGATTATTTTAGGGCTGTTGCGTGATAATGAATCTATTCGAAACGTTTCATTGTCCCAAATTTTATCATTTTAAACACCTGCGTTAAAGAGCGCACTCTCAGTACTACTGTTCTGTGAAATCCAGAAAGAGGAAACTAAACCACTTCGCAACATCCTATAGCTACAACATTAAACTGCTGTAAATCACTCCAAACTAGGGTGACCACCATCAAACAAACCAAATGTGGGACGATTATAAGTTTGTGTGGGACAATGTGGGACAAAAACATAACCTGAAACTGTTATATAATGTTTATCTAACTTAACCCTCAGATGGTCCTCGGTCACTTCTGACTGAATAATTTTCTGTTTTGAATTTTAAAAAATCACAGCTTCATCGGAAGGTTATGATACTTGGTGACTTTTATGGCATTAGGTATGTGAATACAAAAAAAAAATTATTGAGGTCATGATCCGAGCATGCTAAGTGGTCATAAAAAATGTATTCACGATTTTGGTCTTCGGTCAAAAATGACCCCCATAGGAAATGAATGGGAAATTGACAAAAACACAAAAATTCTCTACAAATCGGCCACGATGCAGAAAAAAAAGTGCTCAGCAATGAAGGGGTGAAACTCTAAAACATCAAGAGTGAAAAACATAACATAATTAATAATTATAATATATATATATAATTAATATAATAATTATTAAAATTATTAAAATAATAATTAATAAAATGTTATAAACCTTGGCAAAAAGTATTATTTGAGAATTTCTAAAAAAAAATACATTCAATCCACATCTTAAAAGTAAGTAATTTGGTCCAAAAACAACTAGAATTCACAAGCATCTCCATTTAGAGCTATACAGGCATCTCGTGGTAAACCCATGCAATAACATGATTTATTTAATTTTATGTTTAATAAATTTATTTATTTATTTATTTTATTTTATTTTTTCTGAAAGCCTAGTCTCTATTTTAACCGAAAATACTGCATATAAAAATAAATAAAAATAAATAAAAATAAAAATAAAAAAATCATTATTTTCAATGGCAAAAAATGGACTATAAATATTGCATAAATATTAATAAGTTCAATCAAATTGTTTCAAAATACTAAATTAAAAAGAATAAATATTATAGAACAAAAATAAATTGCATTGGTTTTTACTGGGATGGAGGAAGTTTCATTTTTAGGTGTCCGGTCACTTCTGACCGGGAAGGCCCTGAGTGTGACTGCTAAACGAAGACCATCAGAGGGTTAATTAAAAAAACTATTCTGCCTTTCAGCTGATAAAAATGCTTTGTTCTTTAGTCCCTTCCAGAAAACACCATTACATCACAATGCAACATAACATGTCTTTATTTTACATGTCATTCAGGAGGTATCATGCAGATCACTATTTTTCAAACAGTTCTGACCAAGTCCAACTAAAATCCAACAAAATAAATAATGAACAAATAAAATATAAAACAACATGAAATTAGATAATTGACAGTCTTATATATTAAGAATATATTAAACCAAAAACTTTTGGTTTTTAGAGAGGATGTGAATCAAAACAACCACATCAGGCAACAAGTTGATAAATTCTGTTAAATTTACATTTTAATTCATCAAATTATCCATTTGTTTTCTGACAGGGAACACATGTAACGAATCACCGCTCCACATTTTGATTGACAACCCACTAGTGACCGTGTTTACTCCTTTCCTTTCAACCATTGGATAGGATTTTTAAAAAACGGCTGTTGTATTTGTACTTCTGATGAAGCGCTGTTAAATATAGGTGAAAAACTACGCCGCAAAACTAATAAATAAAATGCTTTCTTAAAAAGGCAAAAGAACACATGCACGTTTTCTTAATATGATAATTAAAAACCAATAGACTGATGAAAATGCGGGACATTTTCTCAATATGTGACGTGCGGGACAAGGGGTGAAAATGCTGTGCGGTTCAACACAAAGCGGGACGGGTGGTCGCCCTACTCCAAACACCAAACAGCTCTCTCTTAAAAACTTCTTACAAAGTGTACTGTGTTACTGTACTGATTCTTCTGAGCTCTCCATTAGTCGGTGAAACGGCAAACTGTTATCGGTGTATCTAGAGAGGTGTTGAAAATAAAGAATTTAGAGTAGCAGAATTTGATCTGGATTCAGGCAAATGGAGTCGAGTTACACCATTAGCATTGATTAAAGCATTTCGAGTGTATCTGGCATGGGTATTTCTCACTGCTCTGCTCTGCTCTGCCGTCATGCATTATCATGTTAGCTGAGGTTAATATCATGTGTTTTGGGATTTCTGCTATAGCAGCTGTGGTGCTTTAAGCCTCCTAAAAAGGTTTTGGTGTGTTTTTCTGTCCTTTTCCACTCTGCTGCTGCTTATTCGAGGTGATTTGTTTGGATTCTGACAGCTGTCCAATTGCATATTGCACAAAAGTTGTTTAGAGTCAATTTCAGAAGCTTTATGACAGTACAGGCATTTTTCAATTCGCCTGTGGAAATAGGATGAACTGACTGATCTAGTCTATGAGACACAGAACAATCACAAGAACAGTGTTTAACACAGCACATTTTTCTACATTCATCTTAAATGCCAGGTCATTACCACATATCTGCCCTGAGAAATGTCACAGACAGGCCAATATTTGCATTCATTTGGCATATGTTAGCATGTCAGAACATGTGTATTAGTAGCAGAAACACTGAGATATTTAAAATACAAGGACTAAAAATGCCTGCATAGTGAACAGTTAGATTTTTCTATTATCTAACATTTGATACCAGTTTATTTGAACCAGTGTTATTTACTTGAGTATTTATTAATATTTTTAATTAGCTTTTATTTTTATACTTTTAGTAATTTAGTTTTGTGCTTTTGTCATTTTTATTAGTTTTTGATTTTTTTAAATATTTTTATATAGCTTTATATTTACAGTATTTAGGTTTTAGTAATATTAGTACTTTATTACCCAGGCAATAAAGCACTTTTCTTTTAAGTTTAAGGTTATTTATCTAATATTTTTTTATTAAATTAATATTTAACTAAATGTTTACAGCTTTATTTCAGTTACTATTTTTAATAGTTTTACGTAGTTAACATAAAATTGAAACAGTGAAGCACTATATAATATAAGATAGTGACGGACTAATTATTTAAAGTGCATTCTTTATTGTGTTAGGATCTTTCATTATTGTTCATTATTTACAGCTATGTGTGTACTGTGAGGATAATTGGATTTTATAGGTATCAAATATAAGTGTTCAGATTGAAAAAAGTACATTAATTAACAGAACACTGTGTTTTAAATAAAAATAAATAAAAATCCCATTGAACATCTATTCTGGGGGCAAATACTGCTACTTAATTAAACAAAAGTATGTGTTTCTGTTGTGTTTGAGATATAAAAGGTATAAAGGTCTAATTTGCTGTTAAAATATTGGGCCTGAATTCACCTTAATTAATTAAAGAAAACACATCACACTGCCCTTTTTGAGTCACTCTAGATCAGGGTGCAAAGCTCAGTTCTTGGACGGCCACATCCCTGCAGAGTTTAGCTTCAACCTTAATTAAACGCACTTGATCCAGCTAATTCATTCTTTCAGGCTTATCTAAATCGAATGATCGAATTACGGGTAAGTGTGTTGGAGCAGTGTTGGAAGTAAACTTTTAGTAAAGGTGTGCAGTCCTACTCTATAAGACCTTCTGTAGCTCCGCCCCTTTTCAGCGCTGCACTCGTTGTCTTTTGACTTCCGGTCTGTATTTTCACAGCGAATTTTCGTGTTTATTAATGAACGGCTCGTTTTAAAATCTTCCCGGTCGACTGACATTTGTTAAGTCATCTGCTTTAAACATTACAGTCCTCATGATAACTTTCGTAACTTTTACATGAAGTAAATCCACTTCAAAAGCTAATTACTCCTGGACAGCAGCGCCATAGAGATATACAGAGCAACCGCAAAAACGGAAGTTAAAAGACAATATTTTAAAGATGGCGGCGCATAAGGTCTATATGTTGTCTGTTTTCCAATAGTATGCATTTTTACAATCAAAATTGTCAAGGAACTAAATATGTTTATTCATGTTTCTCAGCTCTGCCCCGCCCCCCGACCTCTCTGATCGTCACAGAAACCACCGCCACCAGTGTAACTCTAACATGGGATTCCGGCAACCCCGAACCCGTGTCGTACTATGTGATTCAGTACCGGGCCAAAGTCTCGGACAACGGTTTCCAGGAAGTGGACGGAGTTGCTTCCACGCGCTACAGCATCGGTGGGTTGAGTCCTTACTCCGAGTACGAATTCCATGTCATGGCGGTCAATAACATCGGGCGTGGGCCGCCCAGCGGGACGGTAGAGACACGCACCAGCGAACAGGCCCCGTCGTCTCCTCCGCTGCACATTCAGGCCCGGATGCTGAGCGCCACGACCATGCTGGTGCAGTGGGAACCTCCCGAAGAGCCCAACGGACAGATACAAGGATATCGAGTGTATTACACGTCTGATCTGCATTTCCCGATCAGTGCGTGGCAGAAACACAACACAGAGGACAGCAGCCTGACCACTATCTCCGGCCTGGTGCCTGACATCACGTACGGGCTCCGCGTGCTGGCGTTCACCTCTGTGGGAGACGGGCCGCCTTCTGACCCCCTGCAGGTGAAAACACAGCAAGGAGGTGAGATGTGTGCTTATATAATACATTGTATTTTTTTTTTCTTTATGGTCGAATTGATATCAGTGTGTGCTGAGAAAAGACTCCAAATGAAGATCATTTGAAGACACACTACAAAAGATGGATTCAAAAGTCAATAATGGTATAATGTAAAAGGTTCTAAATCGAACCTTAAAAGGGTTCTGTCATGGGATAATTTTTATGGATTTAGTTTCAATTCATTAATCTGGTAAACTGGTTTTTAATTTTTGTTAAATTTTATGAATTAAACAGCCCGTAAACTTACTTTATCACTAGAAAAAAATTAAATAACCCATGAAACATGAATGTATTATGCAATAATTTAAGACATTTTTCATTATATAGAACCTTTTTAGTATAAAGTGTTCTTTAAAACTGTGTCAAGATCCCTAGGGTTCTGTATATAACCTATTTGAAACTTTCTTTTCTCTCGAGGCATCGACAACACAGCTGACACAGGTAAATACACGTGCTAGAAGAGTTTTTGTTTTGTTTGTTTCTGGTCCTGCTTCGGATGCCACGATGCCATCAAGCTGTATCTCTGGTCGTAATCAGTCCTTCTGACCAATCAGCGTTCATTAGCAGAATGCTAGTGTGTTATGGGCAACAACAACTCAACCTGTAAGAAATCGAAAGGACATAAGTACTCGTTCATTCAACTTTCGACATATAAGCTTGTTACTGACCCTCAAAAAATTAACTCTGTCTTTTCCTCCTTTTACTCCAGTCTTTATTCTTCTCAACCTCCTTCTGATGCTTCTTTAATGGAGTCTTTTCTACAAAATTTAAATATACCCACTATTAATACATTAACAGAGGAAACATTAGATTTACCTCTCAGGCTAGATGAAATTACCACCTGCATTGGTCTCATGCAGTGTAGTCTCGCGTAGCCAGACCTTCCGTGGGCGTGACGTCTGAGGCTGAGACTACATGCAGTGTAACAAGGCTCCAGGGCCGGATGGCTTCCCCTTAGACTTTTATAAGAAATTCTCAGCGCAGTTAGCCCCCTTATTGTTGGATATGTATGTGGAGTCATTTGAGCAAGGTTTTCTTCCAGCCTCATTAAATCAAGCATCTATCTCCCTTCAATTAAAAAAAAATAAAGACCCAACTTTATGTAGTAGCTATAGACCTATTAGTTTATTGAATGCTGACATTAAGATTCTAGCGAAGGTGCTGGCAAAGCGCATTGATGCATGTCTTCCTGATATTATTTCTGAGGATCAGACCGGCTTTATTAGGGGACGTCAGATGTCATCTAATATCCGGCGATTGCTAAATATACTTTTTAGTCCATCTCTGTCTAAGACTTCTGAAATGATAATCTCTCTTGATGCTGAAAAAGCATTTGACCGTGTGGAATGGAATTATTTATTCACTGTATTAGAAAAGTTTGGCTTTGGGCACAATATTATTTCATGGATTCGACTCCTATATTCGGCTCCCTCTGCAAGTGTTAAAACTAATGCTGATAGTTCATCATTCTTTCCTCTTTCCCGTGGGACACGGCAGGGTTGCCCTCTGTCCCCTCTGCTCTTCGCTTTAGCTATTGAGCCACTTTCTATCGCCTTAAAAACATCTTCGTCTATATGCGGGATCCAAAGGGGAGGCACAGAACATTGTGTTTCTCTCTATGCTGACGACTTGTTGCTGTATGTACAGGATCCAGTTGGCTGCGCCAACAAGATTATGCATTTGCTTGACAACTTTGGCTCTTTTTCAGGTTACAAATTAAACTTTACCAAAAGTGAATGTTTCCCCATAAATGACGTGGCTAATTCAGAAAAGCACCCTACCTTTTAATTTTTCACCTTCAGGGTTTAGATATTTGGGTGTAAACATTTCACACTCTTTCAGTTCTCTCCTTAAGAATAACTTTACGAATTTGGTTGATCAAATTAAACTAGATTTAAAACGTTGGGACAGCCTACCCCTTTCTCTTGTTGGGAGAGTGGAGACCATTAAAATGAATGTATTGCCGCGACTTTTATTTCTCTTCCAGTCTCTCCCTCTTTTTCTACCTAAATCTTTTTTTAAGTGTCTAGATAAAATCATCTCCTCATTTATCTGGGCTGGTAAAATTCCTAAAGTGAATAAAATTATCCTGCAACGAAATAAACGTGATGGAGGTCTAGCTCTGCCTAATTTTCTTTTTTACTACTGGTCCGCCAATATTTCTACGATTTTTTTGTGGTGTAATGCGCCGGAAGCTAACTGGTGTAGTCTAGAGGCTGCTACTTGTCTTTCCTCTTCTCTTCCTGCACTTGTCTTTGCTCCTTTGTCTATGCGTCCTTCCAATTATACTAGAAATCCTATTGTGCTATCAACTCTAAAAATCTGGAAACAATTTCGACAACATTTTCGGTTGGAGTCACTATCTGTTTTAAGTCCTATTTGCAACAATCACTTGTTTTTACCTCCAGCTATTGATCACACTTTTAAAAGATGGAAAGATAAGGGTATGGCCTGTTTTTCAGATCTTTTTATTGATAATTATTTTGCCACATTCACCAATCTTATGTCCAAATTTAACCTGCATACTACAGGCTTATTCAGGTATTTTCAACTCCGCAATTTTGTTAAGACTAACTTCCCTAGTTTCCCTCAATTACCAGAAAAATCTCTGGTTGAGAATTTATTGTCAGCCCCTACAGGTGGTTGTCGTATATCCTCTGTCTACGCCATGTTACTCTCTTCTAATACGTCTTCTCTCTCCTGCCTAAAGATGACTTGGGAAAATGAGATGCAAACTAAGTTTTCGGAAGAGCTATGGTCTGAGGCCCTTGCTAGAGTTAATTTCACTTCTGTATGTGCTCGGCTAAGTCTGATTCAGCTAAAAGTCTTTCATCGAATTCATCTTACTAAAGCTAAACTCCATAAATTGTTTCCAGAAACAGAAGACTCCTGTATCAGATGCTCATTTTCTCCTGTTGATCACACCCATACATTCTTTAGCTGCCCAAAACTGGCCTCATACTGGTCTTCTTTTTTTGACTTCATGTCTAGAGCTCTGCTTATTTCTCTATCTCCATGTCCTCTAGTCGCCATCTTTGGTGTGTCTCACTCGTCATCCATCACGAGACAGAAAGCAGATGTTATTGCTTTTGCTTCTCTTATTGCTAGAAGGTGCATTTTGTTGCATTGGAAGTGTCCAACCCCCCCCCTCCTACTACCTCTTGGTTAAAGGATCTGATGTCATTCCTTTCACTTGAAAAATTGAAATATTCGACTCGGGGCTCAACGGGTACATTTTATAAAACTTGGAACTCTATTTTAAATCTTTACGACTCTGTATCCTCTCTAGATCCTGACTTAATTATATAATGGTTGAGCAAGTGTATTGTTTTATTATTTTATTTATTTTTTATCAGTTGTAGAGACTGCCGGTATTTTCTAAATCCTCCTGGGTGGGTGGGGGGAGGGGTTTGGGATGGTGGTTATTCTGTTGTTTGTGTGATTCTTTTACTCTTTAGGAATGTGTAAAAAGACAAAAGTGCAGACAATGTTTTTTCTCTTTTATGCTTGTCTCTTTGATGATTGAGTGTAAACTCTTGTCTGTACAATAAAAATTGTAAAAAAAATAATAATAAAAAAAATAAAAAAACCTTTCGACCTATAACCCATGTTGAACTTGCAAAACCTACAATCAAATCTGAGATTTCTCAACGGCAATCGGGTGAAAGAGACAAATTTAGCCGTCTAGCCCCATTGACTCCCATTCATTTTGCACTCATGGCGAGCGCCCCCCCAGTGGAACTCTGGTGGAACTACAACCAAAATTCGGTACAATAGGACTTAATAGGGAGTGGGCAGGCTCTCCGTAGACGGACTCTGGCTCTGACAGAGTCAACGCGAGCAACGTGAGCGACGTGCTCCCTTTCATAGTCTACACGTCGGACGCAAGCAACTTGCAGTATCGCCCCCACCAACAACGCATAGTATTGCATGCAACGGTGCGTCGCGTATCAAAAACTGGGACGACACATTTTGCTACGCATAGACGCATAATGGCGGCCGAAGCGTAGCGATGCGTAGCCTTGCAGGCGCGTATGCGTATCGATGCGTTGACTCTGTAAGAGCCCATAGCGACACACCTATATACGCAAGGAACGCAATTAAAGGGCACTCCCCCTTCATATTAAATAACCCCAACAGAAGTAAACAGTACTGCTACAGTCACATAGAAAAACAATGGAAAAGTAAGCGCTGTGGAATAGAAGAGCACGATATATGCTCCTAAGGAAGCATGCTGACCCAACTTCAAGGAAGTGACTCATTTAAAACACTTTACATAGGCTTCTATGGAGCACAAAATGATACGTTTTGAAGAATGTTCACAGTCTAGTCAAATCAAGTCACATTTATTTATAAAGCACTTTGTACAATACAGATTGTTTCAAAGCAGCTTCACGTTAATGTTGTAAATTATGAATTATGAAAGAAATTCAGTTTTAGCTGTAAAGCAGCTCTACAGAAGATAATATTGTCATTAATGAGCTCAAGTCAGTTCAATGGTGATTATATTTAGCAAAGTTGGTGTAATTATCCAGCTCAATTCAGTTTAATTTTATTCTCATCTGAGAGGATCATTGCAATATCGATAATACACCTTATCATCTTTTTTGGTGCTTCAGTCGGCATGAAACGGAAGTTGCGGTCGTCCCTTCTTCCCTATTGTGATGTGAATCGGAGTAAAATGGCTGCTCAATGTTAAGTTATTAATAATTTTTAAATTATTATATATATTTGTTTTATTATGTACACATATATTATTAATAATAAACACTACGATATTCCATAAAAAATAAGAATTGTAATTTTATGGTGACTTTAAAATTTCTCCTTTTTTGTTACACCTTTTATGTCGCTTTTTTGTCAAAAATGAAAAGGTTTCAAACGGACTGGGTTTGACCTTTGACATCTCTTAATATACTGTACCTTTCCTCTCACTTCAGTCTCTCTCATTACCATCCTCTCCTTTTTTTGCTGTCTTGTTTTTTTTCTCACTGTGTCTCCCTGCTGTCTTTTTTGTTTCTCACTTTTCTCTCTTCCTGTTGTATTTCATTCCAGTGGCGGCTGGTGCCAAAAAAAAATTTGGGGGGCGCAACAAACTGAATTATTAATCCAAGACTGAATGTAGGCTAATTGTTAAATAACAATTTAACAATGATAATAATGTAGCTATCATTAGCCTAAAGTTTAGCTAAAACTTCAGCCGGTAGGGTTGGGAAATAGCCAATTGCCAAATAAATCCGAATTTTTGGCCTAAATGGCGATGTATGGTATAATCTGAGTATTTAATTATTATTTTTCTATTTGAATAAAAAAAAAAACTATTTAATTTTTTTTTATATATATTTCATATCCTGATCAATATTGTCCTACAAACAATGTTCATATTGAAGGTTATAAAAACAAACATAGTGTAACCTTGCTGTCTATCTGCAGTCTATCCAAAAAAGGGGTCAAATCACATTACATTCTAACATTGCAACATTACAATCTAAAAACAAAATAATGCTTTTTAAAGAAGTAGTTAAATTTACTAAACTTAAAATAAAAAATAAAAAGCTAATATCATAAAAATACACATGTAGGTTTGAAATTCTCTAGCACATTTATGTTCACCAACAACAACAAATATTCAACAACAAATATTTTAGCTAAATATATTTATAATTTAGTGCTAATGTATATTTTAGTCAGAATAATTGCGCTCCTCTTCTATTGCGCTCCGTCTGTTCGGTGCGCATGCACGCGGCGGCGCTCGTTCACGGAAGTTTAGCTTGCAGAAAACTCGACCACTCATGACAGCAAACTGGAAATATTGACTTTCTAACATTTACAGATGGAGAATATGTCCGTGAAATGTAAGTTATGCACTGAGGAAATTATTGGATGTCACTTTAGCTTATGGCTAAATATTATTAGAGGTATATTTGTTTCCACCAATCGCTGCACAAGTGAAGTTTACGTATGATGACGAAAGCACGTTAGTGCGAGCCCTCCCGGAACACATAGAGAATGCATTGCAGTGCCTGCAGTTCGAAAAAAAAATCTTTGAATGTAAGTCTATGGGAACACTCTGGGAGATTTTCGGCCATAGTGAAATCGCCCAAAAAGAGGCGGTACTCCACAGAACGTGACTTGGCGCTGATTGGACTATATCCAGAGGCAGAACAACAGTGAGTGACTGCTAGTGTAACTCTGTGGTTGAATGAGATTGTGATTGAAAAAGTCCCTTTCACACTTTGGTGGTGCGTCGCCCGATCGCCCTAATGAAGAAACCGCCGCTGTTTCATTCACACTTTCTGTTGCAGGTGAGAAGTAAACTCTCACTTTCCGTTTCCTCACGCTTCATTCTCTTTTAAACCGTTTGCTCATTTTCTCATTTCCTTGAATTTATTCTTTTTCTCACTATTTTTTCGTCTCAACTCCCTCTTGAATTTTAGATGTGTGCAGTTTCTCTCGTCTGAGTTGTTTTTCTCAGTCTCTCCCAGTTTAATCTCGTTTTCTCACCTATTTCTCATACCTTTTCCCACACTTTCATTTTCTCTCCCGGTTTCCTTTCTCCACAGGTGATGACCATCTTCTTTGATTCACACTTGGCTCTCTTGGTCTTCTTTGTGGAGTCAAACCTTCTCCTATTTTATTAATTTTTTTCCTCAGAAGTCATTTTCCGCCTGATCTGCTGAACAAAACACAGGAGCGAAACACTTATCGAATCTTCATAGTGCTGGATACAATGGATACCCGGCGCTGCAGCAGGAGAAGGAAGCGGGGATCCAGGGCTGGGGTTCAAGTCTGGAGGAGAAAGTGGCGATCCCGTGGATTTTCTCTTGGACCGAACGGATCCAGAGCTCCCGGAGTGAGCGGTGCCTGAGGCCGGTTCCGGTCTGCGAGTCAGATCAGGACGCGGTCTGTGCGTCATCACCTGTGTGGTGCACCTCCGAATGGATCTTCCCCACCCGGCCTGCTTGCCATCATGCGCCCCTTCAGCGTGCCCTGTGCCCGGTTACCTGTCGGACGGATCAGGCCATCCAGCCTGTCCCAGGATAGCCCTTGTCACGCACGCGCTCTACCAGGATTGCACTTATCAACGCGCGCTCCATTGCGAGCAAGGCTTTTACTCTGAATGACCATTTCACTAAGGAGAACTTGGATTTTATGTTCATTACGGAGACTTGGCAGCGGGAGAATGAACACTTTCATCTTAAAGAACTATGCCCCCCGGACTGCTCCGTGTTTGGGACTCCTCGGCTCGCGCAACGTGGAGGCAGTCTTGCGCTGGTCTTTCGTGACTCTTTCTGCTGCAGTTTGACGAACACAGCTTCGTTCGACTCCTTTGAGATACAGATGTGTAAGGTTGGGAAAACACACCCCTATTACTGTGTTTTAGTTTACCGACCTCCTGGTCCTGCATGCACATTTCTTGATGATTTTTCTGAGTTTTTAACGTCTATAATAAAACTAGATCGCGTATTAAACTTTAATCTGCATATTGATGATCCCACTTGTTTGATTGCAGCTGAATTGTTGACTACCATGGACTCGTTTAATTTTGTAGAGCACGTTTCTGGCCCCACGCATAAAAAAGGTCACACGTTAGATTTGGTCTTCTCTTGTGGCCTAACCATTGATAAACTGAGTGTGGAGGAATTTCAAATTAGTGACCATTGTTGTATATCTTTTAATTTGTCACTTATGATGCCTACTGTCTGCAATGTTGTAACACAAAAACGCATCATTAGTGAGACAACACTAAGTGATTTCTCTGCCTCCTTTGACTCTCGCTCCTTTGTTGATTGTGAGGATGTTGATTCATTTCTGCAAAGTTTCAACAACCACTGTCTGTTGATTTTGGATATGGTAGCGCCTGTTAAAAACATTTCAGGGTCACATAAAAAAGCCCTCCCATGGATGAATGATAACATTTGTAGTTTTAGGAGAAAATGTCGTAAGACAGAGCGTCTGTGGAAAACAACTAAATTAGAGGTACACAGACTCCATTTAAAAGATATGATACTGGATCTGAATGAATTGATAAAGCAGGCTCGCTCTGCTTATTTTTCCAATCTTATGTCAGGAAATAAGAAAAATCCTAAAGTCTTGTTTGACACTATCGAAAATCGAACTGCACCTTCAGCTCCTCTTGTGCCTGTGTACACACATGAGGACTGTAACAACTTTTTGTCGTTTTTTGTGAACAAAGTACAAGACATTAGGGCCAGTGTTAAAGTTCCCCTAATCACTGTGTGTTCTACTGAATTCTCAATGGTGTTGTCTTGGTCGTCCTTCACTCCTGTCAGCCTACAGGATGTAAAGACCTTAATAGGAAATATGAAACCGTCTTCAAGCCCCGCTGACATTGTCCCAACACCCCTGTTGTTGAAAATGTTCGATATTGTTGGCCCCTGTGTGGTAAAAATAATTAACCTGTCACTTGCATCTGGCTCAGTCCCCAGCTACTTCAAACACGCTGTGGTAAACCCGATCCTTAAAAAGCCCAATCTTGACCCTTCAGAACCTAATAACTATAGGCCCATATCAAAACTTCCATTTATTTCAAAAATTTTGGAAAAAGTAGTGGCATGCCAGCTGACCTCCTTTATGGAGCAGCACAACTGATTTGATATTTTTCAGTCTGGTTTTCGAAAATTGCACTCCACTGAAACAGCTCTTATCAAAGTCTCTAGTGATGTGATGATGGCAGCGGACACTGGCCACTACACTGTACTTGTACTTCTCGATTTAACTTCTGCTTTTGACACGGTAGATCACAGTATACTGATCAACCGGCTTCATAATGAGATGGGACTGTCTGGATCTGTCCTCCAGTGGTTCTCTTCCTATATTCAAGACAGAACCTTTAATGTTGCTATAAACAATGTACAGTCAGATGTGACCAATTTGTCCTGCAGAGTGGCACATGGGTCAGTTTTGGGCCCTATTTTGTTTTTACTGTACATTTTGCCACTTGGTCATATTATGGGTTGTTTTAAGGATGTATCGTATCATCTCTATGCCGACGATGTCCAGTTGTATTGTTCTTTCAATGATGCTGAGTTCCATCGTTTGTCACTGTTCTTAGAGTGTGTGTCCTCCATCAAAGACTGGCTGGCCACTAACTTTTTGCAGATAAATGCAAGTAAGACTGAAACACTGATCTTTGCTCCAGAACACAAGATCCCACTGATCAAACAGCACCTTGGCTCTCTTGGCTCCTCTGTCAAATCCAGCCTCAGAAACCTGGGGGTTGTGTTTGACCAGGCCATGTCTTTGGAGATACACTCAAAACAGCTTGTCCGAAACTGCTTTTATCACCTTAGGAATATCTCTAAAATACGCAAAATGTTGTCAAAGAAGGATCTGGAAATTATTATTCATGCTTTCATATCAACTAGACTTGATTATTGCAACTCTGTTTTTACCTTCTTGAATAAGTCTGCTCTGAACAAACTGCAAATGGTTCAAAATTCTGCTGCTAGACTTCTAACTGGTGCCCCCAGAAGGTCTCATATCACTCCCGTTTTGTTGGCTCTCCATTGGCTCCCTGTAAAATTCAGGATTGATTTTAAGATTTTAGTGCTGACTTTCAGGGCCTTAAACAGTCAGGCCCCACAGTACATCAAGGACCTTTTGAGCCCGTACTCCTCTAGCCGCACTCTTCGGTCCTCTGGCCAGAACCTGCTTATGGTCCCCAAGACTCGTTATAAGACCCGAGGGGACGTGTTTTTTCAGTCTGTTGCCCCCAGACTGTGGAACGCCCTGCCCCTGTCTCTGCGTCGGGCAGACTCTGTTGACTCTTTTAAAAAAGATCTGAAGACTTGTTTATTTAAGAAAGCTTTTGGTTGATGGGTTTTCACTAGTGTCACTTTGATTTTACATATGTATATACATTTTTATATTGTTTTGTTTTACCTTTCTCGTGTACAGCACATTGTGATTTTATCTGTGAAAAGCGCTTTAGAAATAAACTTTACTTACTTACTTACTTACATACATACACCATCTCTTTTATCATTTCAGAAAAGCCTATTTGTTATGTCTGCTGCTGATTCAATCAGAATCAAGTATTCCAGAGAGCCGTGTAATAATAATCCTACTGTATATTGTTGAGTTTGCCATGTTCTCAGTACGGGATAGGCAGGGATTTTCTGTGAACTCAAGTGATTTTAAAAATGCATCTCAGAAATCTGACAGGCCATCAATCACATCAATTACATGTCTAGCCAAAGACATCTCTTGCATACTTACACACATATATACACACACACACACACACACACACAAAATAGAAGTGAACCATCAATCTCTGCTTTCACCACCAAAACACAGTTTTTAGAGTAAAATATGTGCAGACATATGTGAAGCAGTAAATCTCAACCAGCGGGACTTCAAACAGGCTCCAGATTGTGTGTTTTTTTTAAACTTTATTTGTGTATATTACACTTTTTTTCAACTTTAAATTAAATCAATAGCTTTAAAAAATATTAGTGATAATGACAGCTGACAGATGATATATATTATGATGATATACAGTATATACTACTATTCAAAAGTTTGTGGTCGGTAAGATCATTGATGTTTTTAAAGTTTTTGAAAGATAAAACAGTAATATTGTGAAATATTATTACAATTTTAAATAACTTTTCTATGTGAATATATTGTAAAATGTAATTTATTCCTGTGATAAAGCTGGATTTTCAGCATCATTACTCCAGTCTTCAGAGTCACATGATCCTTCAGAAATCATTCTGATGTGATGATTTGATGCTCAAGAAACATTTATGATCATTATCAGTGTTGAAAACAGTTGAGCTGCTTCATATATTTACGAGGAAACCAGAATCATATATTTATATTTATGAGGAAACCCCAAACATTTGAACAATAGTGTTTACAGTAAATGCTTTGAATCAAATGATGATAGAGGCTATTTGGAATCCTCCAAAATGAGGTTTCATGGTGCACAGATACATATATTCATGAGTGTGTGTGTGTGTGTGTGTGTGCGTGCGTGCGTGCGTGCGTGCGTGCGTGCGTGCGTGTGTGTGTTTTTGTTTATATTACATTGTGGGAACCAAATGTCCCCACAAGGATAGTAAAACATGAGATCACCTCCATTGTGGGGACCAGCCAGCGGTCCCCACGAGGGAAATGGGTTAATAAACATACTAAATTATATTTTTTTGAAAATGTAAAAATGCAGAAAGTTTTCTGTGATGGGTAGGTTTAGGGGTAGGGTTAGTGTAAGGGGACAGAATATACAGTTTGTACAGTATAAAAACCATTACGTCTATGGAGAGTCCCCACAAAGATGTGTGCGCCTGTTTGTGTGTGTGTGTGTGTGTGTGTGTGTGTGTGTGAACAGTTAAGTCTGTCTTTATTTTATAACTATATATATATATAGTATATTATATATTATGCCTTTTATCATTCATAATATTTTTTTATTTATTTAACGCTTATTTTCTCTTTTCATAGATACTTTCTATGCTTGGTTATGCAGTCCCTTTAGGGTTTATGGGATTAATCAAACAGAAATAGCTCTTTAAGGTAACGATTTGAGGTGACCTATATTTAGTATAGTGTAAAGCATACTTTATACAGTGAATAATGATTTTATTCATCAAAATGAACTTCGCGTCCCCAGTTGGATGGTAAAGAACGATACTTGTTTGGCTGCTTTGTATATTTCTTGCCATCACAAACACACTGTAAAGATTTTGGAGGTCAATCTCAAAATGTTATGTAGACTTGCTGCACTGAACATTTGTAGTTGGTTCAGTTGAAATATATGAAGTAGGGATGTTCATTTAACATTTTGTTTTCTGACTGAAAGCTGATGCTTGTTAACCAGTCATCATCAGTTAACTGACATGATTTGAAGGTTAGATTAGAATTAAATGGAATTAGAATAGATAGGTGTCTGTGACCGATTCAAATACCTCAAAAATGTAGATTTACATGTGCAAATAGCAGCATAAACAACAGAACATGAGGATTCACACACCATCACATCAAGCACCCGCAGTGCTTCTGTGAACACAGTAAACCAGAATAAAAGTGTATATATAACTGTATATATAATAAATAGGCCAACTTAAATGAACAATTAACAAAACTAAAGTGCAATAAATAATACACGCTCAACTGAAAACGGAAAACGTTTTGGCCGTTCATTTCAACGAAAATGCCATTTTGGGGGCCTGACAATGCAAGCTTTTAAAAACGAGTTTCAAAGTGCAAGGTTTTGAAAACGATGCCTTTACCATCTGCATGTAAACAACATAAACGTGAATTTGTGAAATTGGTATGTCATTCCAACCCGGTCACACTAAATGCGTCTCTATAGCACACATTGTGTTTATTGTGCAATTTATACGCGAAAAGGAGTTTCTGTGTGCATATGATACGCATGGGTGGGTTTGGGGTAGGTTTAGTAGTGGTGTGTAATATGTAATACATCATTGTGTGACCATTATTGGAGATACCTGATGTTAACAAGCAGAATCACTGAAGGAGAAAAATGACAAATTGTTGTCGCCATTATGGTGATCAGTGTTTGCTTTAGTTGTGCTTATGACCCTTAAATTATTAACATTAGATTTATTTTGGCTGTTGTAACTGAGTAATAACAGCCAGATGAACAAATAGAAAAGGTGATCTGGTGGTGTTCGTTGTGTTTGGACATAATAATCATTTGAATTAGAATTATAGTGTTTATTACAGCAGAACTGTGATTCTACTGCATAAGATCAAGCTTTTTCAAAATAATTCAAAGGATTTTTTAAAGTTGTTCTGATTTTTTTTTATTTATTTTTTTTATCTTTCATGTATGCAAACACAGACATCAAGAATCAGAGAATGTAATAGCACAGTAATACACTTATGTAATAGACTAATTAAATACAATAACAGACTGTTCATATTGCACCTAAATATAAGTGATAGTAATAGTGATTCTTACCTTAGAAAGCAGTACAACTCTGAACACAAAATATTCATGTAGGCCTGTTTTAAAGTTGATGCACTAAACTTGGAAGATGGTGAAGTTTATATGCGTTATTTCAGGTTCTTTTGGGGGGTTATTAACTTTCTTTTCTCCCTTATTTACTCGCACATTCTTTTCACTTTCTTTAGCACTGCGTTCACATTCTTAGTTCTTTCTCAGAAGAAAACTTTAATATTGTCATTTAAATACTGTTCTACTTTCAAACCCACATTAATAGCAGAAATTTCTGTTACTTTACCTTTTCTCACCTTCCGAGTGGGCATTTACAATTACGGGCTAAATGCCCTGCTGACCATAATTAAAACAACTCTCTTTGCCTATAGTTTGATCACTATGAGCTTGCAAAGGGCTCCAACTTACTGCACACCCTTGAAGCAGTGTATCCGATCAGGAATGTTAACAGAGCCACTGATAAGCAGTTCTCTGTATTCTTTTACAGTTCACCAGTGGTGGATTCAATCACAACAGCCAAATCATAATCTTCATCATTATCATTGGCAGCACATTCATTTTCATAAGCTGCACAGAAAATCACTCAACATATTCTAAGGGGTTTTCACAATGTTTCTGTTTAACTTGAATCACATTTGTTTGAAGTCAGAGCTTCAGAGCACAGCTGCTTACAGCGTTTGCTCTCTTCTGTCTCACTGTTTGTTTCAGGACTCTTCATAAAGTATAAAATTTGTTCTATATGTCATCAATTTCATTAACCCTGGTTTGAAACAGTATTCCTCTATCAAATGGTTAGTCTGCAGATTCAACCTAATGTTATCATTATTTTCTCAGTCCCACTTATCTCTACTGTTCCACAAAAACCAAAATATTATTTTACTCATATCTCAATCCCTAAAGTGCACAGACAGCCATTATAGCTGCTTGCTCCTTCAACTCTTATGAAAATTCTCTTATTTTACCACTAAAATATATAATTGTTCCCCATTCTGCTTAATAAAACTTTCTTTTCACTCTGCCTCATCTAACCAGCACACGATTGTTTGCTTACAATCCACACACACGTCTCTCACCGCTGTCAGCCTAGTGACACTTAACATTCCCTCCTTGGGAAAATCATGGTACCTGATCAACTTTTGTATGTCCAGCATACATTTATGTCCGTAGTTATTTTTTTCATTTGACAGAAAACTGGTGTATAAAAATTATCGAGCTCACTGTGAGATGACCCCATACTGGCTGATTCCACTTGCCCTGGATTTTCCTTCGACGCGTGTCTAAAAATCTGTCAAACGTCTTCAACAGATCCGATTTTGTCACCTCAAATCGGCAAGGGTAGCTGTAATTACGGTTTACACAAAATCTCTCCGGGAGTGCTTTCCAGCGCTCGATTGATTTCGGTTCACCCAATTAATCAGGTGTGGCTCTTCCGTCCACTTTTACGAGCTAGTTACCGGCCTTCCACCTGCAACTCACTGATATAAAGGATGATGATGCACAAACATCACAACTGAACATGCTGGAGATTATAAACAAATCAAAAGTATGAGAGAGTTTAGGCTTTCAGAAAGATTCAAATTAAAAGCTTTCAGAGTTTCTGTCTCTGGTGAGTCGAGATCATTTCTCATGTCCTTCAAATATTCTTGTTTTTAACCAATTATTTACATAGTTATTAATTGTATAATAATTTTATAGTTTGAGATGATAGATCATATAAACACTGACTGAACCGAAAGAAGATTGTTGATTAGAGATGTTCTTATCTTTCATTTTTCTGTCATGTTTTCCAGCTCGTCTGCCTGTTCCTGTCATCAGCAGAGACTGTTCTTCATCTTCATCATCATCATCATCATGTTCATTGGTGTGTTCAGCTGTGAATGTGGGTCATGTGACTCTCTCCTGGTACAAAGGAAACAGTTTATTGTCCAGCATGAGTGTGTCTGATCTCAGCATGAGTCTCTCTCTCCCTCTGGAAGTGGAATATCAGGATAAAAACACCTACATCTGTGTGCTGAACAATCCCATCAGCAACCAGACTCAACATCTCAACATCCCTCAACTCTGTCACACATGTTCAGGTACGGCTGATATTAGTTGATGTCAGCGCTGATATTAGCGTTTATGAACTGATCTGATCTCAGTTTGATGCTTTTATTCCTCAGACTCTGTCCACTGTTGTGGTCCTACTGAAGCTGTGATCCGATTGGTCCTCTCTGCTCTGGTGGGCGTGGCTACTGTCATTCTTCTGGTTTATGACATCAGATCCAGAAGAGCTGAACGAGATCAAGCACATATTCACACATCAGAAACCTAATGGTGTCATTTCTCATATTACTATTTTTTGCCATTTATTAATCTTCGTTTATTTGTAATGGCTTTATATGCTGGCATTTACTGTATGTTTATTTCCAGGAGGCTTATTTCCACCCTAGAACATAATTTGAGAACAAATAGCAATATATTTTCTCATTAACTCATTCTCTACTCATTCATATTTGATTGGGGACTTTAAACATTACTTCGATCACACTTAAAGTCTCACATGTCTTGTATTGTTATTATTGTTCAGATCAGACGTCTCTAATACTGAAGCTCTTTTACAGACTAAACACGACATTTCTCTCAAAGACACAGATCTCACTTTACTACTGCTGTTCATCTGTCATCTGGATTTGTTTGCCTTTGTCAATAAAGATTTTTTCAGTCTGAGGTTCAAGAGTCTCTCCATGTTTTATTAGATTTATTATGTCGAGCGCAGGAATACTAACCATATGTATTTTAACAATTCTAGCACTTTACATTATTTTAAACATTTCTAAATGTTTACATTATTGTTAAAGCTACACTGTGTAGGATTTTCTCCCATCTAGCGGTGATCTAGCTATTGTATATGACTACCAAATGAATATTGCTTTCTAGCCCCTCCCATTCCGAGGGCGTTTTAACTCCTACGGTGGCCGTATTATTCCAAGATTAACATGGCTTCCAGTTCGACTTCGTCCATGAGTGTTCCTTCAAGTGATGAGGTTACTTTGAAACTATTACCAATTGCATTTAGTTATTTAGTCAGTTAACATGTAGGTTATGACCTCTATCTAAAACTAATAATCGTTTTACGTTTTCGTTATTTTGGTACCATTACACAGATTTATGTTACAAGGTAAACAATCCTTTTCCATCATTGACGCGAGAAAATGTATCCTAGACGTCGTTCTAGCGTTATGCACAACCATGCTGTAGTTAGCCAAGCAACTATAAAATCTTTGAATTTACACAAATAGGCTGAATTACCTGTCGAGAAGAAAGCAGGCAACTTCGGCGTCCCTTTTAAAAATCCTTGCTCCTCATGAACTCTTTCCATCTTGGAAAAGCCACTCCAATATTGACGTTGGTCTTGTTGATTTGCTCTGTCGCGTTGTCGTTTTAATTCCTTGGCGACTCTGTTACATGTCCTCGAGAGGATTTGGTTTACATGTCATTCGTCACGGTGCCACTGAGTGTAAAAGCGTGAAAGGCGAAGCTTGAATTTCCAGGTATGTCCCTCTTTGGCTGATGTATTTTCAAGATGGAGGCGTAACATGGCTGCCACCATTCGAGTGACTCACTCGTATGTATTCTGAATGGCAGATTCTACTCTTACGAGAATACTTGATTAGTTGGTGGAAGTAATTACACATGAATGAGCACATATACTTTTGAAAGAACAGTGTTTTTTTGCTAAGAATCAACTAAAAAAATTACACAGTGTAGCTTTAAGGTAATTCTGCCTTTACCACTAATATATCTCTATATATTTTATATTTATGTACCTTTGCCAGATTTTCTGAAACAAATCACATATACATTATGTATTAATGTACCGAATAATGTACATTAACCCCCTGAGGTCTACGGTATCGCCGGCGATACCAGCTCGCTTTTTTTTTATCAATGTAAAAGAAACTCATAAATACTCTGTTGACTTTGATTTTCCATAGGAGTTTCATACATCAATCGATTCTGTTAAATGTGTATTATTTTTGTGTATACTCACAATAAAAACAAAGTGTTGTGCTTTTTGCCAAATAAAGAAAAATAAACACGAAGCGAGTTCTGCCTTCTCTCTGCCAGTGAAGTCCATTCTGAAACGCGTCCGAAAATGAACAATAACTGAGCGAATACTCAGTCAAACAGGCATACAGAGACACAGGCATGAAGCTTGAATTCTCTTCTTTTAAATGAAGTAATTTATATAAAAAACAAATATTTTCATCTTGTGAAATCTGTATTAAAAGAGAGCGATTCCAGTCGAGCTCATCTCATCTCATTACGTTATAATCGGCCACGCCCACGGAGAGCGCGCGCTATTCAAACGCAAATGACTGAGACGATCCCATACAAACTGTGAACGCCCACATATCAGCTCGAGAAAACACATCAAGTTTATTCAGATAAGTGTAGTTGTCTACACTGTCTCGCAGCGCTGTGAGGAATAATAATAATGGAAAACTTACCTCAGAAGTGCTGGTATTTCGAGGAGCAACGGATGGAATAATGTAGTAAGTTTTTTTTTTCATTCTCAAGTAAATCGCGTTTCTGTGTGAATGAATGAACGGCAGAGATGCGCTGTTTACCACAACTCGCAAAAAGACGGTTTAAATTTGAATTGCGTTTCTGTGTGTGAATAAATGATCTAATTTTAGCAAACTATTTTGCTATACTGAGTAAAATCGATTGAAATATGTTGAAATAAAATGTATTTGTATAAGCAACGTATTAAACTGCAAATTAACATTTATATTCCTTATAATAAAAACGAAAGACCTATGTTACAGACATATGAAAGACAACATTTCGTTGATTAGTTTTGGATAGATTACACATTTTTACTGTCAAATATCTGCCACCTCAAATAAGCTTTTGTTTGCCAATTTTTGCTAATATGTTAAATATAGTATGTTTTGTCAATGTAGGCTATATTCGAAGTTTGAAATATGTATGATAAAATGTATACTTTAGTTTTTACAAAGAAAGATTACACTTCAATTGTTGTTGTAATTGTAACCTTTTTAATAAAAAAATATATATTTACAAGGTAGATGTAAACAAATTTTAAAAGGTAAATATAAGCATTTTCTTTAAATAATTTTTATTGTGTTTTATTATTGACAAATTTGGGGAGAGGATACATATTCCAAAACTGAAAATACAGTATGAGAATTAACTGCACAATTAATAGACATGTTTTCCTTGGATATTATACAATTTGCAAGCAAAATGTATGAAAAAAAAAAATTGACATGCTTCCAACTGTGAACCAATTTGGTAGAATATATATATATATACTGTATATATATTGCTCTTGCATTCTTTCTTGTGGCTATAGGTGACACACCTGAATGAATGGCTCATTAAGAATGGCCCATTGTCTCCTAAGGTGTGAACCACTACATATGCATGATGCTGTTGAATCGTTGACGCCCCTTGCGCATATTGCCTTTACAAACAAAAAGTGTTTTACAAGATTTAAATCAATGTATTGTGTTATGTGAATGATAAGGGCAGGATGATTTTCACATCATTTTGAAGAAAAAACTCTAGGCAAAGACATCAATTAGTCAAAAGTCTTATTGACACGTATTTAGTATGTGTTTTGTGGCCTTATTTCAGAAACTTTAGTTTTTTGTTTTTTCAATAACCATGCATAAACATTATTCTCTCAAAAATACAAACATGTACATGCATGTTGCTCACATATTATGGTAGCCCTGTTTGTGCTAAATAGAGTGTAATTATACCTTTGCCATTAATATGTTTATAAGCAACTGAAAAAAGCACAAATGTCAGGGCATGTCAGAACATCTCAAGGACCCCAAAAACCCCTCAGACCTCAGAGGGTTAAAGGATCAAATCTTGTTGTTTTAGTCTTCTAAAATACATCCTCAATTATCTTGGATCTATATTTCGCATACAGTGCCTGTGAGCAGGAGGAGAAGAAGAGTTTAAACATACCCGGGTTTATCACATAACCTGCTTTCTGGAATAACCCCTCTGGTGTTTCTCTTTCCTTCAGTGTTTCTGCTCATTATCATCAGGTGTCTACAATCATCAAACAATCATCACTCAATTAATTAACTAACAATTAATTAATCGTTGAATTAATTGCCAAACAATGCCTTTGAATATACTTTAATCACGGCCAGGATCTCGACCAATTTCAGAGAGAATCCCACGACAAAAAGAGAACAACAGATTATATACTGTAGAATAAGTGTATGACAGTAGCTGCGTTTCCATTCCCCTTCAAACTGCACAAATTGAAATTATTTATTAAACTCATAAAAGACTAAAGAATTAGGGAAATACTGGATTTCTAAACCACTAATAAATGCCAGAATCAAGACCTGAAAGCAGATATGAGGGAGAAACACCAGAAACTCCTCATAAGTGCCGCTCCCAGTATAAGGCTACGTTCACACTGCAGGGCTTAATGCTCAATTCCGATTTTTTTTTAAAATTCAATTTTTTTGCAAGGCCGTTCACATTTCCAATTAAATGCGACCTTTTGTGATCTCCTGTGTGAACGTGAAATGACCCAGAAGTGACCCGCATGCGCAGAAGAGTACTCAACGGTCAACGACGTCACTTGTTGTTTGCGGAAGTAGCTAAACTTTAACTGTGATTCTCTCACACACACACACACACACACACACACGAGCGCGCGCAGCGACCGTTACACAAGAGCCAGACAGCAGCCGCTGACCTATCTAATATCAGATTCAGCACAAATAAGTTAACATAACGTATATATATAATGGCCGTGGGCTTTTTTTTTTTTTTTTTTTATTAACGGGCTCGTCGAGGTCGACCCGTTCGGCAGATTTACCTCAGCTCGACGAATATGCAGTCCGTTTTCAAACCGACGACTACTTCAACGCAGAATTATGACGTTTTTCGCGTATCAATGACGTGCGAGTCGGATACATGCGACCTGGCCGTTCAGACTGAAGTCGCATTTCAAAAGATCGGATATGTATCGGATTTGGGACCACATACCCAAGTGGCCTGGGTCGCATTTGAAAAGATCGGATCTGTGTCGTTCAGACTGTCATGAAAAGATCAGATACAGGTCGCATAGGGGCAAAAAAATCGGAATTGGGTCGTTTCAGCCTGCAGTGTGAACGTAGCCTAAGAGTCTTTCCTTGCCATTAATGCTTGAATAACACGCATACGTCTCCTTCTATAAAAAATAATGGCTAGTGCGGCGGCTGGGATATATGTTGGCATAATTGTTGGAATGACTCATGGCGAGAGAAAAAAATTACGTTTCAGTCGCATAACATTGGTTAATGGAAATGTCGTCATTTCGCAATCGTTTTTTATCGACATTTAGAAAATATCGCAGTTTTGTGCAAATCTGTAATGGAAATGCTGCTAATGACATGATCCATTACATAAATTTTCTCTGTTATGATTGGTTCTTCATATGTGCAATTCCTCTTCTCTGTTATACTTCCCTCTTTCTTGATCCTTCAGCTTGTTACACAAGTCATGACTTTAAACATATCCATAAACCTAAACCGCTGTCTAGTTGTTTCCTCTTGTTATTACAACACTAACTTTGGCCCAAGTGTTGGCGATAGTTTTCAAAAGCATATAAATGTTAAACCGGCAAGGTAAAGCAATGTTAGCTGTGATTATTTATTCCTTCACATGCTTTACCTTAGATAAGTTTAGGTTCCTTCTTCCTCGTCTGCTTGAATATCTTCATTCATCTTCATTTATCTCTATTCTCTCATGTTTTCCAGCTCGTCTGCCTGTCATCAGGAAAATACAGAAAAGTGTAGAGACTGTGAAGATGGACAAGAAATTATAGATGATGTTACATTAAAGATCTGCATATTGAATAATATTTAGAAAATAGACTAAAGCCAGTTGAACTTGGTTGGTGAGTTTCAAATGTGTTTTAATAACTTCAGTTGTTTCTGTGCTTGTACCGTTTAATAAATCACTGAGAGGATTAACGTTCACTTATTCTCATACAGAAATAATCAAACTCTGATTTTACTGTGAGATCAAGCTTGAGTTCAGGTGTTGTGCTGAATTCTGTGACTCTAGTTGAACGCTGTATTGCTAATTTTAATCCCAATCCTAACCATAACCCTGCAGTGTTGCATTATGGTTCTGGTCACATAATTCGGCACAACTCTTATTTAAGTAAACCTCTCTCTCTTTTTTTAATTTAGTTGTTGATCCATATAAAACACTTTTTCTCCTTTTATCCAAGATATTTAGTGTTTGTAGTCAGGGCTTGATTTGAAGAAAAAAAGACAAAAAGCATCTCCTCTATAAACCCAGTTTACAATTTTTGGTTCCATGAATGTTAAGACACACACATCTCACATTACTGCTGTCCATTTGCCATATATATTTGTCTTTATCAATAAAGGTTCAAGAGTCTCTCCATGTTTTATAACATTTATTGTATATTTATTGTATATTTTACCAAATTTCAACAGTGCGCCACATATAAAGCTGGACAAGGACTTTGAAGATTCGGTTTGGTGTCGATCATGCCTAAATGTCCTTCGTGAGTTAAATTTAAAGCTTTAGCACAGAGTGACTGTAGAAACACAATGTGTGTCCCACTCAAGACTGATTGTCCCGTCACAATTAACTCATTGGCAATGTGAGCGTATGATTTACATTCATTAAACAACCAGTCTGTGTCTGACTTCCCTTAATTCACTCTCTGTGCTGATGCTCCCATACAGTAACATTACATATGAGAACAATTCATCCACTCTGTTCTTGAATCAATAACGCTTGCATGTGAGATGACTTTGGTTGATGCTTTCTTGTCATGGTAAGCAAACTGTTGCTGTAAGACACTTTTCACACATTTATTTCTGTGGAAAACGACACTTTTACAGTAAGTTGAGGCGCACTGGAGCTCAAAGTGACAAAGTTCAGCGTGTGAATTATCACACGATGGTCGCATGAATCAGCACTTATAGATGTGCAGTTACATGAGATGTTGGTGGAGTTTCACTTAATTTCACTACAGAGCAGCTTCACATCAGATCATCTGTCATTTTATTACTGAAGCAGTTTTGAAGAGTTTGTCTTTTCATATTTGTGGACTGAAAGCGCTGAAGATGTTTCGCATCGTTTTCTTCTGTCTGTGTTTCTGGCGTTTGGATGGTGAGTTTTAAATATGACTTTGGTTGTTTCTATTCTGGTAGCATGTAATAAATTACAGGTTAAATTAGACAGAGAGGATTTAACAATAATTGTTATTCTCATATAGAAATAATTGAGCTGTGATTTTACTGTGAGATCAAGTTTGAATTCAGGCCTAAACTCAGTTATTAGTGTAGGCAGAAATAGCGGGGGTCAGGACCCGATCTCAGGGTTTCCCCCCTAAACATATCAGTAAAAACCAAGCTGTGTATTGACGTAAAACAAAAAGTTTAGAAACATTGAGTCCTCACTCTCTTCCCTCACAGTGCTTTGATCAGCAGACAAACATAATGATTCATGAGTGACGGGTTTTTAGCACTAGCAGGGTTTAAACCCCAGTTGTGCAGGCGGGGGCATGTTGTAACACTGCGTTACAATGAGCCCCTATTAGAAATATGCTATTATATTTATTACTTTTATTAATTTTATTGGGAAAACGTGAGAAAAAGGTGAATAAAGACTGAGAGTCAATGTTCAGAAATGACTACTTATTTATTTGTTTTGAACTATGTTGTATAGCTGTGTTTTCATGTGTTCGTAGTCAAAACTCAAAAAAATTGTTTATATTTAATTATTAAAAATTGCCATTATTTTATATGAAAAAGTTTTATTTTAAGTTGTATTTTATTTAGAAAATATTTTTGTTTGTTTTGTATATATTTTTTATTAGATCAGATAACATTTTAAGCTGTCATATGTTATGTTACAATGTGCCCCACACATGTTACAATGTACCCCACCTATGGGGCATGTTGTCACATTTCACTTCCATTCTTTCGGGGTATGTCAAGAAAAAAAGTATATACTGTATTAATAAAACAAAACCACATAATTGTACTAGACATGTGGGAAATTAATGTGGGAAAAAATAAATACTCTGAACCATAAGTAGATTTACACAAACTGAGAAAGTCAAAAAGCGTTAGGTTGTGCCCCGCTCTCCCCTACGTACTTTATTGTGTGTAATAGGCTTACACACGCACCCAACAACAAGCATTAAGTGTGACCGGGTTGGTATATTCAAGTGATCACAATGCCAGGGTTTCCTAAATATAAGTTACACGGTAAAGAGTGGGAGAGTCTCTAACTCTCTAAACGTGAATTACACCTGTGGAGGGAGATGACGGAGGCTCTTAGTTCATATAATTGTAACTCTAAAAAATACAACTCACTGTTTGTTCACAGTTGAAATCAAAACTGAATATGAAACTATATGATCCTGTCCTGCATCAGGACATCTTTTACACTTCTGTCTGAAGTTAAACTGCAACACGAAGGAAAGCTCATTATTGCTGTTAATTCTCTGTTGACAGTTTTGACTGTCATTGTGTCTGAACAAGAGTGAAATACCTGCTAATTTTGTTGCTTATTAAGTTCACTTTTTGCATTACTTATTCTGACTGTCGACATTGAAAATGTTCCATGTGTTTTTCCGAGGGTATCGGTTAATTTCTTGATTGCCATTTTGACAGTGTCTGTCTGGGCATTTTAGTCATATCTGCTAACATTTCTTTCATTTTTGCCCTAGTTTTCCTGGGGAATTTATCTATTTTTATATTATTTTATCATCATTATTTTGTTTTAATGAGTTAAAAAAATATCATTATCAACCTTAATTGGCATGGCAATAAAATTCTATAACATTATTTTTATAGTTAAAGTTTTGGGTGTTTTTTGTTGGGCTTTTGGGCTGGAAATCGTTCTCCCGATCTGGGAACGCTGCCGGTGGAGAGAACAAAGTTCTTCAGTCAAGGCTATTTTATTCACTTTAAACATCAGATGAAGTGGTTATTTTCTCATTAATACAGACGATTCTGAGTCATTTATAAATTAGTCATGATAAAAAAAAATTGATAACAGATGTATTTTTCCATGAGTCTGCTATGTTAGCAATTATAGCGTTAGCTTGTTTAATATCATAGTTTATTGGATACAACTATAACTAGCGAGGTGAACAAACAGCGCTGTTTTCAGTTGTTTTCTTATGTGAACATGCGCCAATGCCCTGACAATTTTCAGACTTAAAAATGTTTAAAGTCTACGAGCCTCTGCATGTTGTCTCTGATCAAGTGTCTCTTGGTTTGGAGCAAGTATAATAATATCATCAGAGATATTCCCTCAGTACGAGCGCTGATGCAACTTCATGTTGATTTTGCTCACTGTTAGAATAAGGAGCTCGTCTGGAGCTGGAATTGGATTCTGGTCTCAAATTATTGCTTTATTTGCCCGCCTTGTATCCAAGCATTTGCTCACAATGGTATCTCATAACTGATTATCTTAGTCAGCTCTGAGGTCACAGTCTTTAGCAGCTCGTCTGAGACATGTGAGAAACTGTTGCACCGTTTCAGTGTTTTTGTTTGACCGTCTCACTAATGTAGTGTTTACTCTGAATAAAGTGAGCATTTAGAGTGTCACAGCAGTGGTGTAATCCATAGTGGTGGAATATTAATCATAGGAAAATATCAAAAGAATATGTTAACACTTTTAACACGTCATGGGTCAGTGTTTACTATGCTTGAAAATGACAAGAAGTTGAGGCGCACTGGAGCTCAAAGTGATAAAGGTCAGAGTGTGAATTATCAGGAATAAAGAGTTAGATGGTCACATGCATTAACACTTACACTTACAGTTTCAGAAAAGTAGGTTCAACCAACTCTGAGTTAAAACTTGAACTCTGAGTTGACTTACCCTGAGATGGGAAACTCTGAGTTTTCGGTTACAGAACAGCTAAAATTAGTTCAACTCAAGTTGACTGACTCTGAGTTAAGCGCGTGCACCACAACTATAAAAAGCCATTATCAATGGAGTGCAGATATTATGAGTCACCATGGCAACAGCACCAGACAAAAAGAGGTCTCCCCCAAAAAGAGGTAATTCTTAATTCTGTAGAATTTGTTTAGAACTACATTATGTAACTCTAATCTACTAAACTCTAACTCTAGCCTACTGTATTTTAGCCTGAGTACTGTAACTTGTGTTTCTGTTCAGCCTTGTTAGTCACATGTCTTTTGTTTTCCCGCCACTCATCCGTTGCCATATATACCATCATTAGTTCATCATCATCACCTGTGTCTTGTCAATCATTTTAATCTGTCACTTGGTTTGTGTTCATCAGTGTCTGTATTTAGTTCCCTCTGTTCAGTCAGTCTTGGTCCGTTCTCGTCTATGTAACGTTGCAACCTGTGTGTGTATATTCTGCCATTTTGTATCGCTTGAGTTATTTGTAAGTAAACACTTTGTAGGAGCCTTCTGCCTTCCTCGCCTTCTGCCTTCCTCGCCTTCTGCCTGCACACACCCTGACAATATGGCTATACCAGTTTGCACACGCTGTGCTTCTTTTCTGTGTCTTTATTCGATTTTGTGATGTTGGGTGACGTCACTTCTTGTTGACGTTTAAAGCAGGGGTTCCCAAACTTTTTCGTTCTAGGACCCACCTAGACAAGTATAATCAATCTCAAGACCCACTTGCACTGGTGCTACCAACTTTCTCAGTTGGTCGCACCAGCATGATTTGGTCGCACATTTTTTTTTTTTTTTTGCTACATGCCATGGGATTAATCAATGCATGCTGATGGTCTTAATCTGCATTCCCTAGTTTTGCACTGATGTAAAAAGACTGACAGTGACAAGCCTTCATGTTAGCAAAATATTTTAAACTTTTAACTCTTAAAAAAACTTTTAAAAACATGTATGTTCTTTAATGTTTGATTATAATTTTACCGTCTTCACATAGGGATGGGACATGATAAGATTTTATCAATAATAATAATGCCACTGACGATTCTGATTATCGATCCGATTCTTTAACGATTCTCTTATCGATTCTTGATAGCACTGTGTGGAAAAATGTAGTCATATGCTTTTCAAAAAAAAAACAAGGGGTTTTATTTATTTTAAAGCTTAAGCTTGAGTAAGCAAACTGTACTTTTTATGTAATTTATGTAATAAATAGAACTTTATTGTAAAGTGTTACTGATTCAAACATCTCCTGAGTTCACTGTTGGAAAGATCAGTTGTCCATTCATTAAAATGAATCGTTCAAAGGAGTAATTAGTTTGCGAATTGGACGTGTCATGCGCGTTGTGTGATTATCCCAGCAGTTAGGACATATACATCCAAGATTTGTGTCAACACAGAAAACATTTCATCACTGGATAGTTTTTTTCGTTTAATTAAAGTGTTGTTTTATGTCAGCTGAATGTCTGGGACGCTTTTCAGAGAAGATAAGGAAACAACTTATTTAGCACAATTCACACCCAGCGGTAATTGAGGAAGAAGAAAAAAAATCTCCGAATGCTCCACATGAAACTTTGGTCTTCCGACCTTTTACCACGTGTCGATTTATTTTGATTAATATGTGCGAGGGAGAGAGAGCAAGACAGCGCTTAGTTTGGAGACGGTGAAGTCTTTTTTGGCTCCAAATAGAGAGAGAGAGCCGAGTACTCTCTCTGCTCGTTCTTTCAGTTAAACATGCACTGTGACTCTGTCACAAGCGCAGCAGTTCATCTATATTACTCAGCGATCAAATAACACTTTGGTGGGCGCTAAAACTCATAGTCGTTTGGTCATTAATCGGACTGGTTTTGTTTCACTCATCGTAACGTAAATTTAGCTGCAGCTAAGTGCCTTTGTGCGACCCACCTTTTCTCACTGTGTGACCCACAAGTGGGTCGCGACCCACAGTTTGAAAACCACTGGTTTAAAGTACTGTCAAACAAAACGGAGGCCTGCTAGACCCTCCCTCCTCCTCATCCACGCACTAACCCCCCAAACCACACCCCAAATTTTTCTTGTCGGTTATTGGCTGGAACAGTTTGTTATGTTTTGTGGTGCGGGTTAGCCCAGTTTGTTTTTGTTGCTGTTTGTGGAGCCTGGGCTGTCTACAGAGACCATGTTTTTTTTTACAGTGTGTTCAGGGGACAGGCAGCTAGCGGATAGTGAGGAGATGTTTGCTGTATGTGACAAGTGTTTTGGCCTAAAAAACGCGTGACATCGCTTAAAGCACCTTTAATCCTCAATGTTTAAGAAATCTAGAACTCAGCCTAGTACTTGTTACAACATCCCCCTGGGGTCGGCGGTATCGCCGGCGATACCAGCTCGCTTTTTTTTTTTTTTTTATCAGTGTAAAAGAGACTCATAAATACTCTATTGACTTTGATTTTCCATAGGAGTTTCATACATCAATCGATCCTGTTAAGTGTGTATTTTTTTTGTGTATACTCACAATAAAAACAAAGTGTTGTGCTTTTTGCCAAATAAAGAAAAATAAACACGAAGCGAGTTCTGCCTTCTCTCTGTCAGTGTAGTCCATTCTGAAACGCGTCCGAAAATGAACCATAACTCAGAGAATACTCAGTCAAACAGTCACACAGGCATGAAGCTTGAATTCTCTTCTTTTAAATGAAGTAATTTTTATAAAAAAAAAAATATTCTCAGTTTATGTAATATGAATGAAAAGAGAGAGATGTCAGTCGTTCTCATCTCAGCTCATTATGTTTTAATTTGACTCCACCCACGGAGAGCGCGCACTATTCAAACGCAAATGTGAGGCGATCCTGCAATCCTGTGAAACGCCCACATCAGCTGGATAACACACACAGCGAGTTCACTTTCAGACTGTACTTTACGACGCTGTGAGGAATACTACTAATCTTGATAATAATCCTGGAAAATTTACCTCAGAAGTTCTGGAAGTTTAATTTCGAGGAGCAAACGGATCCGGCTGAGGAATAGGTCAATTCTATGCTTTGTTCTAATCGCAAGTGTCTGTACACTAAAAAAAAAATGTTTAAATATGAATCGCGTTTCTGTGCGTGAATGAATGAATGCACAGATGCGCGCTGTTGTGTAGCTACAGTTGGGTGGGTGCGGAGTGATCCCTGACAGACCTGCAAAAGCTGCCCAGATCCGCGAGAGACCGTCAGCGTTGGCGTGCGCGGGCCCCTGCGCGGGGACGCACAACGAAGTGGAAGTCCTGAAGCGCGAGGAACCAACGAGTCACCCTGGCATTAGTGTCTTTGGCACGGGCCATCCACTGGAGGGGCGCGTGGTCGGTGACCAGGGTGAACTTTCGGCCAAGGAGATAGTAGCGCAGTTCCAGGACTGCCCACTTGACGGCTAGAGCTTCCTTTTCCACAGCGGCGTAGTTTCTCTCGGGCTGGGGTCAACTTCCTGCTGATATACAGGACGGGATGCTCCTCCCCTTCTTGCACTTGTGACAGGACGGCTCCTAGTCCCGTGTCGGAGGCATCCGTCTGCAGAAGGAAGTGGCAGCTAAAATCTGGGGCTCGGAGGACAGGCTCGGACGTGAGGGCTTCCTTGATCCTTTGGAAGGCCTCTTCCGATGCTTACGACCACTGTACCTTCTCCGGCTGCCCCTTCCTGGTCAGATCTGTCAGGGAGGCGGCTAAGGAGGAGAAGTTAGGGATGAAGCAGCGATAATACCCCGCCAACCCCAAGAAGGCTCGTACCTGGGTTTTCGTCGTCGGTCTCGGCGCGGAGCGTACTGCTTCCACCTTTTTCTCCTGTGGGCGAATCAGTCCCCGGCCCACTTGGAATCCCAGGTACTTTGCCTCTGAGAGTGCAAGGTGGCACTTGCGGGGGTTGGCGGTGAGTCCAGCCCTCCGGAGTTCGGAAAGCACCCTCCGCAATCTCTCCAGATGATCCTCCCACGAAACGGAGTGGACCACCACGTCGTCCAGGTAGGCCGCAGCATACGCTTGGTGGGGCCGTAAGAGGATGTCCATCATACACTGGAACGTGGCGGGTGCCCCGTGGAGGCCGAAGGGAAGGGTCCGGTATTGCCAGTGGCCACTAGGGGTGGAAAAAGCAGTTTTAGGTTTGGCACTTTCTGAAAGGGGTACCTGCCAATAACCCTTTGTGAGGTCCAGCATTGAGATGTACCGGGCCCTTCCCAACCGATCCAGAAGCTCGTCCACCCGCGGCATGGGGTAGCCGTCAAACTGAGAGACTTCATTCAGGCGGTGATAGTCATTGCAGAAACGGAGGGTGCCATCCGGTTTCGGGACCAGGACGATCGGACTGGACCATGGGCTGCGTTAAGGCTCGATCACCCCTAACTTCAGCATCTGGTGTATTTCCTCCTCGATAGCTCGCCGACGAGCCTCAGGGACCCGATAGGGCCGTTGCCTGACGATGACTCTGGGAGGCGTTTGGATATCATGCTGGATGACGTTGGTCTGCCCGGGAAGAGGGGAGAACACATCAGAGAACTGACCGATCAGGTGCTGCAGCTCTCCCTTCTGGGCGGCCGAGAGGTGGGGATTGGTGTCTACCACTACGGGTTCTGTAGAGGCGAGGGCGACGAGCTGGTCCCTAGTCCCAACCCACTTTTTCAGCAAGTTGAAGTGGGACAGCTGCTCCGTTCTTCGCCGGCCTGGTTGGCGGATTCGATAAGTCACCGACCCGATCTTCTCCAGCACTGTGTACGGCCCTTGCCAGGTAGCAAGGAATTTGCATGCCGCTGTTGGGACTAGGACCATGACGCGATCGCCGGGACGGAATTCCCGTGGCTGGGTCGCCCGGTTGTAGTGGCGCTGTTGAGCCTGCTGCGCTTTGCTTAGGTGTTTCCGGACTACTGGCATGACCTGGTCAATCCTTTCCCTCATCTCCCTTACGTGTTCGATGACCGAGCGATGAACTGCCGGCTGCTGCTCCCAGGCTTCCTTCGCCACATCCAGGAGGCCCCATGGTTGTCGACCAAAGAGGAGCTCGAACGGGGTGAAGCCAGTTGAGGCTTGGGGAACCTCACGGATGCCGAAGAGGACGTAGGGGATCATGAGGTCCCAGTCAAGCTTGTCTTCAGCCACGACCCGTCTTAGCATCTGCTTCAGAGTCTGGTTAAAACGTTCGACCAGACCATGCGCTTGTGGGTGGTAGACCGTGGTCCTCAACTGCTTCACCTTCAGCAGCCGGCAGAGGTCAGCCATTAGCCGGGACATAAAGGGAGTTCCCTGATCGTTCAGGATCTCCGCTGGGATGCCAACTCGGCTAGACAGCAGGAAGAGGTCCTGAGCGATGGTTTTTGCTGTGGCCTTCCGCAGGGGGATCGCCTCTGGGTACCGGGTGGCATAGTCGACGATCACCAGGATGTGTTCATGTCCCCGGGCAGACTTAGGCAACGGCCCCACAAGGTCCATCCCGATGCGCTCGAAGGGCACCTCGATGATGGGTAGCGGTATCAGCGGGCTGGGGGAGGCTTCCTGGGTGAAGTTACCTGGCAGGTGGGGCAGGCCTGGCAGAACAATTTCACCTCGGCGTCCATTCCCATTCCCATTCCCATTCGCATCTGTGCGTCCAAAATGCGGGAGAGGATGGGGCCCAGGCTGAACTTCTTTTCCGTCCAGGATCCGAACCTGGGCCCAACAATGCTTCAGCCGGTCGTCCTCCCGTTGTTCCTGGCCAAATGAGCCCCCTCCCGTCACCTGCTGGAACACATCAAGGAACACATTAGGAATTTGAGAGGGGGACTCACCATCTCTCCCGCTATCCGAGGCCAGAAGGACGGGCCGTTGATGATGCCGCTTCGTGGGCGCCCGTTTACGGCGGCCCCTCCCCGGGTTGGCAGGCTGGGTGAGAGAAGCTAGGAGGCGGTCAAACCCGGGCCAGTCTCGGCCGATCAACACCGGAACCGGGAGGTCTTTCATTACTCCAATCTCTACTGTCCAGGATCCTGGAGCGGCGGCGATGGTCACTCGGCGGGCTGGAACGTGCCGAGTGTCTCCATGGACACAGGTGATCGGCAGGAACGACTTGTATTCAGTGCGAGGGGCAAGGACGTGAGACTGGACCAGGCCAGCATTCTCCACCACTTGTCACGGGTTGAAGAATCACACGACAAGGACTGTTTCAATAAATGCCCGGAGGGTGGATTTTATTCACACACAAATGGTGAAAAGGTGACAAACAGGTGTAGAAGTGCGCTGGTGCAGTCTGTGCTCTCCTCGTTGGTCCTTGTGCAGGGTGCTCATGCGCGATGGCGGCTATCCGGTCACACGCTGCTATCTACAGGGGTTGAGAGATGAGAGAGAGAGGTTAGCTGCAGTCTTTCTGGAGGTCGAACTCTCTGTGGCGAGATCTGCTGGGCTTATAATGCTGCCGGCTGACGAGCTGCAGCTGGGACCGATCAGCCGGTAATGAGGAAGTGCAGGTGTTCTGCCTCCGTTTCCAGGGCGACGCTGATGAGATACCGGGACGCTCGTCACAATATGTTTTGTCAAAAATAATCAACTAAGATGTTATAGTGTTTGTTCCAATGTAGGCGATATTCAAACTAATGAATCCTTAAAGCTGCCGTCGGCAACATTTTTTTGATCATATTCAGTGTAATCGACACTATAATCCGACAGAACAACATAAATAAGGTGGTTTTAGAAAAAAACCCGAGCTTCTAACTCCACCTGGAGCGTGTTATTTGTTTTGCAAAAAACCAGCGCTCCCGCTTCATCAGGTCCAATCAGCGCAGGGGGGTGTGAGATCTGACTGTCAATCACAGGTCGTGCACACGCCACAGATCCCCCCTCACTCGCGCACGTTAATATCACATGCACACGCCACGCCTGAAGTTCGCCTGGAGATTGCATGAAGCGTGATGGCGGAGAGAAAATCTACTAACAAGCTTCCAATTCCTCGGTTATTGCTATCTATGGATAGATTAGCCAGGGCAGCCTACCTCCGAGTCCATGGTGTTGATAGATGCTGAAGAGACGGACGCGTTCACAGAAAATCAGGTACACACGCACAGTGACGCACTGACGAGCACGACCTCGATGGGAGGGTGCTCGCTGGTAGTGGGGAGGGGCATGAGAGTTGTAAACATTCAAAATTTTGGCTAATCGACCCAATCTGCCAGACTTGCCGACGGCAGCTTTAACTTTGAAATACGTATGATAAAATGTATTGTATATATATATATATATATATATATATATATATATATATATATATATTAGGGGTGTCCCCGACTATGGATTTTCATAATCGAATCAGAATCGTCAAGTCTTGCCTATAGTCGACTAATAGTCGAATCATGTGTATGGGGGCCGCGGGGCTTTAACATTTCAAATCCGCGATGTACAGAAAATCACACAAAGATATAGAAGAAAATGTATAAAAACATTTTGGATCAATAAAACTAAGAAATAACATTAATAACTCCAGAAAGGCCACACTGCAGACAGGATTTACATTTCACATGCAAATCAAATTAAATCGGCTAAATTACCTGTGCGGGCAGGCTCTAAGTAGGCTACAGCACAACATCGATGCATCATGCGCCGAAAAAATAAACAATTAATTTACTAAATTAAATTAGAACAGAATATACCTTTCCAATAAATAAAAATACAAACGAAATAAATCAGAATAAGTCACAAGATGAGGAGCAAATGTGTGCAAAATGCCTAAAGTGCAGGGGAACATATATTCAAAACACAAGCCACAAATAGTTAGATTATATAACCCTGACAGATCAATAAATAAAATTAAAATAAAGAAATGATTAAAATAACGATAGTAGCCAGAATTTTCAACTTTGTCTTTTTAAAGGTGCATTAAGCAACTTTTCATGTTAAAAATACCCGTTTTCTAACCCATACATGCTTAAACAATTGCCTGATGGGCTGAATGAGCCCTTCTCTGATCACTGAGATTGTCTCTATAATCCTGTAAAGTAAAATAAATAAGAGGGATTCGGCCGGAATTTTAGACTGGGCGTGACGTCATGCGCGTTCACGGCACGCTCACCTGGCTGTCTGGCAGGTTTGTGTATTCGCCGCCATTCTCCGTAGAAGATGGATTCTAAGAGACCGGCTTGTAGTTCATTTCAAACACCAACGCAAACTCCACGTAAGATAAAAAAAAAGAAAACTTTTGTCCGTGAGCGTGCACACTTCTGGCTGCAGTTTCGCTTGCCGCCAGAGGGGGCATAGTTCTGCAAAAACTCAGAGACTTGCGCAATGCACCTTTAACTGCAGAAACAACAATAAATGCTAAACTGGAGTGGCAGTCTTTTTAGCTAAAAATGTTCACAGCATCCAAAAATCTAATTAGAACCGGCTGAAAAGTTTTGAAATAACTTGTACCCTACCTGATCGAGAGAACAAATCCAGTCTTTCACTCTGTCTGTGTCCGTTGGAGTCTTTTCAAATTGTGCGCGCGGATAAAATACATTCTAAAACACTTAACGTGAGAAACGTTTAACGACTTAATCTCCTAAAATAGTTAAATTAAAATATGAAAACGCATTGCGTTCATATTCTGGGTTCATCTGCTTATCTGCACATAGTATGGTTTCTTAATGTGTACTGTGTACATTAAGCCACGTTAACCCCCTGAGGTCGACGGTATCGCCGGCGATACCAGCTCGCTTTTTTTTTATCAGTGTAAAATAAACTCATAAATACTCTGTTGACTTTGATTTTTCATAGGAGTTTCGTACATCAATCGATTCTGTTAAATGTGTATTATTTTTGTGTATACTCATAATAAAAACAAAGTGTTGAGCTTTTCGCCAAATAAAGAAAAATAAACACGAAGCGAGTTCTGCCTTCTCTCTGTCAGTGTAGTCCATTCTGAAACGCGTCCGAAAATGAACTGTAACTCACCGAATACTTCTCACACAGACACGTGAGATATGTCTTTATGAAGCTTGAAATCTCTTCTTTTAAATGAAGTAATTTATATAAAAAACAAATGTTTTCAACTCATGTAATCCGTTTGAAAGCAAGGAGAGGTACCGTTTTTCCTTCTGCCTCATTATCTCTATAATGAGTTGAGGCCGCCCCGCGCTATTCAAATCGTAAATAGTTTAGGTGATCTAGTATGCATCGCATACGCCCCCCGATCAATGCCATAAAAACACAGTTTCTTACTGACAGTTCATCGCGTTTTGAGTATGGCACGCTTCTCCAGTAAAGACGCCCTTCAGATGATTCTGGACAGCGAGGAAGAATGCATGATACCGGGTTGTTTCCTCAGAGGAAGATTGTAACTCAGACTACGAACGGCAGCATTTTGAAGAGCGAATTCCGCCGAGGACACAATTTCGGAGTAAGTTTTACTTAAAAGACTTTTGTCTTTTATTTTTCGTGTTCGCATTTATGAGGAAAAAACAATATTACGTGACAGTTCTCCATTATGGACGCGAGCGCTCTGAAAGCGCACTAAAAGACTTTCAAACTTTCACAGAGACCTCAAAACAGAAACTACAAATCCTTTCTTTAAAACGAATTTCGTTTTGTATCAATTGTATCTTAATTTTAATAATTTTGTCATTAACAAATTTCCTGGATTTAAAGTAAATATAGGCTAGCAATCACAACATAAGGTGCTTGAACTGGAGATCATCATTAACCAGACCGTAGCCTACTCGCCTCACGTCTAAAAAATGTGAAATATATTTACAGAAAGCTGGTTCTAAACAAAACCATCCAAAACAAAAAACTATGTAGCCTAATAAATGTGCATTTCTCCGGTGCGTTCACTAGCCTACTGCGAAGATCGCGAGTCAATAGCCTATCGTCAACTTCATCTTTGCCAGAAGTTAAATTTAAATTGCGTGTGTGAATGAATGATGATGTTTTAGCAAACTGTATTGCTATACTGAGATGAGTAAAAATCGACTGAAATATGTTGAAATAAAATGTAGGCTATTTGTATAAGCAACGTATTAAACTGCAAATTAACAATATGCCCTAATATTTCATGAAAACAACGTTACAGTCAGGCGAAATATGAAAGACAACATCTTGTTGACTAGATTTGGGTACAGTTTTTACTGTAGAATATACTGCCACGTCAAATAAGCTTTTGTTTAGCAATTTCTATATCTATTTTTGTCAAAAATAAAGTCAGCAACTAAGATGTTAGCTGTTCCAATGTTGACTATATTCAAACTAATGAATACATAGATAAAATGTAGGCCTATAATCTTTTTATTTTTTTTAAAGAAAGAGTACACTTGAAATATTGTTGAAATTGTAATTATTGTTGTAATTGTAACCTTTTTAATAAAATAGCAAAACATATTTACAAGATAGATGTAAGCAAAATCTTAAATGGTCAATATAAGTCTTCTTCTAAATATATCTTTTGTCCTTGCATTGTGGCTCAGTCACTGTGTCACACCTGAGTGAATGGCTCATCATTATGCAGAGTGGGTGGGACATTGTATTCTCAGGTGTAAACCACTCCTCGTTCATGCCCCCCTCGCATATTGGCTTTCCAAGCAAAACCTGTTTTACATCAATTTAAATCAATGTATGGTTTTATGTGAACGATAAAGCAAGACTATTTTCACATAATTTTGAAGAAAAAACTCTAGGCGAGGACATCCATTAGTCAAAAGTCTTATTGACACATATTTACTATGTGTTTTGTGGCCTTATTTCAGAAATTTTAGTTTTTACAATAACCATGCATAAACATTATTCTCTCAAAAATGAAAACATGTACATACACGTGGCTCACATATTATGGTAGCCCTGTTTGTGCTATATAGAGTGAATTTACACCTTTGCAATTAATATGTTTATATGCAACTGAAAAAAGCACAAATGTCAGAGCATGTCAGAACATCTCAAGGGCCCCAAAAACAGCCCAGACCCCAGAGGGTTAAAGTGCCTTTTAAGCGTTTTAAAAGTTTTTTTCACGTTAAGCATTTTTGAATGTCCCGTGGAAAACCAGCTTGTTAACGTTGGCCGGCAGAAGTGCGATCATGGTTTTCCTGATGCTAAATCCAGCCTTGGAGAATATCCTTTCTGATGGTGTACATCCACACTTTAGATTTTCTTATCCAAGACATTGTTAAAGATTTAAATCCTTGCCGCCAAGACGCTCCTCTGTGACTGTCGGTCACAAAAGTGAAACTTAAATCTGTCACGGGGTGTTTGGATTTATTCACGCACGTTAAAAAATATTTATTAAAAGCTTCTTTCTTTGCACATTTTTATATACAGCATTATCATAATAGGCTGAATATTAACGTATTGACAGAAAACCGGTAGTTCTATGTGAAATCAGACATCGAGCGCCCTCATATAGCCAAAGTGGCATGATCCTCGTTTCATAACACCTCTGCGAAGATTCGACCGTGAGATCGGTAGTCGAATCAGGCTCCTCCAATCGAAGCATCGAATCTTCGACCATTCGGGGTCACCCCTTATATATATATATATATATATATATATATATATATATATATATATATATATACACACACACATACATACATACACACACACACATATATATATATATATATATATGTGTGTGTGTGTGTGTGTGTGTGTGTGTATGTATGTGTGTGTATATATATATATATATATATATATATATATATATATATATATATATAAAATACTATTTTTGTCAAAAATAAAGTCATCAACTAAGATGTTAGATGTTCCAATGTTGGCTATATTCAAACTAATGAATACATATGATAAAATGTAGGCCTATAATCATTTTTTTACAAAGAAAGAGTACACTTGAAATATTGTTGAAATTGTAATTATTGTTGTAATTGTAAACTTTTTAATAAAATAGCAAAACATATTTACCAGATAGATGTAAGCAAAATCTTAAATGGTCAATATAAGTCTTCTTCTAAATATATCTTTTGTCCTTGCATTCATTCTTGTGGCTCAGTCAGTGTCACACCTGAATGAATGGCTCATTATGCAAGTAATTACGCATAATGAGTGGGACATTGTATTCTCAGGTGTAAACCACTCCTCCTTCACGCCCCCCTCGCATATTGGCTTTCCAAGCAAAACCTGTCTTACACAATTTAAATCAATGTATTGTTTTATGTGAACGATAAAGCAAGACTATTTTCACATAATTTTGAAGCCAGAACTCGAAGCGACAACATCCATTAGTCAAAAGTCTTGTGGACACATATTTAGTATGAGTTTTGTGGTCTTATTTCAGCAACTTTCTTTTTTTTTTTTTTATATAACCACGCATAAACATTATTCTCTTAAAAATACAAACATCTACATACATGTTGCTCACATATTATGGTAGCCCTGTTTGTGCTATATAGAGTGAATTTACACCTTTGCCATTAACATGTTTATAAATAACTGAAAAAAGCACAAATGTCAGGGCATGTCAAAACATCCCAAGGGCCCCAAAAACACCTTAGACCCCAGAGGGTTAACCCTCTGAGGTCCGCAAACGCGCCCCCGCGTTTTGCTGGATTTTCTTCACATTGTAGCACAATAAACTTAAATTACTCCGTCATTTATAGTCATACAGAAAAAAGAAATATAAAAAAAGAATCTGTGATATTTCTACTTTTGTATGTGTCCACTTACAATCAAATCAAAACATTGTGCTTTTGTAAAATAAAGAAAATAAACAGGGTGTGCGTTCTGCCTCTCCGTCGCGGTGAACTTTTTTTTCTTGAGCACGTCTATAAACTGAAACAAAACTCAGCGAATACTTGTCACACATTTATGAGCCATATACCTTTATACACATTTAAGTGTGTACTTTTAAATGATCGGATTCAAACTGAAAACAAATATTCTCTGTTTAAGTAATTTGTATAAAACCAACAGGATGTCCAGTATCTCAAACGCTTGCTAATTATTTTTAATTTGACTACGCCCACTCGCGCAAAAGTGATTCACATGCAAATCTCCACATGGAACGCGAACGCCCTCGTTACCTCAAACACAAAACACCAAAAAACTTCACAAGTCTCTGCTTTTCGTCGAGTTTGAAAGACGCGCCGTGAGCTTACATTGGATTTACATCAGAAGAAGAAGAACGCGATTTGAAGACAAGAAAGATGTAAGGTAAGAAATTCTTACTTATTAGTTTATGGTATTGTTGCATAAACTTCACATTGCAGTTGAGCTGTTGCTAGATATATGGTGAATATTATCATATTTAGACCCGTGTTTACTGTTAAATACTGTTTGTGGATATCTGCTCAAACGTAGATATGTATAATATGGTAACCATAATGTTTCATATTTTGGAGCATGCTGTGCGTTTGAATGTTTCATATTTTGGAGCGCGATCGCGTTTGAAAAGCAAAATGCACCAAACATTAGGCTTTATGTTTTTACTATTATCTCATTTCATATCATCATAACGAATGGAAACATTTGAAGTAACATATGATAATCAATATATTTTTCTCTAGCATAGTTGTTACTGAAATCTTCTGGAAGATTTATAGGCTGCTATAGGCTATTGTTATTATTATTTTATGCAGCACTGCGCATAGCCTATGCCTACATAGCACAACAAACCTGGTGTTCATTATATTATATATTGTTGGAAACATTTGTGTGTGTGTGTGTGTGTGTATTCTGTGAATTTTAAAAAGCTATTTTAACCAGAAAATTTTTAAATGTATTCCCAAAATCATGCAGGCCTAGTTTCTCTTGATACCAGTATGTTCACTTTTTTTCTTTTCTTTCAGGGACCAGATGCTCCACTGAGTCCTGCTGACTTCAACATTCACATGAGTCTCTGTACATGAACATGGTAAAGTGAAAATCAAACACCTTGGAAATGAAAGGTACGTACAATGTTTTTAGGAATGGCACAAAGGTCTCTGTCTTTGGATAATTGTTTTCAATGTGCTCTTTTGTCATTTGTTGTGTATTTTTGGATTATGTTGTGTTGTAAATAAATCCAAACAACCTAAAAGCCATTCTTTTTTAAATCTCCTCATTCTTTGTGCAAGGTTGCTCTGAATGACAGGGCCTGATAGCTCCTAATAGGGCAGTTAGGGGAGTGTCTTTGTCTTTCTCAGGTGTGAAAAGCTTACATATTAATGAGCTCCCGCATAAAGCTTTCTCACACAAAACACGTCGTAAAAATTTTAAATCAATATATTGTCTTATCTGAATGAGCAGTCAGGGTGATTTTCACATAATTTTGGAGCAAATATTCTAGGCTACGTCATACAATTTTCAAAAGTCTTGTGAAAAAATAATCAGTATGGGTTTCATGGCCTTATTTCAGTGAGAATTTTTTTTTTGTATTTTCACAAACCACGCATAAATGTCATTATCTCAAAATTACAAACTTTTACATACATGCTGCTGATATATTATTGTAGCAGAGTTTGTGCTGAATACAGTGTAATTAGACTTTAGCCATGAAAATGTCACTAGTAACAGAAAAAAACACAAATGTCAGAGCATGTCAGAACACCTCCAGGGCCCAGAAAACAGCTCAGACCTCAGAGGGTTAAAAAAGCTTTCTCCAATACTTTCGATAAGAATGGCAGAAATAGGTCTGTAGTTATTAAGATCAGATGCATCCAGATTTGCTTTTTTAAGCAGCAGATGAATAGTGCATGTTTGAAACAAGATGAAACAGGAACTGTTGATAACAGAAATAATATTTGGATCAATTGAGTCCAAGACTTCCTTTAGTAATGTAGTTGGTATAACGTCAAGTGAACAACACGATTTCATTTAAAATCCCAGTACATGATGTATTAAAACTAACAACCAAGTCAGCAACATCAGAATACTCTGTAGTGACACCTGTTGGGAGTTCTGTAAAAACCTTTAAAAACTGTGCAGCAGTAGAAGAGTTAATAACTATAGACAGGTAAGTGGAGGGCCTGCTTTCAGGTTTTAAAACAGCAATAGAACAATCAAATATTATTGGCAGGTGGTCAGACATACCAGCATCACAAATATCAGTGTTTGTTATGGGAAAACCTGAAGCCATAACAAGGTCAAGTGTGTGGCCCTGCATATATGTGTAGGACCAGAAATAAATTGTGTTAAGTTAAAAGAGTCTAAAAGTTGAGTAAACTCTCTTGCAAGTTGCTTTTGTGGGCAACAAACATGTACATTTTAGTCCATAGTCCTGGTGAAAAGAAGTCTCTCTCTCTTCTCCACAGATCCACCATTCCTTATATCTCTTCTTCTTTCTCATTATCCAATAACCGCAAGAATCCCCAAATAACACGCAGCTGATTAGAACACCTGTCTCATGACAAAAGAGAAAAACAGAACAAGCAGAGAACAAACAAGACATATACACACATACATACCAAGGGCGTAGTTTTGATTTTGAAATTGGTGGGGATGGGACATCCCCTGAAGCTGAGCTGCATCTGTCATTAAAGGGACAGTTCTCCCAAAAATTAAAATTCTGTCATCATGTACTCTCCCTCAAGGTGTTTTAAACCTGTATGCATTTTTTTTTCTTCTTCTGAACACAAAAGAAGATATTTTGAAGAATGTCAGTATCCAGACAGTTGATGGACCCCATTGACTTCCATAGTAGAAAAAAAAAACCTCAATACTGGTTACCGACACTCATCAAAATATCTTCTTTTGTGTTCAGCAGAAGAAAGAAATGCATACAGGTTTGAAACATCTTGAGGGAGAGTAAATGATGACAGAATTTTAATTTAAAAGTGAACTTACAGAAATTAACTGTTGGCCTTTTTGTTTCACATCAATAATGTCCAGTTTGTCCTGTTGGAAATGACACACAGTGTGGCGGAGGGAAATATGCCACCGCCTTGTGGGGGAAATATTCAGCACTATACTGAGGAAGACTGAGTGAGCAACAGGATCCTAGTCCCCCCACCCAATGCTTTTAGTCTTTGTACAACTGCTTGTTGTGTGTGGTGTCTATCGTGTTGCAATGTGTAGCCTAATGCTCAAGAATCGGCAAGGTGGGCTTCAGGATTTACTCAATACACGGCAGCCACCTGAAGTGTGTGTATGTAGAAAACTTAGGAGTTAAACCTAGTTGACTGCCGCCCTCCCCGGATCTAACAGGATAGGTAAAACGCCCCCACTCCTTAGCATAGGTGACTCAAAATTAGCATAAACAGTTTTAGCTTAACAAACAAAAATAACATTTATTTTTACTGCATGAATTTAAATTATTCTGTTTTCTTTGTTTTCACAGGAAGTGTAAAACAATTTCAAATGCAGACCAATCAAAGTGAAATAAAAATGTGGAAAATAATAAAGAGAGGAAAATCAACAAATGTTTCAGTTCAATCTCAACAAAATAAAAATCAGTTTCACTTTTAGTAAGTAGACTGAAACGTTTCACAGTTCACTTCAGTTAACTCAACCTTTCAAATAAAGTTCACTTGATTCACTTAAAGTTCACTTCAATCCGATTCAAAAATCCAAGATCCGATTCAAAAATCCAGGAAAAGAAAGGAAAGTTATACTCAGTCCATTTATGAGTTCACGGCCAAAAAGTTCAGTTTATGTGCAAAAAATAAAGTCTATGAATCCCTTTTCAGGAAAATTCACTGATCACAGTTCCAGCAAAAATAACTGCACGATTGAACAGTTCAGTTCTGATGACTCACTGACAGAAAATTATAGTTTGCTTACCAGTGTTCAGTAGGAAAAGAGGAAAATAATGTATATCACCACTCTAGGTTCGTGGATGAGGTGTTGAATGATGATCAACGGATGGCAGGGTACTGTTTCTTCACTCATTGACCCTCAGCGATTGTCCTCGCGATCCTGACGACGGCAGCTTGATTCAACGAGGCCGCAATCCCAGCTGATTGAGACGCAATGAGAAGACGAACAACACACGACCCTATCCGACGACTCAGCGAACGTTTCTCTTCACACGATCAGCAGAATTCACTGTTTCAAGTTCGTTTGAACAAATGAAACTAAAACTGTTTTAAACAAATAAAACACGGAAGTATTTAACTCGTACGCGACTGAAACTTTACCGAAACTAACAGGTCTTTTGCCCAGCTTCACGCACGAAAACGGCAGAAAACTTGTTTTAACACTCACTTCAACAACCTTGTTCACATAAACAAACACTCAGAGGCAACGTCATGCAGCTCTTATGTATGTCGCGGGTCTAAACTCGAATTTTTATCGTGACTGACTACCCGAGATCGACACTCATTTTTCAGCTTGCCGCTGCTCTTCTCTACTCTCTCTTCACGTGCGACTCGTCACAACCCAAAATGGCGGCGCCCGTGTCAAACGTCAAAATAAAAGTCTTCACAATTTTAATCACAAATTTGTAGATCCCCTACAACAGCAATACTGTTAAGTTCACTTGTGCCATTGTTCTGAGCCATGTTTCCAGTGTCCTAAGAGCACTGAAACTTCTTTCAGCCTCAGCTGATGAGACTGGGATGACAAGGGTTTGTCAAACATTCCTCAACTTCATCAAACATTCCTCTCATTTCAACAAGACAAAGCAATGTTGTGTTTTTATGTTTTATGGGGATTTTTTACAGACATAATGATTTTATACTGTACAAACGGTATATTATATCCCCCTACACCAGTGGTTCCCAAACCTGTCCTGAAGGCCCCCCAACACTGCACGTTTTCTTTGTCTCCCTACTCAAACACACCTGATTCAACTCATCAGCTCATTATCACATGGGTTAATTGAGCTGATGAGTTGAATCAGGTGTGTTTGATTAAGGAGACAAAGAAAACGTGCAGTGTTGGGGGGCCTTCAGGACAGGTTTGGGAACCACTGCCCTACACTAACCCTGCCTATCACAGAAAACTTTCTGCATTTTTACATTTACAGCTGTTTTCCAAAAATAAATAAATTAATTAATCCCCACAAGGACAAGTATTTCGGATATTGCCATCTTTGTGGTGACATTTTGTCCCTATAATGTAGTGTTACACACACACACTTAAGCATACACAATCTCTCTCTCTCTCTCTCTCTCTCTCTCTCTCTCTCTCTCTCTCTCTCTCTCTCTCTCTAACGATTGTCAAACTAATGACTGTTCGCCACTTATCCCGCGATTGTAATACAGTAGTAAAAACTGATTTGGCCTGCATTTTTGTGCACAGAACTGTTGATTTCTCCCTAGCTTACCGCATCTAGATTTCCTTCGGAGGAGCATTGCCGCTTCATACCAGAGCCTCTCACAAGTTAGATAAAAAAACAAAGCCAATCAGTTTAGCGATGCGTGTTAGCAGGCGGGACTCAGATATAAATTAACTGTTTGTGTACCATGAATTGCACATTTTTCTCAGAACGCTCTTGTAAGAGATTTTAATCTAAATAGGATGTTTCCTGATTAAATAAAATAAGCCTAATACATAAAAACCACAAGACACAACCGGACAACAGTGGTTATATATAAATATATTTTAAGTTCTGATCGAAATTATTGCTAGGGACATATCAGTGTCACTGGATATTGGTAGGGACACGTCCCTAGCGTCCCTACTAAATTCTACACCCCTCCACCCCTGCTACATACAGTATATAGGCTACTACACACGTCCTCGGATGTAACACCCATATCACAAAATTTTTGCCATGAAAAAAACAAACAATCCACGTCACTCATCAGCTCCCCCCACTTGGGACAGCGCATCGGCAACTACATTGTCTGAACCATTCTGATGTTTAATTTCAAGGTTGTACTCCTGCAAAACAAATGACCACTGCATTAACCGCTGGTTAGAGTTAGACAAAGTGTCGTAACGCCAGTGCCAAGGCCAGCGCCTCCTTTTCAATAGTGCTGTAATGGCGCTGACACTTGGAAAATTTCTCCATTTCGCATCCACATTCAGTTGAAAAGTTTGTGCTAGTTACAGGAGTGGGAAAATCAAGAATTGCACTCACTTTGGCCATCACAGGCTTCACATGCCCCTGACCTACCATTTTACCTAGATATGTGATCACTGCTTTTGCAAATTTACACTTTGAAAGATTCAAAGTTATGGAAGCCGCAGCCAAATGGCTGAACACTAAGTCCAAATGATGCACATGATCCTCCCAACTGTTTGAATAAATTACTAGATCATCCAGATAAGCTTCGCAATTAGTCACTCCTGATAAGACTATCTGCATCAGCCGCTGGAAAGTCGCATTTCGCATCCCAGACGCCATTACTTTATATTGCAGAAAGCTATCAGAAGTGACAAACGCAGATATTTCATTAGCTCGGACAGTTAAAGGAACTTGCCAATATCCTTTAAGGAGATCTAGTTTGTTGACATAAGTAGCAGAACCAATTCGATCGACACAATCTTCAATGCGGTGTAAAGGGAAATAATCTGCCTTAGTCACATTGTTAGCCTTACAGTAGTCCGTGCAAAGACAGAAGGAAGAATCTGGTTTTTGAACTAACAGACAGGGAAAACTCCACGCACTTTGACTATGGACAGCCAATCCATTATTCAACAAATAGTCAACCTCATTTTTCATTGCTGCTCGTTTCATTGGATTCAGTCGATATGGATGTTGCTCTATGGGCAGAGAAGTACCCACATCGATATCATGGTACAAGACTGTAGTTCTACCAGGAACATCAGAAAAGAGAGAGGGATATTTTCGTATCACTCTCATCACATCCTCCCATTGGCATCTTGACAAATGTTCAAGGTAAAAAACTCAATTACTCAAAACAACTGAGTTTTCCAGACGTACCCCTAAACCTTGACAGACATCTACCACCTCCTCCTCCTGATCCTGTTCTGCATTTACAAGGATAGGGACAGCAAGCAATGATGATGAGATGATGTCCCCTTGCGCACATGATATGCCTTAAGCACATTGATGTGACAAATCAGACTCTTGCATTTTCGATCCAGTATACCCACAACATAATCACTTTCACTAAGCTTTTTCTCCATCACATAAGGGCCGAAGAATTTGGCTTGAAACGTAGATTCAGGAATGGGAAGTAGTACGAGAACTAACTCTCCAGCCTGAAAATTACACGATACACTTTTTCGGTCAAAGCGCTTCTTCTTTTTAGACTTCACGTCAGTCAAATGAGCTTTAGCGAAAGTACACGCCTGATGTAAGCGTTCACGAAAAGAGCTTACATACTCAAGAACGGACACAGGTGAACTAGATTTTTTTTAGAAATTGAGACGAAGCAAGAAACAAACACGAAGGAAGATCAAACCCAAGTCCTGACACATATTCACACATCAGGTACAACATTGATGTCATAAATATCTCTTACATGTATTCATTTATGGCTTCATGGACCTCCTCAATGGACAGTAAGTCCCATCATGACAACTTGCTTGAAACAGTCAGATGTTATGATCAGATCTGCTTCGTGAGTTAAATTTAAAGCTTTAGCACAGAGTGACTGTAGAAACACAATGTGTGTCCCACTCAAGACTGATTGTCCCGTCACTTTTAACTCATTGGCAATGTGAGCGTATGATTTACATTCATTAAACAACCAGTCTGTCTCTGACTTCCCTTAATTCACTCTCTGTGCTGATGCTCCCATACAGTAGCATTACACATGAGAACAATTCATCCACTCTGTTCATCCACCAATAATGCTTGCATGTGCAATAACTTTGGTTGATGCTTTCTTGTCATGCTAAGCAAACTGTTGCTGTAAGACACTTTTATCACACGTTTATTTCTGTTAAAAATGTCACTTCTGTTGTGTCGAGTTGAGGCACACTGGAGCTCAAAGTGATAAAGGTCAGAGTGTGAATTATCAGGAATAAAGAGCTAGATGTTCATGTATTAACACTTATAGATGTGCAGTTATTTTAGATGTTGGTGGAGTTTCACTTCATTTTACTACAGAGCAGCTTCACATCAGATCATCTGTCATTTTATCACTGAAGCAGTTTTGAAGAGTTTGTCTTTTCATATTTGTGGACTGAAAGCGCTGAAGATGTTTCGCATCGTTTTCTTCTGTCTGTGTTTCTGGCGTCTGGATGGTGAGTTTTAAATATGACTTTGGTTGTTTCTCTTCTGGGGCCGTATTCACAAAGCATTTTATCTTACCACTAGGAGTACTCCTAAATCGCACTAAAAGATTTTAGCTAGGAGTTTTCTCTTAAAAGTTATTCACAACGCCTTTCAGACCTACTCTTAGTAAAGAAAATAATATAATATATAATATATATAAGATAATCTAATAATTATAATATGACCACTTGGTGAACCTATGAACCTAACTCATATTTAAACAGCTATCGCTTTCTGTTGCTGACCAGATAAAATTACAGAGAAAAGACATAAGACACATTTTGGCTGTATTATTTTGTTCCCTTAAAAAATATATATATCTTTGCCCTTATCATCAGATGAAATCCTAAAGGCGCCAATGCTCCGTCTTTGCAATAAATGCACATCTTTGAATGAGGGCAGATTTCTAGCGTATTTAAATTAACTTCTCGGGTAATATCTATGGTTTGACCTATTTCATAAGTGGCCAAAATTTTTATTTAAAATGGACTGAACTTGATTTGCAACGGACACGCATGTGCATGAATCGCTGCTCATAGCAATTGTAAGTTCTGCTGCATAATCGCCTATATTTTTAACAAACATAATAATCATGATACACACATTCTCACTAGTCTCAGCTATGTCTTTTATCTATTATAGTCTTTTGAAGGACGAAAACATGAATGTTAAAGCTGCACTATGTAACTTTTGGCACTCTAGCGGTTAATAAACACAAAATTGCATTCATCATGCGGAAGAACATTGGGCCTCATTCACCAACCGTTCTTATGAAGAAATGTCTTCTTAAACCCCACTTACACACTTTTTACAAAGATTCAGACATTCACTAATGTTTTCTTATCTTGGATTTGTTCTTAAGAACAAAATCTACACACACTCAAGAGCACTCTTACGCACATTTAAGTGATGACAGTTTGCTCCAAATAATTGGTTACTGCATTTTATTTAATTATACAGTCGTTTACAATGATAGTATTTTACTGTAATGTATTTCTGATCATTTGTTGAAAAAATAAATAAATAGTATGCAAAGAAACACTAACACTGCCAATTACATCAGCAATTAAGCTGATTAGATCAAATATTATGCCTCGTTTGGCATTTACCTGTTGCAGAAGAATTTCTATTTTAGAATTACTGAAGTTCTTTTTTCGTTTGGTGATCGGTGGACCGTCTGTGCGTCTTTTGGACATTCTCCAACTTTTCTTGCACATGCCCCTGAAGTGTCATGTCCTTATATGGGAATTTGCAGAGCATTTTCTTATGCTATTTAGGAACAACTGGCACACGCTTTAAATTACTAAGATGTGGGATTCATCAATCCTAAGAACACAGGTGAGAACAATTCTGTGAATGAGGCCCATTGTTCTACATTTAAGAACAAGGTAACGGCCGACAGAATCAATGTATATGATGATGTTCTTGATGGGAGATTCAGAGAAAGACTGAAGCTGGACAATCAAACTGGAACAGTGTGTCTGTCTATGGCCAGTAGAGATCAATTTTAATGTGTTAATCAAATTAACTTGACAAAACCATAACGCAGTTTGACCAAACTTTTATTCACATTCCAACACCAAATTAAAAAATACTGCATTGTACTGTAATTTAACACAGCCCACAATGCATTGCAAAAAAACCCTGTATTGCTTAAATACAGTAGAGTACTGTTAAAAACTGGCTGTAAATTAACAGCAATTTCTTAAATTGCTAAATTTTGCCCAGAATGCAATTTTTTCTACAGGAGTGATGTGCTCACGCTTTTTCTTCCTTATTAATAAGAAGCGAGCTGCAGCATTTTGAACCAGTTGCAAACGTAATAGTGAAAACTGGTTAGTACAGCATACAGAGCATCGCAATTATCAAGCCTTGTTGAAATGAAGGCATGAATGACTGTCTCTAGGTCACCAAAAGATAGAAAAGATTTCAATTTCCGTAAACCCCTAAGCTGGAAAAAAACTGGCTCTGACAACGGAGTTTATTTGCTTGTCGAATTTTAACTCAGAATCGACAACAACACCCAGTCACAGGATGCTCAATACCAGAATCATCTTCTTGCATCAGCACTCCACCAGCTCCAACAGCACTCGCATCCACATTCAGTTGAAAAGGTTGTGCGAAATCATATGCAGAAAGGGCAGGTGCGTTACACAATAAATCCTTCACTGTAGTAAAAGCATGATCACACCTTATGTTCCATTCAAACTTTCTCGAAGTGCTAAGAAGGTCAGTCAGCGGGGATTCTACCGCTGCGAAATTATAGCAAAATCCGCGGGAGTATCCTGCCATTCCCAGAAATCTCCTAAGTTCTCGTCCTAGTTACAGGAGTAGGAAAATCAAGAATTGCACTCACTTTGGCCATCACAGGCTTCACATGCCCCTGACCTACCATTTTACCTAGATATGTGATCACTGCTTTTGCAAATTCACACTTTGAAAGATTCAAAGTTAAGGAAGCTGCAGCCAAACGGCTGAACACTAGGTCCAAATGATGCACATGATCCTCCCAATTGTTTGAATAAATTACTAGATCATCCAGATAAGCTTCGCAATTAGTCACTCCCAAGGCCGCATTAATGCACAGGCTTACCTGGGCTGAAGCCCAGGGGCCTCCCAAGTTCAGGGGCATCCCATGTTCAGTGTAGAACTTTCCAGCATGTTAACTAGCGTTTTACATATATATAAATATATATATTACGAGTGATGGACATTATTATTATGTTCTGGTTATATGAGAAAATAAGTGTGTACATTTACCGACTTATTACAAAGGCAGTCATATTTTATGCAATATGTAATAATCTGAATTAGTTACAGTGCGCAGGCGTTGTCTCGCCTTTAGGTTTCATTTTCATTTAGTTGAAGTTCAGGACTGGTACGCCTTGCCGGTGAGTGACTGTAAACTAACATTGCTAGTAATTTGGGTTGATATTTAATAACATTTAAGTGTGTAGTTTTATTAGTTAATTCTGGTGTTTGTGTTTGTGTTTTCATTGCAGGTTTACAACCTAACCTAACCTAATTTAACTAAGGTTAACTAACGTCACTGACAGGCTAGCGTAGCGATAGCATTCAAGCTACCTAGTGTGTGAGAGAGTATCGTGTATGTGTGCGCAATAAAAGCTCATAAAGTGACCCGAGTTGTATCCGCCGTACTTGTCCTGAAAACCCTTCCAGTGGGGAGTTTATTGAGCTATAAAAGGTAGCTTAGAAAAGAACTGGACATTCAGGTTCATGATGAGCTGAAAAGGTCATATTGTTTTGTAACTTGTCAGGTTTTCTGTCAATCACTCTAATCGCATGTTACATGTCTGCTGTTTGAGTGACCCATGTGGCCCCATAAGCCCTGTTCACACAGCCAGCCATTTTGTCGCTGTATGTCGCTAGTCTCTATACTGTGAAGTAGCTTGTGGGCATTGGTAGTGCTGTCACTCTAATGTTATTGGTATACTGCACGTCTGGCCACATCTATACAAAACACCATCACAAGTGATACAACTATATTATTTTAATTTGACTGGGAATTAGGCTCAAAAGAAACAGTATGCTGTTGGGAGAGTGTTTTTATATCACCACAGCAGTGTTCAGTGGATTAAATAATTTACTAGATTAACGATCGATCAATCTACAAATTAAACTCACTCATACTGTCATAAATTACTAAAACGTCATCCAAATTTGACAAATAATAAATTTTCTTGTCCCTAATAGTCAACATAATGCAGCATTGCTAAACTTGCATCATAAAACTACAACACTCGAACTATAAATGTATGAATTAAACTAAGACTGTCGACAGTTTCTTTCCCATGCATCATTTTATTATATCCATGTTTGTGGTTAGTTACAGTCAAATTATATAAAACAGTGAAATCGCCCTCGAACTCTTCTGTCTTGCCTGCACTCGAGATGGTGACGGGAGCTGAGCTCCACTGAAAGGCTTCTTTCCTATTGGTTGTCGCTCGCGAAAATCGCTTCTCATTTGCATAAAGTTGAAATTTAGTTGCTGTGTGTGGTTGTTAAATAAAGTGTCTTGTGTTTATGCTCAAGTGGGCTCAGTGATATGTTAATAACAATATTATGGTGTTTTCTGACTCAAAGAGGGAAAACTAACCGTTTTAGGTCTCGAAAGAAACTAATGCATTTTGTGATGTAGATTACCCAGATATTACACTTTTTTTAAAATGAGACTCTATAAATTGAGGGGATGGGGGGCCTACAAAACCTCTCAGCCCCGGGGCCTAACATTAGGTTAAGGCGGTGTAACGAAGTTCAGATGTTACGGGATGAAGGAGGCGGGAACCGGCATACAAACATTTTAATGATAAAAAATAAATCAACAACAAAATGAAAGTAAAAGACAGCAGCCCCTCACGGATGACTGCTGTCACAATAAAACAAAACAAAACAAAACAAAACACAACATAAGTTCAGGCCTGTCCTCTCTCCCTCTTCACTGTCGTCGCTCCTCCTTTATGCTTCCGCTCCTCCGTGAGAGATACAAGACCGGTGCGTCTCGCAGGTGTCGCTCATCAGAGTAATCACGCCACCGGCCTCGTGCCGCTCTCTCACGGCCCTCTGCCTCGTCCTGCTCGCCACAGGCGGCTCTGGTCACTCCTGATAAAACTATCTGCATCAGCCGCTGGAAAGTCGCTGGAGCGTTTCGCATCCCAGACGCCATTACTTTATATTATAGAAAGCTATCAGAAGTGACAAACGCAGATATTTCATTAGCTCGGGCAGTTAAATTAACCCCCAGTTTACCAAACAAACTGCCAGCCGCTTTCAAACTGTAGCTCCAGAAGAGACACCAGACTTTAAGTTCACCTTGACAAAGTCCATTGCAGTGGCTGGTTCCTCAAAGGTGTGTGTAGCTCCACCGGGAAGAGTGATCTTCAAAGTCGCGGGAAACCTCAATCCAAACTTCACTCCAGGACACGAATGTAACAGACGTTTAACGTCCGTGAATGCAGCACGTTTCTTCGCAACTGACGAAGTATAGTCAGGAAAGAGAAACAGTCTTTTGCCTTGGTGGAGAAGAGGAGCCTCGCTGGCCCGGCGTAAAATGTCATTCCTCACGTGAAAAAAGTGTACACGAATCACAAAGGGTCGGGGTGGTTTACCATCACTGGGCTTGGATCGGAGAGTGCGATGCACACGATCGAGCAGGGGCAACCCCTCCAGGCCGAGGGAGTCCATCAGCAGCTGGGCAATAAATTCGGTTGGGCGCACACCTTCGGCCCGCTCCGGCACACCTTCCAACCGTATGTTGTTCCTCCTCGCTCTACCCTCCAGGTCCTCACATTTATCGGTCAGCAGTTTAACCTCGGCTTTCAGCGTGGAAACTGTTGAATCCAGTGAAGTTAGCAGGTCACTGTGGTCAGTGCACGCGCGTTGCAACTCCGTGATAGCTTGATCATGGGAGCTAAGTTTTTGTTGCATCGGTTCAATTGCGTGCCTAAGCTCCTCTCTTACCAAAGAAATGTCCGCTCGAAGCTCGCAAGACAGCGAGTCTATTTTGCCGCAAATGTCCCCTTTCAACTGGTCTAACATAGCCCGGAGGTAATCCAAATTGGGCGCACACTCGGGGTCCGTGACCACCTTCGGCGGAGATGCGGGCTCAGTCGAGGGAGAAGCCCTCTTGTTTTGTTCCGCTCAACAAGAAGAAGTTTTGTTCCGCTCAATTGACTTGCCGCTCTCATTCCCCTCACCCCAGCGCTCAGCCGCCCCGGCCTCGTCACTCTCATCTCCCGCTGGGCAAGGAGGGTCAGAAACCTGGACTCGACGCCCCCGGGCCTCGCTCCTCGTTTCCCCTCCTTCCTTCGCCTCTGGGCAACGAGCAGCCAAACGCCTCCGGGCCTTCCCTGCTGTCTGCCCCCTCGTGGAAGCAGGCTTGTGTTTTTCCACACACCCAGACCCCACTCTCGGCCGCTCCAATGCCTCCGGAGTCGAGTCCCTGCCTTCCACAATGCTGCCCCACCCCGGGAACGCCGGTGGTCCGGGTGGGCTCACTGGTACGGTTCTTCGAAGCCTGGCTAGCGCTTCCCAGGCCGTCCCGGTGGCTCACCCGTACCATCCGGCTCGGCTATGCAATTCAATTTACCCGCCGGCCTCCCAAGTTCAGGGGCATCCGCTTCACCCATGTGTGGAGCTGCGATGCTCCTGTCTTGAGGAAAGAGATCGACGTCCTGCTGGCGAAGAACGCTATCGAGCCGGTCCCTCCAGCCGAGATGAGGTCGGGTTTTACAGCCCTTACTTCATTGTACCCAAGAAAGGCGGTGGGTTACGACCAATCCTGGACCTGTGAGTTTTGAATCAGGCTCTGCACAAGCTCCCATTCAAAATGTTGACGCAGAAACGCATCTTCGAGTGCATTCGTCCCCGGGATTGGTTTGCAGTGATCGACCTGAAGGACGCGTACTTTCGCAATTCTTCCTCGACACAGACCGTTTCTACGTTTTGCGTTCGAGGGTCGAGCATATCAGTACAAGGTCCTACCCTTCGGGCTGGCCCTGTCACCCCGTGTCTTCACGAAAGTCGTGGAGGCGGCCATTGTTCCCATGAGAGAACGTGGCGTTCGCATTCTCAACTATCTTGACGATTGGCTCATATTAGCTCACTCGCGGGATCTGTTGTGCGAACACAGACATGGTGCTTCGGCATCTCAGTCAGCTGGGGCTTCAGGTCAACTGGGACAAGAGCAAACTCTGCCCCACGCAGAGGATCTCTTATCTCGGTATGAAGTTGGACTCACGGAGGAGTGCTCAACTGCCTCAAGTCCTTTCAAGGCAGGTCAGCGGTCCCACTGAAACAGTTTCAGAGTCTCCTGGGGCATATGGCAGCCGCAGCCGCAGTAACGCCGCTCGGTCTGCTCCATATGAGACCGCTTCAGCGCTTGCTTCACGATCGAGTCCCGAGATGGGCGTGGCAGAGTGGCACGTTCCGGGTGAACATCACATGTCGCCAAACCTTCACCCCTCGGTCAGACCCTGCGTTTCTACGGGCCGGAGTGCCCTTAGTCCAGGTGTCCAGGCATGCATTGGCACATCAACTGCCTAGAGTTGCAAGCAGTACGCTTAGCCTTGTGTCGCCTCAGAGGGCTACTTTAACACAAACATGTACTGGTCCGTACGGACAGCACTGCGACCGTTGCGTACATCAACCGCCAAGGTGGTCTACGCTCCCGTCGTATGTCGGAAGCATCTGAGGTCGCATCGAGCCATTCACATCCCTTGTGTGCTCAACCGTGCAGCCGACGAGCTCTTATGGCAGGCATTTTCGGTCGACGAATCGTGCCTAGACCCCGGCCAGGATATGTGCCCAAGGTTCCTACCACTCTGTTTAGAGATCAGGTAGTGAACCTGCAAGCGCTGCCCCCGGAGGAAGCAGACCCAGCCCTGGCTTTCCTCTGTCCTGTTCGTGCTCTGCGCTGCTACATTGACAGAACTCAAAGCTTTAGGGCCTCAGACCAGCTCTTCATCTGTTACGGAGGCCAGCAGAAGGGGAAGGCTGTCTCCAAGCAGAGGTTTGCCCACTGGCTAGTGGATGCTATCGTCCGGGCGTATGAGTCCCAGGACGTGCCTTGCCCACCTAGGTTGAGGGCACACTCTACTAGGAGTGTAACCTCCTCCTGGGCGTTGGCTCAAGGCGCCTCGCTGACAGACATCTGCAGAGCTGCGGGCTGGGTGACACCTAACACGTTCGCTAGGTTTTATATCCTTCGTGTAGAACCTGTTTCCTCCCACGTACTCGCTACGGCCAGTAGCACGAGGAATTAGGTTAGTGTCGGCTTGCTACGCCATTCTCGCCCCATGGGCCAGATATGTGCGTTATCCTGCTCCGTTGGTTACCCAACAAACGGATAACCCCACTGAGCGGGTCATGCGGAACAGCAGTGTGATCTTTTCTCAGCTAAGCTTCCGCACATAAGAGAGAAGTATCAAGAAACTGCTGACTGAACCTTAAGCAGGGCGCTGGAAGGGGCCAGCACCATGGCGTTTTGTTAGTGATCCCAACTCGTTGGTAATTCCTACCGACGGGACGTAGGAGTGACCGAACGAAAAGGAACATCTCGGTTACGTATGGTAACCCTCATTCCCTGAGTGAGGGAACGGAGACGTCACGTCCCGTCGCCATGGTTGCTGTACCTTCGCAGAGGACCGGACACCGTTCGGCTCCTCAGCGTAAAGCGATTTGTGTATGCTCGCGCTTCCACTTTATACACGCCCTGGCAGGCGGGGTGCGGAATGCAAATCTTGCATGCCAATGTTCATCGGCTCGTTTTAGTTTCACTCAAAGGCATTTGGTCTCCTTAGCATGATCCCAATTCGTTGGTAACTCCTACCGACGTGACGTCTCCGTTCCCTCACTCAGGGAACGAGGGTTACCATACGTAACCGAGACGTTTTCACTACTGAATTTACTTATCCAAAGTCAAAGCAGAATCAAACACATCACCCACATTTTTTAGCAGAGGGCTTGACACATGATGCCAGGTTACCCAGCACATGATGTATGTTGCCAGAAACAGCTCGACCTCCGAACATAATTTCTCATTGAGAGTAGAAATCGCAATCGGGACGTTCTGCGGGCACTTCCGGAAAGGACACTTTCCCTTTTGAGATTAAAAGGGGTTTGATGGCTTAACGGTTTGATGGCGAGATACTCGTCGCACTTCTCTAGATGGTATATGGTCTTCCCAATCCAGACTGCTGAATTTCGGAAACACAAGTGTTATGGGGGCTTTGAACTAAATAGAGTGAGAGTGAAGTTGAATGTCTGGCAGGGGTAGAAGTAAAATCTTAAGACAATCCATTACTGCCAGGCCCAAATCTTGAATGCTCTCCACTAAAATCTGTTTTATTCGTTGTCATTCATTCTTAACCTCCGTAATTATTGCTTCCTCTCATTGTTTCAAAGACCTTTGACTTGAATTTCAAAAGATTTAATTTGGTTTTGATTAGTGTTCAAATTATCTAGCACATGGGTTTCAAACTCACAGGGTAGCACATTATTTAGAGTAGCACACAGGGTAAATGGCTGAGGCAACACTGGCAGGGAATGAGTTAATGAGAAAATATATTGCTGTTTGTTCTCAAATTATGTTCTAGGGTGGAAATAAGCCACATGAAAATAAACATACAGTAAATCAAGTGTAGCGTTAGTTCTGGCAGGTCACATTAGTCAAGCTCACATCAGCTGACTCTCAGCTGATCCACATCTACCTATAGGAATACGACACCTATCAACGTATATAAGCTCCTTCAGTATTATCAGCAGCTATCACGTTTCTCAGGAGCTAATTACATCCCCAGCTCCTCATCTCTCCCAAAAAGGACTTTAAAATCTTGAATTAAATAGATTTGCAAACATTCATGTTGGTTCTGTTCTGTTTACCCCAAGGGGGATTACTGCTGCTCTACCTGCTCTTATCCATGCTAGGCTGCCCAGTCTCGCCCAGAACGGAATCATACCGCCAATCCAAACTGTATGCTAATTGTCAACCGTATTTGACGGTAGTGGTCCTGACATAAATGCCAGCAAGCATATAAAGCAAATAAATTACAAATAAATGAAGATTAATAAATGACTAATAGTAATATGAGAAATGACACCATTAGGTTTCTGATGTGTGAATATGTCTTTGATCTCGTTCAGCTCTGTGAAGCAACAGTGAAGCACTCAGTCAGCCGTTTTATAAAAACAGTGTTGAAGGCGCCCTCGAACCACCAACACTGTGCCAACAGCAGGTGAGAGCTGTAAACTCGTGACCGCCGCTGCTCGCGCTGTCACGTCAACACTGGGGAGAGGCTTCTTCCTGGAGAACACTGTTCAGAGACAGCATACAGACGAACTGTTTGGCTCCTCAGCGAAAGACAAATGGAGCTTGTATCCACTTCCTATTTATACCCTATTTATATCCTGCAAGCCAATGTGCATTGGCTCGTTCTGTTCACACTCGAAGATGATAGGGCTTCCTGCGTCGATGTACGTCAAACATGACCAACTGAGAAGGAACTACACCAACAGTATAACCTAGAACTTGTAACAACATTGAAGTAGAAGTGTCTTTTTATTTTGTTTTTGTTCCATATATAAATCTATTTCTCTTTTCATTTGTCATCTTTTTTAAATGATTAGATGTATTTTAGTGAAGCTTCATCAAACCAACATCACGTGATTTTAAAGCTTTAATCTGTAAAAAAAACTCTGTTCTTCAGGTGTGTTTGGTGATGAAGAAATGAAAAGAGTGTCAGTGAAGGAGGAAGAATCATTCACTCTAAACTCAGATCTTACTGAAATAAAGGATGATGATGTGATTCAGTGGAGGTTTGGATATTATGAAGACACTTTAATAGCTGAAATCAATAAACGGGCCGACAGAATCGCTGTCAAAAGTGCAATTCAAATGAAACACAGTTCAGTCAAATGACCAATTATACAAAAACACTCAATTCCCCACAATTAAAGCTAAGCCGGCAAATGACTAAGTGGCCACTCAATAAAATGAAATGAAATGAATACCCAGACAGTCAGAGGAGGACACGTTGCAGGCCTGTAGCGTGGCTTGGGAGCGGAGAGACCTTAAACACAATGGTCGCTTTGCGCAGTGGCGCAGCAAAAAAAAAAAAAAAAAACTCACTGCTGTCGTTGTGCTGGTCGTTGTCGTCGTCCACGCCGCGGCAACGCGGTGCTGGCGATGCTGGTGGTTGAAGACGTCGTCCGACAGCTAAGCAGGGAATGGCTCTGGAGATAAGTGTTTTTTCAGACGATGCACAAAAGGGCAACCGAGCAGGCTACTCGCTGGCATAGTCTTTATAGCTGAATCGTGCTGACTAGCCATCCACTCTTTCTCCTCATTGAAAACTCTAACCGAGTCCTTCACAACCATTAACTATTACACTGTAAACTTGGTCAAAATGTCTGTAACTCACTCTTCGTGCAGTATACAATTACATTTCATTTACCATCACACGCATTAACTTGGTGTTTTACCAATTTTTACCGTGGCAGTCACAGCGCAGTTCTCACGTGTCTCTCTCTTTTTTCTCTCGTGTCCTTCTCTCAACGTTATCTTCCTCCTTCCTCCGACCTCTACACTGACCCCTGATTGGATCTTTCTTCTAGGTCAGTGAATTTTAACTAACTTATTTTTTAACACACATAAACATTATTTAAACATTTTTAACAACATGAAATGTACATTTTAAAGAAAATAACCAAAATTAAAATAGTGGATTTAGGAGATACCCAAAATTCCTGATTTTGTTTCTTTTGTCGTTTTATGTTTATGTTATTCATTTCAAACTGACATTTTAAACCATTTAATTTAGTAAAACAAAGTGATATCGCAGTATTTATCTGACAAAGCCGGTTTGTGTTTGATCTCTGTGTGTTTTAGGTTTTACAGGATGGGCGTTTGTGTCAGTGAAGAAGGGAGATTCATTCACTCTAAACTCTGATCTTACTGAAATAAAGGATGATGATGTGATTCAGTGGAAGTTTGGATATTATGAAGAGACTTTAATATCTGAAATCAATAAACGGACCGATAGAATCACTGTATATGATGATGTTCTTGATGGGAGATTCAGAGACAGACTGAAGCTGAACAATCAAACTGGATCTCTGAGCATCATAAACATCATACCTGAACATGATGGAGATTATTCACTACAGATCAACAGCGAGAGAAAGAGAAAGTTCAGTGTCGATATCCAAGGTGAGGTTAAAAAAAATGTTTTGTTTTTTAATGACAAAATTTTAATTAATGCATAATTTTGTTTCTTTTGTCATTTTATATTGTTTATTTCAAACAGACATTTTAAACAATTTAATCTAGTAAAACAAAGTGATTTCACAGTATTAATCTGACAAAACCGGTTTGTGTTTGTTCTGTGTATTTTGGGTTTTACAGGATGGATGTCAGTATCAGTGGTGAAGGGAGATTCACTCACTCTAAACTCAGATCTTACTGAAATAAAGGATGGAGATGTGATTCAGTGGAGGTGTTTTGACACTCTAATATCTGAAATCAATAAACGGGCCGACAGAATCGCTGTATATGATGATGTTCTTGATGGGAGATTCAGAGACAGACTGAAGCTGAACAATCAAACTGGATCTCTGACCATCACAAACATTAGATCTGAACAGATTGGATCTTATTCACTACAGATCAACAGTGTGAGAAAGAAAGAGTTCAATGTCGATATCTTTGGTGAGGTTAAAAAAAAAATAGTTTAACCCATTTTTATGACAAAATTTAAATTAATTCACGTAATTTTGCTTCTTTTGTTTTTTTATGTTTATGTTGTTGATTTAAAACTGACATTTTAAACTATTTAATGTAAAACATTATTAAGTGATTTCACAGTATTAATCTGACAAACCCTGGTTGTGTGTGTTCTGTGTGTGTTTTTGGTATCAGGATTAGTGACGTCAGTGTTAGAGAGGGCAGGAGATTCACTCACTCTAAACACTGGTTTTACTGAAATAAAGGATGATGATGTTATTCAGTGGAGGTTTGGATATTATGAAGACACTTTAATAGCTGAAATCAATAAGCGGACCGACAGAATCGCTGTATATGATAATGTTCTTGATGGGAGATTCAGAGACAGACTGAAGCTGAACAATCAAACTGGATCTCTGACCATCACAAACATCACACCTGAACATGCTGGATATTATTCACCACAGATCAACGGTGTGAGAAAGAGAAAGTTCAGTGTCGGTGTCCATGGTAAGGTTAAAAAAAATAGTTTTTTAATGACAATATTTAAATTAAGTCATACATCGTTTTGTTTCTTTAGTTGTTTTATGATATTGTTTATTTCAAACTGACATTTTAAACTATTTATTAAAGCATTATTAAGTGATTTCACAGTATTAATCTGACAAACCCTGGTTGTGTGTGTTCTGTGTGTGTTTTTGGTATCAGGATCAATGACGTTAGTGTCAGTGAAGGAGGGAGAATCATTCACTCTAAACTCTGATCTCACTGAAATAAAGGATAATGATTGGATTCAGTTTGGAACTGGAGACACTTTAATAGCTGAAATCAATAAACGGGCCGACAGAATCACTTTATATGATGATGTTCTTGATGGGAGATTCAGAGACAGACTGAAGCTGAACAATCAAACTGGATCTCTGACCATCACAAACATCACAACTGAACATGCTGGATATTATAAACTACAAAGCAACTTTATGAAAACTGAGTTCTTTCTCGCTGTCTTTGGTGAGTTCAATTTTTGTTTCACCATTTTGTGTTTTAATCACAAGATACAATATAAAAAAATGTTGTGTCTTTTCTGTCTGTTTTTGTTTTATGGTATTATTTAATTTATTAGAAATTTTTAAATATATCAAATTATTTACTTTTAAAAGCAATCATGAAGTTATTTAAAATCTCTCTCAGATACAAACTCTGTTTCTGCTTGTTGATACAGTTGAAATATCAGTGAAGGAGGGAGAATCACTCACTGTAAACTCTGGTCTTACTGAAATGAAAGGTTATGATTGGATTCGGTGGATGTTTAGAAATGAAACCATTTTAATAGCTGAAATTAATAAACAGGCCGACAGAATCGGTGTATATGATGATGTTCTTGATGGGAGATTCAGAGACAGACTGAAGCTGAACAATCAAACTGGATCTCTGACCATCACAAACATCACAACTGAACATGCTGGAGATTATAAACTACAGTTGTTTCAATACAGTTTCTCATCAAAAGCATACAGAGTTTCTGTCTCCGGTGAGTAGAGATCATTTGTCCTGTCCTTCAAATATATATATAAACAGTATGTAGGATGGTGAAGAATGTAGTGTGTAATATGAGACCCCCCTGCCTGTGTAATTCTGTATCACCTAGAAGAATCTTTATTTTGTTACCTTTAATTGTAATCTCATCCCAGATGTTTCTATGTTTATATACGGTATAGAATGGTTTATAGATGTTAAACAATTATTCATTTAGGCACATAACCTGTACTCATAGACAGTTCTGATAGGTGCACGTGTTAAAAGCTAAGGGTCGTGGATGATAGGTGCATGCGCATTTGTTGTAATATGTTCTCATGTGCCTGCGTGAGCAACGGCATCTCATGAGCGGTTCATGTTTTGTAATTTCAGTTTCAGTGTGAGACAGTAAAGAACCTTGATTCAACACGCTCTGGAGTTAGTGTTGTTCCTCGAGTGTATATATATATATATATATATATATATATATATATAGTTTTAGGCTACACATTAGTTTTGGCTTTCAAAAAGTTTCTCATTAAAAGCTTTCAGAGTTTCTGTCTCTGGTGAGTAGAGATCATTTCTCATGTCCTTCAAATATTCTTGTTTTTAACCAATTATTTACATATTTATTAATTGTTGAATCATTTTATAGTTTGAGATAATAGATCATATAAACTGACTCAACACACTGACTGAACCGAAAGAAGATTGTTGATTAGAGATGTTCTTATTTATCTTTTCTCTCTCATGTTTTCCAGCTCGTCTGCCTGTTCCTGTCATCAGCAGAGACTGTTCTTCATCTTCATCATCATCATCATCATGTTCATTGGTGTGTTCAGCTGTGAATGTGGGTCATGTGACTCTCTCCTGGTACAAAGGAAATAGTTTATTGTCCAGCATCAGTGTGTCTGATCTCAGCATGAGTCTCTCTCTCCCTCTGGAAGTGGAATATCAGGATAAAAACTCCTACATCTGTGTGCTGAACAATCCCATCAGCAACCAGACTCAACATCTCAACATCACTCAACTCTGTCACACATGTTCAGGTACGGCTGATATTAGTTGATGTCAGCGCTGATATTAGCGTTTATGAACTGATCTGATCTCAGTTTGATGCTTTTATTCCTCAGACTCTGTCCACTGTTGTGGTCCTACTGAAGCTGTGATCCGATTGGTCCTCTCTGCTCTGGTGGGCGTGGCTACTGTCATTCTTCTGGTTTATGACATCAGATCCAGAAGAGCTGAACGAGATCAAGCACATATTCACACATCAGAAACCTAATGGTGTCATTTCTCATATTACTATTTTTTGCCATTTATTAATCTTCATTTATTTGTAATGGCTTTATATGCTGGCATTTACTGTATGTTTATTTTCAGGAGGCTTATTTCCACCCTAGAACATAATTTGAGAACAAACAGCAACATATTTTCTCATTAACTCATTAGTGCTCAAAGTGTTAAATGTGAGTGTTTGTCGTTGTAAATACTTTTTTTTCTTCTTTTTTTTTTTTACTGATCTAGTCATTCATATTTGATTGGGGACTTTAAAAATGAAAAGTAAAGTCTCACATGTCTTGTATTGTTATTGTTGTTCAGATCAGACATCTCTAATACTGAAGCTCTTTTACTGACTAAACACACATTTCTCTCAAATAAGACACATATCTCACTTTACTACTGCTGTTCATCTGTCATCTGGATTTGCTTGCCTTTGTCAATAAAGTTTTTGATTGATTTTTTGATTGTTTTTAGATTTCCTTAAAAGAGAAATCAATTTAAGGGCTTTCTCGTTTTTAACAAATTTTAATTGGATAAAGTTGGGTTTAGATTTAAACCATCTGCACTTATGAATGAAAAACTTTAAGACATAACAAGAAATTAATAACAAACTCAAACTCTTTGTTTTCCAGAAAAATACCAAACCTAATTACATTTCCACTCTAAATGTTCAATATTTGCTTCACAAATTTTTCACAAGTTCACCTCCTTAGCTTTAGGAGGGAGAGGAAAAGACTCATGGAAAATAATATTTTTTTCATGATTGCATGTATTCCCATCTAATAGTGTTTGTGTAATAAGCCTGTAAAATAACATTTCTAATGACTCTATTTGTACATTTTAAATCACAAAAATCACAACCCTCTAAGGAGAGCTGCCTCAGTTCTGGGGAGACTTTGAGTACAAAATGTCTTCTTTAACCATTAATCTTAAAGGAACTGGAATGGCTCTGATTATTATATTGTAAATATTAATAGTACACTGCAGTTCTTACAAAAAGCAAATTGCCACTCCTCCAGAACGGCTAGAACCATAACTGAAAAACATCTCAGTCTCTTGTAGAAACACACAATGAGCTTTCTGCCCTTTACAAAATAAAAAACTGCTTTCCTTTTAACAATGTCCTTTAAGCCCCTAACATTCAGAGAACCAAAACTATTTTGTCCTTAATCATTAATGCTAAAACAGAAAAAAGACAGAAAAATAGAACTAGTAGTAAATAAAAACACAAACTGAACCATCACTTGTAAACTCAGTCTCTAATAACAGAGACATGTAAGCAATAAATAGACAGGAAAGCAAATAGAACATACAGTTATATTGCACTTTGTTTGTACTAATGCTTTTTATTAAGTCTGGTGACCAAGTCTGTGGCAGTAAAATTAAATACAGTTCGTGTTGCACAAAAATATTTAGCCATTACCCACAAATTTGTTAATTTTTACTTTAAGTACGAGTGTTTTAAACGTGTAAAACTGCGCAGCATTAACCCAACAAATCATTTGACAAATAGTCACATATCAGTAACAGGCTAATATAGCATCACATTTCACATTCCTTGCAGCTAATTCATTACGATGACATAAAATAATGTTGATAAAACATACAGGTGATACAAAAACTAATTTATTACCTCATCCGTGAACATGATTCATGAATTCCATACATCTCTGGATGATGAAAACAACATTATTCTCCCATCTTTCCACTCTCCTTCATAGCATCATCAAGCTTCACCTTTGTTATTGTTTTGAAAATGGAAGCGGAAACTTACATATTGTGCCTTTAAGTTCAAATGTCATGTAATCTCAATTTAAATAATCGCATTAGTGGACACTTAGCTAGATATCTAGCTAAGAACTAAACTAACTGCATGGTATAGCACTTGCTGAATGACTACACCAATTATTTACTACATCTGAGGCCAGGGACGGACTGACAATCTGTGCGTTCTGGAAAAGTCCAGAACGGCCGTCCAACCGAGGGCCGTCGGCACAAAAAAAAAAAAAAAAAGAAAAAAAAAAGTCTAATAAATCAATACAGCCAACAGCAGGGGCACTAATACGATCACTTATATGCTACGTGTAAAAAACAACAACTGAAGAAGAAGAGTCGGCCTATAGCCACTGACAGAAAGTTAGTTTTATAAGGCTGCACTTTTAAATTTGCTTACATTATATTTGAATAGCAGTGGTCTCTAACGTGGTGCCTGTGAGTTGCCCGCTAAACACATTCTATAAATAGCCCCAACTTGCCGTCGGGGTTCCAGACTTCGAATAAATGGTATAATTTTGCGACCTTTTCAACTAAACGTTTCAATTTGAACTTTTGGCTCTACAAAATTACCCAAATCTCTTTGATTATACACTGTCATTTGCGTTGCGTATGAGAAACATAAAATGGCAAACGCTCAAAAAGCGGAACAAAACGTGTTTGATCTGAGCAGCGCACAGCATTATCAGTTCGGCCCAAAAAACAGCGATCGCGGACAAAGCAGCTGTGCGGGCTGATCTCGATCACGCGAACATTAGGGCTATTACACAGAGCTGTGCGATCCACTGAGAAGCATTTCAATTCAGCGCAGAATTCTCTATCTCTATTATAAACCCACAAATGACTTTGTGATTTAAGCTTGTAAAAAGCCAGATGAAACAGCGCTGATATTCTCAACATATTGACGCAAAAACAAAACAAACAAAAAAAACAGGCGAAACATTGTTCCGAGAACAAACCAGCTAGAAGACATTTCACACCAAAACTTATGAATTAATGCCTAATGCAGTAATGTTTTGTTTAGAAGTTATGGCAGTTTATTTTTATTTTATTTTTCATTTATATTTATACTAAATGTTTGGGCTACTGTTTTTGATAACACATACAATAGGTTTATAGAAAATCAACCAAAAAATCAATAAATATTTTCATAATTTTTCAGGAATTGTTTTTTTTTTTTTTTTTTTTTACGCTTGTAAGTCTGAACCAGAATATCAAGATATTTTATTATTTCCCATATGATGGTGAAAAGTAAAAAAGCTTCACCATGTTAAGTAGGCCTATAATAAATATTGGAGTATAACAAATAAAAATTCCTTCTAGATTATTTTATCCCTTGAGGTAGCCCTCGCACACAAAAAGGTTGGAGACCCCTGGTATAGTAACTATGTTTTATAATTACAAGTTTGTGTAATTTGGGGTTACTGTAGCCAGTGACATTTCATTATTTGTATTTTATGGCATTGTACATTTTTTGTTTTTATTTGAAGGCTGAGGCTTCATTAATAAGCACAACCCCAATAATCATCATTAGTTTTGAGATGTTACTTGCTGTGAATAGCTTGTATGAGAGGCTACAGTAGTGTGGCATAGTATCAGCACATCCTGGCTAGTGTCTGTTGCACACGGCTAGGCGAATGGGATGATGGGCCTATTTGGGAGAAAGTCCAGGGCTGTTTTTTAGCCCCAGTCCGTCCCTGTCTGAGGCCTTCTTCTTCTTTAAATTTATTGGCGGTTGGCATACCAATTTGGTGCATTACCGCCACCAACTGTTTGGGGTGTGGAGCTTCAATGCGGGTTTATATGCTATATATATATAATTTTTTTTTTCTTTTTTATTGTGTATTCTTGGTTGTTCTTAAATTCGATCAAATAAACCTGTTTCTTTTAAGTATCTCATGAGAGCTGGCCATGTGGATGGTTTTGATGTAGAAAAAGAAAGTAAACCCTCTACTGATAATTGTGCATCTGAGGCCTGTTTCATAAAAGATGCTATAAAAGCGGGGATTAAACTCCAACACCTGACTTGAATGAACAAATTGGGGCTGAAGCGGTTTCATAAAAAGGTAATTGAAGTTCACGCAATCCCACCAGAGGCGGCACCAGCCGATTTTGCCGGGGCTTTAGCCCCGAATGTTTTGAGTGTAGCCCCGAATGTATTTTGAAAAGTTGACTGACAAATATGAAACCGAACAATAGCCTATGTAAACCATGTAAATCAAAAGTTGGCTTATTTCATTGTGCTTTGGCTTTGCTGCTGTCTCTGACTGGTGATTGTTGAAATCTGTCTCACACAGACGCACCACGTGAGTGATTTCAGCCTATCCTAGAATATCTCCAGGATTTGCGCGCAACAGCGAACAATCTCACAGCAATTTTTTTTTTTTATAAATAACGCAGTCAGCAGCGCCGCACAGTCCTCTCTGTCAGATGAGATGTTGTCACGGTATATGTCCGAATATAAAACTCAGAAAAACTAACTTTCCTGTCGTGTCAACCTTGTGCTCGAGGCACGCACTCTTCAAAATCACGCACTAATGCAATCAATACATCTAGCCTAAATGATCGTTCATGACATTCTTGTAACTATAAGCAACCCAATTTGTCTAAATCTGTAATATTATTTCCTTTGTATAATGAGCTTGTATTTGTTTTAAATTATATTGTATTTTTATTGTGAGTGCATGTGAACTGCTGCGCAGTCGTGTGATTTAGTCAGCTTGATTAAAGGGGTCATATAATGGTACATGCACTTTTACAAGTTGATTGTACTGAAATGTGTGTTGGCAGTGCCTGTACACAACCATCATAAAATGATAAAAATCCATCCAGTGTTTTTGTTTAATCTTCTTATATGTTTTCCCCCATCTCAAATCAAGCCGTTCGACCGTGTGACGTCACACGGTCAGACGCCCCTCCCACGATTGTTGATTGACAGCAGCATTTCAACACAGACCCGCCCTCGCTCGTGAGCGAGCTGTCAATCATAGTCGAGCACTGTGTATGAGCAGAATGGCGTCTAAGCGATTGTGGTGTTCTGTTCTCGGGTGTAATAAGGAACACAGCATAATTTTGATGTTCCTAAATCCGAACCGCTGAAGACGCAGTGGCTGAGTTTGTTTTTGAAGGGAATATTCCCCACAATCAACGTCAATGCTTTCATGTTTGCGCGAATCATTTCACACACCAGACTGCTTTACAAACGAGGGTCAGCTGAAGAAGCTGAAGAAGCTGAAGAAGCTGCTCCTGAAAAAAAGGATCGGTACCAACTATTCGTGTTCGTGCTGCACCTCCAGAAGAACTGAAGTGAGTGTATCGTTTTATTAACCTTTATATTAATATTAATATTAATCTTTGCAAATTGCTTTCACGCTTCACGATGAATGCGGCTGTTTACACTCAGGGTACATTACGGCATGTTTTCTATGTACGACGTTCACAATATAATTCATAATCCCACGTTTATAATGAACAACGCGTTATGGTTATTGTGTTATTATAAACAGTGTCCACACAGAACAGAGGGGCGGGGTGAGCAAAGCTCATTATCATTTAAAGACACATGCACTTAAACGGCGTGCTGAAAACAGAGCTGTTTTTGACCAGGTAAAATGAGTGTTTTCTTACAATACTAATGAGAATTTTTTATTAAAGTATATTACAAACTTTTAATTTAGACCCTAAAGAATCATATTAGCTTGTACAAAAATGGCATTATATGACCCCTTTAACATTATTACAATGTATTCCTATTTAACACAAATGTTCTTTGCTAATTACAGAAACTATAAGCAAAATTCATAAGTATAAATATATATTTATAAGTTGATGAGTTGATGAATTTATAATATTTGTATGGTCCTCGAATGTGTTTGAATATTTCACCTGTCATCTGCTTGACAAATAATTTATGCTACTGCCCACTGACATGCTTTTAAAGCTATTGTTATCCAATTTTTTTGGCCTTAAAATGCACATATGTAGGTCAGACTACCTCACATTTTAATGTGTGTGTCTGTGTGGTAATGTGGGCTGGTGTGGCTACAGTGCCAGGGCTGAATTTTTAAACCAGTCTGCCCCCTGCATATAGGCCTACAATATAAATTATTCTCTGTATCAAATCATGTTATACCCACCCCCCTGATGTTTCAGGCTCAGCCCCAGATGTTTTTAAAACCTAGAAACGCCCCTGAATCCCATTAATTTGCTCCAGGTTTATCTGGATAATTGTGTGTGCACGCTTTTCTTAAGCAGTCCTAGAGGTCGATCATGGATCAAATCGATCCACCACAGCACACACAAACATCCAATATTTTTTGACCAAACAAAGCTTCGGAAGTCCGTGACATACAAGAGTGGGATCAATACAGTTCTATCTAATCTCATCTACATTAATTTGTGCCAGTGAGACCACAACTCGTGTCAGGTGTAGCCTGGTCAACAGATTTACATATTGATCAATGATATAAAATATACAACTATGTGATAATTATAGTAATTGTAATTGAAAAAAATATTGTGGGTGTTCTGTTTTAAAAATATATAATTTATGTTATAGGGAAGTGTAGAGTTAAATCATTTAAATAAAGCCTCCTCGATAATAATTTCCCTTGTTACGCATCAGATGAGGTCGCGAAGCTCCAATTTATTTCAAACCATCTGTCCTGATCTTCCAATACTGCATGTGTTCAAAGCTTCAAATGTCATCAATCACGTGGTATTGTCATTTCGATACAAGCATCGGTACAGTGTGTGATACAATAGTGCTTTGAAAACTGCTTTGTAGCATCAGAGCGCCGGTATCCACCGTCCCATCACTACTGTAGGGCTTAAAGTATTCCGGCGGTGGGCCGTATTTCCGGCTTGAGGGCAGGTCCGGCCTCTGGCGCAGGCCAAATTTATTTATCAGGCTGCAATTACAGTCGGAGGCACTTTAATCTGACTTGAATAACACACCGGTCCCCTTCAACCTACCTGTCACCACTATTGCCACCGCTGGAGAACTCGACTGTTATATATTTGTCCCGATTTTCCGCGCATTTGTGAAAAAAAACTCGCCTTTCCCACACTTCTTACGGTCCCTGAATGCATCTCACACGCAGCCTCGCTCTAACGTGCTTCTCTCGGAAACCAAAACAATGACTACGCGCAGTGCCGTCGCAGGTGGGGTGTGAGGCCCTGTGCGAACTTGAAATGCGAGGCCCTGCTCTTTGATGTGTATGCTCAATTGCGTATGAATTACAGTCACACGGACGTAGCTGTTCTAATTCTTTTGCACGCATAATCTCGCTGCAATACGTTTTTATCAAGTAGAATAATACAGCATAATCATGCACATAGTCTCAGCTATGACTTTTTGCTATTTATTTCAGAGGGGAAAAAAATCAACTGTGCAACCACGAGTGGTTTTACATCAAGACAGCTCGAGAATTTTCATCGAGAATCCGCCTACTACACCAACGTGTATCTTAATGGTGCTGTGGTAGAACTTTCGCCAAGCGTGTCAGAGGTTCTGGGTGTGAATCCGCTCTCGTATGGTTTTATTTTTCTCGTATAAGGTTATTTTTTTTATTTTTTTTATCAAAACCGATTATGTTAATCAGTGGTTGTATATCAAGCAGGGACACATTTGTGTGCATTATGTTAGAGTATCCACAACGGATTGAAGCGCGCGTCCAAATGAAGACAGTGCGGCGTGTGTGCAATTAAGCCACACGAGAAAACACTGTATCCGCGCCACTGATCGCAGCGGCAACGAGCACTTTGATCACTTGATTTAAAAAACACATTTCAGCGCTAGATCTTCTCTTATTTAAAAAAACGAACGAAATGAATGCTCTGCCAGTTAACTGGATATGTTTTATTTATTTGTAGAATTGTTACATTTGTGCCGCGAGATGTTTTAAAAAGTGGTGAAAAAACCAACAACAAAAAATAAAAACAGCAGGATTGTGAGGCCCCCTATTGGCGCGAGGCCCTGTGCGGTTGCACAGTTCGCACAGTCTATGCGACGGCTCTGACTACGCGGATGCTGTAGCTAGTGTTAATGGCTTATTTACAACTTTAAACATCTAAAAGAAGCGGCGATGGGCGCAGGGCAGGTGGAAGACAGGCCTGTTGTTGTGGATTATGCAAAAGAAGTTTCGCAAAATGGACGCTATAATGATCAACCAGACGAGTCATCAGATAAAGAGGCAAAGAGCAGCAAGTTCTACGACTGATCCACAGTGAGTGTAGAGTTTATATGCTTATTCTGTGGAGTAAAGTCGGGCGAACGGGGTCGCTTATGAGAAATGAGCCAAATAATGAGAAATAACCAAATTGCTTACCACAGCTATGCAGACGACACACAGCTGTACTTAGCCCTATCGCCCAACGATTACAGCCCCATTGACTCCCTGTGCCGATGCATTGACGAAGTCAACAGTTGGATGTGTCAAAACTTTCTTCAATTAAACAAAGACAAAACTGAAGTTATTGCGTTTGGAAACAAAGATGAAGTTCTCAAAGTGAACGCATACCTTCACTCTAGGGGTCAAACAACTAAACATCAAGTCAGGAATCTTGGTGTGACACTAGAGTCAGACCTTAGTTTCAGTAGTCATGTCAAAGCAATAACTAAATCAGCATACTATCATCTAAAAAATATTGCAAGAATTAGATGCTTTGTTTCCAGACAAGACTTAGAGAAACTTGTGCATGCTTTCATCACCAGCAGGGTGGATTATTGTAATGGACTCCTCACTGGCCTTCCCAAAAAGACCATAAGACAGTTGCAGCTCATACAGAACGCTGCCGCCAGGATTCTGAGCAGAACCAGAAAATATGAACATATCACACCAGTCCTCAGGTCTTTACACTGGCTCCCAGTTAGATTTAGGATTGATTTTAAAGTATTATTACTGGTATATAAATCATTCAATGGCCTAGGACCTCAATACATTGCAGATATGCTCACTGAATATAAACCCAACAGATCACTCAGATCATTAGGATCATATCAGCTAGAAATACCAAGGGTTCATTCTAAACATGGTGAGTCTGCTTTTAGCTATTATGCCAGCCACAGCTGGAACCAGCTTCCAGAAGAGATCAGAGGTGCTCCTACAGTGGTCACATTCAAATCCAGACTCAAAACACATCTGTTTAGCTGTGCATTTACTGAATGAGCACTGTGCCGCTGTTCGTCCGACTGTTTGTACTGTACTGTATTTTACTCTATTTTTCTAAACTGTTTTAATTATTCTTATTTCTTTTAATTATTTTAATTTCTCCTATGTCAGCAGGGCATTTAGCCCGAAACTGTAAATGCCCACTCAGAAGGTGATAATGTGAAAGTGATTAATGTGGGTTTGAAAGTAGAACAGTATTTAAATGACGATATTAAAGTTTTCGTCTGAGAAAGAATGTGAACGCAGTGCTAAAGTGCTAAAGAAAGTGAAAAGAACGTGTGAGTAAATGAGGGAGAAAAGAAAGTAAAAGGAAAGTTGATAGATGGAAGTCGTAAGAAGATTGAAGGTTAAAAGAAGGTTGAAAGATTTAAGTCTTAAGGGAATCCTTTGAAAGAAAGATCTATAATAAATATTCTTTTTTTATTTTTTAAAAGTACTGTATTTTATTTTATTTTTCTAAACTGTTTTAATTATTCTTATTTCTTTTCATTATTTTAATTTCTTCTATGTAAAGCACTTTGAATTGCCATTGTGTATGAAATGTGCTATATAAATAAACTTGCCTTGCCTTGCCTTGCCTTATCACTGGCGCTAAAATAAGCACTAAAAGGCTCTGTCTCTCTCATGAATTCATTCGCTGCATCGGATCTGTCCATCCCCGGTACCCCGCAGGAGAGCACGGTGTCGGACCATCCCCGCTCCGCTACGTGCCTCCCTTCTGCAGCCGTGCGCGCGGTGAGACAGGTGTGCATGGGAAAGACACGCGGTGTAAATATTAACTTCACATTTTGGTCTATACTTGTATTTTACCTCCCATATATTAAGTGTTTGCACAAATTGGAAATAAATTAGGTCCAAATGTAGAGTAAATGTGTAATAAAAAGTGTAATAAAAAATAAATATAGGCCTAGGCTACATTGCCTATATAGAGTAGTCTCTATCTAACTTTTTTTTCTTTTTCTTTTAAAGTAAGGTTGTTACGACCTGTGTTTAGCTTGTTTTCTATTGTTCTGTTCCTTTTCTCTCTCTTGTTTTCTCTAATTTCAAACAGGTTATCCAATCATGGGTTGTAAGCAGCCATCGGTTGCCAAGTCGGGGCGTGGTCTTTATAAGGACGCTGCTGGCACTCATCGAGGAGCTCATTGTTGGTTCGGTCGCATGTGGGTTGAGAGCTCCGGAATCCCTCCTCCGGCCGATGATCAAATTTTGTATTAGAGACTTTAATTAGTTCAAGTGAACGTGCATCTTGTGACAACTTCTGAACCGTTCTCCTATGTCTAAACCATGTTAACAGTGTGGAGCGTAGGGGTGTCCTGCCTTGTTTATTTTGTAATTGTTTGATCTCTGTTTTTTGGGCAGGGAGTTAGGTAAGATAAATGTATTTTCTTTTGATATTTGATTAGGTTATTCATTTCCCCTCTTTCCTTTTTATATTCGTTTTGTTTGTTATTTTGGCCTTTTGGACACCCTGAAGAGTTGCTCTTCATTTCACTTGTTATTCTTTAATAAATTTGTTACTTTTTTTGCTTCAACTTTGTGCATGAGTTTTTGATTATCGACCGGAGTGATGCGTGCTGGGATTCCATTTCCACAACCCAATTGTTATTTATTACGCCTCTCTAGTGATTTATATTCCCCTAGAGTCGGGGCGTAATAAAGGTTAAAGTACCGGATCGATAAGGAGTATCGATAAGAGGAGTAGTATCGATAAATACTTAACGATACCCATCCCTAACAGTGACCGTATCATATTATTTAGTTTGGGGTTGAACTGGAGTGACAGTCCTATAGACTGTGAAAAACTTGCTCTTCTACAGTATATGGGCTCTTCGACTTGCTCTTTGTGTAACCCGATTTGGCAAACTCATCAATAGAGGATGATGTAGCTGCAATTTGTTGCTGTCCAGTACAGCTACAATATGCTAATGAGACTACATGAGAAGTAGGACATATTATTTATTATTGTATCAATATGAACAGTTTAGATGCCCTTCAGACTTGTAGTGTAGAGATGTAGACCAGGACTATATAAGATTTTATAGAGCTGTGCTTCCAAAACAGTGGACCAAGCCCAAAACATGTAGTTGACAGTGTAACAACAATGGCATCTGCTTTTCGCATTAAGTGGATCATGTGATGGCAAAACACATCGTCTTTGTCCTTGCTGGTTAATAATTGCCCCACGAGGACCAATTTACCAGCACCCATGTGACTCGTATCCCCCAACTTTACAGCCTCATGACATTCCGCACACACACACAAACACCCTTTTGTGTATAACTGAGAATAAGAGAAATATCTGTTATTTTATTTTATAATATGTGTACCTTCCTATATGCACGTGTGATAGAGGTTTGGTTTGCTAGAGTATAGTTTTGAATTCTAAATGTTCATTGAAGGGAATTCCTCAGTCGTGTCTTGTTGTAACCCTACCTCAGACCATAAAACTTTACGACCCAGGAAAGCAGGCATTCCAGCATTACACACACACACACTCTGGACTTTGAAACAGATATTCCCCCACATAACAAGCCACTGAATGTTGATATGTATTCCTATGTTTCTCAAAGTGTCGTCACTTGCCATAACGGAAACACTGACAACTTTATTGTGTGTTTAATCAAACTTTATTTGTGTGTAATTATGCATATAAGTGTAACGTTATGTTTCCCCAATCTTTACCCGTCATAATTGATATCTCTGTAATCCTCTCCAGCTGGCGGAGTTGAATTCCGATAGCAGAATTCAGTGATGCGCATTGTTTTATAAGTTCATATGTCTGGAGAAAATCCTCTCAAGTTAAAGTCAATCATGACTCATTCGAGTGGGCGTGTCTAACCGGACAAAGGAATCTTCCCGCTCGAAAAATCTCGACAGCTGATTCGTCCTACACGAAGGAGGGGACAGCACAGTAGACACTGATAAAAGTCCAGACCTTCAGTTAACTCGTTTTTCTCTTATCGCTTCCAACTCAACTTCCTCTCTTCGGACCTTCTTCTCCCCGGCGCAGCGCTTCTCCAAGGAACATCTGAAGGAGGCCCTGGCCTTCTCCATCGAACGAACCCATGTTCGAGTCGTAACAGCCGGTCTTTGCAACTAAGATTTCCAGCCTCTCCCATCCCGGGAGACGAATCTGAACTTTCTCGGTAACGTTAAATTCAAGTGAGCCTTTACATCGTTTTGCGAAACGACCCAGAAGACAAAGCTAGACGCAAACCAGCCGGACACGCGCACGCGCGTCCCCTTTTCAGCAGCACACTGAAAGAGTACCACATCTCGCAAGTATCTTTCTCTCTAACAGCTGATTCCTGGTGTTTAGCTTGTAGGTCTGTGAATTAAGTTACCCTCTATCTCTTAACTCTTTATTTCTTTCTTTCTTTCTTTCTTTCATGTCATTCATTCCGATCACGTCATGTTTGTTTAAATGTTTGTTTGTTTTATTGTTTGCATTTTACGTACGTTTATATTTGTAGCTTATAATCTCTAGCGTGTGCCATTTTATTAATAAACCCATTTATACTTTTAACTGTCTCTGTGTTTGAAAACCCACTTTTTATAAAGTCAATGAAACAAAAGATCTATAAAGCTACAGGCTCTATATTATAAAACTACTTTGAGTAGTTTTAATTTATAAACCCAAAGAGGTTTTGTCTTCGTGGCCAGAAGATAAACTTTCTTGGAGTTTTGTAAACAGGAATACTTCTTCTTAACTGTGATAGTCTTACACTTATTCGCGGGACGAATAACGGATGACGAAACCAGTTACAGAACGAGGCATTTCCTATAATTGATAAAGTAAATGCATATGCGATTTATGAATTATGACCATGAGTCATAAATATTAATATTGCCAAAATTCCCTATATTCTTGAGCTAATTCGCATTAACCCAGAGGCATTTACGCTACAACAGTTATTTAAAAATTTGGTTTGGCTTATTAAAAGTGGTCAAGAACCAACCTCACCCCCTGCCGCCTCAAGTTGCCACCCCACTCTGGGTAGTGCCACCCCTTTAAAAAAAATTCTGGCTCCGCCACTGTGCTGGAGACCACTGTATTGTGTGTTTTAGGTTATCTATGCCAATAAAATGTATTCAAATCTGAATTACATAACATTGTATTGGCTGTCAATCACGCTGGGAGAGTAGACGAGTTACAGCATGTCCACCATATCTTGTGGGGGTTTTGCATTAAGCCATTTGTGGTGCCCTTAACACATTGTGCCTCATATACTGTAAATGTTAGACCCAGTGACAGGCTGGCATGAAATGGCTTGCATAATACTAAGTAAGGAGGCCATAATATTTTTGACTCATGGCTGAAGTTAAGTTTCTCCAGCTCTCCCAAGGTTGGCAAAAAAAAGTGCATCTCAAAATGCATCAGATTGATGCTTTCAAATATGGAATTTTTAAATTTTCTTCCCGGGGGATCATGCCCTTGGACCCCCCTAAAGGGGTAATATCCTTCTCACCTGTTTTCATGCCTGAAACGGGCTTGGTAAAAGTCCTGGTTGAGCCACAGAAAGTTCAGGCTCAGGATTTTTTTTCACTTTAAGCCCTGCTACTGTAAACGCTGGAAAGTCGACAGCTAACAGTCTGTGTAAATAATATCTAATGCCATTCAGAGTCAGCGTCTGCATGTCCCACATCTGCAGTGTGCGAAGATGGATTTTGTTGAAACTGATTTTATTTTACTGGTAACAGCCCTATAGTAGTGCCTTATTAACTGAATTGAACAATTAAACTTAAGAACTTATATGCTACATGATGATGCATATAGCCTACTGTGGTGTATTGGGATAATGTGTATATATGCATGATGTGCATTCATTGGTTCCTATGCCTGGGAGAGGGTATTTAAGTCACGTGATGTGATTTGCACAGGTTGATGTGATGTAATCTGTGTGTGACCTGAACACCAGTAAAAGCATGTTTGATAGCATTTGGTTGTTTGCCTCGTGGATATATAACATAAATTGGCGACGAGGATAAAGTATGTGAGAGGACATGGCGTATAAACCAGAAAATGAGTCCTGGTCTGCGTATATTGAACGAGCGGAATTGTTCATGATTGCAAATGACGTGGATGATACGAAGCAAGTAGCGACTTTGCTTAGTGCTGTGGGAACATCCACATATGGATTACTACGGAATCTGGTTCAGCCTGCAAAGCCAAATGATATTTTTTTTTTTTTTCTTTTGCTATGAAAGAGAAGGAAACCACGTGTGGAGAAGGAAATTGATAGACTAGAAAAAGCCAATGTTATATCTCCAGTAAAATACAGTGAGTGGGCTGCTCCAGTTGTTCCTGTTATAAAAAAATATTCCACAATTCGCTTATGCGGAGACTACAAAGTCACTGTTAATCAAGCTGCCAATACTGAAGTGTATCCCTTGCCACGGACTGAGGAAGTTTTAGCCACTTTGAGTGGAGGGAAGTTGTTTTCCAAGATTGACTTGGCACAGGCATATCAACAGGTCTTACTGGATAATGATTCTAAGAAGTATACGACAATCAACACCCACAAGGGATTATATGTGTATAATCGTCTTGCTTTTGGCATCAGTTCAGCCCCTTCCATTTTTCAACGTATAATGGAAAATTTGATGAAAGATCTGAAAGTGATTGTGTATTTGGACGATTTGTTGATCACAGTTCAAGATGAGCAAGAACATCTAACAAACCTTTGCAAAGTCTTACAGCGTCTTCAAGACTCAGGCTTAAGAGTAAAGAAATGTAAGTGTGAGTGGGGACAAACACGAATTGAATACCTGGGCCATGTGATCGATGAAAATCGAGTTTTTTATTTTTATATACATATTAATTAACTTAAACAAGTGACATAAAAGAATGAATGAATGAATAATTCAAGACAAGAAAATTCTGATTTCATGATCAATATACCTGCCTACAACTGCTGCTGTGTCTGCCAGTGTTTGAGTCATGCGCATAACCTCGCGTGCATAGACAATTCGTGCGCAAAGTCACGGTAATGTTAAGCCATGTCGCAAAAATTTGATTTGGTCAATGATTGACATTTAAATAAATGATTTATCCTTTAAATTTAATGATATTCAGAACAGAACAAGAATAAAAAAATAAAAAAAAACTATAAACAAGTACGAAAGTACCAAAACGAAATAATTTAAAGCGAAAGTGAAAGTAAGCGGCGTTGGGCTCACATATCTCTCTCATTAGAATCAAAATGTTTTAACATTCGCGATGTATTTGGATGGTAAACTATTCTTTATTATAGGCTTCTTTGTACTTCACTCACGTTCCAATATCGACGGAAAAAATCATCCTCTTCACTTGTGCAAAAATGTGCTGTGCAAAAAAAATCACAGTGGAGCGGTGCTTACGCTGGATGGTACGAATTGTACTACTGACTATTTAAACAGAGCAGTGTAATTTTTATATGTTAGGTTGACTATTTTATTATTATATTTTATTATGGCTATAATGAACAGGCTGCGTTGTCAAGATTGCAATGCTGGAATATGTTGTGTGCGTGTGTGTGTGTGTGTGTGTGTGTGTGTGTGTAAGGCGCGGACGCGATCAAACAGTGGAAACATAAAAAAATACTCCGTCATGTTCATACAAGACATCATTCAAACTGCAAAGTGTTGCAAAACGTTGGAGGATATTTTGCAAATAATTTATTTAATATGTTTTGTGACAGTTTGTTTTCAGAAGTTTTAAAGAGTTAGTAAAAGAGTAAAGAAAAAGTAAAAACTTTTTTAGTTAAGTATCTATTTTTTATTAAGTATTTATTTTGTACTAATACATAACCTCATTGTATTAATTTATAATTTAACATTATAGCGTGACATTTGTGTCAATAATCGTCAAGCACAGGTGACTCCGCGTGGTGGGAGGGGGCCCCCAAATCAAATTCTGCGTAGGGCCCCCAAAAGGCTCGGGCCAGCTCTGCATGTAATGCCTCAGCTTATGGAATTGGCGCAGTGCTTCAGCACATCATGCCAAACGGTGAAGAACATCCCATTGCATTTGCTTCATGTACTTTGTCCCCTGCTGAAAATAAATATTCACAGATTGAGAAGGAAGCTTTGAGTGTGATTTATGGAGTTAAAAAATTCCATCAATATCTTTGGGGAAGATCCTTTAATTTGATAACTGATCATAGTGACTCTCTTTGGTGAACATAAGCACTTCCCAATGATGGCTGCCGCTCGCATTCAGCGGTGGGCTATAATTTTGTCGGCATATGATTATCACATCATGTATCGCAAAGCAGAAAGTCATGAAATGCAGATGGCTTGTCACGAATTCCATTACCTGAAATTACGGATGTTGGAACAGAAGCCATTTCAGCAAATATCAACACTCTTTTGACAAACCATCTTCAAGAAGCTCCTCTAAATGCAGCACAGATTGCCAGAATGACAAGAACAGATCAAGAACTTTCTAAAGTTTTTCGTTATGTCATGGAAGGTTGGCCAATTGAAGTGTCAGATGATTTGAAAGTATTCTATGCAAAAAGAGATGAACTGTCAGTGGAACAGGGATGTCTGTTATGGGGCACACGAGTGATTGTACCATTCAAATTTCGAAAATCAGTGTTACATGAAATTCACTCAGGACACCCTGGCATTGTTAAAATGAAAGCTCTGACTCGTAAATATGTGTGGTGGCCAAAAATTGATACGGATATAGAAAGAGTTTGCAAGGAGTGTCAAATCTGTCAACAAGAACAAAGAATGCCAAGTCACGTCCCTCTTCATCCATGGGAATTCCTGGGTGAGTGTTGGAAAAGGTTGCATGTTGATATTGCTGGTCCTTTCCTGAACAACATGTTTATGATCGTTGTTGATGCTCATTCTAAGTGGTTAGAAGTTTTTCGTATGCCACAGATTACTTCTCAAGCTACAATTACCAGATTGAAGAAATTGTTTTCTGCATATGGATTACCTGAACAAATAGTGACTGACAATGCAACTACTTTTACTTCTGATGAATTCCAAAGATTTGTGAAGCAGAATGGTATTATGCATACCAGGAGTGCACCAAAACACCCAGCAACCAATGGATTGGCAGAAAGATATGTCCAGACGTTTAAGATGGGTATGAAGAAATTGACTAATGAACAAATGTGCATTGATGATAGACTATCTTTATTTTTATTGCGATATCGCACAACTCCTAATTGTACCACAGGTCAGTCACCATCTGATTTATTTTTAAAGAGACACATTCGCACCAGGTTGGACTTCCTGAAACCAAACATTCATGAAACTGTTCGCAGAAAACAGTATTTGCAGAAAAATCAACATGACTATCGGGCAAGAGAGAGATCCTTTGCTGTGGATGATTCTGTTTTCCTGCGAAGTACAGTGGGAGGAGATCCGAAGTGGCTATCTGGAGTGATTACACAACAGACAGGACCTGTTTCGTACAAGGTACGTGATCCGATATCGGATACTGTGTATAGACGGCATGGTGATCAACTGAGACCACACACTTCGTCCTCAGAGATTCCAATGCCACAGAATGAAAAGGAGACTGCTCAATATGTTGAACCCAATGATCAAGCTCAATATGCTGAACTCAATGATCAAGATTCTGGATTTGCTGGAACTTCAGTAGGTACATTTGACTCTGAGGTACCCTTCGAACCAACGGAACCCTTGGTTCCAAGTCCAGTGGGTCTGCGTCGCTCTAAACGGACTATTAAATTACCACAGCGTTTTAGAAAATGAGAATTTGAACTAATGTGGTGCTTTTGAACTGATAATGTGGTGTATTGGCTTTAATGGGGGAGGTAATGTGGTGTATTGGGATAATGTGTATATATGCATGATTGGTTCCTATGCCTGGGAGAAGGTATTTAAGTCACGTGATGTGATTTGCACAGGTTGATGTGATGTAATCTGCATGTGACCTGAACACCAGTAAAAGCATGTTTGATAGCATTTGGTTGTTTGCCTCGTGAATATATAACACCTACTATTTAATAAGGTTTTAAAAAATGCCCCTGGAAATCAATTTATAGTGGAAATATCACCTCTTTATGGAAAAGTTTGTTGCTGTCAACATTGTTTTTGGAAGATACATTAAAAATGCAGTTAGCTTATGTGTACAGATCTACAATGCATGGCATAAAATGTGGTTAATAGTGGATAATTTGACGCGCTTCCGTGTCAAAGTGTCTGTTATCAGCGGATTCTGTTCATGTGTGCCCAGACATTTTAGAAATCCCGACCTGCTGATGTTTTACGGCCATGTACGGAATAAAGAGTAGGTATATATGGTAAACCTATATAGCTACATACAGTTAGGGTGATGTTAAAGGACATAAACCGTGATATAAGATGTTGGCCATATTGTACATCTCTAAGTCATTTATTTCCTGCGTGACCTGTAAATCACGTCCACAAACCTCTTGCATATTGTTGGATCACACCACAAAGTGTCACTGTGGCCTCAAAACTTCAGCAATGCCACTCTGAGCTCGATTGCTATGTCTGAGGTAAAACACGCCCCCCTCATTAGCATACAGAGCAATAAATGTATAAATAGTCCCTTTCGCCCGCTCTCTCTCCAGATCGCGATGTCCTTTTGCCTGACTACCGAAGTGTGCCTCGGTGCTTCTTCGGCTCGGGCAGAGGACACTGAATCTCGTGAGTTCGCCGCCTCCGAGCGTTCCTCCTGTGATGATAAAAGGAGAATTGCTTGGGGCGATCGTTCAGCAAAAAGAGTCCCATAAAACACTCAAAGCTTATAAATAAAGATTGTAAATATATATTTATATATATATATACAGTACATGACGTGTCTTTGTGCCCTCGACGTCGACCAATTCGACTATCGCGGGTGCGAAAGCACGCGATTATATGATGCTGCCTCAGATTGGAGAGACGCTTGCGGGCTATCTCTCCCCTGGGATTGCATTATCACATGCATTTTCAGCGGGTCAGGCTGGTATTGCGCTGTCCACCATGGCTGTGTTACAGGCATACCAGGCTGATCTTATGAAAGATTTAAACACATCCTGTCATCCAGACCATGTTTGATTGCCTGATTGATATTTGGCTGTATTTATTGCTATGAATTAAAGGATATTCAATGCAATATACCAAATGCTTGTATTAATATATTGTCTGGCTGTTCTTTGGCCACATTTAATTCTGAGGAATTAAATATTGAAAAAGTCATCTAAAAAAATTATGGACTTTGAGAGTGCCGCCTCCGAGCACTTCTCCCGTTATGATAAAGCGTGTGAGAAGTTACTCGAGGTGGTGACTCTTGCTGTGGCCAGATTACAGCTAGACTGCCCTCCTTGAGGATCTCCATGATGTTAACTCGTGCATGGGGAAAACCTTATTCTTCATGCATCTTTGTGCCCTTGACGTCGATTTATTAGACTATTGTGGGTGCAGGGGCGTGTGCATCTCCTATCTGTGACTCATCGTCATTTAAGGAATCAGCACTCCCCACCAAGACGTGTATAATAATCCACACTGGTGGGGGTCAGACTGGTGTTGCTCTGCACACTATGGCAGTATTACAGGCATACCAGGCTGATCTGATTTTTTTTTTTAAAGGGGGGGGGGGGGGGGGGGGGGCTCTAAAGCAGAGTGTGGCGAGTTGCGTTCCCCCTCGTAAAAGACTGGGGACCAGCTCATCGCGCTCAGCAGCCTTTTTGTCCCAGGTCTGTGGGGGTGTGCCCCTTTGGGACGGGGCATGTAAAATACATCAATCAGCTCCTACCTGACACCCTCACGAAACCACTGTAACATCCTTGCCACCTCTGGTGATTTGGGGGGCAGCGGTTTCCAGCGAAATGTTGACTGTTCTTTTGTTTCCTGTTATCACCCAGGACACAGAACATTTAACATTCCCCTAACAGGAAGTATTGAAGAGACTTAGGCAGTGTGAAAGCTACTGCCGGGTATCTCTTTTTGGGTCCTAAAGACAGTAAAAAGGAATACGTTGCCCTCCTCATTTTAATGGTGTGGTTCCCACTACTGTGAAACAGGAGTAGGCACATCTGCTGTCACAAGAAAGAAAGAAATGGGGGACTGCATCCGTTTTTAGATCTTTGAGGCTTGAACCGTTCCGAACCGTCGATCTTAAAGACGCATGTTTTCACAGAAATATTGCCATTCGACCTAGCCATGTTACATAGACGATTGGCTGATACCGGCCCAGTCTCAAGAGCTTGCGTTTCGACATCGAGATCGATCCCCGCTCATCTTCTCTCTATGGGGCTGAATTCCAACGCCAAGAAGAGCGTTCACTCTCCTCCCCAGAGGGTAACATGCTTGCGGGTTAAATGGGACTCTGTCACCATCGGGGGCACAACTGTCCCCCGCTCGTGTCAAGACCATTTTAAACACCTTAAAGCAACATCTGGTTAGGTCAGGACATTACATAGGTCTCATGGAAGCTGCGTCCACAGTATCCCTGTGGGCCTTTTGCACATGAGACCACTTCAGTTGTGGCTCAAAATCGCTTTACAATCCCCACAGGCAAATAAAGGCAAGAGCACGCGCTGAGTGCTTCGTGTCCTTTCTAAAATCCATGCTTATGGTAAGCGTTACGTGCTTTGGCTTAGTTCCCTTTCTACGTGGTTCAGACCCCGGTTCCTCACCTTGGGTCCCACTTTGAGGTGCGTCTTGCCGTCGCAGAATGCGGGGGGACAACACAGCGGCCTGGGTCTGGACGCGATGGCGCACACATGGCCCAAAAAGCGCCTGTATGCGTTTTCCCTTTAGTTTCTGTGCTCCCAGGAGTTCTAGCCAGAGTTCGCCAACAAGGGTCTTGCCTCTTACTGATAGCTCCGCGTTGGCTGAACAGAGTATGGTTCTCTGAGGTAATATTTCTCCTCGACGGCTCGCCATGGGTGATTCCGGAGAGGAGGGACCTTCTGTCTCAGGCGGAGGGCACGGTATTCCATCACAGGCCCGACCTGTGGAACCTTCATGTTTGGCCCCTGATGGGTACAAACTGAGGGACACTGGGCTTTCGCCTAATGTAATTGAGACCATTCTGAATGCTAGGGCCTCCTCCACTAGAAAGAATTATGCCAGTAAATGGGGTCTCTTTGAAAGGTGGTGTACAGCACATAATGCAGATCCGGTCAACTGCCAGATTGCTTCAGTTCTGGACTTTCTGCAAGAAAAGTTGTCAACAGGCACATCCCCCTCCACTCTCAGGGTTTATGTGGCCGCTCTTTCGGCTTGCCACGCCTTGGTGGATGGGGTGTCACTCGGGAGGCATCCTACGTCCACCGCACTAGCCAGTGGCGTAAGTCAGAGCAATTGTTCGTCTGTTTTGGGGGCAGTAACAGGTGGCCACCAAGCAGACCATGTCACATTGGGTCAGGGATGCTATTGCTCTTGCCTATGAGGCGCGCGGTCAAGTACCGCCAACGGGTCTACGGGCTCACTCCACCAGGGGGGTCGCCCCCTCTACTGCTTTGGCAAGGGGTGCCCCCTTACAAAATGTTTGTGACGCGGCAGGCTGGTCCTCTCCGCACACATTCATAAGATTTTATAGTTTGGATGCTCATGCAACTCCGGGCTCTCACGTCCTTGAGTCGACATCAAGACTGATGTTTGTTCTAACACAATAACACTGCAAAAAAAGTCTTCCTCAGTGTTTCTGTCTTGTTTTCCAGCACAAATATCTAAACATTCTTAAATCAAGATACATTTACTGGAGAAGCAAAATGAATGAAGATATTAAGCCTTGTTTTCTGAAAAATGTATCAAAATGAAGAGAGTTTATGCTTGAAAATCTGCCAGTGGGGTCAGAAAAATACACTTGATTCAAATAGAAAACAAGATTATTTTTCTGATCCCACTGGCAGATATTTGTTCATGTTTTAAGCACAAACTTAACAAGCTTAATTTTAATGAACTTTTCAGAGAATAAGACTGTAAAAGTATCTTGATTTGAGATTGTTTAGATATTTGTACTGGAAAACAAGACGAACATTATTTTGTCCTGTAAAAATATTCTTTTTTTTAACACATTAAGTAGAACACATCGCGATATTTGGCATCAGTTCACGTGTGTCAGATGTTGACTTCATGGCAACGGCGCACGCGAGATAGAAAACAATAATTTGAAGGACACTTAACATTGATTTGACTCGGCAAGTTTGGAAGCTGAGCGTCTGAGTTCAACGGGAGATTTTCAAACGGGTCAATTCACGTGCAATTAGAGCTGAGACACGGAGTGTGTATTACCTCTGGATACTGGATGCTTTGGCGTATAAATCACCAGAATGCCCCCATCAAGGAAAGGCCCGACACCGGAGGAGTTCGAGGAGATAAAGCTCTCTCTCCACTCCCTGTGCGGCGATGTGACTGCGGTTAGAGCGCAGCAGGAGCAGCTCCTGGGGCTACTGGAGGAGGTGAAACAACTACCAGTCCCTCCAGAAACTCGCGATGTTGCGATCGCGCCAATTCACGCAAATTCAGCCCATCCACGCGATTTATTTGCGGCCTCGCAATTTCATCCAATCACCGCGACTTTACCGCAAATTCGACCAATCAGTTTGGTCCGTCACTGCACGCGGCATTATTTTCACACAGAAGGACTTCCTTATCAAAGAAAGCAGGCATGAGCGCAAATACATCACACTTACCTACAAATATCACTGCGAAAGACCGTGCAAAGCAATTCCCTAATGTTCTCCATGAAAGTGGAGGGAAACTATTTTGCACTGTGTGCAACATTGTCGTGGAACACAAAAGAAAATCCTCGCTTGACCGACACTTCTCTACAGCAAAACATGCCAGAAGGATGTCCGTGCAAGAGCCTACACGGCAAGTGACTATCACCGAAGCTGTTGCTCGCAAATCCATCGCAAGCAGCGAAAGGAACAAGGTAAACAACAAAACTTCATAACGTTTGTAAAACTAGGTCTGTGGTGGTTTGCTTTTGTCAGTTGTCAGGCAGGCCTTGCGTGGGCACAGGTGATACTGCTAGCGAGCTTGAGAGGGGCAGTTAAAACTATTTTTCATGCTTTCACACGGTATTTTCATCAATCATTTATCCAGTGTTTCCCCTACATAGACTTAGCCGCAGCGCCGCGGCAACAAAATGCTAAAAGTCTAAATATTTTACGGGGACAACATGATTTTTTTCTTAATTCACCCTTCGCAGGGAGCTTGATAGACAGGCGATCTAACCAATCATAAACCGCCATCCGCCATTTTGTCCGACAAAGCAGTCAGGAGATATAGCAGATTAAGGCCCTGTTCACATATCGCGTCTTTTGCGCGCACAAGTTAGTTATTTCAAATGTAGGCGCGCGGTATGCACGCTCATAATGGAAGCGACGCGGTCGCGGTGCGACGCGCTCGTTTTTTCCAAGCGCATCCGCGCCGCATCGAGATAAAAACATCTCAACTTTTCAGAATGCCGCAAGTGCACCGTAGGTCACGTGACAAGAACCAACCGCTGTAACGGAGAGCGCAGCTGATGGTTGCTTAGCAACGACAGACGCCCCCGGAGCGCAACCGCCCTAGCGCTTTGGAAAAAGGAGAATGTGGCGCGACTAGAGCGTTTTCTTCGCGATTTTAGGCGCGATATGTGAACGGCGCCTAACATTGGAGGATTTGAACTTGAAAAACGGAATGTACTGATGCCTTTCCACGGTTTAAAACAACATTCCTTCTTATGTTCATTCATGTTTATTTGATGCTATAAATGAACTAGAAGGAAGAGTTGATCGGTTCACGAGCAGCTTTAAATTATTCTCTACAGCGATCTGTCAGACACATTTAAGAGCCACAAAATGGTATTTATCGTTTAAATTTCTTTTAAAAAATGACCAAATTTGAAAGGTGAGACTTTGTTTAATATGTTTAATATTAAAAGTAACCGAAAAGTAACCTGGTCTGTCCTGTCTGTCAGTGTGTTGTCAGTCTCCTCTCTGCTCCGCGATGTATTTTTTACTGCGTGAGAATATGGTGTGGCGTGAGAGCAGCGTAGCTTGTCGGACATAGCAACAATAACTAAGGGGGGCGGGTCTTTGCGAAGGAAAATTGACAAACTGATATCAGTATTCCTGCTGCTGCTCCTGAATAAAGAATAAAACATGACAGTAAAAGCTAAATTAGTTACATAACATAAATATAAGAGGTTGTAAGGGTGAAGCATGAACTAATATTAATGTTACCAAGCAAGTGACCATATGTGTGGACAAGTAATGCAAGAATAAAGGAGGAGATAATAGTGATAGTGAGTGAAGACACTATCACTATCACTATCACTATTTTTTTATTTATTTTTTTTTACACATCTCACTGGTGAGTTGTGCTATTTTTACAATTGGCCTGTTGGCAACCTCATTCAGTCCTTTGGGCTTACCTGGTGCCCATGGGCACCACACTGGTGACCCCTGCTTTAAACGGTGTTCTAAACAGGGTCATTTTTAAAGTTTTGTACTGGTCAGTCTTTTAGAAACAAAATGGTTAACATTGTGCATTTGGCTGTACTGGAGACAGTAATTGTTTAATGTCATTAACAAATATGCATGTTCTGTTTACTCTTTGTCTCCTAAGATATGTGAAGACTGGGTTGCCACATGCACTGCCTTGAATATCCCACTCTCCAAAAGTGACCACCCAGCAATGAGGAAGTTTCTTTTTGAAAATGTAACGAATGGAGGAGCCATTCCTGGATTTCACCAGCTGCAAGAAAAATACCTAGGCAATGTTTACCTGAAAGAAAAGGAGGCACTCAGAAAACGTTTAGCCAAAAAGCCTGTTGCAGTCATATTTGATGAGACTCCAGATGTAGAGAGGAGATGTGTTCTAAACATTCTCACTGCACCCTTGGAAAAGGATGAATCTGGGAGAATACTGGCCTACTTGGCAGACACCGTCTTCCTAGAGCAGTGCAACCACTCAACTGTCTCAGTGTCTGTGGTCAAGTGTCTGCAGGAATATGACATAGCAAATGAGGATGTCATTGTTTTTGACACCGACAATGCAGCCTACATGAAGAAAGCATATACAGCTGCTTTGCAGTCTTTATTCCCAAACTCACTGCACGTTACGTGCATGGCCCACATAATGAACCTCATCGGTGATGCCTTCCGCAGACCTTTTGACCAGCTAAATGCATTCATGCTCAGCTTTTCGCAGATGTTTTACCATGCTGGCTCTCGGAAAAGAAGATACCTCCAGTTCATGTCAGGAAAACATCCTACCAGACAAAAGGCAACCATGGCTCCAAATCCCTGTGCTACACGGTGGAACTCCTGGTTCAGTGCGGTGCAATACCACTCAGAGCACTTTAAACTCTACAAGGAGTTCATAGAGATGGAAATAAAGGTAAGACTCTTCCTCCTTTCAGTACAAATTCTCACAATGATAACAAGTTTCCAATTCATCCCAGTTTAGACTAGCATGTGCCCTAATAAACATGTTAAAGTTTTTGCAGATGGTTGTGTGCTTTTGGATTTGCTTATGTAAATTGCGTTGAAGCAGGACTAAATTCTGTTTTAATTCTATTCACAGTTGTATGGCAGCAGTGCACCGCAGTCTGTGGAGAGACTCCATGAGATGCTACAGAATGAAGACATGGCTCAGTGTCTCCAGGTTCAGCTCAGCATCATGGCAGATAAGTGTGAACGTATTCTACAGCTACTTGACATCTTTCAGAGCAGGAAACCTATAACCACCAAGGTTTTTGACTACTTCGAGGATCTACAGATGAACTTTACTGCAAACAAGGAGTTACAGTATGAATCCTGTGCTGAGCACTTTGAAGGGCTTGATGTCCATCATGCCGCCAAAACACACATCCTCAACTTAGTGCATCTAGCGTACAGCAATGCAGAGGAAAAACTCACCAAGTACATGTCAGAGGGACAACCTGCCATCAACTTCCTTCGAGAAGTCAGAGTGTTTGACCCTCGTTACATTTCATTCATGGAGGACAGTGTTTCTGGCTACACACACATCCCAGGCTTCAGTGCTGTCCCCAATGATGAGTTTGATGCCTACTTCCAACGCCTGGGTCCAGCAGCACTCAAAGCGTCAGCATGTGGAGTGGTAGATCTAGATGTGTTTTGGGATGGGCTTCTCGAGAGACTTCCTGTCCTCAGTGCCTTAGCCAAACGATACAAGGATGTCATCGTGAACTCAGCAGATGCTGAAAGAAGCAACAGCCTTTACAAGCTTGTGCTATCAAGCAGAAGAAGATCAATCACTAACAGCAACCTCAAAGCCTTGGTCTTCTTGTACCACAATCAGCGACTCACTAGTGGAGTGTTTGAGAGGGATGAGCTCAAGATCGATTGTGGGCCCGACTCTGAGGATGAAGTGGAGGACAGTTTGGATACGTAGGAAGTTAGTGTTGAAGAATGAACTGTCTTACCATTCTAATGAATGATTTTATTGTTGACGTGTTTTAGTCTGCATTTCATATGCTATGTTGGAAGAACATACAGTTGGTTCATATTTGTTCACTTTGGACAATGTCAAGTTAAATTTAAAAGAAATGGGCTTTTTTTTTATTTAATGAAACAATTAATTTTATTACAAGATTATTCTTTTGGAAACTTCTGTTATGTGCATTAATTGTCAGGGCTGAAAATAGCCTTTGCACTTTATTCTAATGCAACTGATTCACTGCATTTCATATTTTATGTTGGATTTTATGTTACCATCCAGTTGGTTCATACTTGTTTACACTGGGCAATGTCAAGTTGAATTGAAAAGAAATGGGCTTATATTTTTTGCCCATGAATTGTCAAGGTTGAAAAATAGCCTTTGCACTTTATTCTGATGAGCAAATAAAACATATTTTGCCAGAATTTTTGAATTCCTGTGCTTTGGGGGAGTAAGCTCGCAAAGAACACTTAAAAAATTCATAACATGTTTGTGAAATCACAAGGTAATGCAATGCTGTTGAGAAAAATCTGTCTAAAAAATCGCAACTTTTCCCGCAACTTTTTGAAAAAGCTGCCGCAAAATCTGGCATTTTAGGCCGCAACAATCACAAAAAAATCCCGCGAAATCCTGGAGGGACTGAACTACGCCTCCAGAACGTGGAAAAAGACCAGCGCATTGTGGATCTCGAGCGGAAAGTGGACGAGCTGGAGCAATACTCCCGCATGAATGATGTGGTCATCACCGGCATTAAGATCAGGCCGCGCTCCAATGCGCGTGCGGTGGCCACGGACAGCGGGGAGCTCAGCGACCAGGAGACACAGTCGGTGGAACAACAGGTTGCTTCCTACCTCCAGAGCAGGGGGATAGAGATGGACCTGGAGCACATCGAGGCGTGTCACCCACTGCCCACGAAGAACGAGAGACCACCAGCGGTCATTATGAGGTTTACCAATCGGAAAAAGAAAATAGCACTTCTGAAGCAAGGACGCAAACTGAAAGGCACAAATGTTTTCATAAATGAACACTTGACAAAGAAAAATGCTGATATCGCAAGGATTGCACGACAACTTAGAAAACAAGGCAAGATTCAACAAACCTGGGTAACTACAGTAACTGTAAGATCTTCATCAAACTAAATGGGACACCGAAGGAAGCAAAAGTCTTGGTGGTGAAGAGGATAGAAGATCTTGATAAGTATTGACATTGATGCAGCTCCTGGTATCAAAGTAGCTTGTGACTCTTTACATCATCAAAATGCTAAACATACCAAGAACACAGACTACACCAAGTATTGATATGGACATGTTACAAAACATCCTACAACATCAACAAATGGAACTGGAAACATGTGAGTATCAAGAGCACACCATAACAGAGACTGATACTGAGATAGACCCTGACAATAATTTTCTCTCTTCGATTGTTAAAAACTGCAATTATTTTACCCAAGAACAATATGAAAACAGTGTAAAATTTGAAGATAACCTGTCAATAATACATTTTAATAGTCGAAGCATGTACACTAACTTTGAGGCTATCAAAGATTATTTGGAACACTTCGCTCATCCATTTAGCATCATTGCAATTACTGAAACCTGGTTTAACGATGATAAAGGTATTGATTTTTGTCTTGATGGCTATGAATTAAGATATACAAACAGAATAAACAAAATAGGAGGGGGGGTTGCTTTGTACCTTCATAAATCTGTTAAATTTAATGTTTCAACTGATATGACCATAGCTGTGGATGGCTTATTTGAATGCATAACAGTGGACATTCATAATGATAAAAAGACAAATATCTTCATGAGTTGTGTATACCGGACACCTGGTTCAAGCATAGAAACTTTCAATGAGTGGATGGGTAAACTGTTTTCTACTGTGAACCAAAAAAACATATTTATTTGTGGTGATTTTAACATTGATTTGTTAAATCCAACCAAACTAAAAAACGTTGATGACTTCACTGACACAATGTATAGCTTGTCTCTGTACCCAACTATAACGAAACCGAGCAGAATAACGTCACATAGTGCCACAATCATTGACAACATTTTTACTAACATTATGGGAAATCAAATCATCAGTGGCCTATGTATATGTGATATCACTGACCACTTATCTGTTTTTACTTTGTATGACTGTAATCTTAAGAAAACGAAAGACACTATGGCAAAAATCTCTAAACGAAAAATTACTGAGGACATGATCCATGCCCTAAACAATAGTTTAGCGCTCCAGGATTGGACTTCAGTTTACAGAGAACCAAATGTGGACAGTGCTTATTGTAATTTTTTTAGATATCTTTACTTCCCTGCATAATAAACATTGCCCTGTGAAAGAATATTTTATAAAGGAAAAACATAAAAAAAGCCCCTGGATTACGAAAGGAATAATTAATGCCTGTAAAAAGAAAAACAATCTCTATAAATTGTTCATTAAAGTAAAAACAAAAGAAGTGGAACAAAGATATAAGAAGTACAAAAATAAATTAACTGATATTATAAGAACATGCAAACGGTTATATTATCAAAAAAAACTATATGAACAAAAAAGCAATATAAAAGGAACTTGGGATGTTTTGAATAGCCTAATCAAACAAGGATCCTGAAAGTTGACATATCCTGATCACTTTATTGATGAAAATGGTGAAGATTATAATATGAGTAATGTAGTAAATAAGTTCAACAATTTTTTTGTAAATGTTGGCCCTAAGTTGGCCGCTGATATTTCAGACAATGGAGTTGCAAAATCAACTATTGAACGGAATTCCTTGTCATTCTTCCTCTCAGCTACAAATGAGCAGGAAGTGACAAACATTGTGTGGAAATGTAAAAGTAAGTCCTCCACTGACTGTCATGATATCAGCATGACATTGATTAAAAAAGTTATAATGAATATTGTAAAACCCTTAACTTATATTTGTAACTTGTCATTCCAGACTGGCTGCTTTCCAAGTAAAATGAAAATCGCTAAAGTAATTCCACTTTTCAAAAAGGATAACAAACACTACTAATTACAGACCAATATCTCTTTTGCCTCAGTTCTCAAAAATCTTAGAGAAACTCTTCAATTCTCGACTTGAAAAGTTTCTCGAGAAACATCATATAATTAATGATGGTCAGTATGGTTTTAGGTCCAAAAGAACTACCTCAATGGCAATAACTGAAACTATTGAATAAATTACTAATGCACTGGAGCAAAAAAAGTATGCAGTTGGTATCTTTATTGATCTAAAAAAAAGCATTTGATACTATTAATCACTCAATCCTATTAAATAAGATGGAAAGATATGGAATTAGGGGGCTGGCTGGAGATTGGTTAAAAAGTTATTTAACAGGGAGGTTACAGTTTGTAAAAATCGGTGAGTATTTATCAGATACTCTGGGCATTGTTTGTGGTGTCCCCCAGGGGTCAGTATTGGGGCCAAAATTGTTTAATGTGTATATAAATGATATTTTTAATACATCCAAAATACTGAAACTCATACTATTTGCAGACACACGAATATATTCTACAGTAGTGACGATTATAATGAGCTCGTAAATATGGTAAACAGGGAACTAAATATAATAAAAAAGTGGATGGACACAAATAAATTATCCTTGAATATAAATAAAACTAAGATAATGATGTTCGGTAATCGCAACAAAATGTCTGAACAGAGAATAAGTATTGATGGTGCCCAAATTGAAATTGTGAGTGAGATTACATTTTTGGGAGTAATAATTGACAGTAAATTGTCATGGAAACCCCATGTCAGACACATAAAAACAAAAATCTCCAAAAGCCTCTCAATTATAAATAAAGTAAAACTATACCTTGATGAAAATGCACTCCGTATTTTATACTGCACCCTGGAACTACCATACCTTATGTTTTGTGTTGAAGTGTGGGGAAATAACTACCAGAACACAATAAATCCTCTGATCATATTACAGAAAAGAGCTGTGAGGATCATTCACAAGGTTGGTTTTCTAGAACATACTCATAATCTGTTTACGCAGTCAAAGTTGCTGAAATTTGATGATCTTGTAAAATATAATACATCAATAGTTTTATATAAAGCATTTAACAAACTATTACCGCCTAATTTACTAAGTTTTTTTAAAACTCCAGTGCGAGCTCATAACTTGAGAGGTTTTGGATATTTTTCATTACCGAGAGCTCGAACCACTCGTAAACATTATTGTGTCTGTATGCGGAGTGAAACTCTGGAACAAACTGAACTTGCAACAAAAGCAATGCCAAACTATTCATCAATTTAAACTGTTATATAAACATTGGGTCTGGTTAAAATACAGAGATGAGGGTCTTTAATTTACATTGCTGTTGTACTCTGTCTCATAGTGTTAACATGTGCTCAATGTTTCCTTACCATCGTTGGTACTGTATATTGTCCATTACCATTGTTGGCATTGTTTATTTTTCTTACATTGTTGGTATAAACTGTTGTTATAATAAATACTTGTTACTTGTGGTAACGCCACCATGATATAACATTTGTAAACAATCCGTGAGCAAAGTAATAATGAAGCTCAATGTATTAATCACTAAATGGGGAATGGGGGTGGGATTAAATAAGTTGTCTTCTTCCCACTCCCTTTCAGGCAGAATTCGATTGTCATATTTAAATACTGTATATTCTGTTTTTGCACTATATGACTTTATATTTTGTTTACCTTGTACTTTTCTGTGCCATTGCCTGAAATAAACGAATAAACAAACAAACAAACAATATTGTGGAACTTTGCAGTCAAATATTCTTGCATGAAATACAAGTTAAAGGGGTGGTATAATGCAATTATAATACAATCATTTTAATACAATAATTATTGTATATGAGCTGTATATCTCAGCAGGACATTTTCAGTGTAGTGTATTCAGTAGATCTCTACATGTTCTGTGTCCAGTCCAGCCCCTCTGCCTGAGGTACTTGTAGGCTTTTTAAACGGTTAGTTCACCCAAAAATGAAAGTTCTGTCAGTAATTACTCTCCCTCATGTTGTTCATCTTCAGACACAAATTAAGATATTTTTGATGAAATCTGAGAGCTGTCTCACTCCTCCTTAGGCTTCTCTGTAATCGAAATCTGCCATCCCAGAAAAGTTTTTTAATTTTTTTTTTTTTTTACCCCCCTATTTTTTTTTTGTAAGGCAATAATTTTTTTTAAGTACATACACAATATGTTACATTCAAATTACATTTATATTCAGTGCATTTAACTGTTGTCCTACCATAACCTTTCACCATGTTTTAGTAAGACCCTGGATCCTTATAAGGGCATGGAGGATTAAAGCACCACATACATTTACGCATTTGGCAGACGCTTTTATCCAAAGTGACTTACATTGCATTATCCTATACATTTTATACGGTATGTGCAATCCCCTGGGATCGAACCCACAACCTTGCGTTGTTAACGCAATGCTCTTACCACTGAGCTACAGGAAAGCTGTGACATACAGAGTGAAACACATAACACCTAAAACACAACAAGGTGACTGACAGACAACAGAAGGAAATGAAACAGGACAATATCAGGGCCGGAAAAAACATTACAGTTGACAGACGCTGGGACGTATGATTAGTGACTGGGTAGATTGACTAGTGATTTACATTAGGTGGTCACAATTACGTTGTTAAAAGGGGTTGGAAAACATGTTATGCAAAAGTGTAGTTAGTGTATGCCTATTTTTTTATGTGTAAAGTGGTAGCTGCAGGGGCAAAAAAAGAAAGAAAAAAAAGCCCTATAAAAATAACGCAAAAGAGATATGAAGAGTGTGGTATTACAAAGCGTAGAAGACAGGTGTATGTCTGGTAATGTACTTGGTTTGTAGTTAGGTTTTTGTTAAATTTAGAAATGTCAGGAAAGGAGACCAGGTGTCTTCAAAGGCTGACATTTTCTTTCCTCTGTTTTCATTATGTTTTTCCATAGAAATATATTCTAAAATTAAATTAGTCCAATGATTAATATTGCAAAATTCCTTAGATTTCCAGTTTTGGAGGACTACTTTCTTAGCAAGAACTAGAGAGATGAGCAACGGATTCCTGAATTTTTGCGGGATGTGGATTTCAGAGATGTCACCAAGGAGACAGAGTGTTGGAGACGATGGGATTTTGTAGCTCAGGATGATGATGATGATGATGATGATGTTTATTTCAAACCAGCACTCTAATTTTCTCACAAATCAACATAACAGGCAACATAACGGACAAATTATACAAGTGCATGGTTTGAAAAGGAGGTGGACGAAGCAAACGCTTATATGATTCCAAACCCCCTCACATTCAACACAAAACACAATACAAAAACAATATACAAACAGAATAATTCAAGAACAACAGTATTCTTGTACAATACATACAGTAGAACAATTGTCACTATATAAATAGTATAAGACAGGCAAGACAGAACACGCACATACAACACATACACTTACAAGAGACACTGGCCCAAACACTCTCTGACCCTACACCCTCTCACCACTGGCTTCATGCTGGGGGCATCACTCTCTGTCCTCTACATATTTCTTTAATACATTTTTTTTTGAACAAATGTTTGAAATGAATTATATTTGGACAGGTTTTTAATTCATCCGCCAAATCATTCCAAAGCTTCACTCCCCGCACTGAGATACACATTGATTTTAGAGTGGTTCTATATTTGTTTTTATTTCCTCTTAGTATGTAACTATGATGAGCATCTCTATCACGAAATAAGTTTTGAACATTAGGAGGCAAAGAGTTTTGAGATGCCCTGAACATAATTTGAGCAGTTTTAAAGTTGATCACGTCCTGCAGTTTAAGTTCTTCCAGCTCTGATGGTAGACAGTGGCTGCGTTCGAAACCGCATACTTCCCTACTATATAGTATGGTAAAAAGAGTAGGCGAGCGAAAAAGTATGTACGAGTCCTCTGTGTTCATAAAAGAGTAGGCGAGAATTACCTGGGTGACGTACTAATTATCGCGAGATTCGGACGTACGTATACTTATAGTGCGTTCGAATATGCCTACTTTCCTACTATATAGTAGGCAAAAACAGTATGTGAAGGAAGCAGTACGTTCGAAACATATCAGTATTCATAAAAGAGTAGGCGAGAAGTTCCCGGATGGCTTACTACTTCCGCCCGGATTTTTGAGTGCTCCACCATGGATACTTTTCTATCCCAGGAGGCCACGCGAGAGGATACGTCATAAAAGAAGAAGAAGAAGAAAAAGATACGTCATACTCAAACATGGCTGAACAAATGGAGAGTGTTTTCAAATGTGAGTATTAGCCTACAAACCAAATCGCATGTGTTGAATACTGTACAGTAAACTGTTGAATTGTTGAAGGTGTAAAGACGCTATATAATATGGTTCATTTGTGATTTTGCTGTAAATTACATTTTATTATCTATAGCTAACAGAGGAGCTCTAGTAAGGACACATACGTCTCCAAAGTGGATTTGCATACATTTTAAACTGTATACATCTTAAATAAATTACTAAATGTCTATTAAATATCTGGCAAGAAAATATTTTTTCATTAGACGAATGTTTAATACATTTAGATTAAGTAACTAAACATAAGTAATCTATTTCATTTGTCCATTAGTAGCCTACTGTTGAACAATTGTGGAACGTTTATGATGGATAAAAAGCTAGGTTACTTATCAGCAACAACCTCAACATGTAAATGTAGTATTGAGCTCATAAATCACAGAGGTAACGTGAATCTTGTCTGGATGTTACAGGGACAGATGAACACACACGCAAACTTATCCGGTGGAGAGTGGCTCATGAAGCACTCTTCACCGGAAAGCGTAATGCTGCCATCAAAGGCTTTGAGTGAGTATACAGAAATGATTAAAAATCTATTTAATTGTTCATTCAGTTATTGTATTTTCAAACAGAGATATTGCAGCACTATTTTAATTCTTGATTTCTCTGCATTTGCTGCAGATCCTTTGTGGTGGAGCAGGACCTACATGGAAAGGCGACAGCGGCATTTGTAAAAAAAAAAAATGGGAAAACCTTAAACAGAAATACAAAGTAAGATCATTTTGTCACTTCTAATACAGAATTTAAATATTGTGATGTTAAAATGAATGCTTTTGTATCATGCTTGTGCATTTTTGCAGGATCTGAAATGTCCGCAGACAGGAAGGGGCACTGAGGATGGAGAGACCACAGCAGCATCCTGGAAGTGGTACACTGCCATGGATGAGGCAATTGGGGGCAGACCCTCCATCACTCCTCCTGCCCTCGTTGCCTCATGTGGGCAGGATGTTGCTGTGGCATCTTCATCCTCAGTGAGCCCAGAGCCCTCAAGAGCCCGGAAAAGGCCTAATGACGTGATGGCATTATTTCGGGAGATGGAGGAGAGAGAGCAGAAAGCTGCTGAGAGGGAGGAGAGGCTTTGGAGGGAAATGGAGGAGAAGGAGGAACGACGAGAACAAGAGAGAAGAGAGAGAGAAGAAAGACAAGAAAGAGAAGTAAGAGAAAGAGAGGAGAGATGGCACCGGGAGGCAATTGAGAAGGAGGAAAGGAGAGAACGAGAAGTTACAGAAAGGGATGAACGATTTTTATTTGTCCTTGAAATCCTTGCTAAGAAATAAATTCTGTGGAAAAAAAAAACTTCTTATGGTCATTTACACATTTGGGTTAATGTGAATACATTTTTATATTATATATATATATATATATATAATCTATATATACACAGTACTGTGCAACAACAACAACAAATGGTGGCCTAAGACTTTTGTACAATGTTATGTAAAACAAACTATTTCTAGGCAGTCACAGTACATTATAGACTTCTATAAATTTAGTCATACTTTTAGTTTGATAAAATTCATAAATTAAATATTTATGAAGTGATGAATCATTAGTGAATGTGTGGTGTAATGTAAAAAAAACACACACTTTAAAACAACAGTTTTATTGGAATTTATTAAATGACTTCTAAATGCATTCAGAGCTCATGCAGGGATTTTCAAGGCAGGTCATGGAGGGTTCAGTTCCAACACACCTGTCTGTAATTTGTTATTAATAGGTTTAAATTGATTCAGGTGTGTATAATTAGGGTTGAAAACTCTGAACTTGAGACGGTTTACACAAACTACCTTAAGTTTTGCATTAACTACCCACTGTAAAATAGTGACTAAAGGGTTTGTGAACCCAAGCAAATAATTGAGTCATTATTTACTCACCTTCATGTTGTTTGATCCCTTTGTTTTTTGTTTTGTTTTCCTGAACACAAAAGGTGATTTTGGTCAGGTTTGTACTGTTGGTTTAAAGCCACACTAAGTAGAAATTGTGTTTTTGTCAAACAGCGACCCCTAGAGTCGCTGTGGAATACTTGCACTGTCGTAAATTATATTATAACATTTTTACATGATTGCAGCTAAATCACAAGTAAATAGTCTATAGTCTAGGCCTACTGTATAATTTAATTTGTGTTGTTTTTATTGGAATGTAAACATTACAAAATGCCAGATAACATCAATTAAGTTAAATGTACGTCGCATTATTTCATAACATTGGCCGTTATGATGTCATTAGACATGATGATTGCAATTTATCATAATAGTTTGCAAATTGTGCTCGTTTACACTATTTACAACCTCTACGTTAGGCTTATTTATGATAATTATGTGAGATATTGAAAGCTGTTCTCATGATAATCGCAGGAATCAACGTCAACAGCGTCGTCTGATATGGACTACGTGATAAACACACCTCACAACACCTGAGTTCAGCTGGCAAACTAATTCGTGAGGCATAGCTATCTGATTTATCAAAACGATTCCATTTACACCTGGTCACATAAATGTATTTTTGCGAAACGGATTTAAATTCGATCTTCAATTCTCGCGCTATATGCAGATTTAATGGAGTGCACGTCACCGAGATATGAGCTGCATTTTATAGATCATCAGCTAAAATTTCTAAATCAAAGACCGCAATAAGAGAGAGCAGTAACAGCCCTGGTAAGATCATTTCGTTTCTTTACTTTTAATGATGAAGATTGTGTGTTAAGCGTCTGCGACTTACTTTCACTTTGATTTGCGATAGTTTGCACGTTGGCTTGATGCAGTTGCTCATCTGCGGTGATGCGTGTTCCAGCGCGTCGTCATATCTGTAACATAATAGAGCCCTATACAACGCTCTCACACGTGTTTTTTTTAAGCATTTTTGGGAGGAGTACAATTTACATATGTGGTTTCAAAAACCATATGCATTTACACTTGTCCAGTTTCGTCTGGAATGCGTCTCAGATCTCCTCCTGAAGTGGTTTGAGGGATCGGATTCAAATGCGTTTCGGAGGGCATTTAAACCTGGACTTTTCACGATCGGATAGCTATCCAATCTGAGAAAATGCATGAAGTGGCCAGGTGTAAACAACCCCCATGACAAAAACATACGCACGAAAGCCGAAAACAAACGCTGGTTGGCCTCTCACGTCCAAATTTGAGGAAGTGGTGGGGGAAGTGACGTATGCCGTAAAGCAGTTGAATTTTGTAGTTCTTTTTGTGCTCTTGTTACTACCCGAACACCGAAGTTACATAGTGCCAGTAAAAGCGATACAGACCCTGTCAGGCTATGGCAGACGTGTCATTCAACCTATTGTAAGTCGATGTACCATCACAAGGATCTTGGAAATATATTATGAAGGTTGAAAAGTTACATAGTGTCGCTTTAATACAACATCAGTCAATGGACTTTCAGAAGATTCAAAAACATTATCAAATAATGCCAAGAAGCTTCTGATAGTTGGCCTCCATTGACTGATATTGTGTTAAACCAGCAGAACAAACTTGACAAAAATCCCCTTTTGTATTTAAACAAAAAAAAAAAAAAAAAAAACAGAGTAATGTAACGGCATGAAAGCAAGCAAATAATGGCTGTATTTATATGTTGAGGTGAACTAACCCTTTTTCCCACTAAGTAGAAATTGTAGTAAATGTATGTATTTTGTAGTAATACCTTGAAGAAATAAGCAGCTTTGAGCGTTTATGCCCGAGACTGTTTCTTTACAAAGATCCATCAAATTTATGCATTTGGCAGATGTTTTTATCCAAAGTGACTAAATGCATTTATTACAGGGACAATGACCCTGGACAAACCTGGAGTAAAGAGCCTTGCTGATCGACCAGCAATCTTCTGCTAACCATTTCAGTGGTTTAGCCCACTACACCACAAAGGTAGCAAAGCTCTAACAAATATTTGCATGTAATTGTTAACCTATAAAATGACATTTGACAAGAAACGGAATGCTGACAACATGAATTGAAAAAAAATAAAATTTTAATCTTCCTAAATATTTTAAAGGTAGTCATGCTCATGGAGAGCAGGCACAGGGATGTTTGGAGCAGACACCACAGCAGCCAGATTGTCCCGCACATCATCTCCCACTCTTGCTGCAAGGTTGCGGGGCTCAGGGGGGCCGTCATCATGGTCATCCTCATCCTCTGGCTCAACAATATCTCCATTGACCAGAGCGAGATTGTGAAGAACAGCACAGCACGCAACAACCTCAGGCACGAAGACAGGGCTCACCTCCAAGGCCTTGAAGAAGATACAGCGCCAGCGTGTCTTCAGCATCCCAAAAGCTCTCTCCACGATGTTACGGGCACGGGAGTGCTTGCTGTTGAAGCAAGCCTGCACAGGGTTCTGTACAGGCTCTCTGTATGGCGTGATGAGGCAGATGGGTGCACTCAGGCAAGGATAGCCTCCATCTCCGAGGATGCATTTGCCTGCAGGTGGATAAAGGCCTTCAGCATACACAGGGCTGTTCCTCAGCACCCTGGCATCGTGCACAGACCCAGGATATCCCACAAAGACATCTAGGAATTTCCCCCGGTGATCAGTGATGGCCTGGAGTTGGATGGAGTGAAACAGCTTCCGGTTGAAATAACAGTGGGAGTTATTTGCTGGCGGTTTAATACGGATATGACAGCCGTCTATCGCACCAACTGCTCTGCTGAAAGCTGGTGATCCAGACAGCTGTGCAAATCCTGCTCCCACTGCCTCCAGGTCATCACCGGTTGGAAAGCAAATCACCCTCCTCAAAATTCCTATGATGGCCTTGCTTACTCTGTGCACAATGTCATGCACAGAGGTCTTGGGGATATCAAAGGTCTGCGACACCACCCTGTAAGATGCTGCATGGGCCAGCCAGTGCAGGAACACAAGCACCTCGATGTCCCTTTCCCATCCATGGTCAGATTCCTGTCTGACTGCACCAATCAGGGACCTGATGGACGGAAGAGACAGGCGAAGGTGGGCACGGTGGTCAGCTGCTTCATCAAAATAAAACTGCAGAATTGGAACAGCTCCATTGAGATGGCAGTAGGATGTGGGGTTCACCGCCTGTAAAAACATGATAGTTTGTTAGAACAAAAAGCTTGAATAAAGCGATGTTTCATGTAGTATTGACTCGTATATGTATTTATTTATTGTGATTATTTATTTTATTCATTTACTTATTTTTATTCATGTTTCATATTGTTTTCAGTAAATAAAACAATTAATTTCATGCATTAATCATTGCTTGAATAAAAATGTATTATTCACATCAGCTGCATTTGTCTAGTCTAGTGTGTATTCATGCATAGCTATGTCATATGACAATACAACAGTTTGCTTGTTTTACCAAAATAGATCATTTTCATTAAGAAAATGGGTAACACTTTACAATAAGTTACATTAGTTAACATTAGTTAACTACATAAGTTAACATTAACTAATAGTGAACTGCACTTATACAGCATTCATTCTTCTTTGTTAATGTTAATTTCAACATTTACTAATAATTTATTAAAATCTTGTTAACATGAGTTAATGCACTGTGAACTAACATGAACAAACAATGAACAGCTTTATTTCTATTAACTAACATTAACAAATATTCATAAATACTGTAACAAATGTATTGCTATTTGTTTGTTCATGTTAGTTAATACATTAATGTTTAATAAATTAACCTAATTGTAAAGTGTTACCAGAAAATGTTATATAAATAAGTGTTGGTCAGCATTTGTCATTAGTATTGTGCATAAGTGTTGGGATGGGCTAGTAATGCAATTCATTCTGGGGTAGTCTTCATTTTTTAAGTAGTAATACTTGCCTTGTTTGAATATAAAATCATCAACCTTCTCCAAAGGCGAGATCTTCGAGCAGCTGCCCGATGTCTCCTTTGTGCACAAATTATTCTTCTAACTATTGATGACATGCCAACCATTTCAGACGCTGAACCGTTCTGGACTGGTTAGGTGGTGCTGATGCAATCAGATGTCGGTGGTGCACACCTGTCGCTCATAACTTTTTGCTGCGCTTGTGATAACGTCATAGGTCACATGATAACGTCAACATGGCGGATGACGTCCGAACCGCATTCATACTCAACGAGATTTGGCTATTAAGTACCTACTCTTTTAGCGCTCGTTAAGTAAGTACTTATTGAAATTAAGTACCTACTCATTGAGTATGCGGTTTCGAACGCAGCCAGTGTCTCAGTGACCGTAATCCAGAAAGAGTAAACTGGTTGACAGAGCCACATGGCATGTAAATAGTCATCTGTACTACTTAAAGATCCCAGAAAAGTTAGTAAAGACATTGTTAAAATATTCCAAGTGACTACAGTGGCTCAACCTTAAAGGACAAGTTCGGTATTTTACACTTAAAGCCCTGTTTACAGATCGTATCTGATGAAATAGAACGGTTAAGATTAAAATTTGGACACATGCTCCTGTCCCGAGAATTTTAGGTTTATTTCGCTTTTGTGGACCTATTTTGCCAAACGCGTCACACCCGTGATTCTTCCGTTGAGAGCTTGAATAATAGACACTCCAGCCCAGTTGGTGGCGATAATGCATCTTTGCCAATTGCAAGCAAACCACGGGCATTTCATTGAATACACAGAAGAAGCAGAAGAAGAAGCGGCGGAGTAATACCGTAAAGGTGCTGCGGTCTCACAGCACGTCCTACAAGTCAATGGAGTTGGACAAAAACTACGATAAAACCTGTTGGAATGCATCTTTTTCAGCAATTTTTGAGGGAATATATCAGTGAACACCCCCTGACCACTCGGTGAGTTTCACGTCTTTGTAAACGAAAGTTTAATGTGTTTTTAGGACGGAATCTTCCAGTGCACATAGACAACCATTGTGGGGGGAACAACCTCCGTTCTGTCAACATCAGAACGGAGGCTCACTATTGGCCAGCATCACACACATGACCAGCGTCGGCCAATAGTGAGCCTCCGTTCTGATGTACAACCCAGAAGTGCTGTGCTGTTACACCACGTTAACTCACTCTGAGAAACACACAGAAGAAAATGAATGGTTGAATAAAGTCGGGTTTTTTGGGGGGTTTTGCGCAAAAAAATTAAAATTCTCGTCGCTTGATAAACTTAAGGTTGAGCCACTGTAGTCACTTGGACTATTTTAATGATGTCTTTACTAACTTTTCTGGGATGGCAGATATCAATAACCTAGCCTATGGAGGAGTGAGACAGCTCTCAGATTTAATAAAAAATATCTTAATTTGTGTCTGAAGATGAACGAAAGTCTTACGGGGTTGGAACAACATGAGGGAGAGTAATTACTGACAGAATTTTCATTTTTGGGTGAACTAACCCTTTAATATGGACGCTTCACCCCAGCATTTGCGTGTGCCCATTTTGGTGTTGTCTTCACATGTAGAATGACATTCGCCTCACAGAACTGTTGTGGAAGTGAGCAGACATGAACTGATCTGATGATGAGGCTGAAAACGTCCTCCTAGCTGTCAGGGACTTCATCAGCTGTAGTGGATTTGAGTATCACATGCAAGGACTAATGCGGTGTTGGAACAAAGTAAGCATGTAGAGCGTGACAGCAGTGTCGTAATCCCTGGCTTTTGAATATTAAACATATGAAGATATCAGAGAACACTTTTATACACACACTTATAGCAGGCGATCTGTTCCTGCTCCATAAAGCCATTAGAGAAACTCTGAAATCAGTCCAAGAGGAGAAACTATTGAGACATTTGGTAAGAAATGAACAACAAACGTCCTGAAGAGACGGTCATGACAAGATCAAACCGTTGCTTTACGACACTTTTAACACGTCATGGGTCAGTTCATTTCTGTGGAAAATTATGTCGTTGATCTAGAGGAAGTTGAGGCACACTTGAGTTTGAAATAATGAGCTAAATAAAGTACTAGATGCACTGAAAAAAAATCTCTGCCTGAAATTTTTAAGTACAATCAACTTATGGTAATTCAACTTAAATTACATTAAACTGACTTAAAAATGAGTTGAAAATTGCTTAACTTATTTTGATGAGTTAAAGCAATGTAAGTTGTCAACTTATTGATCATAGCCTATTTTTTTACAGTGGGGTCACATGCATCATCACTTAAAGATGTTGGTTATTTTAGATACAGGTGGAGTTTCACTACATTTTACTACAGAATAGTGTAACGAGGCGTCACTCGAATTGGAATCCATCAGCAAGCTTTTATTAAAATCGTGGTCAAACAGGCAATGGTCAGATTCCAGCAAACACAGCAACGTAGGACAGACACAGTCGTGGTCGAAAAGCAGGCAGGAGATCAGGGCAGGCGGAGAACAATCACAGATAAGTAACAAAGCAGATAGTCCAAAAGGCAGGCGGCAGAGAATCATAAACAGGGAACAGACTGGGTCACAACAGGAAGGCAACACAGAAATAAACGCTCAGAAATGCAAACCATGGTAATACAAGACTTCACAAGGAAGAATGGTGGAGAGACAGTTTATATAGGTCCAAGAATGAGCTACAGCTGAGCAACGTAATCAGTGCCAGGTACGGGGCTGATGGGAAATGTAGTGTGTGAGTGAAAAGTCAATATTCGGGTGAGGGAGCCCTCTGATGGTCAAAGGAGGGAATCGCGGAGTTCGTCTCTGTGACAAGCAGCTTCACATCAGATCATCTGTCATTTTATTACTGAAGTAGTTTTGAAGAGTTTGTCTTTTCATATTTGTGGACTGAAAGCGCTGAAGATGTTTCACACTGTTTTCTTCTGTCTGTGTTTCTGGCGTCTGGATGGTGAATTTTAAATCTGCACACACACTGCAAACACACATTTATGTCCAAACACCATGTAAAAGTGGATTTTGCATAATAAGTGCCCTTTAATTCACTCTCTGTGCTGATGCGTCCATACAGTAACATTACATATGAGAACGATTCATCCACTCTGTTCTTGAATCAATAACGCTTGCATGTGAGATGACTTTGGTTGATGCTTTCTTGTCAAAGTATAGCAGTTCCAGCTGAAGCCAACTTCTGATTTAAGGCTCTTAAACTTCTGCGTTTCTCTGTTTCTCTGGCCTCGACCACATCATGAACCCTTTCAGCGGTCGGCTCAATCCCCTTCCTGAAACCAGCATTCCCATGAACTTCATATTGTGTTAATGTTGAGTGTCAATCCACAGTATACGAGCCTCTGCTAAACTGCATGTAGTCTCTCATATTATTACACAACCTCACCTTGTTGTTGTGTGATTTAATAAGGCAGACTCTCGGTGATGTGGTGTTTATGTGGAACATTGGAATCCATTGCGGTTGAATATTAATCATATTTTCATATCAGAGAACTCTGAAAACAGTCCGAGAGGAGAAACAATCGAGACATTTAATAAGAAAAAAACATGTTAGAGGAGAGAGCAGAGCCAAACACTCACAGCATCTCATGACAAGATCAAACTGTTGCTTTTAGACACTTTTAACACTTTTAATCATGGGTCAGTTCATTTCTGTGGAAAATGATGTCATTGATCTAGAGGAAGTTGAGGTGTACTGGAGCTAGATGGTCACATGCATCAACACTTGTTGTGCAGGTGTGCAGTTATTTTTAGATGTTGGTGGAGTTTCACTTCATTTCACTACAGAGCAGCTTCACATCAGATCATCTGTCATTTTATCACTGAAGCAGTTTTGAAGAGTTTGTCTTTTCATATTTGTGGACTGAAAGCGCTGAAGATGTTTTGCACTGTTTTCTTCTGTCTGTGTTTCTGGCGTCTGGATGGTGAGTTTTAAATATGACTTTGGTTGTTTCTCTTCTGGTACCATGTAATAAATTACAGGTTAAATTAGACAGAGAGGATTTAACAATAACTGTTATTCTCATATAGAAATAATTGAGCTGTGATTTTACTGTGAGATCAAGTTTGAATTCAGGTCTAAGCTCAGTTATTAGCGTATAGAAATAGCGGGGGTCAGGACCCGATCTCAGGGTTTCCCCCCTAAAACATATCAGTAAAAACCAAGCTGTGTATTGGAAATAATATAATAATATATACTCAAATAACTGTGTAAGTATAAAACAATACAAACGCAAATGAGGTAAAACAAAAAAAAAAGTTCAGAAACATTGAGTCCTCACTCTCTTCCCTCACAGTGCTTTGATCAGCAGACAAACATAATGACTCATGAGTGACGGGTTTTTAGCGCGATAAGGAATCAGATTTTGAACGTGTTTATCGTGCAATTTATACGCGGAAATTAGTTTTTGCGTGCATATGATACATACTTTATTGCTTGTGTGGCAGGATGGGCTATTACCCCTGCTAATTTTGTAATTTGAGGTTTGGCCAATGGACTGGGACCATGGGTGTATAAGAGCACGGGGTGCCAGTTTCAGGTGCGTGTCATTTTCCGGGGCCGTGACGTCATTGACGCTGCTTGTGTTGGAGCAGCGTCTTGTGTTGCCTTGTGTCTTGTGTTGGAGCGGAGTGTTGACGGGTATTGTTAGTCATTAAGACCGCTGAAGCTCCTCAGCCACTGACTGTGCTGTTTACTGGTGTGTTGCGGGTTGGAGAATTGAATGTGGACATTTGAGATGGTAAGGAAAGCATGTATGTGTAACGTTTGTGTAATGAGGTTTCTATGGGTTGCTTCAACTGAGCGGGTACTAATTTGTATGCTTTACATAGTCTAAAGTCTATCCGCACTCTCCACCGACGAGTTTATCGGGTATATCTGTCTCCATGCATCGCTAGAATTCGGGATATTAATCCCGGTGCAACATGTTCTATCGTAAGTATACTTGCTCGAGCCTGAAGTCAGGGGAGAATGAATGGCAGTGTAACATTTTCTGTTTGTTTTTAGGCACGTGATAAAGGCAATGGCGGCAGTCTGATCAAGTGCTATGCTCTGGGCCTCGTCATAAAGTTGTTGTTCTGTTTCCATTGGATTATTCCGTGTTCAGCACGGGACTGATATGCTTCCAATGAGCTTTTCATGTTTTTAAGTGAATATTCTGTGTTTCCTAAGCTCTGTTGTGAAAGGGTGTCTCCGTGATATGCTTTAAGTTTCTTTGGTTTTTCTTTTCTGGTTTATTTCTTTAATTGGTTTCAAATGGTTTGGCATTTCTGAATTGGTATTTTTGTTTCAATTCATTTATTGTGATTATTGGAGATATATATATATATATATATTGATATATTGATTTCATTTAACCATTATTACGGTTGAGCTATACTGCCAAATTTATTTAATTATTTGTTTATAGTGGTTCTTTAATTTGAGTTTGTTTATGCTTTGGTTTTTGTTAAATGTGATTTCGATTTTGTGTAGACCCGGGTGGGACCGAGTAGTTGGTCCCTGCCTGGAACTACAGTTAATTTAGATTTTGTATTGTCAAATTATTGTTTTGCTTATGCATATCGCTACTTCATCTTAATGTCCATTTCCCTCTTGTTGTCGGCAGGATCTGGGCACCCGGGGGCAGACGAGTGACCTTCTTTGGGTGGTGGCATCCTTCACTGTGTATTGTGTGCACTGTGTACATTAGTCGGTGTGTGTGCTAGTGTGTGTGCACTGTGATTTGAGTGATTTTCATTATTTAATGGTGATATTCTATCTGCGACTGCCCCTGTTGGTAAGCCCGTTCCTTTGTCAGTAATAATTGAACTTCCCAAATGAGATGAGTGTGGCTGTCTGTCAATGCCTCTTTTAAATTGTCTATGCCTCTTTTAACTGTCAATAAAATACTTTTGTACGATTACGTTTGTCTCTGACTCAACTGGTGATTAGAACCTGTGCGTGCCTTTAGAGGGCGCTTTAAATTCCTTGGGCGAAATTCCCAAGGTGGCGTAGTCGGAAAGTGATAATCAACTTGAGTTTGCTGAGCACGTGTATTATTAGTGCTCCTCCTCACCCTATAGTTCCCGCTCTGCCATACGTGTAATAGGCTTACACACGCACCTCACAACAAGCATTAAGTGTTGTCTATAGCACTACTTGAACAGGATTGGTTTCTCAAATGATAAACCACTAATCCTAACCAAACGTATAATACACACGTACCCCACACCACTACTAAACCTACCCTAAACCCATGCATATCACATGCACGTAAAAACTCATTTTCGCGTATAAATTGCACGATAAAGACAATGCATGCTATAGAGACGCATTTAGTGTGACCGGGTTGGTATATTCAAGTGATCACAATGCCAGGGTTTCCCAAATATAAGTTACACGGCAACAGTGGCGTGCACAGACCTCCTCCGGGGCAGGGGCGGAAGGACCAAAAAGGGCACTTAAAAAAAAAAAAACATTTATTTGTTAAATAAATCACCTGTATTTAAAGCAGTACCCGTCTGTCTGTTGTGTTTTTATATATTTGAATGACTACCTCACAATTATTTGTAATATCTCGTTCGATGGAGAGCAGCATTAGGTCAGAGAGCCTCTCTTTATTACCAATGAAAAGATGTTGATACAATTAGAATGCATAACACATCAAACAAAAATAGGGAAATTATATTACTAAATATTATTTACTTTACCAAACAAAACAGAGAATCAAGTAATTATGAGGAATTCATGTTTAGTTATGTTGTTATAAATTTTATGTATGTATTCATTAAAGTTACCTATCATGAAATCAGTAACACTTTACGATAAGGTTTCATTAGTTATATTTGTTTACATGAACTAATAATGAACTGCACTTCTACACCATTTATTAATCTTAGTTAATATTAATTTCAGCATTAACTAAAAACATTATTAAAATCAAAAGTTGTATTTGTTAACATTAGTTAATGCACTGACTGTGACATAACATGAACAAACAATTAAGAGTTGTATTATTATTAACTAAGATTAACAAATAGGCCTACAGTAGCCTAACAAATGTTTTGCTCATGATTAATTAATGTTATTAATTAATAAACAAATTAACCTTATTGTAAAGTGTACTATGAAATCAAAGATATAAATTCCTTACAATTTAGAGCTGGACATGGACTTAAAATTTCCTTAAACTAGATGCATTTCCCCAAGCTAATAACACTTGCTATGGCCAAACGAATGACATTGTCAGAGTCAGAATGCAGCTAAATTATAGCCTAGAAATCTAGACGCACCCTAGCGGCACCAAAATGTATTTTGCAGCCAGGGTAGTCTAGCAACTCTCCATTGACTTTTGAGCTGCAAAAACCTAAATTGGGTCAGGCCAATCACGTCGTGTATAGAGTAGGCGGGGCGGGCTTAACATAATGACGACAGAGTTGCGACGGTTCCCTGCTACTTGAAAACAAAGAATGGCGGCTGCTGCTGGCGAACAGCGGTCTTTCGAATCGGCTTTGGCCGCGACTCTGGAGGACTTGGAGTTAGGCTTTTCTTTGAGAAAAGAGCAAAGAACGGCACTTAAGTCATTCTTAAAAAAAGGAAGATGTGTTCATAGTTTTGCCGGCCAGATATGGCAAAAGTTGAATCTATCAACTAACGTTAGCTCCACTGTTGGGAAAACGCTCTGGTTGAAGCGCTGTCCTATTGCGTGCAGAGGGAATTTGAAAGACAGCCGTTTATCCCGCCCCTCGGATTGAGCCGTGTCTATGGTGAGTTGCCAGACCCAACATCTTGATGTAGGTCTGGCTTGCCAGGCTAGCTAAATTATACTTTTATGTTAAGCATAACTCACATGCTGCCTCAACTTTTACAGTAGCATGGTAGGATAAATGTAACTTTTCCGTATTAGCTTAATGTTACCTGCTGCCCCATGTAGTTTGAAGACTCGCGGCGAACTGCCTCATAGCGCTGCAAAGGAAACTCCGCCTACAACCACTTCACCTCCGCCAAATGCTTCCGCCAAAAAAAAAATATATATATATATTTTTTGCATTATTATTATTGTTAGTGGCAATGGTGTAAAAGTGTACTGTTATTTATTATACTTCATGTTGATTTTGCTCACTGTTAGAATAAGGAGCTCGTCTGGAGCTGGAATTGGATTCTGGTCTCAAATTATTGCTTTATTTGCCCGCCTTGAATCCAAGCATTTGCTCACAATGGTATCTCATAACTGATTATCTTAGTCAGCTCTGAGGTCACAGTCTTTAGCAGCTCGTCTGAGACATGTGAGAAACTGTTGCACCGTTTCAGTGTTTTTGTTTGAGCGTCTCACTAATGCAGTGTTTACTCTGAATAAAGTGAGCATTTAGAGTGTCACAGCAGTGGTGTAATCCATAGTGGTGGAATATTAATCATAGGAAAATATCAAACAACACTTTAACACTTTTAACACGTCATGGGTCAGTGTTTACTATGCTTGAAAATGACAAGAAGTTGAGGCGCACTGGAGCTCAAAGTGATAAAGGTCAGAGTGTGAATTATCAGGAATAAAGAGCTAGATGTTCATGCATTAACACTTATAGATGTGCAGTTATTTTAGATGTTGGTGGAGTTTCACTTCATTTCACTACAGAGCAGCTTCACATCAGATCATCTGTCATTTTATTCCTGAAGCAGTTTTGAAGAGTTTGTCTTTTCATATTTGTGGACTGAAAGTGCTTAAGATGTTTTGGATTGTTTTTTTCTGTTTGTGTTTCTTTTAAATGTGTTTTTATGGCTTCAGTTCTGGTTCCATGTATTAAATGACTGGTTAAATTAGTCAGAGAGGATTAACATTCACTGTTACAGGACAGCACTAACATTTACTAACATCTACTAAAGATATATGGATATACCAGTTTGCACACGCTGTGCTTCTTTTCTGTGTCTTTATTCCATTTCATAAATGTTAGTTAATCCACAATAACGTTTAAGAAATCTACTAAAGACAGAAAAGAACCACAGCATGAGTTTATACAGCAACAGTGAATTCAGCCTAGTACTTGTTACAGTAAAAGTGTATTTTTATTTAGTTTTTGTTCCATATATGAATCTATTTTTACTCTATTTCATTTGTCATCTTTTGTCTTTGTATTGCTGCAGAATATTATTAACATCACATTTAAATGATTAACATTATTACAGTTGTTGTATTACAAATTTATAAAATGTTACATCTAGGTTCCAATACAATAGTAGATAAACTGAGAAAGTTCTGTACACTGTGTTTTACATTTTGAGGCATAGAGGATGAGATTCAAAGAAGATTAAGTCAAGCAACCCAGGTGTCTGACATTAAACTTTTGTCTTTATGCACCTCCTGAAAATAATGTAAATCTATCTATCTCTTTTAATTCATCATCTTTTGTCTTTGTATTGCTACAGAATATTATTAACATCACATTTAAACGATTAAAAGTATTTCAGTGAAGCTTCAAACCAACATTAAGTGATTTTAAAGCTTTAATCTGTGAAAAACTCTGTTCTTCAGGTGTGTTTGGTGATGAAGAAGAAGTGAAGCTTATGATGGAGGGAGAATCATTCACTCTAAACTCTGATCTCACTGAAATAAAGGATGATGATGTGATTCAGTGGAAGTTTGGAGATGAAGACACTTTAATAGCTGAAATCAATAAGCGGACCGACAGAATCACTGTATATGATGATGTTCTTGATGGGAGATTCAGAGACAGACTGAAGCTGAACAATCAAACTGGATCTCTGACCATCATAAACATCACTGAAGTGACTGGATATTATTCTCTACAGATCAACGGTGTGAGAAAGAGAAAGATCAATATTGGTTTCATTGGTGAGGTTAAACACATTTGTTTCACCTTTATTTAATGACAACATTTAAATTAATTTGTAGCTGAGGGGCTAAGGACTATAAGGTGCTAGCTGTTGCTAATGAGGTGAACGTCTTTGCTTTATGTCCTGAGAAGTGTCAGCATATGAGTGTGTGGTCTGTAACAAACAAATAAAAGATATGCTCTAACAAACAATGCTTCTTTATCACAATCAATCACACTCATAACATAAATGGCATTAAAGGCTAAATATGTATCTTTTTTGCTTTAAAAATAGCAAAAATCACTATATCTATGTTATATATATTTTTTTTAGTTGTGTACTTACATTATCCCGACTGTTTCCAACAACTTTCAAACCAGGAGAAATTTGTAATTTAATTTGAAGACACGTCCCGTTTCTTTACTTCCGTTTTGTCGCCGTCAATGGCGTCATATCCGCGTTGTCCCTGGTTTCCGCTCGTGCTGCCATAGCAACCAGAGCTATGAACCAGAGCCCTCTAACCAAAGCGACAGACGTGGACAAATGTGTAGTTCGCAATGTCTATTTGCACGCTGTTGTTGTTTCGTTCAAACATTATGGACCATGGCAAGCAGACTTTGGATAAAAAAGGAGAACTAAAACGAGAATCAATATCAGCGCGGTGTTTTCGAGATGCCTAGAGCTCCCATAGACAGTATATAAACGAGAGCTCCACGTCCGAGACTTCGACCGCTTCTACATGTACTTTATTAAACAGGTGAGCACATTTACATAAAACTAATCAATGTTATATAGTTCAACAATGATAAAATGTCAGAATATGATCTGTATGTTATTCTAATGTTGATCTAGCTTACTGCTAGTCTCATACAGACAAACTAACACATACATTTCAACACATTCAAATGCAGTTTAGTGTGATAGTGTAATGTTAGACCAAGTGAAACAGCGCTTTACCAGAAAAAGTTTAATTTGTCTAACTGTACGTTCACACCGCCGCCGACTTGAGCTGCAAAGAAGCTCTGGCCGCCCTGTCAAGGACGCTTGTCAAAAAAGTACGGGGAAGCTTGTTGACGCTTTGGCCGCTCTGAAGTCTGTGTCACACCATGAAATGTAAAAAAAAAAAAAAAAAAACAATACATTGACACTAGGAACCTTTTATAATGACAGCATTTTTATAACCGTTTTGGTCACATTTGGTCGGGAAAAAAAATATTTTGATTAATATGCGCGAGGGAGAGAGAGCAAGACGTATTGTTTGAAGGCGTTGAAGGTGAGTGCGTGCGCGGCCGGGGCTGAAAATAACGTCATATCATAAATGATAGGAAACCCAGCAACAGCGATTATCAGTTTCTCCTCCATTTTCTCGGAACTAATGTTTTGGTAGGAACGAAAGTTTACATCGCATGTTTCTCCGGAATCAGCCAGCGCGAAGGACGTCTATATTCCGATTGGTTGCTGGCGTTTGCCGCTGCTTGCCGATGAACCGCGTCATAGCTCATTACCATAAAGTTGAGATACTTTCAACTTTCTGATTGACGCTCAAAACGCCCAAAACGCGACGCCGATGGATTTGACGCTCCTTGCAGCTGAGAGAAGCCAGCTTCCATTGAAAATGAATGACTTCCGGTAACTTTGGAAGCTCAAGTCGGCAGCGGTGTGAACGCACAGTAATAAACTGACCTGTGAGTTGTAATTCTGCACTTGCGTGTAGTTCGGTAGAATGAAATGTCCTTATTCCTTTTATATCTGCGGGACTCGCGTCGCGTGTGGAGCTGATAGCTGTCTCTTAGCAATCCGGAACTGCTTTATATCACAGTCATGATAAAAACATCGATGTATTCAGTCATCCATAAACATTATTAGATCGGTCAGCTTGACGTTGATGAATAGATCCATAATTCTTAGCAAATGTTGCGTCATCAATCTACACCTTTGTTATTGTAAAGAGGTTAGCGACCCCTAGTGGCGAAAAATTCCATACTGTCCGTTTAAAACTACTGACTTCCCCAAAACATCAACACAATGTTGCCGCTGAATACAGCAGAACATGAAACATAATACACAGCTTACATGATTAGCTGCTACACTGTACTGGATGAAAACTCAAATACTTCTATACTTCACATTAGCATCCATTTTGTGTCATAACTCGTTCCACATCTCTATTTCAGCAAACAACAATCAACTCAGCTCGAGTAACAGTGAAATTTACAGTACTCACTTTATCTCTGGACGCACACAACTTTAAACACTCAAAGGAACATAATGAAGATCAAAAACTGCATTTAGTCAGAGAATTTCACGGCTCGTTCTCGCTGAAGGTGACGGCTGATGCAAGACTGGATGCAAGACGCGCACTCTGAAGCACTCCCCGTATGAGCTGCGTTCCGTCAAAATAAGAGTCCCCGCAACCGGGAAGAGAGCGCTCGCCTCTTACCCATCCACGTCGTAAATCAGACTGAGTCATTAGTGAGACTTTCACACATAATTCATACACAATTTTGTTTCTTTTTGTTTGTTTTATGATATTGTTTATTTGAAACTGACATTTCAAACTATTTAGTAAAAAAAAAAATTAAGTGATTTCACAGTATTAATCTGACAAACCCTGTTTGTGTGTGTTCTGTGTGTGTTTTTGGTATCAGGATCAGTGACGTCAGTGTCAGTGAAGGAGGGAGAATCACTCACTCTAAACACTGATCTTACTGATATAAAAGGTTATGATTGGATTGAGTGGAAGTTTGGAACTGATGATAAGACTGATTGGTGGTCTAACACTTTAATAGCTGAAATCAATAAATGGGCCGACAGAATCACTGTATATGATGATGTTCTTGATGGGAGATTCAGAGACAGACTGAAGCTGAACAATCAAACTGGATCTCTGACCATCACAAACATCACAACTGAACATGCTGGACATTATAGACGAGACCTGTATGGTTTGATCAGTGATGTCTTTCTCGCAGTCTTTGGTAGGTTAAATATTTGTTTTACCATTTTATGTTTTAATCAAACGAAACAATATTAATCCAAACACCATTTTGCTTCATTTCCTTTTTTTGTTTTATTGTTAATTTGACATATCAATATCAATATCTCAGATACAAACTCTGTTTCTGTTTGTTGATACAGTTGAAATATCAGTGATGGAGGGAGAATCACTCACTGTAAACTCTGATCTCACTGAAATAAAGGATCATGAATGGATTCAGTGGATGTTTGGAGATGAAAACATTTTAATAGTTGAAATTAATGTAAAGGCCGACAGAATCACTGTATATGATGATTATCTTGGGAGATTCAGAGACAGACTGAAGCTGGACAAACAAACTGGATCTCTGACCATCACAAACATCACAACTGAACATGCTGGAGATTATAAACTACAGATCAAAAGTACGAGAGAGTTTAGGCTTTCAGAAAGTTTCTCATTAAAAGCTTTCAGAGTTTCTGTCTCTGGTGAGTAGAGATCATGTCTCATGTCCTTCAAATATTCTTGTTTTTAACAACTATTTTCATATTAATTGTTGAATCATTTCATAGTTTGAGATGATAGATCATATAAACACTGACTCAACCAAAAATAAGATTGTTGATTAGATTTGTTTGTATTTATCTTTTCTCTCTCTCATGTTTTCCAGCTTGTCTGCCTGTTCCTGATATTAGCGTTTATGAACTGATCTGATCTCAGTTTGATGCTTTTATTCCTCAGACTCTGTCCACTGTTGTGGTCCTACTGAAGCTGTGATCCGATTGGTCCTCTCTGCTCTGGTGGGCGTGGCTACTGTCATTCTTCTGGTTTATGACATCAGATCCAGAAGAGCTGAACGAGATCAAGCACATATTCACACATCAGAAACCTAATGGTGTCATTTATCACATTACTATTTTTTGTCATTTATTAAACTTCATTTATTTGTAATGGCTTTATATGCTGGCATTTACTGTATGTTTATTTCCAGGAGGCTTATTTCCACCCTAGAACATAATTTGAGAACAAACAGCAACATATTTTCTCATTAACTCATTAGTGCTTTGTCATTGTAAATACTAATTTTTTACTGATCTAGTAATTCATATTTGATTGGGGAATTTAAAAATGACGTCCAAACACACTTAAAGTCTCACATGTCTTGTATTGTTATTATTGTTCAGATCAGACGTCTCTAATACTGAAGCTCTTTTACTGACTAAACATTTCTCTCAAAGACACAGATCTCACTTTACTACTGCTGTTCATCTGTCATCTGGATTTGCTTGCCTTTACCAATAAAGTTTTTGATTGATTTTTTGATTGTTCTTGATTAGTAAATCAAAAGGGGCTTTTTAAATTAATTTATACATATCCAAAAGAGAAATCAATTTAAGGGCTTTCTGGTTTTTAACAAATTTTAAAGATTTGCACAAGAGTTTAACCTCATTCATCCACTGGATAAAGTTGGGTTTAGATTTAAAACATCTGCACTTATGAATGAAAAACTTTAAGACATAACAAGAAATGAATAACTCCTTAGCTTTAGGAGGGAGAGGAAAAGACTCATGGAAAAGAATATTTTTTTCCTGATTGCATGTATTCCCGTCTAATAGTGTTTGTGTAATAAGCCTGTAAAATAACATTTCTAATGACTCCATTTGTACATTTTTAAATCACAAAAATCACAACCTTCTAAGGAGAGCTGCCTCAGTTCTGGAGAGACTTTGAGTACAAAATGTCTTCTTTAACCATTAATCTTAAAGGAACTGGAATGGCTCTGATTATTATATTGTAAATATTAATAGTACACTGCAGTTCTCACAAAAAGCAAATTGCCACTCCTCCAGAACGGCTAGAACCATAACTGAAAAACATCTCATCACCCCATTGATTAGTCCAGAAAGAGGAATCCAAGTCTGAAGAAAGAGTCTCTTGTAGAAACACACAATGAGCTTTCTGCCCTTTACCAAATAAAAAACTGCTTTCCTTTTAATAATGTCCTTTAAGCCCCTAACATTCAGAGAACCAAAACTATTTTGTACTGAACCATCACTTGTAAACTCAGTCTCTAATAACAGAGACATGTAAGCAATAGATAGAAAGGAAAGCAAATATAACATACCTGTACAGTTATATTGCACTTTGTTTGTACTAATGCTTTTTATTAAGTCTGGTGACCAAGTCTGTGGCAGCAAAATTAAATACAGTTCATGTTGCACAAAAATATTTAGCCATTACCCGCAAATACTGTGGGTTTGTTCATTTGTATAAGTTACATTTACGATTGATTTGAAAGTATTATTACTGATATATAAATCACTCAATGGCCTAGGACCTCAATACACTGAATATAAACCCAACAGATCACTCAGATCATTAGGATCACATCAGCTAGAAATACCAAGGGTTCACTCTAAGCATAGTGAGTCTGCTTTTAGCTACTATGCTGGAACCAGCTTCCAGAAGAGATCAGATGTGCTCCTACAGTCGCCACATTCAGATCCAGACTCAAAACACATGTTTAGCTGTGCATTTACTGAATGAGCACTGTGCCACTGTACATCCCACCGATTACACTAGATTTTATTTTGCATCCTCCTTTTAATTCTAAACTGAACTCAAACTTCTGATCGACTCCATTCTTAGAGCTTCCGAACAAATCTTTGGGGTTTGGACTGATGGGTTAGTGAACCTGAGGTTACCCCGTGAGTCCTAGAGCTCCTCCTGTACGACTTTAGGGGAAAATCGGGTCTATCGGAGACGTCCAATAGATTTCTTAGGCGCGCCGAAAGAACACCACACACACACACACACACACACACACACACACACACACACACACACACACACACACACACACAGTGTAATCACCATGCAAATCTCAGAGTTGTGAGAAATATCATACACCGGTGTTTTGCCAGATGAGAAGTTTATCTATGCATCATATTTTTACTACTTTAATTCATTTTATAACTGTATCATATATCTCTTTTAATTCCTTTTATAACTGTTTATAACTGTTCATTTTCCTTGCTTTTATCTTGTGATTATTTTAATTCCTTTCTGTGTAAAGCACTTTTAAGGTTGAGCCACTGTAGTCACTTGGACTATTTTAACGATGTCTTTACTAACTTTCTGGGATGGCAGATTTCGATTACAGATGAAGGAGTGAGACAGCTCTCAGATTTAATAAAAAAATATCTTAATTTGTGTCTGAAGATGAACGAAAGATGATGAACGAAAGTCTTACGGGGTTGGAACAACATTAAGGCGAGTCATTACTGACAGAATTTTCATTTTTGGCTGAACTAACCCTTTAATATGGACGCTTCACCCCAGCATTTGCGTGTGCCCATTTTGGTGTTGTCTTCACATGTAGAATGACATTCGCCTCACAGAACTGTTGTGGAAGTGAGCAGACATGAACTGATCTGATGGTGAGGCTGAAAACGTCCTCCAAGCTGTCAGGGACTTCATCAGCTGTAGTGGATTTGAGTATCACATGCAAGGACTAATGCGGTGTTGGAACAAAGTAAGCATGTAGAGCGTGACAGCAGTGTCGTAATCCGTGGCTTTTGAATATTAAACATATGAAGATATCAGAGAACACTTTTATACACACAGTTATAGCAGGCGATCTGTTCCTGCTCCAGAAAGCCATTAGAGAAACTCTCAAATCAGTCCGAGAGGAGAAACTATTGAGACATTTGATAAGAAATGAACAACAAACATCCTGAAGACAGTTAGAGGAGAGACAGTCATGACAAGATCAAACTGTTGCTTTACGACACTTTTAACACATCAGTTCATTTCTGTGGAAAATTATGTCGTTGATCTAGAGGAAGTTGAGGCGTACTGGAGAAAATGACCAACTTCAGAGTTTGAAATAATGAGCTAAATAAAGTACTAGATGCACTGAAAAAAAAACAATTCAGGCATAAATTAAGTACAATCAAAATTCAACTTAAATTACATTAAACTGACTTAAAAATGAGTTGAAAATTGCTTAACTTATTTTGATGAGTTAAAGCAATGTAAGTTGTCAACTTATTGATCATAGCCTATTTATTTACAGTGTGGTCACATGCATCATCACTTAAAGATGTTGGTTATTTTAGATGTTGGTGGAGTTTCACTTCATTTTACTACAGAATAGTGTAACGAGGCGTCACTCGAATTGGAATCCATCAGCAAGCTTTTATTAAAATCGTGGTCAAACAGGCAATGGTCAGATTCCAGAAAACACAGCAACGTAGGACAGACACAGTCGTGGTCGAAAAGCAGGCAGGAGATCAGGGCAGGCGGAGAACAATCACAGATAAGTAACAAAGCAGATAGTCCAAAAGGCAGGCGGCAGAGAATCATAAACAGGGAACAGACTGGGTCACAACAGGAAGGCAACACAGAAATAAACGCTCAGAACCATAGTAATACAAGACTTCACAAGGAAGAACAGTGGAGAGACAGTTTATAGGTCCAAGAATGAGCTACAGCTGAGCAACGTAATCAGTGCCAGGTACGGGGCTGATGGGAAATGTAGTGTGTGAGTGAAAAGTCAATATTCGGGTGAGGGAGCCCTCTGATGGTCAAAGGAGGGAATCGCGGAGTTCGTCTCTGTGACAAGCAGCTTCACATCAGATCATCTGTCATTTTATTCCTGAACCAGTTTTGAAGAGTTTGTCTTTTCATATTTGTGGACTGAAAGCGCTGAAGATGTTTCGCATCGTTTTCTTCTGTCTGTGTTTGAATAGTGGCTGAATATATTAATCATATTTTCATATCAGAGAACTCTTCGATCTCCATAAAGCCATTAGAGAAACTCTCAAAACAGTCCGAGAGGAGAAACAATCAGGGCTGGACTGGTAATCTGGCATACCGGGCAAATGCCCGGTGGGCCGACGTGCTTTTTGGGCCGATACATCTCTTTTTTTTTTTTTACGGCCCATAAAACTCATACATCGGCGGCCCATTCGTTCTGTTTTGTTTAATTGACGGCGCTGGGTTAGTGCCGGTGTAATGCATTGGTCAAAAAAAAAAGTAAGCGTTCGTTTTTTTTTCCACTGACAGACCGGCCCATGAAACGCGTAGATCAACGGCCCATTGGTTGTTTTCTTGATTGACACTGGGCTGGCCCAATCACATCTTTAAACACCTCCCCCTTTGGGCTTTGAGTGAGCGTGCAATGTCAGCGTGTATCTGTCAAAACAGTCTGAGACATGGAGAAGAAACGCAAGGAATGTGCAGAGAAATAGCGTGAAAAATAGATACAGGCCCTTCAAGCAGACGCTGTAAAATGTGTCAAAATATATGTTTTCTGCAGCAGCAGGACCTTCATCAGCTCCCGTGGCTGATGAGGAGGATAGTGAGGAGGATCAGGAGAGAGATGAGAAAGGGTAGAGTCCGCGCGCGGTAAGCAGAACTACGTTCAAAACACTTTGGCTATGAGTGTAGGAACCCATTACCCAGTTACGCATTATTTCCACATCTGCATAGTTGACGATTAAAGAAATTTACTAGAAGTTTAAAGAGACGCGTTTTTATCCATGTTTTCCGCCAAAATAAAAGCTTGATGCAGTTTCCGTCAAAATAAAAGATCATGTGCTTATCTCTTTCAAGTTTAGAAATTTCAGTGCAATTGTTTTACAATATATGGCTATTAGGCTACTCTCATGAGATTAATATTATAATTATTATTATGTAGTAGTGTAATATAGACAGACACTGTTACTGTTGCCTTTGGCTTGCTCAGTTGGGGATATTTTGGGGATATTTAATTTAATTTGATCAATCAATAAATTCCTCTTGAAACAAACTTTGTTGTATTATTTTAATTTAATACTGTGAAGCTGCTTTGATACAATCTGTATTGTGAAAAGCGCTATACAAATATACTTGACTTGACTTGACTTGACTAAAAGAAGTTTGATTTTTTCTTTGTTTAATTTGCACACTGAATATGGGTTGGAGCTTTTAATTTCGAACCCTCAAACTGCACCAGATTGATGAATATAACATTAAAATGCACAAAATTTTCTTAGGGGGAGCCTGCCCCCAAACCCCCTAGAAGGACTGAGGTCCACCCACCACAGTTTTACCAAAAATCCTGTGAGAAACACTGGTATTGCTATGCCAATGCAGCTTATAGCTTGTTTTTTGGATGCATCACTGTGGAGTATAGTTCAATTGTATTAATAAATTACAATTTTGTACTTATTTCATCTGTTAACTCTCACTCGTTTATACTCACTCATTACATGGCATTAGTGGTTTTAATGAATAGGAGTTGAACAAAAACATATTCAAGGGCGTGCAAAGATGGGTGGTGTTTATGATCATATGTAGTGGGCCAGTCTGGGCCAAAATGCCAGGGCCGATTTTCTGTCCCAGTCCAGCCCTGGAAACAATCGAGACATTTGGTAAGAATCGAACAAGAAACGATGTTCTGAAGACAGTTAGAGGAGAGACGGTCATGACAAGATCAAACTGTTGCTTTAAGACACTTTTAACATGTTCATTTTTGTGGAAAATTATGTCATTGATCTAGAGGAAGTTGAGGCGCACTGGAGCTCAAAGTGACCAAGTTTAGAGCATGAAATAATGAGCTAATAAAGAGCTAGATGTTCACATGCATCAACACTTAAAGATGTGCAGTTATTTTAGATGTTGGTGGAGTTTCACTTCATTTCACTACAGAGCAGCTTCACATCAGATCATCTGTCATTTTATTCCTGAACCAGTTTTGAAGAGTTTGTCTTTTCATATTTGTGGACTGAAAGCGCTGAAGATGTTTCGCACTGTTTTCTTCTGTCTGTGTTTCTGGCGTCTGGATGGTGAGTTTTAAATCTGCACACACACTGCCAACACACATTTATGTCCAAACACCATGTAAAAGTGGATTTTGCATAATAGGTGCCCTTTAATTCACTATCTGTGCTGATGCTTCCATACAGTAACATTACATATGAGAACGATTCATCCACTCTGTTCTTGAATCAATAACGCTTGCATGTGAGATGACTTTGGTTGATGCTTTGTTGTCAAAGTAAGCAAGGGTTCAGCTTAAGCCAACTTCTGTTTTAAGGCTCTTAAACTTCTGTGTTTCTCTGTTTCTCTGGCCTCGACCACATCATGAACCCTTTCAGCGGTCGGCTCAATCCCCTTCCTGAAACCAGCATTCCCATGAACTTCATATTGTGTTATTGTTGAGTGTCAATCCACAGTATAAGAGCCTCTGCTAAACTGCATGTAGTCTCTCATATTATTACATAACCTCACCTTGTTGTTGTGTGATTTAATAAGGCAGACTCTCACTAGTTTGATGTTTATGTGGAACGTTGGAATCCATAGCTGTTGAATATTAATCATATTTTCATATCAGAGAACTCTTCGATCTCCATAAAGCCATTAGAGAAACTCTGAAAACAGTCCGAGAGGAGAAACAATCGAGACATTTGGTAAGAATTGAACAAGAAACGTCCTGAAAACATTTAGAGGAGAGACGGTCATGACAAGATAAAACTGTTGCTTTAAGACACTTTTAACACATCATGGGTCAGTTCATTTCTGTGGAAAATGATGTCATTGATCTAGAGGAAGTTGAGGTGTACTTGAACTCAAAGTGACCAAGTTTAGAGCTTGATTTAATGAGCTAATAAAGAGCTAGATGGTCACATGCATTAACACTTAGAGATGTGCAGTTATTTTAGATGTTGGAGGAGTTTCACTTCATTTTACTACAGAGCAGCTTCACATCAGATCATCTGTCATTTTATCACTGAAGCAGTTTTGAAGAGTTTGTCTTTTCATATTTGTGGACTGAAAGCGCTGAAGATGTTTCGCACTGTTTTCTTCTGTTTGTGTTTCTGGCGTCTGGATGGTGAGTTTTAAATCTGTTTTTATGGCTTCAGTTCTTTCTCTTCTGGTACCATGTAATAAATGACTGGTTAAATTAGTCAGAGAGGATTAACATTACAATCCACTACTAGTGCAGCAGATTAGTAAAAAAATCGTTCACTTTGGTATAGAAGCATGAAATTTGGCACAGATTCTCTCTAAGGGCCACTATTTTGGAAAAAGGCATTGGCCACTCAAAAATTCAATATGGCGGCCATTTTTCAAAATGACCGCCATTGCTATTCAATGCTTATTATATCAATTATTCAAACAGTGATCCAAGCATAACATTTTATACAAATACTCTCTAAAGGACATGTTAATAGAAAAAGATGCTTGTCCCTCAAAAATTCAAGATGGCCGCCATTTTTAAAGATGGCCACCGTTCCTGTCGAATATTAATTATTTCAAGTGTTCAAATGGTGATGCAAGCATAAAATTAGGCAGAAATACTCTTCAAGGAACACTCTTTTGGAAAAAGGTATGTGCCACTCAAAAATTCAGGATGGACACCATTTTCAAGATGGCCACCATTTCTGTCAAATAGTCATAATGTCTGCTTTGTCTGCCTCCTCTCCTTTGACCTGTCCAGCTTAGTTAAACTTGCCAGGGATATAAAATCCCCGCCCGGCATAGGTCTCAGGTTCATTGGAGTACACAAGCCTCTCCACCACGGCAAGGTGTAGTCCACAGAGAGGAAGTGCCACTGTTAGAAAAAGGATACGCTGCTGGTACAGGTTGCACATACAGTGGGGAGAACAAGTATTTGATACACTGCTGATTTTGAAGGTTTTCCTACTTACAAAGCATGTAGAGGTCTGTAATTTTTATCATAGGTACACTGAAACTGTGAGAGATGGAATCTAAAACAAAAATCCAGAAAATCACATTGTATGATTTTAAAATAATTAATTTGCATTTTATTGCATGACATAAGTATTTGATCACCTACCAACCAGTAAGAATTCCGGCTCTCACATACCTGTTAGTTTTTCTTTAAGAAGCCCTCCTGTTCTCCACTCATTACCTGTATTAACTGCACCTGTTTGAACTTGTTACCTGTATAAAAGACACCTGTCCACACACTCAATCAAACAGACTCCAACCTCTCCACAATGGCCAAGACCAGAGAGCTGTGTAATGGGCTACAGGACAATAGGCAAGCAGCTTGGTGAGAAGGCAACAACTGTTGGCACAATTATTAGAAAATGGAAGAAGTTCAAGATGACGGTCAATCTCCCTCGGTCTGGGGCACCATGCAAGATCTCACCTCGTGGGGCATCAATGATCATGAGGAAGGTGAGGGATCAGCCCAGAACTACACGGCAGGTCAATGACCTGAAGAGAGCTGGGACCACAGTCTCAAAGAAAACCATTAGTAACACACTACGCCATCATGGATTAAAATCCTACAGCGCACGCAAGGTCCCCCTGCTCAAGCCAGTGCATGTCGGCCCATCTGAAGTTTGCCAATGACCATCTGGATGATCCAGAGGAGGAATGGGAGAAGGTCATGTGGTCTGATGAGACAAAAATAGAGCTTTTTGGTCTAAACTCCACTTGCCGTGTTTGGAGGAAGAAGGAGGATGAGTACAACCCCAAGAACACCATCCCAACCGTGAAGCATGGAGGTGGAAACATCATTCTTTGGGGATGCTTTTCTGCAAAGGGGACAGGACGACTGCACCGTATTGAGGGGAGGATGGATGGGGCCATGTATCGCGAGATCTTGGCCAACAACCTCCTTCCCTCAGTAAGAGCATTGAAGATAGGTTGTGGCTGGGTCTTCCAGCATGACAACGACCTGAAACACACAGCCAGGGCAACTAAGGAGTGCCTCTGTAAGAAGCATCTCAAGGTCCTGGAGTGGCCTAGCCAGTCTCCAGACCTGAACCCAATAAAAAATCTTTGGAGGGAGCTGGAAGTCTGTATTGCCCAGCGACAGCCCCGAAACCTGAAGGATCTGGAGAAGGTCTGTATGGAGGAGTGTGCCAAAATCCCTGCTGCAGCGTGTGCAAACCTGGTCAAGAACTACAGGAAACGAATGATCTCTGTAATTGCAAACAAAGGTTTCTGTACCAAATATTAAGTTCTGCTTTTCTGATGTATCAAATACTTATGTCTTGCAATAAAATGCAAATTAATTACTTAAAAATCATACAATGTGATTTTCTGGATTTTTGTTTTAGATTCCGTCACTCACAGTTGAAGAATACATATGATAAAAATTACAGACTTCTACATGCTTTGTAAGTGGCAAAACCTGCAAAATCAGCAGTGTATCAAATACTTGTTCTCCCCACTGTATCTGCGAGACGGAAGGCGGAAGGACCATCAGAATTGAGACTGGTTTCAACAATATAGGTGACCAGTTCAGAAAGAGCCATAGGAAAGATGGCTGGTTGAATCGTTTCACTCTGTGACTCTTTCTCAAGCCTTCTGAGGTTTCTCTCTGTTGTAAAGATGAATGAGACGCAAATGATGGTATTTCAGCTCCTGTGCAATGGCATCAGCACCACTTAGTTGAGACAATAATTTAGCATCATTCAGTGTTTGTGCACATTCATGTAGTCTGTCATTCAGTTGCAGTGTCATTACCTGACGTAGGTCAGATTCAGGAGATATGTTATCACAAAGAAAGCAAACCTGATAATCTAGACTTTTCTGCATCATGGTTCTGCGATGCTTTGTTTGGCCTTCATCTATCTCACTACATTGAGCATCGGATTGTTGCTTCTGGGCACGAAGTAACTTTGTGTTGTTGAACCGAAGTCGACAATTGTAGTGATACTTCGCTTGGTTCCTTCTCAAAGCTTCTACACCACCTTCATCCAGTCGTTCCAGGTCCAGGGTCACTGGCATTTTGTTCATCTTGTGTAAGAGTGGAATGTTGGTGGCAATCATTTTATAGCCATCATGTTGAGAAACATGATGGGTAGGTGGTGATTGGAGGGGTTCCTTTGTGTCTGTCTGACAAAGACAACATTTCTTCCAATCAGTTGGCCTCTTGGCTGACATGGGATTTTCATTTGCCATTTTTGGGGTTTGTTGTCTGATTAAGGCCGAGGGGTTATCCTTTTACCACCTCAATCATAGACATAGTACACATTCAGGTATGGGCTACAACTAGGTACGGGTCACCTACACCTAGCCCGATCATTCATCCAGTGCCATTTAAGTCCTGTGTGATCTGTACACCTTCCAGGTAAGCATACATGAACAAGTCATGTATTGCCCCGCTTACCCTTGGCTCGGCTCTCCCGCGCTGGCACAACCTGTCAATTCAGGTGCGGCTATCTAACTACATCTATTACTAGCTAATTGATGAGGGGCTGGTAGACAGCATTTGGGACACTAAACTTAGCTATACTATTACAACTAGTTAAGAACTATAATGTAAGTAAAACTAGATCAGCTGACACTGAACCCCATGCTGAGTTCCACAGCAGTTAAGTCACCAGTGTGCCCTGGTTGTGTAATGACGTTCACTCTATTAAACAAAACCTTCCTTAACACATTAAATTGAGCTCTGACAGAAATGGTGGCCATCTTGAAAATGGTCACCATCTTGAATTTGAGCGGCACACACCTTTTTCCATGATAATGTTCCTTGAAGAATATTTGTACCAAATTTCATGATAGCAGCACCATTTGAAAAAAAGATGTAAGGATTCAAGAGAAATGGCGGCCATCTTGAAAACTGGTAGCCATCTTGAATTTTTGAGGGACAAGCACCGTTTTCCAAAAAAACATTCTGAAGAGAGTATTTTCACAAAATGTTATGCCTACATCACTGTTTGAACAATTGACATAATGAGCATTTTACAGAAATAGCGGCCATCTTGAAAAAATGGCTGCCATGTTGAATTTTTCGGTGGCCAACGCCTTTTTCCCAAAAAGTGAACCTTTAGAGAGTATCTGTGCCAAATTTCACGCTTTTATACCAATTTGAACGATTCTCTTGAAATATGCCATTAATCTGCTGCACTATACAGACAGAGGGAAGAACCACAGCGGGTGCATACAGGTATATCCATATATAATATATATTTTTTAAAACTTACAGTCGGTCGAGTTGAAGGCTCAGCATTTCATTGAATCGAACTTCTGCAGTTCTTTCCACTCATTTGTGCATTTCTTTCTCAAAAGCAAGTTTTATCAAGTGGTATTAACAGCGTATTCGCTCCGTACCTGTCAGGTCCAACAGTGGTTTTAGTTTGGTTTTGTCCAGAAAACACTCATCAGGGTCCAGGGCTGCGAGAGCTTGCATGAGTTTATTGTTAGTCTCCAAACCGTTCAACCATTTCTCCACTCACAGCATCAACTGTGCTGAAATAAAGATGATGAAGTCTCGTCACTGTGTTCATGTTGTGTTCATAATACTACAAGTTCTCACTCGTTGTGCGTTGTCTTTTGTTCGGTTTGATTTCAGTTCGGACCAGATCACAGATAATTCTCCAAAGCTCACTGAACTCTTCCTCTGATCGATTTTTTTTAATGCAATCATCTGCGTAATTTAAATTACAAACTTAATGGCTGCGGATAAATCAGTGTTTTCTGCTTGAAGAATTTAGTTTGCTGGGTCAAGAAGTTTCAGTATCTTATACCATAACAGCAATGAAGCTGAAGTTAGGTTCTGTCACTGATCGCACCGGTCCTGTAGCCTCAACTCGAATGCCTATGGGACAGATCATTAATTCACTTCATTACGATCATTACTTATGCCCACCAACAGCGAACACATTTCTCCCAGATATTTAATAACACAAACTGTGTCTAGATGGCCGCTGATCCAAGAGATGTTTTAGGTTCTTGACCTTGTAATGAAATACTATCTGACTGTTAAAGTTTGTAATGTTTGCCCTCATACTGCTCATGTCACATGTGTGTGACCGGCTGCTATCCATAAATGGATTTATGCTAATAAAAGAGTTTCTGGTCCAACAGAATACCGAGTGATGTCTGTGTGTTCTTCCTCCGTATAGTTTACTAAAATAACCAGTTATAATTCATGAAAATGGCTGCACCAACACTGATGACCTTGTAAAGTTGATCACAAACAAAATTGAAAAAGAATTTCACTCTCAGTCAATAATGCATGAACAACCACACTGTAAAAATAAAAGGTGCCTGGAGGAACCTTTTGGGGTTCTTCACTTTGCCACACCGGCAGAACCGTCTGTAGATCCTCTAGGCACCCTTTAAAAAGGGGTAGTTCTCTGAGGAACCACACAGGTTTCCTGAGGAACTCTAATATAAGGCACTGTGTGGAACCACTGTGGGTGCCTCCAGGAACCAAATTTCAATTTTATTTTATTTGTATTAAATTAATTTCATGTTGTTACTATGGTTACCACCATTAACTTCTATTATAATAAACAAACTGAACCAAATACAAAATAAGAATTGTTTATTACATATTTTAGATCCATTTTAATACATACACTTCCATGCACTTGGGAAAAAAAGCTAGTAATAGATTAATATCAATGAATACACACACACAAAAAATAGTATGATACATAAGTAACATGAATAATCAACCATGTGTATACAATAAGCTACACAAGAAAAGACATCTCAACAAAATGCATGGAAAAAACATGTTCCAAGTAATAAATCAATGTACATTTTTTTAATTTTGACTAATTAAAAATGTCCATCTTCACTTAATTTTAAAACATGTTTCAGTCCGCTTGTTAAGTCTGACGTCACTGTTTCCAAGTCCAAAAGCTCTATCAGATGCCAAAAACAAACAACAAACAGTGCTAATATGCACTCATTGTTCTGTAATATTCCTGAAAATTATGATCCTAACCTTTATCTCTATACCGAAATCTCAGATGGTTAGTTATTCAGCTATTTTGAATCATAAAATGTTGAAGTCTGGGATGCCGTGAGACTGGAGACTGTAATGTACACTATGGCTTTTGAAAAGCTTAAATGTGTGACTTGAATCAACAGTTCCCATAAATGGTTGTTGAGAATTCTCAATATCTAGAAACAAGATAGAGGAAGTAGAAGTAGAGGCTTCGACCCGGAAACAGTATTCCTTATGTCACAACAAGCAGAAAACATTTTCCATTTTAACAGAGTTAAGGTAGAGTAAAATGATCTGTTGTTCTGTGAATGTTCACTGGTGAATTCAGTCATTTCAATAAGAATCCACACGATCAGCAATTTTGTGTGGTGCTTCATACATTACATCGCTACACTGCTGACAATGGTCAATGGACCTTCACGAAATTCACAAATGTGATGCACTTTTACTCGCTGCAACATAAAATGCAATAAATTATAAAATCTTCACAAGGGACACGTGAGGTACTTAACGAGTTAGAAAAGTGAAAAGGTGCATCAGCTTCATTTTCTGTTTGTTTTTCCTCTTTTCTGGTGGATGGTCCAGGCACTTCATTTCAGGTCTACAGGAGGATTTTTATTCTTGATCAAACTTGTATTTCAGCTTACCGAGGTCCCTGCAAAGAACACAATTTACTGTTAGTAAGGTTATTAAAGTGATAGTTGTGAAATTTAAATCATTTCCTCAGCCTTGTGACATTCCAAACCTGTTTGACTTTCTGTCTGTGGAACCCGAAAGCAGATCTCTGGCATAATGCAACCCCATCACCATTCAATTTCACTGCATGAAACACAAGCAGAAAAAAATTGTGTAATTCATTCTAACCATTCTTATGTACACATGTCTAGTTCAATTCAATGCAACAATTTATGTAAAAATGGTTAAGCTCCAAAAATGTCCCAGAAAAGATCCTAAAAATAATCAATGAGTTCACAACTCATGTGTTATGGGTTGTGTTGTAAGTCTTATGAAGCCATATAATAGCTTTTTCCTTTTTTTGTCGAAAAAGACTAAACTTGAAGTTATAATTCAGGGTTCAAAGGTCTTACATTCAAATGCATATGATTAAGGTATAGCCTATAAAAAATGCATAGCGTTATTGGATCCAAACCTGTGATATTATTTTTCTGAGTAACATGAATGAGATTTGAGAGCATGAGGGAAGATTTTCAGAAAATAACTGATTAAAAAAGTACACAGTCAAACAATACAATTTCACACAGAGAAAGTTCATAGTAATAAAGTACTTGCATGTGGTGCAGGTAACTTTCAATGTTGCCTCTGAAATGTTCAGATTATTTTAGAAATGTAATGGTTGTTCTGGGGAAACAAAAGAACAAAGCTGATTATTCACAACATACAGTACTATTTATTGACCAGTAAATGGCTTTAAAATGGTATTTGAGAGAATGAGGGCACCTGTAGTAAGTAAAGTTAACTTAGGCTAAACAAAAACAGACCAAACTATATTAACCTGCTTTTGTTATTCATAACAAACGCCAATGACAGCAGGAATCAGATAAATTAGTTAGGCTATATCAGCAATTTGAAGTCACAGTTTTACAGAATATGTTGAATTGAATGACTAAATCAATCTAAGACAATAAGTCAATCATTTCCATTTGTTCATTAACTTCAACGTAGTTAGCATCGCGGCTAAAACCTTCATACCAGATACTATGCAATAAACGAGTGGTAAACACTGTAAAAAAGTAGTAATGTATAATAAATTTAGTTTATATATATGTGTGTGTTTGAATATATAGTGAGTAGACTCTGTATTTATATTTATTTGGCGAGTTTACAAACCTTGTAACGGAGAGCCGAACAAACGGCGGAAGCTTTGATGAGAGGAGCCGTTACTTTCCCGATGACGTCGATCAGCTGAGCTTTGTTGCGCGCGAGCAGCGCGAGCATCACTGAAGCGACGACAGCAGAGGAATAGCAGCAGTTTTGTGACAGAATAAAACTTTTCTCCTCCTGGTTCTTCTTCTTCAAATAATAATTTATGAAGAAGTAGGTAAAAATTATTATTTTATTACTATTATTTATTCAATAATAATTAATGAATTCTTATTATTAATATTATTATAACTTAGTGTTGTTGTTTAAGGTTTAAATTAATCAATAAAATAGGCCGATACTAAATAAATGTAAGCTACCCAGGTGAAAAATACGTTTTCACGTATTTTCATTACTGTTAAATGTATTAAAAATGCATTAAAGTATATTTGTATTGTGGGCCTACTAAAAACACACTCAAGTACATTTTTAATAGTACGTCTTTTCCACCTGGGTATGTATACTGAATCAAACTTAAGTAGCCTATAATAATAATAGGATAATAATAATCTCATTCTGGCCTCACTGAACCATTGGGTTCCTCCAGATGCTGGCTTTAACATAAGAGATCTTCCAGGAACCACTTAAATGTTAAAAGATCTTCCAATAACCCTTTTATCGCATTTAAGTTCCTCTATTTTCCCCCAAAGCACTTCGAGGTCTCATAGTAATGAAAAGGTGACTCCAGAACCTCTGAACTAAATACAAAGTGCTTAAAGGATCCCATAAGTTCCAGCAAGAACCTCAAAGATTGTCAATGCTCCTCCAGTAACCCTACTATAGGAGAAAGAGCTTTGAGGCACTTAAATTACATTTTGAAGTTCCTTGAGTATCCGACAGGATATTTGAGGCTCCTTTAGTTTTTACAGTGTAGCATCACATTTCACATTCCTTGCAGCTAATTCATTACGATGACATAAAATAATGTTGATAAAACATACAGGTGATACAAAAACTAATTCATTACCTCATCTGTGAACATGATTCATGAATTCCATACATCTCTGGATGATGAAAACAACATTATTCTCCCATCTTTCCACTCTCCTTCATAGCATCATCAAGCTTCTCCTTTGTTTCGGTTTTGAAAATGGAAGCGATAACTTACATATTGTGCCTTTAACTTCAAATTGTCATGTAATCTCAATTTAAATAATTGTATTAGTGGAAACTTAACTAGCTATGGCAAGCCATTTTAACATTTAATCATTTTAACCGACTAGTCTCTATTTTCATGCTACTAGTACTTATTTTTTAGATACTAGTAGTATCTATTCCATTAAGTAGTACTTATGCATTAGCTACTAGTGCTTATTCTTTAGGTACTAGTGCCTATTCTTTAGGTACTAGTGCCTATTCTTTAGATACTAGTACTTATTCATTAGATACTAGTACTTATTCATTAGATACTAGTACCTATTAAATAGATACTAGTACTTATTCATTAGATACTAGTACTTATTCATTAGATACTAGTACTTATTCAATAGATACTAGTACTTATTCTTTAGATACTAGTACTTATTCATTAGATACTAGTACCTATTAATTAGATACTAGTACGTATTAATTAGCTACTAGTACTTATTCAATAGATACTAGTACCTATTTATTAGATACTAGTATTTATTCCAAATGTTACTAGTAAGATTTTTAATTTTACTAGTAAGATTTTTAATTTAACTCTCCAGTGGCCGTTCTGACTAGTAAACTATTAAAACTAGTAAAGACGAGTAAAAAAAGCAGTTGTGACTAGTAAAATAAAAAATCTTACTAGTAACATTCGGAATAATTACTAGTATCTAATAAATAGGTACTAGTATCTATTGAATAAGTACTAGTAGCTAATTTATAAGTACTAGTATCTAATTAATAGGTACTAGTATCTAATGAATAAGTACTAGTATCTAAAGAATAAGTGCTAGTATCTATTGAATAAGTACTAGTATCTAATGAATAAGTACTAGTATCTATTTAATAGGTACTAGTATCTATTTAATAGGTACTAGTATCTAATGACTTAGTACTAGTGTTTATTGAATACATACTAGTACCTAATAAATAACTACTAGTATCTAATATATATGTACTAGTCACAATTGGAATACATACTAGTCAGAACTGAATAGTTGATATCTGAATGACAGATCCCCATAGAAGTCAATGCAAAAAAATAAAAATTGTTACTAGTAACAAAATAATAATTACTAGTCACCATTGGAATAAGTACTAGTATCTATTAAATAGATACTAGTACTTATTCATTAGATACTAGTACCTATTAAAAAGTACTAGTATCTAATAATAAGTACTAGTTACTAATGAATAAGTACTAGTATCTAATAAATAAGAACTAGTATCTAATGAATAAGTACTAGTATCTAATGAATAAGTACTAGTATATAATGAATAAGTACTAGTATCTAAAGAATAGGCACTAGTACCTAAAGAATAAGCACTAGTAGCTAATGAATAAGTACTAGTACTTAATGGAATAGATACTAGTATCTAAAAAATAAGTACTAGTAGCATGAAAATAGAGACTAGTCGGTTTAAATGATTAAATGTTAAAACGGCTTGCCATAAACTAGCTAAAACTAACTAACTGCATGGGATAGCACTTGCTGAATGCTACACCAATCATTTACTACATCTGAGGCCTTCTTCTTCTTCTTTAGGGTTTATCGGCAGCTTGTATCCATTAGCGTTGCACTACCGCCATCTTCCGGATTTATTTCCTTTCATGTCCAGTTATATTATATTCTTCTCATCAGACCTGTTCTTGATAAAAAAAGAAAATATTTCCTCTGCTTTGTTCATTCTCCAGTATTTCCTTCACTCCTGTCCCTATTGTTCCAACTTTTCCTAACTCTTCCATCATCTTTTTCCTCTGTTCTTCATATTGTCTGCAACTCAACAACATATCTGGATGGTGAAAACTGCATGGTATAGCACTTGCTGAATGACTACACCAATCATTTACTACATCTGAGGCCTGTTTCATAAAAGACGCTAAAAGCGGGGATTAAACTCCAACACCTGACTTGAATGAATAAATTGGGGCTGAAGCGGTTTCATAAAAGGTATTTGAAGTAATTGAAGTTCCCGCAATCCCACTAATTTGCTCCAGGTTTATCTAGTCTGGATAATTGCGTGTGCACGCTTTTCTTCAGCAGTCCTAGGCTACGTTTACACGTGGATGGCTATTTTCATAAACGGACATTTCACCCCTCTTCGTTTTCAAAAATAACATTGTGCACACAAACCCGTGTATATGCTGTCAAGAGCATGCCAAACTTGTAGGTGGCAGTGTAACAAGAAGCTCAAGCCCACGTTAGCCAATCAGAATCCCGAAAATAGTCACATTCTGTGACGTCGCTGGCTAAAACTCAGTTTTTCTCAGTTTACATGCAAACAAAGTTTTCCAAAATCTCCACTCTGGCCGGAGTTTTTTGAAAGAATCGTTTTCAGAGGCGAATTCTCCGTTTGCGTGTAAACGAAGGGCACAAACGAAGGGAAATGTCTCAGTTTTTCAAAATAGCTAATAATTTCAAATACGTGTAAACGGGGTCCTAGAGGTCGATCATGGATCAAATCCATCCACCACAGCACTCACAAACATCCAGTGTTGGGGTAGTTACTCAAAAAAAGTAATTAGTTACTAGTTAATAGTTACTTCTGTAAATTGTAATGAGATTACTTTACTAGTTACTGCATTTGAAAAGTAACTTCCCTACTTATTACTTTACTTTCCCATTTCTTAATTTACCCTGTAGATACGGACAAACATCATAGTCCTATCATCACTTAGCCTGTCCGCATAGTGTTTATAAATGTAGCCTATACAAAATGGCATGTAAAACCATATGAAAGAACAATATCCATGTCTGCACAAAGAAATATGCCTCACTGTAAAATCCACAAACAACAGGATAAAGGACAAATGTCCGCGGTGGTAGACACATAATCAGGGCTGGACTGGGACAAAAAAAATCGGCCCTGGCATTTTGGCCATAATAATAATAGCACACTTATAGACATATATTGTAAAACAAATGCACTGAAAAATAAAGGAAACTTTCACAATTAGTTTTGTACTAATTTCTATACTTGAAAGAGATATAAGCACATGATCTTTTATTTTGACGGAAACTGCATCAAGCTTTTATTTTGGCGGAAAACATGGTTTACAAATGCGTCTCATTAAATGTATAGTAAATTACGGTAATCGTCAACTATGCAGATGTGGAAATAATGCGTTACTGGGTAATGGGTTCCTCCACTCATGACAAAGCCTAGTTCTGCTTACCGCAGGCTCTACACTTTCTCATCTCTCCCCTGATCCTCCTCACTATCTTCATCATCAGCCACGGGAGCTGATGAAGGTCCTGCTGCTGCAGAAAACATTTTGACACATTTTACAGCGTCTGCTTGAAGGGTCTGTGTCTATTTTTCACACTATTTCTCTGCACATTCCTTGCGACAAAAAAAACAGAAAAAGAAAAAAAGTATGAGATGTCGGCCCAAAAGGCACGTCAGCCCACTGGGAATCTCCCGGTAGTCCCGATGGCCAGTACTTGCTGCCTGGGCATAGAGTGCATTTCACGCGAATATTTTTGTCCTTTCGAGCAGTAAACTGAAAGTAATGTACTATCGCCACTGGCCGAAACCCCCCTGTCTCCGTCTCCATTTCCCGCTCCCCTTCGCACCAGCAGCTACGTCACTCAAATCGATCTCTATGACAACGGTGCAAGCACACACACACACACACACAGGCATGCACGCACCACTTAAACAGATCAGAGCTTTACATGCAGGCAAGCACGGCTTGAGTAACGCAGGAAAGCGCGTTCCTATAGTCTAGTAAAGTAGTGTAGTTACCGATATTTTTAGTGTAATGCGTTACTTTATTTCGTTACCCAAAAAAGTAATATCGTTACTGTAATCCGTTACTTTGTAACTCGTTACCCCCAACACTGCAAACATCCAATATTTTGTGCTGTTTTATGCGTTTGAGACATAGTGTTTTCCTCAGTGCAAAACTTAAATTTCACAGGTATATTCTCCACTCTGTAAACTAGTGATGGGAAACCGAGGCTTTCTGAAGCATTTGAGGCTTTCATCAAATTGTGCCGAAAAAAAGGTTCATTACTCGAAGCTTTTACCACAATGCGTATTAGAGACATCTGGTGGTCAGACTTATCTATAGTCCTTGAGGGTCTGGTTGAGACCCCCTTTGAACCTATAGAGTCAGTGTCTGACAAACTTCTGACCTTAAAGATGGTTTTTCTAATGGCTATAATATGGGTGGAATAGACAAGAATTGTACAGTTTTCTACCATCTTGCTGACAACGTTTCTTTAGTCATTCGGCAGTCTTGCAGCCTGAACCCCTGCAGGAAATCCACCCTTACAGGAAGTTGAGATGCACTCGAACTCAAAGTGACAAAGTTCAGAGCATGAAATAATGAGCTAATAAAGTGCTAGATGCTCACATGCATTAACACTTAAGGATGTGGTTATTTTAGATGTAGGTGGAGTTTCACTTTATTTTACAGAGCAGCTTCACATCAGATCATCTGTCATTTTATCACTGAAGCAGTTTTGAAGAGTTTGTCTTTCCATATTTGTGGACTGAAAGCGCTGAAGATGTTTCGCACTGTTTTCTTAAGTCTGTGTTTCTGGCGTCTGGATGGTGAGTTTTAAATGTCATAAATGTGTTTTTATGGCTTCAGTTGTTTCTCTTCTGGTACCATGTAATAAATGACTGGTTAAATTAGCCAGAGAAGATTAACATTCACTGTTACAGGACAGCACTGATAGGGGAGCTCCGTACCTGTCATGTCCAACAGTGGTTTTAGTTTGGTTTTGTTCAGAAAACACTCATCAGGGTCCAGGGCTGCGAGAGCTTGCATGAGTGTATTGTTAGTCTCCAAACCGTTCAACCATTTCTCCACTCACAGCATCAACTGTGCTGAAATAAAGATGATGAAGTCTCGTCACTGTATTCGTGTTGTGTTCATAATGCTACAAGTTCTCACTCGTTGTGCGTTGTCTTTTGTTTGGTTTGATTTCAGTTCGGACCAGATCACAGATAATTCTCCAAAGCTCACTGAACTCTTCCTCTGATCGATTTTTTTTTTTTTTATGCAATCATCTGTGCAATTTAAATTACAAACTTAATGGCTGCGGGTAAATCAGTGTTTTCTGCTTGAAGAATTTTGTTTGCTGGGTCAAGAAGTTTCAGTATCTTATGTACCATAACAGAGGGTAGAGGGGATGCTTTTTGTCTTTTTTTCTTCAAATCAAGCCCTGACTACAAACACTAAATATCTTGGATAAAAGGAGAAAAAGTGTTTTATATGGATTAACAACTAAATAATAAAAAGAGAGAGAGGTTTACTCAAATAAGAGTTGTGCCGAATTATGTGACCAGAACCATAATGCAACCCTGCAGGGTTATGGTTAGGATTGGGATTAGAATTAGCAATACAGTGTTCAACTAGAGTCACAGAATTCAGCACAACACCTGAACTCAAGCTTGATCTCACAGTAAAATCAGAGTTTAATTATTTCTGTATGATAATAAGTGAACGTTAATCCTCTCTGAGTAATTTAACCAGTGATTTATTAAACGGTACAAAAACAGAAACAACTGAAGTGATAAAAACACATTTGAAACTCAACAACCAAGTTCAACTGGCTTTAGTCTATTTTCTAAATATTATTCAATATGCATATCTTTAATGTAACATCATCTATCATTTCTTGTCCAACTTCACAATCTCTACACTTTTCTGTATTTTCCTGATGACAGGCAGACGAGCTGGCAAACATGAGAGAATAGAGATAAATGAAGATGAATGAAGATATTCAAGCAGACGAGGAAGAAGGAACCTAAACTTATCTAAGGTAAAGCATGTGAAGGAATAAATAATCACAGCTAACATTGCTTTACCTTGCCGGTTTAACATTTATATGCTTTTGAAAACTAAATGTCGCCAACACTTGGGCCAAAGTCAGTGTTGTAATAACAAAAGGAAACAACTAGACAGCGGTTTAGGTTTGTGGATATATTTAAACTCATGACTTGTGTAACAAGCTGAAGGATCAAGAAAGAGGGAAGTATAACAGAGGAGAGGAATTACACATATTAAGAAACAATCATAATAGAGAACATTAATGTAATGGATCATGTCACTTGTTGCATTTCCATTACAGATTTGCACAAAACTGCGATATTTTCGAAATGTCGATATAAAACTATTGCGAAATTACGACATTTCCATTAACCGATGTTATGAAAAGTATTTTTTTCAACATATATCCCAGCCGCCGCACTAGCCATTATTTTTAATGGAAGGAGACGTATCCGTGTTATTCAAGCATTTATGGCAAGGAAAGACTCTTATACTGGGAGCAGCACATATGAGGAGTTTCTGGTGTTTCTCCCTCATATCTGCTTTCAGGTCTTGATTCTGGCATTTATTAGTGGTTTATAATCCAGTATTTCCCTAATTCTTTAGTCTTTTATGAGTTTAATAAATAACTCTGTCTCGTCTTCTGTCCAAACACCGCACCATCTAGGTCAGGTGACCTGTTGTAAATGCGCGTAAATGAGAGTGTAAATTTATTTCTTTTTGATATATGGGAGTTTTTGCGAAATTGGCGTGTTTCCATTGGCCGTATTTTCTATTTGCAATTCCAATTTGCGCAATTTGAAGGGGAATGGAAAAGCGGCTACTGTCATACACTTATTCTACAGTATATAATCTGTTGTTCTCTTTTTGTCGTGGGATTCTCTCTGAAATTGGTCGAGATCCTCCCGGCTGTGATTAAAGTATATTCAAAGGCATTGTTTGGAAACCTCACAGCAAAATCCCCGGTGTTAAATGAACACCACTCAGTGATATGGGAATTGAGTTAATTAGATTTCTAAGTTATTAATTGAGTGATGATTGTTTGATGATTGTAGACACCTGATGAAAATGAGCAGAATCACTGAAGGAAAGAGAAACACCAGAGGGGTTATTCCAGAAAGCAGGTTATGTGATAAACCCGGGTATGTTTAAACTCTTGTTCTCCTCCTGCTCACAGGCACTGTATGCGAAATATAGATACAAGATAATTGATAATTGAGGATGTATTTTAGAAGACTAAAACAAGATTTGATCCTTTAATGTACATTATTCGGTACATTAATACATGTGGTTTGTTTCAGAAAATCTTGCAAAGGTACATAAATATAAACAAAAAAAAAACTAAATATATATACATATATTTATATATATTAGTGGTAAAGGCAGAATTATCTTAAAGCTACACTGTGCAATTTTTTAAGCTGATTCTTAGCAAAAAACACCGTTCTTTCAAAATGTGCTCATTCATGTGTAATCAAGTATTCTCGTAAGCGTAGAATCTGCCATTCAGAATACATACGAGTGAGTCACTCGAACGGTGGCAGCCATGTTACGCCTCCATCTTGAAAATACATCAGCCAAAGAGGGACATACCTGGAAATTCAAGCTTCGCCTTTCGCGCTTTTACACTCAGTGGCACCGTGACGAATGTGAGGGGGAGATTACTCACGACTGCCGGCAGATTTGAAAGCCTGTTGAAGATGGAGGATCATGCCTACTCTCGAGGACATGTAACAGAGTCACCAAGGAACCGAAAGAGAGAATTAAAAGACAACACGACAGGCAAATCAACAAGACCAAAGTCAATATTGGAGTGGCTTTTCCAAGATGGAAAGAGCTCATGAAGAGCAAAGATTTTTAAAAGGGACGTCGAAGTTGCCTGCTTTCTTCTCGACAGGTAATTCAGCCTATTTGTGTAAATTCAAAGATTTTATAGTTGCTTGGCTAACTACAGCATGGTTGTGCATAACACTAGAACGACATCTAGGATACCTTTCCTCGCGTCAATGATGGAAAAGGATTGTTTACCTTGTAACATAAATCTGTGTAATGGTACCAAAATAATGAAAACATAAAATGATTATTAGTTTTAGATAGAGGTCATAACCTACATGTTAACTTACTAAATAACTAAATGCAATTGGTAATAGTTTTAAAGTAACCTCATCACTTGAAGGAACACTCATGGACGAAGTCGAACTGGAAGCCATGTTAATCTTGGAATAATACGTCCACCGTAGGAGTTAAAACGCCCTCGGAATGGGAGGGGCTAGAAAGCAATATTCAGTTGGTAGTCATATACACTAGCTAGATCACCGCTAGATGGGAGAAAATCATAAACAGTGTAGCTTTAACAATAATGTAAACATTTAGAAATGTTTAAAATAATGTAAAGTGCTAGAATTGTTAAAATACATATGATCAGTATTCCTGCGCGCGACATAATAAATCTAATAAAACATGGAGAGACTCTTGAACCTCAGACTGAAAAAATCTTTGACAAAGGCAAACAAATCCAGATGACAGATGAACAGCAGTAGTAAAGTGAGATCTGTGTCTTTGAGAGAAATGTGTCGTGTTTAGTCTGTAAAAGAGCTTCAGTATTAGAGACGTCTGATCTGAACAATAATAACAATACAAGACATGTGTGACTTTAACTGTGATCGAAGTAATGTTTAATGTTCCCCAATCAAATATGAATGAGCAGATTGTTCAAACTAATAATAATCAGCATTTACAACAAACACTTTGAGCACTAATGAGTTGATGAGAAAATATGTGTCACGTAACGGATGAATATGAGACGAGGATTCAAATGCAGAGGAATTTATTGATGACATGCAGACAGGGTAACAAACTCAAAAAACACAGAGCTCCAGGAACACGCAACAAGGACAACGAACCAGCACAAGACTACAAACACAAGGAGGCTAAATAGGGGAACAAACAAAGGAGGGTAACGAGACAAACAGGTGGGAAATTAACCAATAATCAGATAACAAGATGGGAGGGGCTAGACAATAGACACGAGCACATGGCCCAAAATAACAAAACACCCATGTGCATAACAAGACAGGACAGGCATGTGACATTACCCCCTCCCTACGGAGCGGCTACCAGACGCTCCATAAGGGACGGGAGGGACAGACCAGGTAGGGACGGGAGGGACAGACCAGGGTGGAACAAGGGGAATGGACAGTTCAGAAGGCACACAACGTTCGGGAGACCAGGGCAGAGCAGACAGTCCATCTGGCGGCCAAGGCGGAGACGACAGTCCATTGGCCAGCCAGGGCGGAGACGACCCCTCGGGCGGCCAGGGCGGAGACGACACCTCGGGCGGCCAGGGCACAGGAACAGACACCACCGGCTCAGGCTCAGGAACAGACACCACCGGCTCAGGTACTGGAACTGGCACCAACGGCTCAGGCACTGGAACTGGCACCAACGGCTCAGGCACTGGAACTGGAACCGGCACCACCGGCTCAGGCACTGGAACTGGAACCACCGGCTCAGGAACAGACACCACCGGCTCAGGAACAGGCACCACCGGCTCAGGAACAGGCACCACCGGCTCAGGAACAGGCACCACCGGCTCAGGAACAGGCACCACCGGCTCAGGAACAGGCACCACCGGCTCGGGCTCAGGAACTGGCACCACTGGCTCGGGCACTGGAACAGACACCTCAGGCTCAGGAACAGACACCACCGGCCCAGGAACAGACACCACCGGCTCAGGCTCAGGAACAGACCCAGGCTCGACTGCGGCCATCTTGTCAGGGGACACAGGCTCGGCGAACGTGACGTGTACACTCTCGGCGGTGGCCATCTTGTCCGAAGACCCAGGCTCGGCAGGCGTGAGGTGAACAGGCTCGGCGGCGGCCATCTTGTCTGAAGACACAGGCTCGGCAAACATGACGTGAACACTCTCGGCGGCGGCCATCTTGTCCGAAGACCCAGGCTCGGCAGGCGTGACGTGAACAGGCTCAGCGGCGGCCATCTTGTCTGAAGACACAGGCTCGGCAGGCATGACGTGAACGGTCTCTGGCTGGGCAGACGTGACGTGAACAGTCTCTGGCTGGGCAGACGTGACGTGAACAGTCTCTGGCTGGGCAGACGTGACGTGAACAGTCTCTGGCTGGGCAGACGTGACGTGAACAGTCTCTGGCTGGGCAGACGTGACGTGAACAGTCTCTGGCTGGGCAGACGTGACGTGAACAGTCTCTGGCTGGGCAGACGTGACGTGAACAGTCTCTGGCTGGGCAGACGTGACGTGAACAGTCTCTGGCTGGGCAGACGTGACGTGAACAGTCTCTGGCTGGGCAGACGTGACGTGAACAGTCTCTGGCTGGGCAGACGTGACGTGAACAGTCTCTGGCTGGGCAGACGTGACGTGAACAGTCTCTGGCTGGGCAGACGTGACCTGAACAGTCTCTGGCTGGGCAGACGTGACCTGAACAGTCTCTGGCTGGGCAGACGTGACCTGAACAGTCTCTGGCTGGGCAGACGTGACCTGAACAGTCTCTGGCTGGGCAGACGTGACCTGAACAGTCTCTGGCTGGGCAGACGTGACCTGAACAGTCTCTGGATCGGCAGATGTGACGTGGACAGTTCTGGGAAACTCTAGGATCTTGTATAGTTTTTCGAAGTAATCCAACAGAGTCTCAGCTGCTCTGTCTATCTCAGACTGCACAGGGACCTCCGAGACTGGGACCACTGGAACTGGGATCACCGGACTTGGTATCACCAGAACTGGGACCAACGGAACTGGGACCACCGGAACTGGGACCACCGGAACAGGGACCACCGGAACAGGGACCACCGGAACAGGGACCACCGGAACAGGGACCACCGGAACTGGCATGGAGGAAGTCTTCCTTCTCCTCCTCCGTTTCGGGACCACCGGAACTGGGACCACCGGACTCGGGGCCACTGGAACTGGGACCACCGGACTCGGGACCACCGGAACTGGGACCACCGGAACAGTCACGGAGGGGTTCTTCCTTCCTCTCCTCTGTTTCGGGACCAGCGGTGAAGGCTTGCCTTTCTGCTGACTGTCATCTGCCATGGTCCTCTCCTCCATAGTCCTTTGAGCACATCTGGCGAAATATTCAAACAAGGAAATTGAAGATCCCTTATCCTCACCAGAAAAAATTTCACTCCGCTGAATCCACATATTTGGCTGGTTCGTTCTGTCACGTAACGGATGAATATGAGACGAGGATTCAAATGCAGAGGAATTTATTGATGACATGCAGACAGGGTAACAAACTCAAAAAACACAGAGCTCCAGGAACACGCAACAAGGACAACAAACCAGCACAAGACTACAAACACAAGGAGGCTAAATAGGGGAACAAACAAAGGAGGGTAACGAGACAAACAGGTGGGAAATTAACCAATAATCAGATAACAAGATGGGAGGGGCTAGACAATAGACACGAGCACATGGCCCAAAATAACAAAACACCCATGTGCATAACAAGACAGGACAGGCATGTGACAATATGTTGCTGTTTGTTTTCAAATTATGTTCTAGGGTGGAAATACGCCTCCTGAAAATAAACATACAGTAAATGCCAGCATATAAAGCCATTACAAATAAATGAAGATTAATAAATGGCAAAAAATTGTAATATGAGAAATGACACCATTAGGTTTCTGATGTGTGAATATGTGCTTGATCTCGTTCAGCTCTTCTGGATCTGATGACTTAAACCAGAAGAATGACAGTAGCCACGCCCACCAGAGCAGAGAGGACCAATCGGATCACAGCTTCAGTAGGACCACAACAGTGGACAGAGTCTGAGGAATAAAAGCATCAAACTGAGATCAGATCAGTTCATAAACGCTAATATCAGCGCTGACATCAACTAATATCAGCCGTACCTGAACATGTGTGACAGAGTTGAGTGATGTTGAGATGTTGAGTCTGGTTGCTGATGGGATTGTTCAGCACACAGATGTAGGAGTTTTTATCCTGATATTCCACTTCCAGAGGGAGAGAGAGACTCATGTGGCGATAAAACACACTGATGCTGGACAATAAACTGTTTCCTTTGTACCAAGAGAGAGTCACATGACCCACATTCACAGCTGAACACACCAATGAACATGATGATGATGATGATGATGAAGATGAAGAACAGTCTCTGCTGATGACAGGAACAGGCAGACGAGCTGGAAAACATGACAGAAAAATGAAAGATAAGAACATCTCTAATCAACAATCTTCTTTCGGTTCAGTCAGTGTGTTGAGTCAGTGTTTACATGATCTATTATCTCAAACTATAAAATGATTCAACAATTAATAAATAATTGGTTAAAAACAAGAATATTTGAAGGACATGAGAAATGATCTCTACTCACCAGAGACAGAAACTCTGAAAGCTTTTAATTTGAATCTTTCTGAAAGCATAAACTCTCTCATGCTTTTGATTTGTTTATAATCTCCAGCATGTTCAGTTGTGATGTTTATGATGGTCAGAGATCCAGTTTGTTTGTTCAGCTTCAGTCTGTCTCTGAATCTCCCATCAAGAACATCATCATATACAGCGATTCTGTCGGCCCGTTTATTGATTTCAGCTATTAAAGTGTTTTCATCTCCAAACCCCCACTGAATCACATCATCATCCTTTATATCAGTGAGTTACAGGTGGAAGGCCAGTAACTGGCTCATAAAAGTGGACGGAAGAGCCACACCTGATTAATTGGGTGAACCGAAATCAATCGAGCGCTGGAAAGCACTCCCGGAGAGATTTTGTGTAAACCGTAATTACAGCTACCCTTGCCGATTTGAGGTGACAAAATCGGATCTGTTGAAGATGTTTGACAGATTATTAGACACGCGTCGAAGGAAAATCCAGGGCTAGTGGAATCAGCCAGTATGGGGTCATCTCACAGTGAGCTTGATAATTTTTATACACCAATTTTCTGTCAAATGAAAAAAAATAACAACGGACATAAATGTATGCTGGACATACAAAAGTTGATCAGGTACCATGATTTTCCCAAGGAGGGAATGTTAAGTGTCACTAGGCTGACAGCGGTGAGAGACGTGTGTGTGGATTGTAAGCAAACAATCGTGTGCTGGTTAGATGAGGCAGAGCGAAAAGAAAGTTTTATTAAGCAGAGTGAGGAACAATTATATATTTTAGTGGTAAAATAATAATGTCTAGAGAATTTTCATAACAAGAGTTGAAGGAGCAAGCAGCTATAATGGCTGTCTGTGCACTTTAGGGATTGAGATATGAGTAATATAATATTTTGTTTTTTCTGGAACAGTAGAGATAAGTGGGACTGAGAAAATAATGATAACATTAGGTTGAATCTGCAGACTAACCATTTGATAGAGGAATACCGTTTCAAACCAGGGTTAATGAAATTGATGACATATAGTACAAATTTTATACTTTATGAAGAGTCCTGAAACAAACAGTGAGACAGAAGAGAGCAAACGCTGTAAGCAGCTGTGCTCTGAAGCTCTGACTTCAAACAAATGTGATTCAAGTCAAACAGAAACATGTGAAAACCCCTTAGAATATGTTGAGTGATTTTCTGTGCAGCTTATGAAAATGAATGTGCTGCCAATGATAATGATGAAGATTATGATTTGGCTGTTGTGATTGAATCCACCACTGGTGAACTGTAAAAGAATACAGAGAACTGCTTATCAGTGGCTCTGTTTACATTCCTGATCGGACACACTGCTTCAAGGGTGTGCAGTAAGTTGGAGCCGTTTGCAAGCTCATAGTGATCAAACTATAGGCAAAGAGAGTTGTTTTAATTATGGTCAGCAGGGCATTTAGCCCGTAATTGTAAATGCCCACTCGGAAGGTGAGAAAAGGTGAAAGTAACAGACATTTCTGGTATTAATGTGGGTTTGAAAGTAGAACAGTATTTAAATGACGATATTAACCTCGCTCCAGAGTGGGACCCCCTGACCAACATGATACGAGTTGGGGGGCGTCTAAGAAGGCTTGCAAACTCAGACCCAGAACTAATTCATCCTATTGTACTGGACCCAAGACACGCAGTAACAAAGCTTCTTATTCAAGAATTTGATGAGCGTATGTTACATCCGGGAGCTGAGAGAGTCTACGATGAGATACGGAGGCAGTACTGGATTCTCAGAGGACGCCAGGCTATCAAGCACCATCAACTCCATTGTCAGTCCTGTCAGCGCTGGAGAGCGCAGCCAAAGGTACCTCAAATGGCAGATTTGCCACCAGAACGCCTCCGTCTGCTCGGTCCACCCTTTTATTCAATGGCCGTTGACTGCTTTGGCCCATACCTGGTCAAAATAGGAAGGCGGAATGAGAAACGCTGGGGCCTGATCTTCAAATGTCTCACAACCAGGGCAGTTCACATCGAGCTTCTTAATTCGATGGATGTCGATGCCTTCCTTCTTGCACTCCGCCGACTCATAGCCAGAAGAGGTCAACCCCACGAGATCCGTTCAGATTGTGGCACCAACTTCCGCGGGGCAGAAAGAGAGCTACGGGAAGCCTTCTTTAGCATGGAGTCAGAACTCCAAATCCGTCTTGCAGACCACCAAATTGACTTCAAACTTAACCCGCCCAGCATCCACATTTTGGCGGATTATGGGAGCGCGAGGTCCGCTCTATAAAAAATGCTCTCCAGGTAGCCGTTGGTAACCAAGCAGTCACAGAGGATGTTCTCTCCACAATCCTAGTGGAAGTGGAGGGGATTCTCAATTCAAAACCGCTGGGATACGCCTCAACAGATGTCGCAGACATCGATCCAATTACTCCTAACCTTCTCCTTATGGGGTGGCGGGATGCATCCCTCCCTCAGGTGGCGTATGCTCCAGGAGACATGGGGCGGCGGAGGTGGCGTCACTGTCAAAACATGGCGGACCAATTCTGGATACAGTTCACCAGAAACTACTTGCCTACGCTTCAGACCAGGCAGAAGTGGCATAAAGCTTCAGAAAACCTGGAGGTCGACTCTGTTGTACTGATTGTGGATCCGCAACTCCCAAGAGCACAGTGGCCCATAGGCAGGGTTCGGAAGACATTGCCCAGCAGTGATGGATGTGTGCGAACTGTTGAAGTTGTCATTGACGGTAAAGCTTACAGTAGACCAGTTGCTCGCTTGATACAGTTGCCTGCTCTAGAAGGTAACACCAAAGACAGTTAGAGAATTCCCTTGATTACCCATTTGCATGTGGGGGCGGCTGTTGTGAATTCTGTCCCTTTAAATATTAAGTTGGTTACGTGTGTGATATTTTAAGTTGCGTTGTACGCAAATAACGTAGTACAGCGTTCTCAGCACATACGGACTCAGCGTAATTGGCTATTCACTAGGCTACTCCAGTTGAGCGATCATATCGCGTGCACGCATTCATGTGCAGTGTTTATGTGCAAGAGAAAGTTTGTGACAAAAGACTACCTCAAGTACACTTATGTGTATATGGTCACTCTTGTGCAATAAGCGACTAAACTCTATTTGATGACTCCGACTCCCTGACCAGAGTTCTGCAGCGGTCAATAATATAATCCACCAGTTTTCAGTGGGGCAATCCCCAACATAAACAATATACAATAGGATTATTATTACACGGCAAATGTTTGCATTTTGTTTGTAAACACATGCACTAAATGTTTTAATGTAATAATGTTTCATAAAAGCAAATGACATGGTGCTGGTTAACAAAGCAAACATGAAAACATATTTGGGGTGGTTAAAAAGCGTACCTCATCTTTAGCCGAGTGACTGGTACTGAGCTGCTCAGAAATGGTCAAACTTTGAGATGGTTATAGTTTGAGTTTGGCACTTACTGGACTGTGCCGTGCGAGCTTCTGCAGGCTGTGTGTAAACCCCGAGCCCCAACTCAGAGCGCGCCGCCAGAGACAACATGTAGAGTGTGTCTGGCTTCAGGCCTTCAACAGCATACGAGCCAGCGGGGTCAAAGGTGATGTGGTGCTGCCATGGATTAAAGATAAAGAGAGTGTGAGAACCACACATATGCTATATGCTCAAATATCTGTTGATTATGTTGATTTCCAAACATCAACAGTAGGGATGGAAACGGTTAATCGATTATCGATTAATTGTCGACAAGAATTTACTCGATTAAATTAAATTAATTGTCAGCTAATTGAACACGAGATTCTCGCGGGCGGCGAGAGACCCGACACAAACCTGAGGCGGCAAAAAAGAAACCAAATATGAAGCGGTCAAAACGGAGTGGAGTGTGGGAGCATTTAAAATTTGAGGCGAAGGAGGACGATACTGGCTTTAAATATAGGCTTTAACGAGGAGCAGTGGGTCCGAAATTTTGTTGTGTACAACAATATGTTGTGTCAACGTTTGTCCACATTCCTCTCCTACGACGACACAACGTTTCGTCGGGTCATCCGTCCCTTTGCAGATGCGCGTCGGGGTTTCTCTCGTCATTAAACCGCGGAGACGTTGCCTAATGCCTCAGAAAATCCGACCTGTCTGTTTACATGACAGTCGCATTTGCACATATCCGATTTATTTCCACATATGAATGAGACCTGAAACCGATCTCGATATATCCGAATGCATGCGTTTTTTTCCTGTTTACACTGTTATAGAACACATCGGATCTGTCACATGTGAGCAAAAAATCGGAATTTGGTCACATTTCACTGACAGTGTAAATGAGGGACGCCCTCTAATTTTACTGTCACCTTCCTCAGGGATGATTTAAGTTGTGTTCAGTTCTATATTTGAAGTTTCCAGGTCTAGTAATCTTACTGTTACCTTTCTCAGACCAAGGGGGATTATAAGTAGCCTGGTAATACCAAACTCTGCTACTTCGCTTTGCTTCGTAGACAGAAGCGAAATGAAATTGAGCGGAAGTAGGAAGTCTGACGTAGTCAGGCTAGATTATAAGTGCTGCTGCTGCTAATGTTTCAAGTTTTTCATTCAAGTAGTTTACCAGATAGATTATTATATGTAGGCTTAATATTGTAGGCTAAGCCTACCCATGTAGATTTGTATTTAACATTTATTTTATGTTGCTTAATGTTTCACTTGCAACAGGTGAGCCAGTGCACAATTATTTTTTTTTGTATTTAAATTTTCTGTAGATAATTTATTTTGTTAAACTACATAAATGCCATTATCTGTACCGTATTCCAACTGTTACAATAAAACATCAATTGAGCAATATAACATGCATTTTTATTCAGTAGCCTATAAGCAATATTTAGCTTTGTATGTTAAAGACACTATTGATATGGTGAGAAATTTACATTCTCAGGAAAATAGCCGCTTATCAGTTAATCGTTAATCGATCGATAAGGTCAATCAATTAATGATTAATGAATTCATCGATAATTTGCATCCCTAATCAACAGGGTTCACCAGAAATCGCTTACTGCACTTTTAAGCAATTTTTTTTGTCAGTCTATTAAAGGCACACTATGCAAGATTTGTACCTTAACCCTCTGAGGTCGGCAATCACGCCGGCGTGATTTGCTCGTTTTTTTTTTTTTTATCAGTTCAAATGAGAGTCCAAATACTCTGTTGACTTTGATCTTACAAACCAGTTTCATACATCAATCTCTCCTGTTAAGTGTGTATTATTGTTGTGTATACTCACAATAAAAACAAAGAAAAATAATCATGATGCGAGTTCTGCTTTCTCTCTGTCAGTGAAGTCAATTCTGAAACGCGTCCGAAAATGAACCATAACTCAGCGAATACTCAGTCAAACAGGCATACAGACACACAGGCATGAAGCTTGAATTCTCTTCTTTTAAATGAAGTATTTTTTATAAAAAACAAATATTCTCAGTTTATGTAATCTGTAAGAAAAGAGCGAGATGTCAGTCGTTCTCATCTCATCTAATTATTTTTAATGTGACCGCGCCCACGGAGAGCGCGCGCTATTCAAACGCAAATGACTGAGGTAATCCATGCAAACCTGCGAACACCCCCATATCAGCTCGAGAAAACACAAGTTTATTCAGATCATTACTTGTTTACACCGTCTCGCAGCGCTGTGAGGAATAATAATAATGGAAAATGTACCTCAGAAGTGCTGGTATTTCGAGGAGCAACAGATCCTGAGCTATGGAATACTGTAGTAAGTTTTTTTTCCTTCTCAAGTGAATCGCGTCTCTGTTTGTGAATGAATGAACGGCAGAGATGCGCGCTGTTTAAATTTGAATCGCGTTTCTGACTGTGTGTGAATGAATGATGATGTTTTAGCAAACTGTATTGCTATACTGAGATGAGTAAAAATCGACTGAAATATGTTGAAATAAAATGTAGGCTATTTGTATTGCAACGTATTAAACTGCAAATTAACATTTATATGCCCTAATAATTCATAAAAACAATTTACAGTCAGGCGAAATATGAAAGACAACATTTTGTTGACTAGATTTGGGTACAGTTTTTACTGTAGAATATACTGCCACATCAAATAAGCTTTTGTTTAGCAATTAAAAAAATCAGTATTGTATAGGGTCGGTATTGAAAAGTCAATTTAAAATTTTACGTAAAATGCGATATCCGCCGTGTTATTCTGTCATGTTTTCTCCCTTTCTTTCCAAACCGCGACAAACGCCAGTCTCCTTTCTCTGCAGAATGCAATAAATCCGCTCAACCAATCACAGCGCACCATTCCACGCATTGTAAACAGTAACGGCGGCGCTCTGAATACACCCGGCATCCTAGTTTTTCCTATCTACCTTGTACTTTTTGATCAACAATCAAACACATTTTTTTATAATTTTGAAATCTAATCATTTACGTGAGGAGATTAAGAAGACGAGGCACGCGGGAGGAGGAAAAATGCCGGCTGTTGCTTGTTCTCACACGACAGCATCAAACTTCTGTCACGCTGACACGTTGACCCCAGGGGATCTTTTGAAAAACTTTCAATTGTTTTACTCAAAGTCAACGAAAAGCCAGGACCAAGCCATTTTACAGATGATCGCCGTCAAAAAAGTTCAGGAGGTATTTCCTAGCGATGGCTGATTGAATGTATTTTTAGTCCAGTGACTGTAATAAGATATTGACCGAGTTCAGAGGCTGTCATATGTGGATCAACTTATTTTGTTGTGTATTTTCAACAGTTTCAATATGAAAAATAACTTTTATATTGATTCAGTGGATTAATTGCATTTTGAAAAAAAAGTGTCATGAATTTATTGCATTTTGGGGGGAAAATTATCAGTTTTTATAATAAATCTTTGAAAATCAAAATCTGGATTTGAATTTTTTTTGTTATTATGACCTAAAGATGCTATGTGAAAGTTTGAAACAGAAAGTAGTGGTTTTCATCTTTCCACATTCTTGGTAAAGAAAACACATTTTTACTCAAATTAATCAAAATGGATTTATCGCGTTTTGGAACCAAACTCTTCATATATATATATATATATATATATATATATATATATATATATATATATATTAGGGCTGGGGGAATTAACGCGTTAATCTTTGCGATTAATTTGAAATGTTTAACGCGTAAAAAAAAAATAACGCAATTGACTCAGCACTTTTTTTTTGCCTCGTTTTAATGATTTCCTGTTGCGTCTGCTATTAAAAAGGCCGAAATATGCCGTCCCGCCCCTCCATGTTCGGCGGTCAGGTTTCATTCTCGGGCAGCTTTCATGAGCGGGTATGTGCGTCGCGCTCTGTGCTCCGCGCGCACGCGCGTGTGTGTGTGTATGTGTGTCGGCGCGCTCTGTGCTCCGCGCGCGTGTGCGTGTGTGTGTGTGTGTCGGCTCGCTCTGTCGTTAATGGCCCAGCAGCGGCGCGCTCTCCGTTCCGTGTGTGTGTATGTATGTGTGTGTGTGTGTGTCGGCGGCTCTGTCGTTAATGGCCCAAAGGCTTCAATCATGTACTAAGCACTGGAAAAGTAAAGTCCACTCAAGTAACGTGAAATTTCTCTGTTGACTTCTGTTTGCTGAGCTGGTATAGTCATGCTGGGCAACAATGGTAAATTGACCTGCTCTGATCACATGCTCTGGTAATAATAGCTTTGTAGGACTATATTTTGTTTTAATAATTAATAAAATAATAATAATAATAATAATAATCTGTTAAATTGATTATGTTGATTGATTATTGAAAAAGAATAATATATTGATATATTGATGTTTAATATTTTAATATAGGGCTATTTTCTGTTCCCTTTTTTTCCTGTGTTGTTTAATTAGGTGATTCTAAGTTTAAATATTGATGATTGCAAGCTTGGGGGAAGCGCAATTAATTGCAATTAATTACAGAAATTGTGCAATTAATTAGTTAATTTTTTTTAATCGATTCCCAGCCCTAATATATATATATATATATATATATATATATATATATATATATATAAAATACTATTTTTGTCAAAAATAAAGTCATCAACTAAGATGTTAGCTGTTCCAATGTTGGCTATATTCAAACTAATGAATACATATGATAAAATGTAGGCCTATAATCTTTTTTTTTTTTTACAAAGAAAGAGTACACTTGAAATATTGTTGAAATTGTAATTATTGTTGTAATTGTAACCTTTTTAATAAAATAGCAAAACATATTTACAAGATAGATGTAAGCAAAATCTTAAATGGTCAATATAAGTCTTCTTCTAAATATATCTTTTATCCTTGCATTGTGGCTCAGTCAGTGTCACACCTGAATGAATGGCTCATTATGCAGAGTGGGTGGGACATTGTATTCTCAGGTGTAAACCACTCCTCGTTCACGCCCCCCTCGCATATTGGCTTTCCAAGCAAAACCTGTTTTACACAATTTAAATCAATGTATTGTTTTATGTGAACGATAAAGCAATTTTAGTGTGTTTAATCCAAAGTTATTTGTGTGTAATGATGCATATGAACGTATCTCTGTGTTGCTATCTTTGTCACTATTCGTTTTTGGTGTTGTTTTAATCCCCGTCGCAAGACGAAGGAGATTTTTGATAAGGGACTGTGATAAACGTTATTGTTCCATGCGTTTTTAATTCCCCGAGCATAATACCATATTTTGCCCCCTCGTGATTCCACACGTGGGGTCGGGCTGCATTAACACACAGAATTCTTCCCGCCTCAGATAAAAAGACAATCTGATTCGCTGAGCCTCGGGAAGGGGGCGTAAACAGATGTCTGATAAAACGGCAGAAGCCCCCTCATATCGCTCTCTTCCTCTTCCGATCGCTCTCTTCTCCCTCAACTCTGATCCTGCTCCGGTCTCTCCCATCCCGGACCTCCTCCGTTCTCCACGTGCAGCGCCGTTCCAGCTGGACGGCCTTGGCCCTGTGGGACGCATGCCTCGCGTCATGTAGAAGCTGCCGTGCCTTTTGCAACTAAGCTCCTCCGTGCCTTTCCCCTCGGGAAATGATCTGAACTTTCTCGGTAACGTTACATTCAGTGAACCTTTTCAAACTTCCCGCGGCATCGGGAAGACGCAGCAACGCCTCAGCATCAGCCGCACCACCCGAAAGAGCACATACTTTTGCAAGTATTTTATCTCTGATCCCTCTAAAGCTAATTTCTGGTGTCTATTTTAAGGTCTGTGAATTAAGTTACCCTCTTTCCCTTCTCTCCATTTCTTTCTTTCTTTCTTTCTTTCTTTCTTTCTTTCATTCAATTTCATTCTAATCACGCCATGTTTTATGTTTTGTTTGGTTAAATGTGTGTTTGTTTTATTGTCTGCATTTTTACGTACGTTTATATGCGTAGCTTATGTAATCTCTAGTTTTGCATTTTATTAAAATTCATAAAATACTTTTAACTGCCTCTTTGTCCACCTTATAAGTCAATGAAGCTAAAAGATCTAAAGCTACAAGCTCGTTATTATAGAATACATTGAGTAATTCTTAATTCATAAACTCAGGAAGGGATACTCGCGGCCAGAGCATCCTTCCGGGAGTTTGTAAATACCCCTTCTTAACTGTGATGATCTTACATTTATTCGCGGGACGAATCGAACGGTGATTAGACCAGTTACAGAACAAGGAAATCTCGATAATTAATAAAATAAATGTACATGCGACTTATGAATTATGACTATGAGTTATAATTATGAATATTGCCAAAATTCCCTATATTCTTGAGCTAATTCACATTTACCCCGAGTCGTTTTTGTTACAATTCTCTTAAAAATACAAACATCTACATACATGATGCTCACATATTATGGTAGCCCTGTTTGTGCTATCTAGAGTGAATTTACACCTTTGCCATTATCATGTTTATAAATAACTGAAAAAAGCACAAATGTCAGGGCATGTCAAAACATCCCAAGGGCCCCAAAAACACCTTAGACCCCAGAGGGTTAAGATCGCTTCCAGGTCACGAAAAAATACCAATGCAGAATTAAGGATTACGACTTTATAATCAGGGTATCTTCCGTCCATTTCATTTCCTATTTGAAATGAAATAAGCAGAAACGAGAAACGGCGCCTTTATTCGTTTTTTAGTTTTTTCCAAAAAACGAAAAAACGAGATTTCGGCTTGATTTTTCGTTTTTTAGTTCACGGGCAAAAAACGAATAAATGACTTCAAAATTCGTTTTGCACATGTGGACGGTCATGAGGCGCCCCTGTCAGCCGATTGGTCAAGAAAATCTGAGCATGTGACGTCATCGGTAGTTCCCCAGGTTTATTCAACAAAATAATAGTCCTATGGCTCTGCGTACCGCATATTAAACTGTTCAGGGCAGGTCCTGGGCTTACTTATGTGCAACTTAACGCATTTCAGAGAAATATTTATATATCAGAAATATTAAATATTAATCTGCACCCAGGTTTTATTAGCTGTGCGGAGTTAAATCTGTGTGGTGAAGCACATACGCAGCAGTCATAACTCTTCTTTTAGACAATACGCTCAGTTTTGGACAAGGGGTGGTTATTGCAAATACTGTAATGCAAAACTGCTGATGGTGGTGGGTACCGCGATGATGGTAAATAAAATTGTACTGTAACTGTAGCTAATCATAGCTGCGAGAGCGAGATGATTGGCAGGACGATAGCGGAGGAAAAAGCGCAAGATTTTGTTAGTAAAGAAGTGAGTTTGTCTTTGAAAACAACAACAACAACAAAAAGTTTTAATAACAGTGTTCATTTTAAAGGGACATTTCCAAATATATTTTATTTATTTGTTAGCCTATGCTGTTGTTATTCTGTCTTAATCGTTTTGTTAATTCAAGTTTAATACTATGCAGGAGTTTTTTTTATTTTTATTGTAGCCTACTATTTTATTGTTGTTGTGTTTTCATTAAAAAATAACAATGAACCGCATTCGTTTGAAAGGTTAATCCATAGGTCTTTCATTTACTTGTGTTATCTCATCCGTCTTATTCTCTTTGTTAATAACGAATAGGCTAATGTTAATTAAAATTGTTCAAAGAGTGGAGGAAGATGTTGTCAAACATTAAAAAAATCTAAAATAAGCACTATATGCTGAACGTAGCCTACCCTCGTGCACTGTTCGATTTCCGTGTAGGCTACTTACGGAGCGGGTCCAATTGACAAATTTGGTCAAATTGTTTTTTTAACCATTTTTTAAAACCGTTTTCTTTTTATAAACAGTGTAGGCCTACTGACTTTTTTTGCATAATTTTTTTTTTTACGTTTTCATTTTTTCTTATACATTTTATGCTTATAACATCATAACTGAACAATTCAATGTAGCTGTATGAAAATAATGTTGACTTTTCCTAAGTTAACTTTCCCTTTAGTTTCCTATAGACATAGTTCCCTAGTTTCCCTAGTTTCATTCATTTTCTGTATCTTCAACAACATTTTCCTCAATCTCTGAAGCATCCTCTAACTCGGAAACATCTTCATCTGTATCAGTATCATCAAAAACCTGTGAAATTACTTATTTAAATGTCAATTTTTGGGAGCTCATTTTTCCTGCTGTCTATGTCAAAGTCTTGTGCCACACTAAGCAAAATTGTGGGAAAGCTCATTATTCACTCACATGGGAGTGAGAAACAAAACATAACAAAAACATACATCAAATAAATGTTTTTTATTCATTTATTGGCTCTGTAAAGCTGCCTTTGAAAATCATAAAAGGTTAAAAGCTAGGTATTTCAGATATCTTGAATATAGAAATGAGAGCTTATTTGTCTGACAAAGATTTTCATCTGTAATTTGCAATTAATTCTGAACAACGTGATTTAGCTTTTTCAAGTGTGTTTGGATAGGGTTAGATCACTTTTAGACACTTGCACTTTAGAACTGGAGTTGAAGTGCCCTGTCATACAAACACATGTGTCCGTACAGTTGCATTTTAATAGCTGAGGGACAAATTGACCCGGGCGGGAACATCACAAATTTAATAGTAATTTTGTTTGTATGTCAACACACATCAGCATGTAGAAACTTTGCATGCATGATCATGATGATAAATGAAAAAAAGTCACAAAATACCAACAAACAAAGGTTTAATATTATTTCAGGTAGATTGAAAAAATAAATGATGGCTCATTTTTACCATCTGTGGCTGACAAAATATTTTTCTGTATTAAAATAAGTGTGGAAAAGCTCATTTTAGCTTCATAAGGTTGTAAAAAAACAAACAAAATAACAAAATATAACCAAGCAATTTTATTATTTTGGGTCAGTAGCCTACAGTTGCATTAGAGTGTTAAAATGTTTGGGTCAAATTGGCCCGTGAACATCAGGAACGTAGCCTAGGCTACTATAGTAATTTTGTTTGTATAGGCTATGTCAAAACACATCAGCATGTTGAAACTTTGCATGTTTGTCATGATAAATGAGAAAGTCACAAAATATCAAGAAAAAAACCATAGGGTTAACAGTATTTCCAACAACTAGAAAATCTAAGGGTTCTTACTTCTTTCACACCTGCCTCATTTAGTTCTGTTGAATCGCACTAGAGTTCGTTTTCCCCCTTGGTGCGGTTCGCTTGGGCAGGTGTGAATGCAGCAATCGCACTCGGGTGCGCACCAAAAGCGGTACGCTTTCAAACGAACTCTGGAGCGGTTCGTTTGTGGTGAGAACGTGATCCGACCTCGAACAGACCCAACTGCCAAAGAACAGGCTATGATTAGCTACAGTTACAGTGCAATTTTATTTACCATCATCGCGGTACCCACCACCATCAGCAGTTTTGCATTACAGTATTTGCAATAACCACCCCTTGTCCAAAACTGAGCGTATTGTCTAAAAGAAGAGTTATGACTGCTGCGTATGTGCTTCACCACACAGATTTAACTCCGCACAGCTAATAAAACCGTCTGGGTGCAGATTAATATTTAATATTTCTGATATATAAATATTTCTCTGAAATGCGTTAAGTTGCACATAAGTAAGCCCAGGACCTGCCCTGAACAGTTTAATATGCGGTACGCAGAGCCATAGGACTATTATTTTGTTGAATAAACCTGGGGAACTACCGATGACGTCACATGCTCAGATTTTCTTGACCAATCGGCTGACAGGGGCGCCTCATGACCGTCCACATGTGCAAAACGAATTTTGAAGTCATTTATTCGTTTTTTGCCCGTGAACTAAAAAAACGAAAAATCAAGCCGAAATCTCGTTTTTTTCGTTTTTTGGAAAAAACGAAAAAACGAATAAAGGCGCCGTTTCTCGTTTCTGCTTATTTCATTTCAAATAGGAAATGAAATGGACGGAAGATACCCTGATTTCAATCGAATATTCAAGCTGTTTATTCATTTTTCTAACTGAGAACGAAAAACGAAAAATCCAGCTGAATTCTTGTTTTTCGTTTTTTGGAAAAAATGAAAAACGAAAAAGGAACCGTTTTCAAATTTCAGAGAGACAACTGGTAGGGGGCCACCTAATGGATGGGGACCGTGAACCTGTGTGTTGTGTGATTGAAACATACTCTTTTTGTGCTTTATTTGGGTCGGCGTGAAAACGGCATTTGTTTGCAAAGGCGCGCACAGTGTAGCGGGCCTGTTTACAATAGTAAAATCTCTAGCCGCCCGAGCTAAACAGGGAGCTGCAAGAAGTTTTTTTTTTTTTTTTTTTTTGAGGGTGGTCTGGCTAACGCGAGACCTCATTTATTATTTCAGTGGAGCGTGTCTTATGACGGGCTCGGACTGATTCGTGAAGACTCATATCTTGCTCTATTAGAGCTGTTGTAGGAGCAGTGACTATCTGTGGTGGCGCACGCTTCGGAGCGGGCGCACTGACTGCAGTGATAGTGTGCGGTATGAGTGGCACGCGCTTGTAACGGGCCTAATGACTGATTTGAGAACGTTTCCAGCCACCTGTGAGCGGCCACCTGCTATAATGCAAAGGATATAGCGTTGGTCGCCGGATAGCGACAGCAAAGCGGCGACAGGGGAAGACGACTTCGGTTGGTGAAGGCGTAGTCCGCTGTAGAACTGCACGCTCTAACCGTGTGATGTTTGATTCGACGGCGAAGGCTTTGCAGAGGACTCAGAGACGTGAAGTGAATGAATCTGCTATAAAGGCTGTTTCGGGGGCTATTATAGGCTAGGGCCACGCCCCCTTGGTGGTCTCTGACGTGTAATGGCACGCTGCTAGCTCATTGGTGCACACGCCCGCGCCATTGGATGTGCAGCTGCAAAATGCGTTTTACATTTTAGGCTTCAGAATTTTTGAGGAAAAGGAGTTTCCCCCCACGCGTATAGCTATGCAATACGAAGTGACTGTTCTCGAAAGGGAACTGCTTTCCTTTTAAAGGGTTAGTTCACCCAAAAATTTTAATTCTGTCAGTAATTACTCACCACACACTGATGATGGCTTAGGCTGAAACGCGTCTGTGTGGACATGGTAAAAATAAATATATGAGATATAACTAGAGAGTGCGATTTTTCATCTTTATTTGATAACTCTTTATAACTCGCTCCCATAAACGGTTTGGGAGTTGAGCACGCCTGTTCTCAGTAATTACTCACCCTCATGTTGTTCCAACCCCGTAAGACTTGTTCATCTTCAGACACAAATTAAGATATTTTTGCTTAAATCTGAGAGCTGTCTCACTCCTCCATAGGCTTCTATGTAATTGAAACTCGCTGGCCCAGAAAGTTAGTAAAGACAATGTTTAAAATAGTCCAAGTGACTACAGTGGCTCAACCTTAAGTTTATCAAGCGACGAGAATACTTTTTGTTCTCAAAAGAAACTAAAATAATGACTTTATTCAACTCTTCATGTTCTTCTGTGTGGGCCTCTGAGTGAGTTCACGTAGTGTAACAGCGCAGCGCAGCGCTTCTGGGTTGTACATCAGAACGTAGGCTCACTATTGGCCAGCATCACACGCTTCACACACATGACCAGCATCGGCCAATAGTGAGCCTACGTTCTGACGTTGCGCTGCACTGTTACACTACGTGAACTCACATCAGAGGAGTTAAATGTCCTATAAGCCCCTAACATTCAGAGAACCAAAAATTTTTTTTCCTTAATCATTAATGCTAAAACGGAAAAAAAGACGACAAATTATATTACTAGTAGTAATCAGTAGCGTGTCAGAGGTTCTGGGTTCTAATTAGAGCCCGACCGATAAAGGATTTTTAAGGCCGATACCGATACAAATATTTGGTGATTTAAAATTCCGATATATCGGCCGATATATATATATATTTTTTTTTAAATCCAGAAACGCGTAACAAAACATGAACAGATTTCCCTAACATATGTTATTTGTAGTTATTTAAGAGTCCTCAGCCTTACTAAAATAATATGATAATGCAGTTTAAAAATAAACTTGTTTGTTTTATTGTCACAACAGAACAGAATATATTAAAGTTCTGATAAATATAATGTATATTAAAAATACAAACTTAAGATATGAAACTTAAAGTCCTTTGAAAAAAAAAAACTATTATTATTAATATTGATAGTAATCATTTAAAAAAAATCAATGATGATGATATTATTATTATCATCATCATTTGTATTATTATTAAACAAGACAAAGGTCACTATTGTGTGTGTGTGTGTGTGTGTGTGTGTGTGTGTGTGTGTGTGTGTGTGTGTGTGTGTGTGTGTGCCATCATTTCACCATCAAATGGAAGTTTTATCAGAAAACTAATCAGAAATCACTGGAAACAGCGTTGAAAACAAACATGATAAAAGCGGCCGTTTGCTGCTATTTTTGTTGTTTACTTGGATATTTAAAACCCAAGCATCGATGTTTTACCACAGGTTTACAATAAAAAGTGATACATTGATCATAATGAATTAATTTATGTCAAAATTGCACATTAGTCACTCAGAAATAAATTACCGTTAGGTCTATTTCACAAAAGAAAGAGGACACACTTACTTCTTCAGTCGCGTCTGTTTCTGTTTATCTGGTAGTTACAGGACATATTTACATCACATTTAGAAAGAATGATCATTTCTACAAATATATGCCACCAAAAATACGACCTGAGGAGCTTTAGCACTCTCTCGACTCCCATACAGATATTTTCAGTCAGAGAAACAGAGGAAGCTCCCGAAAAAAAAGTTGCTTTAGTTTATTTTATGATAGTCCGGTATAATGAGACGAGACGTCGGCTACTGACAGATAAAATAAAAACATGACTGTGTGATAGCCTTAATTATTGGTCGGATTTCTTCAAGCGTTCACTATGTTTTTTTATTATGCGTATCTTCAAGCGTTTACTATGTTTACCATGGTAATGGTTAGCGCGCATAGTCTTTTGCATCACAAACAGAAGGCATTCAAACATGAACGCGAGTTAAATTATTTTAAAAGTCTTTAATGCTGACAGAATCATCCGGCGCTGCCGTCTCCTCTATGCTCCCGACTCAGGTGAACTCCGCCTCTGTTCGTAACCTCTCCTCTAGCTCGAGCTGGCCCGCTTTGGCCCAAGGTATTCGACGGCCAGAAATCCTGGCCGTTGGCCCCGAGTAGGCCCGTGTACAAGCCCCGATCCAGCCCCAGAAGTGACAGTGGAAACGCGACTGGCACGCACTAGCACGGCCCGGCCCTGGCACGACAGTGGAAACGCGGCTATTGATGTCAGCAGTCTTCCTTATAGAGTGCCCTCTGGTGGACAAACTATGCAGTGCCAACACTCATAACATGGTTGCAGGGTGTTTCGTCCGGTTTTATTTTATTTTTTAAATATTCATTTATCGGCCGTTATAAAAGCCGATACCGATAGTTTGAAAAATGCCTAATATCGGCCGATAATATCGGCCCGCCGATATATCGGTCGGGCTCTAGTTCTAATCCGCACTTATATAGTTTTTTTTCTTCTTCTAGTTGTATGTCAAGCTACACGTTTGTGTGCATTTTGTTTTGTGATTTCACTGGAACGAATAGAGAGTCTCCGCAACGGCATAAAGCGATAGATTGAAGCATGTGTCCAAGTGAAGAGAGACAGTGTGCACGAGCCACAAGAGAACACGTGTGTCTACATCACTCAGCAGCGGCAACGAGCACTTTGACCACTTGATTTAAAAAACAACACATTTTAGCGCTATAATGCTTCTTCTTTAACAAATGAATGAAATTAATGCTCTGCTAGTTAACTGGAGATGTTTTACTTTTTTGTATTAGGTACATCTGTGCCGCGAGATGTTTCAAAGAGTGGTAGGGACATGTCCCACCCGCAAATTACGCCTATATGCTTACGAGACATTGTTGTCGCTCGCTACTACTGCTACAGAAAATGGCGGATAGTGTTCAACTTGCTGAGGGCGGAAACTATGGTATTCATAGATGATGTCCAATTGTGCATAATAGGTGCCCTTAAATAACTTTGGTTGATGCTTTCTTGTCAAAGTAAGCAAGGGTTCAGCTTAAGCCAACTTCTGTGCAAGCCTGTCAGTCAGTGGCCGTGGGCGGGGCCTGAGCAGTATGATGTCACAATGCTCAGAGAATCATGTCTAATGAGACTGATTTGGTTTAATGGGGATTCAAATAAAAGGAGAGGTTGGATTTTTTCACACACTGCCAACACACATTTATGTCCAATTTTGCATAATAGGTGCCCTTAAATAACTTTGGTTGATGCTTTCTTGTCAAAGTAAGCAAGGGTTCAGCTTAAGCCAACTTCTGTTTTAAGGCTCTTAAACTTCTGTGCTTCTCTGTTTCTCTGGCCTCGACCACATCATGAACCCTTTCAGCGGTCGGCTCAATCCCCTTTCTGAAACCAGCATTCCCATGAACTTCATATTGTGTTATTGTTGAGTGTCAATCCACAGTATACGAGCCTCTGCTAAACTGCATGTAGTCTCTCATATTGTTACACAACCTCACCTTGTTGTTGTGTGATCTAATAAGGCAGACTCTCGCTAATTTGGTGTTTATGTGGAACGTTGGAATCCATAGCTGTTGAATATTAATCATATTTTCATATCAGAGAATTCTTCCATCTCCATAAAGCCATTAGAGAAACTCGGAAATCAGTCTGAGAGGAGAAACAATTGAGACATTTAATATGAAATGAACAAGTTAGAGGAGAGAGCAGAGCCAAACACTCACAGCATCTCATGACAAGATCAAAGTGTTGCTTTTAGATATATTTAGCAAGTTACGGGTCAGTTCATTTCTGTGGAAAATGATGTCACTGATCTAGAGGAAGTTGAGGTGTACTAGAACTCAAAGTGACAAAGTTCAGAGCATGAAATAATGAGCTAATATAGTGTTAGATGTTCACATGCATTAACACTTAAGGATGTGGTTATTTTAGATGTTGGTGGAGTTTCACTTCATTTCACTACAGAGCAGCTTCACATCAGATCATCTGTTATTTTATCACTGAAGCAGTTTTGAAGAGTTTGTCTTTTCATATTTGTGGACTGAAAGCGCTGAAGATGTTTCGCACTGTTTTCTTCTGTTTGTGTTTCTGGCGTCTGGATGGTGAGTTTTAAATCTGTTTTTTATGGCTTCAGTTGTTTCTCTTCTGGAATCATGTAATAAATGACTGGTTAAATTAGTCAGAGAAGATTAACATTCACTGTTTGGACAGCACTGATAGGGGGGAATTCAATCTCTAAGGGTGAGCAAACACAAACTGACAGAAAAATAAAAACTCTAATTTACATTTACAAAATCCACTACAGACACAGAGAAGAACCACAGCGGGTGCATACAGGAATATAATAAAAAATAAGTCAAACTTACAGTCAGTAGAGTTGGAGGCGTCAGTATTTCACTGAATCGAACTTCCGCAGTTTTTTCTCATTTGTGCATTTCTTTTTCAAAAGCAAGTATTAACAAGTGGTTTTAACAAGTGGTATTAACAGCGTATTTGCGATCAACTACGGTTTCCTCAACAGAGTAATGCTACAAGTTCTCACTCGTTGTGCGTTGTCTTTTGTTCGGTTTGATTTCGGTTCAGACCAGATCGCAGTTCTCCAAAGCTCACTGAACTCTTCCTCTGATTGAATTCTGTGAATGCAATCAGCTGCGCAATTGTCACAGTCAGATGTCTAGCAGCTGCGTTTTGGATGTTTGTATGTGATTCAAATGTAGGATTGGCTAATACCTGTATATATTGAGTTGCAGTAGTCTAAAAAAAACTAGTTTTCACTACTGAATTTACTTATCCAAAGTCAAAGCTGAATTAAACACATCACCCACATTTTTAACAGAGGGCTTGACACATGATGCCAGGTTACCCAGCACATGATGTACAACCCCAAATCAGAAAAAGTTGGGACACTGTACAAATTGTGAGTAAAAAAGGAATGGAATAATTTACAAATCTCATAAACTTATATTTTATTCACAATAGAATATAGATAACATATCAAATGTTGAAAGTGAGACTTTTTGAAATGTCATGCCAAATATTGGCTCATATTGGATTTCATGAGAGCTACACATTACAAAAAAGTTGGGACAGGTAGCAATAAGAGGCCGGAAAAGTTAAATGTACATATAAGGAACAGCTGGAGGACCAATTTGCAACTTATTAGGTCAATTGGCAACATAATTGGGTATAAAACGAGCCTCTCAGAGTGGCAGTGTCTCTCAGAAGTCAAGATGGGCAGAGGATCACCAATTCCCCCAATGCTGTGGCGAAAAATAGTGGAGCAATATCAGAAAGGAGTTTCTCAGAGAAAAATTGCAAAGAGTTTGAAGTTATCATCATCTACAGTGCATAATATCATCCAAAGATTCAGAGAATCTGGAACAATCTCTGTGCATAAGGGTCAAGGCCGGAAAACCATACTGGATCCCCGTGATCTTCGGGCCCTTAGACGGCACTGCATCACATACAGGAATGCTACTGTAATGGAAATCACAAAATGGGCTCAGGAATACTTCCAGAAAACATTGTCGGTGAACACAATCCACCGTGCCATTCGCTGTTGCCGGCTAAAACTCTATGGGTCAAAAAAGAAGCCATATCTAAACAGGATCCAGAAGCGCAGGCGTTTTCTCTGGGCCAAGGCTCATTTAAAATGGACTGTGGCAAAGTGGAAAACTGTTCTGTGGTCAGACGAATCAAAATTTGAAGTTCTTTTTGGAAAACTGGGACACCATGTCATCCGGACTAAAGAGGACAAGGACAACCCAAGTTGTTATCAGCATTCAGTTCAGAAGCCTGCATCTCTGATGGTATGGGGTTGCATGAGTACGTGTGGCATGGGCAGCTTACACATCTGGAAAGGCACCATCAATGCTGAAAGGTATATCCAAGTTCTAGAACAACATATGCTCCCATCCAGACGTCGTCTCTTTCAGGGAAGACCTTGCATTTTCCAACATGACAATGCCAGACCACATATTGCATCAATTACAATATCATGGCTGCGTAGAAGGATCCGGGTACTGAAATGGCCAGCCTGCAGTCCAGATCTTTCACCCATAGAAACATTTGGTGCATCATAAAGAGGAAGATGCGGCAAAGAAGACCTAAGACAGTTGAGCAACTAGAAGCATGTATTAGACAAGAATGGGACAACATTCTTATTCCTAAACTTGAGCAACTTGTCACCTCAGTCCCCAGATGTTTGCAGACTGTTATAAAAAGAAGAGGGGATGCCACACAGTGGTAAACATGGCCTTGTCCCAACTTTTTTGAGATGTGTTGATGCCATGAAATTTAAAATCAACTTTTTCCCTTAAAATTATACATTTTCTCAGTTTAAACATTTGATATGTCATCTGTTGTATTCTGAATAAAATATTGAAATTTGAAACTTCCACATCATTGCATTCTGTTTTTATTCACAATTTGTACAGTGTCCCAACTTTTTCTGATTTGGGGTTGTATGTTGCCAGAAACTCGACCTCCGAACATAATTTCCTCAGTCTTACTGAGAGTAGAAATCGCAATCAAGACGTTCTGCGGGCACTTCTGGAAAGGGCACTTTCCCATTTGAGAGTAAAAGGGGTTTGATGGCGAGATACTCCTCGCACTTCTCTAGATGGTCTTCCCCATCCAGACTGCTGAATTTCGGAAACAAGTGTTATGGGGGCTTTGAACTAAATGGAGTGAGAGTGAAGTTGAATGTCTGGCAGGGGTAGAAGTAAAATCTTAAGACAATCCATAACTGCCCGGCCCAAATCTTGAATGCTCTTTATCTGTGTTATTCATTGTCATTCATTCTTAACCTCCGTAATTATTGCTTCCTCTCATTGTTTCAAAGACCTTTGACTTGAATTTCAAAAGAATTAATTTGGTTTTGATTAGTGTTCAAATTATCCAGCACATGGGTTTCAAACTCACAGGGTAAATGGCCGAGGCAACACTGGCAGGGAATGAGTTAATGAGAAAATATATTGCTGTTTGTTCTCAAATTATGTTCTAGGGTGGAAATAAGCCACATGAAAATAAACATACAGTAAATGCCAGCATATAAAGCCATTACAAATAAATGAAGATTAATAAATTACAAAAAATAGTAACATGAGAAATGACACCATTAGGTTTCTGATGTGTGAATATCTGCTTGATCTCGTTCAGCTCTGTGAAGCAACAGTGAAGCACTCAGTCAGCTTTTTTATAAAAACAGTGGCCTCGTTGAAGGCGCCCTCGAACCACCAATACTGTGCAAACAGCAGTTGAGAGCTGTAAACTCGTGACCGCCGCTGCTCGCGCTGTCACGTCAACACTGGGGAGAGGCTTCTTCCTGGAGAACACTGTTCAGAGACAGCATACAGACGAACTGTTTGGCTCCTCAGCGAAAGACAAATGGAGCTTGTATCCACTTCCTATTTACAGGTGCTGGTCATATAATTAGAATATCATGAAAAAGTTGATTTATTTCAGTAATTCCATTCAAAAAGGGAAACTTGTATAATGTATACATTCATTACACACAGACTGATATATTTCAAGTGTTTATTTCTTTTAATTTTGATGATTATAACTGACAACTAATGAAAACCCCAAATTCAGTATCTCAGAAAATTAGAATATTGTGAAAAGGTTCAATATTGAAGACACCTGGTGCCACACTCTAATCAGCTAATTAACTCAAAACACCTGCAAAGGCCTTTAAATGGTCTCTCAGTCTAGATCTAAATCATGGGGAAGACTGCTGACTTGACAGTTGTCCAAAAGACGACCATTGACACCTTGCACAAGGAGGGCAAGACACAAAAGGTCATTGCTAAAGAGGCTGGCTGTTCACAGAGCTCTGTGTCCAAAAACATTAATAGAGAGGCGAAGGGAAGGCAAAGATGTGGTAGAAAAAAAGTGTACAAGCATTAGGGATAACTGCACCCTGGAGAGGATAGTGATGAGGATAGTCTCCCCCCAGGGCAACTCGTTCCGCTCCCAAAGTTCCTTCTATGTCACCCGGTGACATGTGCTTCAAGAACCACCACGCACAGACGTATGCAAGACATGGGTTTCAGCTGTCGCATTCCTTGTGTCAAGCCACTCTTGAACAAGACACCGCGTCAGAAGTGTCTCGCCTGGGTTAAAGACAAAAAGGACTGGACTGCTGCTGAGTGGTCCAAAGTTATGTTCTCTGATGAAAGTAAATTTTGCATTTCCTTTGGAAATCAAGGTTCCAGAGTCTGGAGGAAGAGAGGAGAGGCACAGAATCCACGTTGCTTGAAGTCCAGTGTAAAGTTTCCACAGTCAGTGATGGTTTGGGGTGCCATGTCATCTGCTGGTGTTGGTCCACTGTGTTTTCTGAGGTCCAAGGTCAATGCAGCCGTCTACCAGGAAGTTTTAGAGCACTTCATGCTTCCTGCTGCTGACCAACTTTATGGAGATGCAGATTTCATTTTCCAACAGGACTTGGAACCTTCACACAGTGCCAAAGCTACCAGTACCTGGTTTAAGGACCATGGTATCCCTGTTCTTAATTGGCCAGCAAACTCGCCTGAACTTAACCCTATAGAAAATCTATGGGGTATTGTGAAGAGGAAGATGCGATACGCCAGACCCAACAATGCAGAAGAGCTGAAGGCCACTATCACAGCAACCTGGGCTCTCAAAACACCTGAGCAGTGCCACAGACTGATTGACTCCATGCCACGCCGCATTGCTGCAGTAATTCAGGCAAAAGGAGCCCCAACTAAGTATTGAGTGCTGTACATGCTCATACTTTTCATGTTCATACTTTTCAGTTGGCCAGCATTTCTAAAGATCCATTTTTTTGTATTGGTCTTAAGTAATATTCAAATTTTCTGAGATACTGAATTTGGGGTTTTCATTAGTTGTCAGTTATAATCATCAAAATTAAAAGAAATAAACACTTGAAATGTATCAGTCTGTGTGTAATGAATGTATACATTATACAAGTTTCCCTTTCTGAATGGAATTACTGAAATAAATCAACTTTTTCGTGATATTCTAATTATATGACCAGCACCTGTATACCCTGCAAGCCAGTGTGCACTGGCTTGTTCTGTTCACACTCGAAGATGATAGGGCTCCCTGCGTCGACGTACGTCAAACACTACACCAACAGTATAACATAGAAATTGTAACAACATTGAAGTAGAAGTGTCTTTATTTTGTTTGTTTTTTCCATATATAAATCTATTTCTCTTCATTTGTCTTTTTTAAAAAAATGATTAGATGTATTTTAGTGAAGCTTTATCAAACCAACATCATGTGATTTTTAAAGCTTTAATCTGTAAAAAAAAAAACTGTTCTTTAGGTGTGTTTGGTGATGAAGAAGTGAAAAGAGTGTCAGTGAAGGAGGGAGAATCATTCACTCTAAACACTGATCTTACTGAAATAAAGGATGATGATGTGATTCAGTGGAGGTTTGGATATTATGAAAACACTTTAATAGCTGAAATCAATAAACGGGCTGAAATCAATATCACTGTATATGATGATGTTCTTGATGGGAGATTCAGAGACAGACTGAAGCTGGACAAACAAACTCGATCTCTGACCATCACAAACATCACAATTGAACATGCTGGAGTTTATGAACGAAGGCTGCCGAGATCAATCAGTTATGTCCTTCTCGCTGTCTTTGGTAGGTTAAATATTTGTTTTACCATTTTATGTTTTAATCAAATGAAACAATATTAAAGGTAGGGTAGGTAGGATTTTTCTAAAAAACTTTTTTTCAAATTTGTTTAAACTGTCTTTATATACCAGTACATAATTAAAATGTAAGTGCTCTGAAAAAGAGAGTATAAAAATCGAGTGACTGTAGACATTTTAATCTGCAATAAACAGCTCATTATTTCCATCCGGGACGAAACAATTGATTGGTTTGGGCGACTGTCACTCTCTCTCGCAACCATGGCTACCACCACTGTTGCTACAAGATCTGCCCATATGCGCGCACCCGTTTGCTTTGAGGAGTGCAAGAGAGGAGCAGAACCTACGAAGAGTAAAATTATGGCAGAGAAAGAGCATTCAAAATTCAAAGCACCTGCATATGCAGTCAGCGAAGGCAAACAAGGCAAAAAAAGAATCTTGAACGACCTCCTCTACTTCGCCCTCGACCCTGGACCTGTCCTCGAACCGACGATGCGGTACTTGTCTCCGGAGTGTAACGTTAGTCTTCATCAGAGTCAACAATGTTTTCATCATGGAAACTCTTACATGCAAAACACCGTATATGTTATGAATCTTACACGAAATTTACCTTCATCACAGTGTAACTGATGGTAATGGAAAAACGTGTATCAATGCAACCTGTTTTTAGCTTTGCCTTATAAATATAGCTCGTTACCTATAAATATAGCTCGTTACCGAATCAAACAAAATATATTTTAAACTTTACCAGTATCGATATGCTAGCTTGATAGTGAGTACTAAAAGCCATCTTATTTGTTTATATTTATAGTGATAAAGTTAGGTATTTTATTACATGTGATTCTGACATGATGTCACTGCATGCACTGCGCTCCTTCCTCTCCACTCGTCTCAGGTAAATAAATAAGTAAAGAAATGTGTCTTCCAGCTGAGCCTGAGCGTTTGGCGTCGCGCGTTCATGTGTTTTGGGGGTGTGGCTTTGGAAGGAGCTCAGAAGGGAGGGGGTGGAGTGAATGGAAATAATGAGCTGTGTTTACAACAGTCGTGAGAGGTCTACAGACACTCGATTTTTATACTCTCTTTTTCAGAGTACTTACATTTGAATTATGTATTGGTATATAAAGACATTTGAAACAAATTTGGAATGTTTTTTTTTTTTTGAAAAATCCTACCTACCCTGCCTTTAATCCAAACACCATTTTGCTTCATTTCTGTTTTAAGTTTTGTGTTATTGTTCATTTGAAATTGAAATATCAATATCTCAGATACAAACTCTGTTTCTGTTTGTTGATACAGTTGAAATATCAGTGAAGGAGGGAGAATCACTCACTGTAAACTCTGATCTCACTGAAATGAAAGGTTATGAATGGATTCGGTGGATGTTTGGATATGAAAACATTTTAATAGCTGAAATTAATGTAACAGCCAACAGAATCACTTTATATGGTGATGTCCTTGATGGGAGATTCAGAGACAGACTGAAGCTGAACAATCAAACTGGATCTCTGACCATCACAAACATCACAACTGAACATGCTGGAGATTATAAACTAAAGATCAAAAGTATGAGAGCGTTTGAGCTTTCAGAAGGTTTCTTATTAAAAGCTTTCAGAGTTTCTGTCTCTGGTGAGTAGAGATCATTTCTCATGTCATTCAAATATTCTTGTTTTTAACTAATTATTTACATATTTATTAATTGTTAAATCATTTTATAGTTTGAGATAATAGATCATATAAACACTGACTCAACACACTGACTGAACCGAAAGAAGATTGTTGATTAGATTTGTTCTTATTTATCTTTTTCTCTCATGTTTTCCAGCTCGTCTGCCTGTTCCTGTCATCAGCAGAGACTGTTCTTCATCTTCATGTTCATCATCATCATCATGTTCATTGGTGTGTTCAGCTGTGAATGTGGGTCATGTGACTCTCTCCTGGTACAAAGGAAACAGTTTATTGTCCAGCATCAGTGAGTCTGATCTCAGCATGAGTCTCTCTCTCCCTCTGGAAGTGGAATATCAGGATAAAAACTCCTACATCTGTGTGCTGAACAATCCCATCAGCAACCAGACTCAACATCTCAACATCACTCAACTCTGTCACACATGTTCAGGTACGGCTGATATTAGTTGATGTCAGCGCTGATATTAGCGTTTATGAACTGATCTGATCTCAGTTTGATGCTTTTATTCCTCAGACTCTGTCCACTGTTGTGGTCCTACTGAAGCTGTGATCCGATTGGTCCTCTCTGCTCTGGTGGGCGTGGCTACTGTCATTCTTCTGGTTTATGACATCAGATCCAGAAGAGCTGAACGAGATCAAGCACATATTCACACATCAGAAACCTAATGGTGTCATTTCTCATATTACTATTTTTTGTCATTTATTAATCTTCATTTATTTGTAATGGCTTTATATGCTGGCATTTAGAATAGAATAGAATAGAATAGAATAGAATAGAATAGAATAGAATAGAATAGAATAGAAGAGAATAGAATAGAAGAGAATAGAATAGAATACCACTTTATTGTCCAGCCATGGCTGGAAAATGTTCTTTGGTCTCACCAGACCTATAAAAACATCATTGTACAAACATAAACATATATAAACAGTGACCGAACCAGACTGAGATATTAAACACGAGAATACTCTCTATCAGGCTGACTGTATGTTTACTGTATGTTTATTTCCAGGAGGCTTATTTCCACCCTAGAACATAATTTGAGAACATATTTTTTACTAATTAGTGCTCAAAGTGTTAAATGTAAGTGTTTGTCATTGTGAATACAGATTTTTATTATTATTATTTTTTTTTTACAATCTAGTCATTCATAGTTGATTGGGGACTTTACAAGCCTTTAAGTGTGACTGGAAGTCATTTTTAGTGTTGTAGTGTTATTACTGTTCATATTACTGACTAAACACATTTGACCTGCTGTTCATTTGTCATTTGTATTTGCTTGCCTTTGTCAATAAAGTTTTTTTCAGTCTGAGGTTCAAGAGTTTTTTCTTTTATGCTTCGACAACTGAAACAAACAACGTACATAATAAAATCTCTGAATATAACAGCAATCGTTCAGCCAGTGACCAAACAGAAAAATCACAGTAAAACAAACAAACAAATAATTCAATCAAATAAAATACAAAATAAAATGAGAAATAACTCAAAAGGGGCTTTTTAAATTAATTTATAAGTATTCAAAAGAGAAATGTAAGGGTTTTCTGGTTTTTAATATTTTTTTTATTTTTCACTGGTTAAAGTTGGGTTTAGATTTAAACCATCTGCACTTATGAATGAAAAACTTTCCAAGATATAACAAGAAATTAATAACAAACTCAAACTCTTTGTTTTCCAGAAAAATACTAAACCTAATTAACTTTCTGCACATCTCTCAGAAAGGGTTGCACCATATCACAACAAAAGAAAACATGCTCAATTTTCAATATTTGCTTCACAAAAAAACAATTATTCACATCAAAATTAAATTTCAATCTTAAAAATTATATGGTAGGATAAATCTAAATTTTGATGTTCTACCTCTAACCCTAACCTTATTATAATTTTTTTTATTTCAACCATATCAAAATCTTTAAGCACGTATTCCTGTCTATACGGTTTAGGTAATAAGCCTGGAAAATAACATTTCTAATGACTCTGTTTGTAAAAAATGTATCTCAAAAATCTTAAAAAGCTGCCTCAGTTCTGGGGAGACTTGTACAAAATGTCTTCTTTAACCATTAATCTTAAAGGAACTGGAATGGCTCTGATTATTATATTGTAAATATTAATAGTACACTGCAGTTCTCACAAAAAGCAAATTGCCACTCCTCTAGAACGGCTAGAACCATAACTGAAAAACATCTCATCACCCCATTGATTAGTCCAGAAAGAGGAATCCAAGTCTGAAGAAAGAGTCTCTTGTAGAAACACACAATGAGCTTTCTGCCCTTTACCAAATAAAAAACTGCTTTCCTTTTAACAATGTCCTTTAAGAACCCTAACATTCAGAGAACCAAAACTATTTTGTCCTTAATCATTAAAGGGGACATATCATGCTAAATGCACTTTTTTAGCCCTTAAATGCATTTTGTTGTATATTTGGAGTGTTTAGAAGTACAGAAAAGATGAAATTATTCTCTTCAGGTGCTTCGTTGATATCTTTATATTCTGTTTTGGTCATATTTTTCAACCGGTTCAGATTTTTCTGTTATCTATGACGTTTTTTGAACTATCACGTCACAGTATTTGCAGCGGAACTGCCAAATAAGGGCATTGACTTCCGGCCCAACACTTCCAGCAATCCGCCATTATTATTTCTCGCTGCAATTTTGTAGTCCAAGCTAAAGGATGCAGAAGTTACGAGAGGGTAAGTTAAAATGTTCGGTTGTTGGATGTAGTAACCCACACGCTTCATTACACCGTCTAATTTAGATGAACTGCCGCGCTTGTGACAGGAGCATGTTTAACTGAAAGAACGAGCAGAGAGAGAGAGACCCGGTCGCGCGCGCGCTCACTCTCTCTCTTCAGAGCCAGGCGAAAGTGTAAACAAGACATCACCGTCTCCAAACTAGACGCTGTCTTGCTCTCTCTCCCTCGGACATATTAATCAAAATAAATCGACACGGTGGTAAAAGGTCGGAAGACCAAAGTTTCATGTGTAAATACAGTACACACCATTGCGATACATACATCCATATGAAGACGTTGTTCTGCAGGTTCGTCGTCTTCATTTTCATCTCGCTCCGGCTCTGGCTCGAACATGTAAGGCTGGCTGGACAAGTCTTCCGTTGTTGACATTTTGTTAATAACGTGTGTATAAAAGTTTCTGTGCGCTAGATAATCCTATCTCTGCTACCAGACTACAAAAATGGCCGAACGGGGTGGAGTTGAACCGAGTGTCACCGCTACAACCTGGAGAGGGGGCGGGGTATGAAGTGTCTCAATATTATTTAAAGAGACCGCACCAAAACGAGTTGCTTTCAGAAGCACATTAGAAAAGGGGTAAAAAATGGGCCTGTGGAGCTATAATAATGAGGAATTCAGACCCAAGCATTGCAGTTCCGCTTTATATAGACTACAAATGTATGATTTATATGTAAAAAGGAACAATTTAAAAGCATGATATGTCTCCTTTAATGCTAAAACAGAAAAAAGACAGAAAAATCGAACTAGTAGTAAATAAAAACACAAACTGAACCATCACTTGTAAACTCAGTCTCTAATAACAGAGACATGTAACCAATAGATAGACAGGAAAGCAAATAGAACATACAGTTATATTGTACTTTGTTTGTACTAATGCTTTTTATTAAGTCTGGTGACCAAGTCTGTGGCAGTAAAATTAAATACAGTACGTGTTGCACAAAAATATTTAGCCATAACCCACAAATTTGTTCATTTTGACTTTAAGTGCGATTGTTTTAAACATGTAAAACTGCACAGCATTAACCCAACAAATCATTTGACAAATAGTCACATATCAGTAACAGGCTAATATAGCATCACATTTCACATTCCTTGCAGCTAATTCATTACGATGACATAAAATAATGTTGATAAAACATACAGGTGATACAGGTGATACAAAAACTAATTCATTACCTCATCTGTGAACATGATTCATGAATTCCATACATCTCTGGATGGTGAAAACAACATTATTCTCCCATCTTTCCACTCTCCTTCATAGCATCATCAAGCTTCACCTTTGTTATTGTTTTGAAAATGAAAGCGAAAACTTACATATTGTGCCTTTAACTTCAAATTGTCAAGTAATCCCAATTTAAATAATTGTATTAGTGGAAACTTAACTAGCTAAAACTAACTAACTGCATGGATAGCACTTGCTGAATGACTACACCAATCATTTACTACATCTGAGGCCTTCTTCTTTCAGGTTTTAATGGCGGTTGGCAACTCATCTCAAAGGTGCATTACTGCCACCTACTAGACTGGAGTGTGGGCATTATAATGACATCAAAGGAGATCGAGAGAGAGAAAAAAAAGAAAGAAAAAAAACCCTATTGAATTCTTTCGCTTAGCCCAGTGTTTTTCAAAAACAAAATTAATAATTTGTGTATTTTCCCAGATGTTTTCCCTAATAAATGCTTTGTTCATCCATTTGTGTCTTTAATTCTGCCCTATCTTCTTCATATTTTTTGCAGTCTAACAATATATGCTTCACTGTCTCTTGTACATTACAATAAGTGCATAGTCCAGTGGGGTGTTTTCCTATTCTGTACAATGTTGTATTTAAACCAGTGTGACCCATTCTAAGACGTGAAACTAACATCTCCTCCCTTGGGCTTCTGTCCTTCCTCATGCTTGTGACTACTTGATTTTGAATACTGTATAAATGACGTACATCTACTGTTTCATGCTTTATAGAGTTTTTTGCTATTTATTGCATTTTCTCGCGACTGGTGGATCTCAAAGTATCACGGTAAACGTGAGTGGACTCTCTTCTCGTTCTGTTCCCGCTTTAGTCTACATGCTAAATAAACAATGGACATTCGTCATTTTTTTAATAAACCCACTAGTAAAAGTGTGGATTTTTCTAACTCTGACACTTCAACCATCAATTCCACTGCTGCTACTGACACAGCAATTGAGGCCGCATCTGAGAACAACAAAGCCGTCCTGGGATCCAGCAGCACCGCCACCGTGTCAGCGGAGTTACCCGCTCAACCTGCCGCATCTGGATCTGGATACGTTGACCTCGGGGAGAAAGCTATTGGGCCGAAACAGCCCATACTTTCTTCTTTCCCTAAGCGTCTAATTGGAAATATTAATCATGCCTTCTCTACATTTTACTATCACAAGTTCCCATGGATGGAGTACTCAATTTCACTGGATTCGGTTTTTTGTTTTTGCTGTCACCACTTTTCTTCAAATATTGCAAGATCAGACGCATACCAACTATTTACAAAAGTGGGAGCTCGGAACTGGAAAAAACTGTCAGAGAAGCTGAAAAAACACGCTTCGTCACAGGTACATTTAAATAGCAATAGCATGAAGATGTGGGAGAGCTACAAACAGGCTTTGGGGTCAGCACAGCTGTCACACAGCCATCAAAGCACAGTAGAAAAAAACAGACAGTACCTGTACAAATCCGTTAATATTATAAAATTGCTTGCTAATTTAGGCCTCCCTTTCCGCGGACATCGTGAAGATACTGATGATGAAGCAAGGGGGAATTATTTAAGCATATGTAATTTGTTTTCAAAATACGACCCTGATTTCGAATCCATGCAGTCCAAATATTTTAACTGCACAAGCCGAGACTTTCAGAATGAAATAATTGCATTGTGTGCAGAGCTCGTTCCTGAAGAAATTTCTATGAAAGTACACGAGACGCAAATTAAGCAAAGTCCTCAAAGACTGAGCAACTTTCTGTTTGCATTAGATACACGGAGGGACTTCAGATCAAGGAGCGATTTATTTGCTTTGTTGACTGTTCAAATTCTCGCGATGCTGCAGGGATTGTTTCTGGCATTAAAGAAGGATTGCAGTCGTGTGGGCTGAAGGACATAATTGCTCAGGCATATGATGGAGCCTTTGAGTGGCGGGGCATTTGAGTGGAGTTCAGCTACGGATCAGAGAGGAATCCCCCTTTGCTGTGTATGTGCATTGCATGGCACATAAACTAAATCTCGTACTCGTTGAATCGTGTACAGTGAACAGAGACATTAAAACGTGTCTAAATGTCATTGACAAATTATACTCCTTGTTTGCAGAGCCAAGCAACCATTGCAGATTTCTCATGATGCAGAGAGCTAGTTCAGCAAAGTGAAACATGATGTGCATGCAAATATAGGTGTGTTTTTGCTGTCAAATCACAATATGCTGCCATCACTCGCTGTTTGAAAGAGATGGAAGAAGAGGGAGAAAAGTGGTCTGTGGATGCAAGTGGGTTGTATAACCACATGACAAGTCTTCGCTTCATTACGTCCTTAATTGTTCTCGAGGAAGTTCTCAGAGTTGTACATGTAACACACAAACGTCTGCAAGGTGCAAGTACAACCATGGCTGATGCGGCCTCAGCAGTCAATAGTCTGATAACACATCTCCAGCGCTGCAGAGAGGAGAGTTCATGGGAGGCAATGTGGATGCAGGGGAAAACGTTTTGTGAGGATGTCGCTGGTTTTTGTGCAGAGAGAGCCCCCCAAACTGCAGGAAAACGAAAAAGAACTTCGCGACAACCTCCCGGACTTTCGCAGTACATAGTACCAACTACACTTGGACAGCGTGATGAAAATGAGACGCAATGGGGATCAGAATCACAGACATTTAAATGTCATTTGTATCTCCCTGTTTTAGACACTATGCTCGCTGAATTGGACAGGTGATTTTCAACTGAAGCAACGGCCCTGAGTGTGGCATGTGATGCTGTATTCAATTGTGACAAGAACGGCATCGGTCCTTTACTAAGCATGTATGCGAGCTTTAAGATTCACCCTCAGCTTGTGACAGCTGAAATGGATCTTGTGAAATGTGCAATCGCATCGCCGATCACCCTTAAAAAACTTGAAGATGAAGTACGTAAGGATAGATATCCAAACTTTTACCGTCTGCTGCAGCTTGCACTCACACTGCCAGTTGGCTCTGCTACGTCAGAAAGAAGTTTCTCAGTTATGAGAAGAATCAGAAACTGGCTCCGATCTGCAATGGCTCAGGACAGATTCTCCAATCTTTCTCTACTGCATATAGAGAACGACTTGACTGCAAATTTATCAGAAGAGAAGATAGTGGACATCTATGCAACTCGGAAAAAGAGGCAGCTTCTTCTGCACTAGGTAAGATATGTTTTTAATGCTATTCTTTGTATAGCAGTCCTTGTTCATTGTAAATGTATTTTAAATGTAGATGGTATGATATATGAAATATGGTAGCCCATATAAAAAAATCTGAGCTCGTGGTCTGCCGGTAGGTGCCCCCCCACGCACAAAAGTGAAACTCCGCCTATGGTCTGAGGCTATAACGACACCTTGGTCCTGACTATTTTCTTCCACCCACCCTAACGCCATTAAAATTGCTACTAACTCCACCGTGTAACATCTGAGGCCTGTTTCATAAAAGACGCTATAAAAGCGGGGATTAAACTCCCTGACTTGAATGAACAAATTGGGGCTGAAGCGGTTTCATAAAAGGTAATTGAAGTTCACACAATCCCACTAATTTGCTCCAGGTTTATCTAGTCTGGATAATTGCGTGTGCACGCTTTTCTTAAGCAGTCCTAGAGGTCGATCATGGATCAAATCGATCCACCACAGCACACACAAACATCCAATATTTTGTGCTGTTTTATGTGTTTGAGACATGGTGTTTTCCTCAGTGCAAAACTTACATTTCACAGGTATATTCTCCACTCCATCTGTAAACTAGTGATGGGAAACCGAGGCTTTCTGAAGCATTTAAGGCTTTCATCAAATTGTGCCGAAAAAAAGGTTCATAACTCGAAGCTTTTGCCACAATGCGCATTAGTGACATCTGGTGGTCAGACTTGTTTTCTCCACCATATCTAACAAATCACCAGAGCAGAAAAGCACGTGACCAAACAAAGCTTCGGAAGTCCGTGACATACAAGAGTGGGATCAATACAGTTCTATCTAATCTCATCTACATTAATTTGTGCCAGTGAGACCACAACTCGTGTCAGGTGTAGCCTGGTCAACAGATTCACATATTGATCAATGATATAAAATATACAAGTATGTGATCATAATTATAGTAATTGTAATTGAAAAAATATATATTGTGGGTGTTCAGTTTAAAAAAAAAAATAATAATTATGTTATAGGGAAGTGTAGAGTTAAATCATTATTTCAGCTCCAATTTATTTCAAACCATCTGTCCTGATCTTCCAATACTGCATGTGTTAGAAGCTTCAAATGTCATCAATCACGTGGTATTGCTTTGGAGCATCAGAGCGCCGGTATCCACCGTCCCATCACTACTGTAAACGCTAGAAAGTCGGCGGCTAAACTTGGCTGCGTCTGAAAACTGGTAAATGCTGCTTTCTGCGGACGTATTCCAAGGTTGGAAGTGTAAGGATCACCCATTGGCCCAACGACGGAATCCAACGGCCTGGGCGAAGGAATAATGCGTGTATGTCTTTTCAGCGCTCCAGTGAAGTTCACTTAATTTATTGGAATTTCAATATTACTTTAGCTCTGCGCTTAATCTGACTCCAATTTCAAATGATAATCAAATTTTGATCGTGTTTCTGATTAGAAAATAGTCATAAATATTGATTACGAGTTTATTTAGATCTTTGATTATTCTGAGTATTCCATACTTTTAATTATTAATTCACTAAGGGACCCGATGCCGCACAGAGTCACACGCCCCGGGTTTACGTGGATCTCACGAACACAGCCTCGCCAGTCTGATCTTGGTCAGAGGGTGCAGGGTTTGCTAATACCTCTTAAGTCGGTTGCCCACTGCTCACTCATACAAAAAAGTGTAGTTTATTTAGCCACTTCCGTACAACTTGCCAAGTCAGTGATAGACAGAAATGAAAAGGTCTTCAGATGACGTGCCTACTGCTCCGTTCATATGCGCCTTTAGTTTGACCTATCCTGGACACTGAGCTGCGGAAGCGCCAGCCTCCTCATAGTCTACTAAAATAATGATTTCAGAAAACTTCAGAATAAATCAAGATGTAACATTTATTTGTCAGGTAAAAATGTATCATGCCAATTACACAAGTAAATGATTAAAAGCCCATTCAGAAATAATCAATACATGACATAATTTACTCAAAGATGACTCTAAAAGTAAGCAATGTATTCCTGACAGAGACACACAGTGGTGTGTGAGTGATCTCCAACAGGAGAACACTGAAACATCACTGTATGGGGGATGATCCTGGTAAAGGGTCCCAAAGACTGCTCTGTCACCTAGCCTTTAAATACCCAGACCAGAACAAAAAGGGTTATACAAATATTGTTTAGAGTTGTTTGGGTCAATCCATGTACCCCAGGGGGAGCACCTGGCTTCAGGAGATTTCACCCAGAGAGGGGAACCGGATTCTCCTAAGTTCTCAATCTTTCTCATTAAACCAATGACTGCAATGAAATTAAGACCATTTTACCAATCGCATTGAGACACTTAAAATGATACCAAACATGAAAAGGAAAAAACAACATATTCACAAGATACATCACATGTGATATATAAACATTCTTAATGAACTTTCAGTGACTTGAGGAGGGAGAGGGGGGATGAGTTTAAGTCAAACAAGGAGACAAGGAGATAAGTTTGGGCAGGGCAGTGTCCTGTGCTCTGTCTTTGCTATCTGCTGTCCAGGGTGCATTTTATGGCTTTATTGCAGGGTAAGTTTTGTTTCAGCAGGAAAATCAGTCCTACAAATGTTAGTGAGTAAATCTTCTGAAATGGCCATAACAGTGGAGTGATGAAAGCAGAGGTTAACGCCTGTTTCACACATAGGCCGACTCCGTGTGCAGTGTGTATGCGGTGCAGGAGCAGCTCACGCTATAGTGCTTTCACATATGCTGAGTTTGCAGTGCGTAAACCACGGCTGTACTGTACCACACACACACACACATACTCACTACTTTTTTTTTCAAATCCAGAAGTTATCAGCAGCTTTAATTAAAAAAAAGTTGTGTCAGCATTGCGATTCTCTTTGTACACATATACACTCTTTAACCCTTTAAGACCGACGGGAGCGCCGGCGCTCCCGTTTGCGTGTGTCTGTTTAAGAGCCTATAGAAACTGAAACCAAATCGCTAGCTCAATAACTCTTTTTGCATACAAAACCAGAGATGTAACATGTTCAGATCAAGCCTCCAACATGCTCCTGTTGCGTTCTTTTCACCCTCTAATGAGTCTGTACAAATTGCGTAATATGCGTTTACAAAAAAAAAACCACACAAAAATGCATTGCACGTCTTTGCACACATGTTCTGTAGATCTGCGATTGATAGTTACATCTTCCGATGCTCATTGATGTATCACGTTCTGTGCACTATGACCCCAAAGGTTGTCACATGTTGTGACGTCACACGCTGCGTCATTTGACCATGCGTTTGACTCCCATTTGCTGTACTGGTATGTTTCTTTCTTTTCGTTATTGTCTTTTTATCATTGCTTCATTTTATCATTTATTTCTCCTTTACACACTCACAAATACACTTTTACAAATGCAAGCACATTCACACACACACACACACACACACACACACACACACGCGCGCGCACGTAACATAGTCTAAACGAAAGTACATGGACGCGGATGTTTTGGCAATACTAATTGCGTCCGATGAAGATGAACTCTCCGTCTGCTCATCGGCTCCAGATTCCGTTTCATGGACGAAGCCGACTTTCTTGAAGGAATAGATCCGTCCCAGGAAGAAAGCCAGGTGTGCAGCCAAAGAAAGAAATGACGTGCAGTGCATTGTGTTTTTTTTCTTTTTTTTCTTTGTTTTTCTTTTGTTTTTGTAAACGCATATTACGCAATTTGTACAGACTCAAATGAGTGTATCTTAGAAACTAATTTATGTAAACAGTTCAAATAAATTCTGTATAGTTTTAAATTGTTTTATCAGGAAGAAAGCCAGGTATGCAGCCAAAGAAAGAAATGATGTGCAATGCATTTTTGTGTTTTTTGTTTTTTGTTTGTTTTTCTTTTGTATTTGTAAACGCATATTACGCAATTTGTACAGACCTATAAATGAGTGTATCTTAGAAACTAATTTATGTAAACAGTTCAAATCAATTCTGTATAGTTTAAAATCGTTTTATGCACGTTTTTCACATTGACAAGTTTGAGGTTGGCATTTATCAAATTTCTGTATTGAATAAAACATGTAGAAAAAAAATATGATTTTTTTTATTTTTTATTTTTATTGCACTTTTGAGATATTTATCTAGTTACTATTGATTTATTACAAATATAGCCTTCAAATTGGGAAAGTAAGGATTATTTTGATGTATGGCATATGAAAATGCTCAAAAGAATGACAGCACAGCATGTAAAAATACAAAGATATACTCCGGCAGAACTGTTCTATGGTAGGTCATAAAGGGTTAATAGACGTATTCACGTACGGAGTGTGTGTGAAACGGGCGTCGTTTGTCATGGTTGTAAAAAAACAGTGGCTATCTGATCATCTTTGCCAAGCGTAAATCAGTAAAGAAGTAATCAATAAATTATCGGGGAGGGTCATGCCTTTTTTCACAATCATTTTGAAGGGTCATAGAAAAATGTATTGCTGGTGAAGGGAGGGTCAAGTCTATTTTGACTACAGATCTCAAAACTCCTCCGGTAGCCCCTTAAATAAAAAACAATAGGTTACTATCGTAACCCCGGTTCTCTGAAACATCGAGTGGAGAGATCCACCTATGGGAAGGGCATCCGTACCTGACCTCTGCAGAAGCATCCAATTGCACCAAGTCTGGCTAGACAGACAGAAGCGCGCAGCCAATGCCAGGTGAGGTCACACCCCCTTACCTACGGGCATATAACAGCTGGGCGCGCTGCTATTCCTCAGTAAGTATATTCGCTTCTCGTGCGGCAAGCGGGGCAAAGCTGGTGGATCTCTCCACTCGATGTTTCAGAGAACCGGGGTTACGATAGTAACCTATTGTTCTCTTTCATCATCTCGTGTTCGAGATCTGAAAGCCAGAGAAAGACGGTCACCTCGGGGAGGCGGTGCCTGACACGTCCATTAATCATGAACCTGCAAAGGTGACGCCACACCTAACTGCTGTGGACAAGCAGGATATGAAACATGCATGAGACACATACATGATAGTAACCCCAATCCACCAAGGCACATAAACTATACCATGAAGGGAAGTAAATGTTTGGTGACAGGAATGAACATGGCCAGCCGGCCCATTCACTCTTATTGGTCTTTTACCCAACAGGGTTACAGGGAAGAGCTAAGAAGGCCCCACCCCTAAAACCGCATGTGCTACCGAGGTTCTGGTGACATCTAGCCGGTAGTAACGCACAAAGGTATGAGGAGAAGCCCAACTGGCAGCGGAGCAGATGTCCTGCAGTGACACTCCCCTAAACAAAGCCCAAGAGGCGGCTAAGCCCCTTGTGGAATGAGCTCTGATGCCCCTTGGGGGCTGCACTCCCTTTGCTTCATAAGCCATAGTTATAGCGTCCACAACCCAATGTGAGAGGCGTTGCTTCGATATGGGACTCCCTCTGTGCAGGGGGGCCCATTAAACAAAGAGCTGGTCACTCTTCCGGAAAGCGCTGGTCCTGGTCATATATGCCTGTAAAGCACGGACTGGACACAGAGCATTCAGCCTCTGATCCTCTAGAGAGGTAAAAGGTGGAGGGTGAAAGGCGGACAGCTCCAACACCTCTGAAGTGAACGCAGGGAAGCACTTCGGCATGAAGGCCGGGTTAGGCTTAAGGGAAACCTTATCTCCACTGAGGGAGAACTTAGTGCACGAGGGGTGAACCGAGAGTGCATGTAGCTCACTGACACGTTTAGCAGATGCCAAGGCCAAGAGCAAAGCTGTCTTGAAGGACAGCAGCTTAAGGGAAATACTCCCCAGAGGCTCAAAAGGATGTTGAGACAGCGCTTCCAGCACCATGGAGAGGTCCCACTCCGGAACAGTTCTCCTGATGACTGGCAAAGAGCGGCGTGCACCCTTCATAAATCTGCGGATTAGAGGGTGCTGCCCGACAGTAGAGCCCTCAAAACCCACATGACAGGCTGAAATCGCAGCCAAGTAGACCTTAATGGTGGAAAAAGACCTCCCTTTTTCCATGAGGTCTTGAAGGAAACACAAAATATCAGGAACTGCACACTGATAAGATGTGAGACCACGCCCATCGCACCACCCTTCGAACACTTGCCACTTACAGCCATATAAGGACCGTGTAGAGACGGCCCTGGCATTCTGAATAGTGGCGACCACACGCGGCGAAAGCCCAAGTGCGTTCAGGTTCGTCCTCTCACGGGCCAGGCCCAGAGAGCCACCCTGTCCGGGTGGGGGTGGTAAATCTCCCCGTTGGCTTGGGACAATAGGTCCGTGCGAACGGGAAGGCGCCACGGCTCGGCGTATAACAGAGGAATTATCTCCGCCAGCCATGGTGCTTTGGGCCACCTGGGTGCTATCAGAATGAGAGACAGGCCCTGCTCTCTCACCCTGGCCAATGTGGGATATAGATCTACGCTCGCCCGTCCGAATCTCATCCATAGCATTTCCACTATCTGCGGGTGAAGACGCCAATCCCCGTAGATTGGGTTTCCCCTTGATAGCAGATCCGCGCCTCTGTTCAGAATGCCCGGAACGTGAGTTGCGCGTAACGACAGGAAAACCCGTCTGCTCCACACCAAAAGCTTGTAAGCTAGAGCGTGAAGTTTCGACGAGCGCATGCCGCCCTGACGGTTGATATAAGCCACAGCCGTGGTATTGTCCAATCCAATCCAATCCACCTTTATTTATAAAGCATCTTAAAAACAACACTGTTGACCAAAGTGCTGAACACAGTCTATAAATAAACAATAACATACAACAGAGGCGCAACAAAAAATACAAAAAATAAAACAATAAATAACAATAAAAATAAATGCAACAATAATACAAAACTGAAAGTCAACCCTCAAACTGAGTTAAAAGCCAAAGAAAATAAATGAGTTTTAAGATGAGATTTAAAAACAGGAAGAGACTCAGTCAGTCTGATGTGCAAAGGCAGCTCATTCCAGAGTCTCGGAGCTGCCACGGCAAACGCACGGTCACCTCTAGATTTACGTTTGGTCTTGGGGACGACCAGCAGTACCTGGTCAGCCGACCGGAGTGAACGAAAGGGGGTGTAGGGCACGAGCAGATCAGACAGGTACTGGGGGGCCAGGCCATGCAGACATTTAAAAACAAATAAAAGAATTTTTAAATCAGTACGAAAGTGCACAGGGAGCCAGTGGAGGGATTGGAGGATGGGTGAGATATGGTCAAATTTTCGAGTTCCAGTTAAAAGACGAGCAGCTGCATTTTGGACTAGTTGTAATCGTGCCATAAGTGATTTGCTAAGACCAGTGTAAAGTGCATTGCAATAATCTAAACTAGTGGTGATAAAAGCATGGATTAAAATTTCAAAATCATGTCGAGATAAAACCGGTTTTACTTTGACTAGTTGCCTCAGCTGGAAGAAGCTGGTCTTCACCACTGCACTAATCTGGGCATCAAGTTTTAAACGACCGTCCAACTTGACTCCCAGGTTTGTAACCACAGGGCTAATGTCTCGGGTTAGACAACCCAGGTCAACAGGAACCGCAGCAGCTGAGTCACTAGGAGCAAATAACACAAACTCAGTTTTTCTCTCATTTAAATACAAAAAATTCATAGCCATCCATGCTTTCACTTCATTCAGACACTCTAAAAGGGTTTTTGACTGACTTAGCGGCACATATATTTGACAGTCGTCAGCATAAAAATGGAACGAAACATTGTGACTTCTGAGGATTGACCCAAGAGGCAGCAGGTACATTGAAAAAAGTAGTGGCCCAAGGACAGACCCTTGAGGAACTCCGCACGACAGAGGAGCCGAAGAGGACACAGCATCACTGACCTGAACTGAAAAACTTCTGCCTTCCAAATAGGACATAATCCAGGCTAAGGCCAACCCCTTAATGCCCACACAGTTCTCCAGTCGAGACAATAAAATTTGGTGGTCGACTGTATCGAACGCAGCCGTAAGGTCCAATAGCAGCAGAGCAACAGTATCACCAGAGTCTGAAGCCAGAAGAATGTCATTGAAAACCCTCAGCAGAGCTGTCTCAGTGCTGTGGGCTGACTTAAACCCAGACTGGAAAATTTCAGTTATACAATTGTCATTCAGAAATGTGCTCAGTTGCAGATAAACAACTTTCTCCATAATTTTGGAAAGCAAAGGGAGCTTAGAGATAGGCCGATAATTAGAGAGCTCAAGTCGGTCCAGACCAGGTTTCTTTAACAAGGGTTGAACAACTGCATGTTTAAAACTCATAGGTACGACTCCAGTAATTAAACTGACATTTACAATATCAAGTATGCAGGGCGCCACTGTAGGAAAAACCTCTTTAAAAAGACGAGGGGGAATCACATCATTGGGGGAGCCAGTGATCTTCATTTGACCAATAATCTTTTCTAAAAAAGGCAAGCTAACAGGCTCAAACTGGTTCAAAACAGCAGAACAGGTTACAGAAATGCCAGGGTCATACAAAGGTGGACCAATAAGGGCCCTAATGCTCTCCACCTTGTGGATAAAAAAGTGAAGAAACTCCTCACACACTTTTGATGGGTTCTCCAAGCACTGGAGTTGTGGGACATTAAGAACAGTTTTGAGGGTATTAAAAAGAACTCGAGGATTGTGACCATTAGAAGAAATAATGTTAGAAACATGCTTGGTCTTTTCAGCTTTTACAATTTTTTGATAAGATACTTGGCAAGCAGCATTAAAACCAGCGCACAGATCTTCAACAGTTATGTTAGGACATAGAGAGACACGATTTAGATTAAAAACAGAGGAAAACTGAGCAGCAGTGGAAGGGTTAACTATCCGACCACGGCGCACAGGAGCACACGGTTTAACTACGACACAAGAGAGGGAAATTTCAAATACAACAGGCATATGATCAGAGAAAAAAGCATCACAGACTTCAAGATTAGAAACAGTTAAGCCATGAGTTAAAACCAGGTCAAGAGTGTGCCCACGTTCCTGCGTGGGGCCAGATACACACTGTACAAGATTAAAACACTCAATGACATTTAAAAAGGCTCTTGCCATTGGCTTTTCAGGACAGCACACGTGGATGTTAAAGTCCCCTACAATAAGGAGGCAGTCATACCTTGGCACAAACTCAGCCAAAAATTGAGAAAAGTCAGTGATGAAATCCTTGTTGTATTTGGGTGGCCTATATACAAGTGCGCACAGCACTGGAGATGCACCGCTCAGTTCGAACAAATTCACCTCAAAGGTGACGAAGGATACAGCGAGTGCGAGCTGTTTACACTTAAAATTTGTTTTATAGACTGTTACCAGCCCTCCTCCACGACCTGACGTCCTCGGGGAGTTAAAGTACAAACAGTCAAACGGTAAAAGTTCACAAAAAGCACTCGACTCACCCACCGGAATCCACGTTTCCGTTACACAGAGAAAATCTAGATCACGCGACTCAAAGAAGTCCTTCAAGATGAAAGTTTTGTTAGCTAGCGATCTAGCATTCACCAGGGCAAACCTAGCTGGATCTGGAGCTGTTGTCGCACCGTACTAGAACGTGATGTCCCTGCAGGCGAGGCAAAAAATGATTCAGAGCTTTCCAAATGGTTAAAAGCTCTAAATAGTTTATGTGCGCTGAACGTAGTCTGTTCGGCCACAGACCGTTCACTGTTCTGCCCTCCTGGGTGGCACCCCAGCCTGTTAAGGACGCATCTGTCGTCACAACTTTCCGCATCGTAACCGCCCCCAGAGGGGTTCCCCGTGCGTAAAAGTCTTCGCTCTCCCAGTGGCGCAAGGCTGCCGAGCAGGCGCGTGTCACTGTTACCGAGCGGCAAAGGTCGCGAATCGGGCTGAAATGTAGTGACAAAACCCATTTCATGAACGCCCTCATCCTCAGGAGTCCCAACGGCACAACTTGGGTGGATGAAGCCATGAGACCCTGTAGCCTGAGACATGCGCGATATTGCACTTTCGCCCCTTCTCTGAACTGCGACAGACAGTTCATCAGAGAGCGAACGCGCTCTTGAGAGAGACGCGCTCGCATGGAGACCGAGTTCAACTCCAAGCCCAGGAAAATTACATTCTGACTGGGCGTGAAATTGCTCTTGCTCACATTCACTTGGAACCCGAGCGATGTGATGTGCGCGAGCACACGGCCGGTGTCCTGCAACACCTTCTCCTTTGATTCGGCTATGATGAGCCAATCGTCTATGTAAGTCAGGATTCTCAGACCTGATATTCTCAGAGGTGCTAAGCCCGCCTCCGCGCACAGACAGAAAGACCGGGGACTCAAACTGAGTCCAAACGGAAGAACTGTGAATTCGTAACATATACCCTGGTAGGCGAAACGAAGAAACTTCCTGTGCGGAGGATAGATGCTTATGTGAAAGAAAGCATCTTTCAGATCGACTGATGTGAACCAGTCGTTCTGTTTTATGGCACGGGCAAGTGCGCCTTGTGTCAGCATTCTGAAATTGTATTTCCTCAAATGTTTGTTCAACACTCGAAGGTCCAAGATAGGGCGGAGGGAGCCGCCTTTTTTCGGGACCAGAAAATAACGGGAATAAAAGCCCTGGTTCATCAGATTAGGGGGTACCACCTGAATCGCTCCCTTGTTTAGGAGAGATGAAATTTCCTCTTTCAGAATGTGTGAGGCGTTCTCTTCCGTGTGAGAAAAGAGAATGCCGTTGAAATGCGGGGGTTTTACTGCGAACTGCAATCTGTAACCCTGCATTACTGTACGCATCACCCACTCGGGAGCTGAAACGGTTCGCCAAGCCGCTTCGTGACTCGCGAGAGCTCCCGCTCGGGCCAGAGCGGAGCTGTGTGAGACCAACTTGTTTATTTGTGATGCAATGGCGCCATCTAGTGGGCACACTAGAGGCGACATGCAGGGATTCAGAGGGATTCCCTCTCTCTGCAGTGAGATGAGTTCTCTCTGCGGAGAGAGGTTTTCCCTCCGAAACGAATTCATTCGATTCGTATTTTTTGGTGTTTCGTGTGTTTTGTGTTGGGCAAACACTGGGGCCGAAGCCTTTATTGAGAGAGTGAGGGGAACAGAGTGTGGGCAGTGTTTCCTGAACACACGAGCTGGGCAGTCTCGACAGGCGGTGAGCTGACCCATCCGCGGGACCCCCTGGGTCTTTTGGACGGGGGTCCTAGAAGAGGAGGGGAGTCCGAAGGGCTCGCGGCCCGTGAACATGGACTCGATGCCCCGTGAACATGGACTCGATGCCCCCATCGGCTGAACATCAGGCAGGCCGCTTGCGTTTCGAGTCGGTGGGGTTGGGATTCGCAGGTCTCCCGGCCGCGGCCGTGGCGGGAGCGGGTTTACCCCAGTGCTTGTTTGTAGGTGCTGGGTTATGTTGCCGTGGGGGTGGTTTGTTGCGGGGCTTTTCCTTGCCCTGATGAAACTGTCGTCCCGTAGCCGGTGGGTTAGGCAAACGCACAGGGGGCGCCTGGCGTGGGACCGCCTTCCTGGGAAGGCAAAGCTTGAAAGCCTCATCCTCTTTCTTCTTATCGTCACACCGTTGTTGCATCAGTGCGACGGCGGGGCCGAAGAGAGCCCGGCCGGGGTCCACCGGCGCGTCCGCGATGCGCCGCTTCTCGCTGTCAGGGAGTCCCGACAGGTTCAGCCAGAGCGCGTGCTCTCCCACCATGGAAAGCGCCATGGAGCGCCCGCAAGCTTGGACAGCCTGCCGAGCGTTACAGAGGACGAGGTCGTTCACCGTAAGGATCTCCTTCCACAGGGTCTCAGAAGGATTTCCCTTTTCCAATTGTTGCCCTGATTCTTCGAGGATCTCCGTCTGGTAGGCGGAGAGGAGCGAAGAAACGTTAAGGGCCCTGACAGCCACGGCCGAGGACTTATAAGCTGCTTGGTGAATGGAGGCAGCAAAACGGTCCATTTTGTTGGGCAAGACCGGCTTAGGGGGAGCGAGCAGCCCGCCCTGAGCGGGGTTAAGGTGCCTGGCGATGGAAGGCTCAACGGCGGGAGGTTCGCCCACACCGTGCGCTGCCATGTCCTTAACCTCGAGTCCCGTGAGACCGTGTCTGAAGTCGAGCGGATCGCTCCAATAATTTTTCATGTGCTTAGCGCACGCCGGGAGGATGGGGAAGAGTTGTTTCCTCGGGCCGGGAGGGGGTCCCAGCACTTTCCCATCATATATATCCCTCTCCTGGTCGGTAGCGCTCTGTGGTGCCGGCCATTCAATGTTGAGACGAGCGGCCGCTCGCTCACACACTTCCAGGAGGATGGCTTGAGGCAGAGCCGCGTGGGCGGTAGCCTGGGGAACACCAGAAGGCGGGATGGCCTCCTCATCCTCTGAAACCCCAAGAATGGCCGCATCCTCCTCTTCGCCAGAACCGGGCGGTTCGTGGACGAGAGCGAGGTTGTCCTCGAAGATGTCCTCTTCGGGGAAGGCAGGATTGGGCTGGTCAGCCCAGATGAGAGACGTTGCGCCCCGGGAGGCCCCCGGTAGCGCGTCGTCATCACCGTGTCCCCCGTCCGAGTCAGAAGGGCTGAGCCCGGTGCACTGTGTCACTGCCACCTTAAAATGGCGTTTAAGCAGCTTCCTAGGCAGCATGAGGCAGAAACTACAATTCTCCGGGTTCTCCAGGGCTTCCCGAGCGTGCTTGGGACCCAGACAGACCACGCAAAGCTGGTGAAGATCCTTAGCTGCGATAAGGGCACCACACGCGGCCGGGCAGGCCCGTGATAGGCTATCTCCTGGAGAGGCTGCAGGCTTAGACAGTGACATACCAGCGAAGAAATCGGAGAAATCCGTGGCGGGCAGCCGTGAGGAAAAACTGTGAAAATAGCGAGAGTGTGGGCGGCTCCGAATGCAAAGCAGCAGCAGTTGAAAAATCAACAATTGTCACGTCCGGCGGAGGCTGATCTGGCCGATATGTCCTCCTGAAGACACGAGGTGAGCAGTGTAAATCAACCGAGCTGTGAGATGCAGAGATCGCGAGAAGCGAATGTCAACTGAGGAATAGCAGCGCGCCCAGCTGTTATATGCCCGTAGGTAAGGGGGTGTGGCCTCACCTGGCATTGGCTGCGCGCTTCTGTCTGTCTAGCCAGACTTGGTGCAATTGGATGCTTCTGCAGAGGTCAGGTACGGATGCCCTTCCCATAGGTGGATCTCGAACACGAGATGATGAAAGAGAACCAACGCTCTCGCTGTTTTCACCGTCTCTCTCTAAGTTAAACTGTGTGTATAATAAAGTTATTTTTTGCACAAACACAGACTGATTGCATGCAAATATACCACGAGGGAACTAGTATGAAGATAGCCCTAGCATATACTGAGGCACACGACTATCAAATTAAATTCACAAATTACATTTAAAAAAACAAAACAAATTAACCTCAAATGTCTTAATCGACCGGCTACACATGGAATGATGATTTTGATTGTGACTTGGGTACCAGAAAGTCTCTGTGAGCTTTTATTAAGTTTTACACATAAACATCGAGATGATTTTTAAGTATTTTCAGGCTTTTGGAAAACACTTGAGAACGCTATAGTGCAGACAGAGACACATTACCAAGCCTGTGTATTTCTACTTGATTCACACTGATTTTGACTCAAATTTTGGATTTTCGTGATGTTTACGGACGTCAGAGTAAACAGAGGGAGGATTCACACATAACCAGATAAATAATCACAGTTCAGTCGCGTTTCAGTGTTTTCAGACATTTTAGGGGCTTTTCAGTGAACCGATGAAGAAATGTTTCTGAAAGTAGTTTTGTTGTGTGTGTTTGTGTTGTGTATGTGAGTTTCAAATGTGTTTTTATGACTTCAGTTGTTTCTGTTTTTGTACCGTTTAATAAATCACTGGTTAAATTACTCAGAGAGGATTAACGTTCACTTATTCTCATACAGAAATAATTAAACTCTGATTTTACTGTGAGATCAAGCTTGAGTTCAGGTGTTGTGCTGAATTCTGTGACTCTAGTTGAACGCTGTATTGCTCATTCTAATCCCAATCCTAACCATAATCCTGCAGGGTTGCATTATGGTTCTGGTCACATAATTCGGCACAACTCTTATTTAAGTAAACCTCTCTCTCTTTTTTTTTATTTAGTTGTTGATCCATATAAAACGCTTTTTCTCCTTTTATCCAAGGAGGATATATTATATTTGTCTTTATCAATAAAGGTTCAAGAGTCTCTCCATGTTTTATAACATTTAGTGTATATTTAGTGTATATTTGACCAAATTTCAGCAGTGCGCCACATATAAAGCTGGACAAGGACTTTGAAGATTCGGTTTGGTGTCGATCATGCCTAAATGTCCTTCGTGAGTTAAATTTAAAGCTTTAGCACAGAGTGACTGTAGAAACACAATGTGTGTCCCACTCAAGACTGATTGTCCCATCACAATTAACTCATTGGCAATGTGAGCGTATGATTTACATTCATTAAACAACCAGTCTGTGTCTGACTTCCCTTAATTCACTCTCTGTGCTGATGCTCCCATACAGTAACATTACACATGAGAACAATTCATCCACTCTGTTCTTGAATCAATAACGCTTGCATGTGAGATGACTTTGGTTGATGCTTTCTTGTCATGGTAAGCAAACTGTTGCTGTAAGACACTTTTCACACATTTATTTCTGTTAAAAATGACACTTTTACAAGTTGAGGCACACTGGTGGTTCAAAGTGACCAAGTTCAGAGTGTGAATTATCACACGATGGTCGCATGAATCAGCACTTATAGATGTGCAGTTACATGAGATGTTGGTGGAGTTTCACTTAATTTTACTACAGAGCAGCTTCACATCAGATCATCTGTCATTTTATTACTGAAGCAGTTTTGAAGAGTTTGTCTTTTCATATTTGTGGACTGAAAGCGCTGAAGATGTTTCGCATTGTTTTCTTCTGTCTGTGTTTCTGGCGTCTGGATGGTGAGTTTTAAATATGACTTTGGTTGTTTCTCTTCTGGTACCATGTAATAAATTACAGGTTAAATTAGACAGAGATGATTTAACATTCACTGTTATTCTCATATAGAAATAATTGAGCTGTGATTTTACTGTGAGATCAAGTTTGAATTCAGGTCTAAACTCAGTTATTAGTGTAGGCAGAAATAGCGGGGGTCAGGACCCGATCTCAGGATTTTACCACTAATCCTAACCAAACATATAATACATACGTACCCCACACCACTACTAAACCTACACTAAACCTAACCATGCGTATCATATGCACGTAAAAACTCATTTTCACGTGTAAATTGCACGATAAAGACAATGTGTGCTGTAGAGACGCATTTAGTGTGACCGGGTTGGTATATTCAAGTGATCACAATGCCAGGGTTTCCTAAATATAAGTTACACGGTAAAGAGTGGGAGAGTCTCTAACTCTCTAAACGTGAATTACACCTGTGGAGGGAGATGACGGAGGCTCTTAGTTCATATAATTGTAACTCTGAAAAATACAACTCACTGTTTGTTCACAGTTGAAATCAAAACTGAATATGAAACTATATGATCCTGTCCTGCATCAGGACATCTTTTACACTTCTGTCTGAAGTTAAACTGCAACACAAAGGAAAGCTCATTATTGCTGTTAATTCTGTTGACAGTTTTGACTGTCTGTGTCTGAACAAGCGTGAAATACCTGCTAATTTCGTTGCTTATTCAGTTCACTTTTTGCATTACTTATTCTGACTGTTGACATTGAAAATGTTCCATGTGTTTTTCCGAGGGTATCGGTTAATTTCTTGATTGCCATTTTGACAGTGTCTGTCTGGGCATTTTAGTCATATCTGCTAACATTTCTTTCATTTTTGCCCTAGTTTTCCTGGGGAATTTATCTATTTTTATATTATTTTATCATCATTATTTTGTTTTAATGAGTAAAAAAAATCATTATCAACTTTAATTGGCACGGCAGTAAAATTCTATAACATTATTTTTATAGTTAAAGTTTTGGGTGTTTTTTGTTGGGCTTTTGGGCTGGAAATCGTTCTCCCGATCTGGGAACGCTGCCGGTGGAGAGAACAAAGTTCTTCAGTCAAGGCTATTTTATTCACTTTAAACATCAGATGAAGTGGTTATTTTCTCATTAATACAGACGATGCTGAGTCATATATAAATTAGTCATGTTAAAAAAGAAAATGATAACGTAATGATGTATTTTTCCATGAGTCTGCTATGCTAGCGATTATAGCGTTAGCTTGTTTAATATCATAGTTTATTGGATACAACTACAACTAGCAAGGTGAACAAACAGCGCTGTTTTCAGTTGTTTTCTTATGTGAACATGCGCCAATGCCCTGACAATTTTCAGACTTAAAAATGTTTAAAGTCTACGAGCCTCTGCATGTTGTCTCTGATCAAGTGTCTCTTGGTTTGGAGCAAGTATAATAATATCATCAGAGATATTCCCTCAGTACGAGCGCTGATGCAACTTCATGTTGATTTTGCTCACTGTTAGAATAAGGAGCTCGTCTGGAGCTGGAATTGGATTCTGGTCTCAAATTATTGCTTTATTTGCCCGCCTTGAATCCAAGCATTTGCTCACAATGGTATCTCATAACTGATTATCTTAGTCAGCTCTGAGGTCACAGTCTTTAGCAGCTCGTCTGAGACATGTGAGAAACTGTTGCACCGTTTCAGTGTTTTTGTTTGAGCGTCTCACTAATGCAGTGTTTACTCTGAATAAAGTGAGCATTTAGAGTGTCACAGCAGTGGTGGAATCCATAGTGGTGGAATATTCATAAGAAAATATCAAAGAACACTTTAACACTTTTAACACGTCATGGGTCAGTGTTTACTATGCTTGAAAATGACAAGAAGTTGAGGCGCACTGGAGCTCAAAGTGATAAAGGTCAGAGAGTGAATTATCAGGAATAAAGAGCTAGATGTTCATGCATTAACACTTATAGATGTGCAGTTATTTTAGATGTTGGTGGAGTTTCACTTCATTTCACTACAGAGCAGCTTCACATCAGATCATCTGTCATTTTATTACTGAAGCAGTTTTGAAGAGTTTGTCTTTTCATATTTGTGGACTGAAAGCGCTGAAGATGTTTCGCATCGTTTTCTTCTGTTTGTGTTTCTTTTAAATATGTTTTTATGGCTTCAGTTCTGGTTCCATGTAATAAATGACTGGTTAAATTAGAGAGGATTAACATTCACTGTTACAGGACAGCACTAACATTTACTAACATCTACTAAAGATATATGGATATACCAGTTTGCACACGCTGTGCTTCTTTTCTGTGTCTTTATTCAATTTCATAAATGTTAGTTAATCCACAATAACGTTTAAGAAATCTACTAAAGACAGAAAAGAACCACAGCATGAGTTTATACAGCAACAGTAAATTCAACCTATAACTTGTTACAACATTAAAGTAAAAGTGTTTTTATTTAGTTTTTGTTCCATATATAAATCTATCCACTATATTTCACTTGTCAACTTTTGTCTTTGTATTGCTGCAGAATATTATTAACATCACATTTAAATGATTAAAAGTATTTCAGTGAAGCTTCATCAAACCAACATCAAGTGATTTTAAAGCTTTAATTTGTGAAAAACTCTGTTCTTCAGGTGTGTTTGGTGATGAAGATGAAGATGGTGTGTTTGGTGATGAAAATGAAAAGATTATGATGAAGGGAGAATCATTCACTCTAAACTCTGATCTTACTGAAATAAAGGATGATGATGTGATTCAGTGGGGGTTTGGATATGAAGACACTTTAATAGCTGAAATCAATAAACGGGACGACAGAATCGCTGTATATGATGATGTTCTTGATGGGAGATTCAGAGACAGACTGAAGCTGAACAATCAAACTGGATCTCTGACCATCACAAACATCACAACTGAACATGCTGGAGTTTATGGACGAACCCTGTGGAAAGGCCGGTCTGGTTCGAGCAGTGATGTCTTTCTCACTGTCTTAGGTAGGTTAAATATTTGTTTTACCATTTTATGTTTTAATCAAATGAAACAATATTAATCCAAACACCATTTTGCTTCATTTCAGTTTTTTGTTTTATATTATTGTTAATTTGACATATCAATATCAATATCTCAGATACAAACTCTGTTTCTGTTTGTTGATACAGTTGAAATATCAGTGAAGGAGGGAGAATCACTCACTGTAAACTCTGATCTCACTGAAATAAAGGATTATAATTGGATTCGGTGGACGTTTGGAAATGAAAACATTTTAATAGCTGAAATTAATGTAATGGACGACAGAATCACTGTATATGATGATTATCTTGGGAGATTCAGAGACAGACTGAAGCTGGACAATCAAACTGGATCTCTGACCATCACAAACATCACAACTGAACATGCTGGAGATTATAAACTACAGATCATGAAAAGGTTTTGGCGTACAAGTCTCTCATTTAAAGCTTTCAGAGTTTCTGTCTCTGGTGAGTAGAGATCATTTCTCATGTCCTTCAAATATCCTTGTTTTTAACCAATTATTTACAAATTTATTGTTGAATAATTTTATAGTTTGAGATAATAGATCATATAAACACTGACTCAACACACTGACTGAACCAAACGAAGTTGATTAGATTTGTTTTCTCTCTCATGTTTTCCAGCTCGTCCGCCTGTTCCTGTCATCAGCAGAGACTGTTCTTCATCTTCATGTTCAACATGTTCATTGGTGTGTTCAGCTGTGAATGTGGGTCATGTGACTCTCTCCTGGTACAAAGGAAACAGTTTATTGTCCAGCATCAGTGTGTCTGATCTCAGCATGAGTCTCTCTCTCCCTCTGGAAGTGGAATATCAGGATAAAAACTCCTACATCTGTGTGCTGAACAATCCCATCAGCAACCAGACTCAACATCTCAACATCACTCAACTCTGTCACACATGTTCAGGTACGGCTGATATTAGTTGATGTCAGCGCTGATATTAGCGTTTATGAACTGATCTGATCTCAGTTTGATGCTTTTATTCCTCAGACTCTGTCCACTGTTGTGGTCCTACTGAAGCTGTGATCCGATTGGTCCTCTCTGCTCTGGTGGGCGTGGCTACTGTCATTCTTCTGGTTTATGACATCAGATCCAGAAGAGCTGAACGAGATCAAGCACATGTTCACACATCAGAAACCTAATGGTGTCATTTCTCATATTACAATTTTTTATATATAGCTTGTGAGATTTACTTATTTGCGGCTTTATATGTTCATCTTTTTCAGGAAGTATTGAAATCTAAAGCAGAACGCTGAACTTTAAAGGTTCTTTAAGTGTGTCTTTTGTTCTTCTAATGTTTTTGTCATAATAAATACTGATGATTGTTTAGCTTGCGCTCTCTCTCTCAGCAATATATTTTTAAAAATCCAATTCAAAAGGCTTTACATTTTTATGTATAAACTTTACACCGTAAACCAGAATAAGCTGGCAAACCTTAAATTAGTTGCCTCACTTTTTAAGTTAAAGGTCCCATGACATGAAATTTTCACTTTCTGAGGTTTTTTAACATTAATATGAGTTCCCCTAGCCTGTATATGGTCCCCAAGTTTCTAGAAATTTCAATCGGTGTAAATCGAGCTTTTGCTATCTTTCTCTGCCTTTGAGAAAATGGAGGCTCATACGCGCTGATCTTGAATCTCCTCCTTATGACGTCATAAGGAGGAAATGTTACCTCCCCTGTCTCTGCTTTGCCCGCCCAGAGAATATTTTCCGCCCATGAGAAAATGCGCTAGGAAGTAGGAATGCGCGCGCGCGCGCGATTTTAGTTTGTCCACGAGAGATATCATGGCTTTTGAGCGAGCGAAGCATAACAATTGCTCAATAATTGGATGTACAAATGAACACCAAAGGGTCAATACAGAGCTGGGCTTGCTGAACGTCTGAAACTAAAGTCTGGATCACTCTCTTCTCAGCTAACGTTACACACCTCGGACAAGTAAGTCAACTAATGATAGTGTGTTGCTTTACTGTTTATGGTTACCTAGATTGTTACACGTAGAATGTGGCTGTAACATTATCTATGCAGCTATGCAGTTTATGTGTGTGAATACACACACTGTAACGCGAGTGTTGTACACGTCTTTGTTATTTGGATAACTGTTTTCCTGTTGGTTATATGGCGTGCGCGATATCCGCATTTCAAGATCGCAGAGCTTGATGTAATTGTAATAAGATAAATTACAGACGTTACAGATCTCATGAAAAGGCAAAAGTAGGTTCGCGTTAGCTACATGAAAATAACTGTAAACCATCCGAATAAAGTACCGTATCCAAACATAATATTTTAAACTAACCATTCGGAAACGTCCTGCTGGAGCCGCTGAGGTGCAACTTCTTCATCCGTTGCTTCTCCATCCGGATCAGATTCTGGGTCAAACTGAAATGCTTGAAAGACTGCGTGTCTTCGTGCCATTGCTATATCCAACGTAAACATGCACGCCACGGTACCGTTGGAGGGTGGGTGTGGCCTTGACCATCTTGCGCCGCCTTTCTCCTCCTCATTATCATTTAAGGCTACAGACACCGAAACGGCCCGTCTGAAGGAAGCTCATTCTGGGACTGGCTTGTAGTGGCTATAATTCTGCACCGAGGCTGAATTTTTGGAAAGGGATTTCAGATACAGTACTAGGGACCACTAAGGCCTATATTAAAGCCTACAAAAAGTAGCATGTCATGGGACCTTTAAGAAATTTAAAGTTTAAGTAAACAGAACTGTCCGATTTTTATTTTGTACTCATACATTTTAATTGCTCTCAACTTAAAATATTTGAGAAAGCTAATTAAAACATTTAACTTAAAATTATCTCGACTTAATTTTACTAGTGGAAACTTAGCTAGCTATAACTAACTGCATGGCATGGCAATCATTTACTACATCTGTTCTACAGTACATCTATTCTCAAACCACTTCACTTTACTACTGCTGTCCATGTGTATTTGCTTGTCTTTATCAATAAAGTTTTCTCACTCTGAAGTTCAAAAGTCTCTCCATGTTTTCTTACATTTATAATGTCGGGCGCCCCCTGCAGGAATACTAACTTTATGTAAGTAATCTGGTTCTCTAGCTGTGCTGCACTGTGATTGTTACGCTCAACTGTGTTCACAATCAAGTTTTCATCACTCTTATTAAACGGCATCCAGAGCTACTAATCTTTTTTTTTTTTTACTGTAAAGAAAGCAGCGCTTGCTCTCCATTTTAAATATCAGTCATGTTGCTCACTTTCTTCATTCCTGGTGGCTCATGTTGTTATGAATTTTTTTGCCACCCCAGACAGCAACATAGTGTCGGCCCAGATCCGGCCCACATCCGGTACATGCGGATTCAACGCTTCCCAGATGTGGGCCGACACTATGTCGCTATCTGGGATTGGAACGATCAGGTTAAGATAACGTAAAAGCCCACTTTGCTCTTGTGCACGGACTCGTTCGTTAAGCTAAATAGCCAATCAGAGTGATTTCTCATCTCTATTCAACATGCTCAATTGCTGCAAAAACCCCCCAAAAAAACAAGGAGGTCTGAAACGGTGCCGATGGATCAGAACACGCTGTAAAAACTGAAAAAAGTCCCAAATTCATTAATCTAATCAAATACCTTTAAAATGACTGGATCTAAGGCTTCGTCTACATTAATCCGGATACATTTGAAAACGGGGATTTTGTTTAAAAACGCTCTCTGTCCACACTAGGGTTTCAGGCGTTTCAGTGTGGACGAGAAACTTTTGGAAAACGGCTGAAATGCCAAATTCTGATACAGACGGAAAAATAAATAATAAAGTTATCGCTCAATTCTTCTGACAGGATCATTTTATTTAGCTAAAGATCTCAGCATTCACTGATCGTCCAGGTCGCTCTCATTCACTCAGCGAGTTACTCTGGCGTCGAGTAATGATGCTCATTAAATATGCCCTTGTATCCGAGCTGCACCAATCACATCGGGTTATCTGATATAGGCGGGCCAGAGGCGAGATGACGACAGCGCTGTGACGTCGAAGTCATTAGTAAACATTGCAAGATGGCTATGGATGAACACCAGATGTTTGAAACGGCTTTGGCCGCTACAATGAACAAGTTAGACTTGCCTTTTTATCTAAAAGAGGAACAGAAGACGGCGCTTGAATCCTTCCTTTGCAAGAAGGGTGTTTTTGCTGTTTTGCCGACCGGATACGGCAAGAGTCTAATCTACTAGTTAGCTCCGCTGCTAGCTAAGCGTATGGGGCTTGTTGTGATTGGTCGTAGTGTTATCCAATTGCGTGCAGTGAGATTTCAAATGCATGCTTGGTGCCGCCCCTCGAGCTGGCCGATTTTCATTAGTCGACGCCAGACTATTAATCTTTCAGATTTAGGTCTGGATTTACAGGCTACAGCAGGACAGCAAATGCAAGTGAATTTATGTCATGTTTGCAGGACTGTGATATGAAGAGTGTGCAAAGTAACTGTGTGAAAGTGAACAGCACATAACAGGCACAATACCAGTATAAACATGAACATCTATTGGTACAATATGCGTCACATGACTAAACTTACATCATCTTTTTTAAATACCTCCAGTTTCACAGTCGACATTACAACGCGGAAACAGCGTTTTCAAATTTATCCACTTTGGAGAGCGTTTTCAAAAAGCTTTGTTTTTATTAATAAAAACGGCGTCTCAGTGTGATAGAAGACCAACACGGAGAGAAAAAGATATTAGTGTGGACAAGGCCTGAGAAAGAGGAATTAAAAACCAACCGGAAGGTTCTTCTTTAAAAGAAACCTAGAAAACTAACTTTTATGAAAACGACCATCTTCATAAATTTTAATGAGAAGAACACTTGACAACACTTATTACCTCTAAACATAATTTACTCACACATCATTCTTAAACTCCTGAAGACTGTGTCCTCAGGACCAATCATAATGAACACAGACGGGTTTCTGAAACACAACATCAAAAAGTATCTGGATATTAGCACTGGAATCGTCTCAGGTTACGTATGTAACCCTGGTTCCCTGATAGGGAACGAGACACTGCGTTTGAGACGTGGTGGGAAAGCCTGAAGCAAGTCGGTCAGGGCATGCAGGAAGTATGGCAAGCGAACGCAGCGTCTCGTTCCCTATCAGGGAACCAGGGTTACATACGTAACCTGAGACGTTCCCTTTCAAGGGAACTCGAGCTGCTTTTGAGACGCGGTGGGAACCCCATACCCACTACGCCATAATGCCAAATGCTCGTTCTGTGTGAAGTCCTTGCGCACACTAAGAAGCAAGCAACCTGGCCCCAGGAGTGGAGAGGTCTAGATCATAAAATCTGACAAACGTATGTGGTGAGGACCAGCCCGCCGCATTACTAACATCTTGAAGAGAAACTCCTGAAATTAAAGCCTTAGAGGCAGCCATACTCCTCGTGGAATGAGCCTGAACAGCCAAAGGTGAAAGCTGTCCGGCCGCTTCATAAGCCAGTGAAATAGCCTCAACTACCCACTTGCTCATCACCTGTTTAGATGCAGGGCAACCTTTCCTAGTTGACCCAAAGCAGACAAACAATTGTTCCGATTTACGCCACAGGGCAGCTCTGTGGACGTAAGCATCCAAAGCCCGCACAGGGCATAACAGATTAAGATTTTCCTGATCTGGGGTATTAAATGGTGGAGGATAAAAGGCCTGCAGCACTATTGGCCCCGCAACATTAGTAGGGACCTTAGGGATGTAACCCGGTCTAGGGTGAAGAAATGCCTTCACCATACCAGGTGCAAACTCCAGACATGAAGGAGCAACCGACAAGGCTTGCAAATCTCCAATTCTCTTAATAGAAGAAATAGCGAGAAGAAATAAAGTTTTTAGAGTGAGGAACTTTTCTGAAACCTCTTCAATGGGCTCGAAGGGAGCCAAGGCCAGACCCTCAAGTACAATGGCCAAATCCCAAGTCGGTGCTCTAGAGTGCAATGCAGGTCTCAACCTCAATGTACCACCGAGAAAACGAATAATTAGAGGATCTCTCCCAAGAGAAGTGCCCCCCAGAGGGGTGTGGTAGGCTGATATAGCCGCCACATATACTTTCAAGGTAGAAGGAGATAATCCAGCAGAGAAACGGTCTTGCAAAAAATCAAGAACTGAACCAACAGGGCAGTTAACAGGATCTAGGTGACGTACACCACATCAGGTAGAGAATAATTTCCATTTCAGTGCATAACGTTTTCTCGTGGAAGGTGCTCTGGAATGGAGAATGGTCTCAACGACCTCAGTCGAGAGACCGGATTCTATAAGCCGGGCCCCCTCAGAGGCCAGGCCCACAGTTTCCACAACTCCGGATTGGGGTGAAATATTGTGCCCCCTGCTTGGGACAGCAGGTCCCTCCTGACAGGAATCTCCAGGGGAGAGCCGTCCAGAAGAGACACTAAGTCCGAGAACCACACTCGAGACGGCCAGTGAGGGGCTACCAGTAACAGACGGACCCCTTCCCGGCGAACCCTCTCCAGAACACCCGGAAGCATTGATATCGGGGGAAATGCACACAGGTGTAGCCTCGGCCACACCTGCACCATCGCATCCAGTCCGAGAGGAGCTGGGTGCGTTAGGGAGAACCACATGGGACAATGTGACGTCTCTGATGATGCAAACAGATCGACTTGAGCTTGACCAAACTTCTCCCAAAGGAGCTCCACCACCTCGGGGTGAAGTCTCCACTCCCCGGGCCTCAGCCCCTGCCTCGACAGGATATCCGCTCCCAGATTCTGATGCCCCGGAATATATACTGCCCTCAGTGACAGCAATTTCCCCTGGGCCCATAGGAGGATCTGATGGGCCTGCTTGCATAAATGACGTGACCTCAGACCCCCTTGATGGTTGATATAAGAGACCACCGATGTGTTGTCCGTGCGGACAAGCACATGGCGACCTCTCAGGTCTGGCAGGAAGTATTTGAGAGCTCTGAATACTGCCATCATTTCTAGCCGATTTATGTGCCAAGAACGTTGATGGTCCTGCCAAAGACCTTTCGCCGAGCGGCCACTCATGACCACCCCCCATCCCGTGAGGGAAGCATCTGTCGAAAGCGTTACGCGTCGACAAGAAGCCCCCAGCACTGGGCCCTGGGCGAGGAACCAAGGTTTCTTCCACATGACCAAGGCACGAAGGCATCGCCGCGTGACCTTGATCGTGCGAAATGGATTTCCCCTCGGAGAAAACCCCTTGGTCCTGAGCCACCACTGCAGAGGTCTCATGTACAGAAGGCCAAAAGTGATCACGTTGGACGCAGCTGCCATGAGCCCCAACAGTCTCTGAAACTGTTTCACAGTGAGTGACTAGCCTAGTTTTACCCCCTTTACGGCTGTGAGAATCGCAGAAATACGTGCAGGAGACAGACGTGCTTGCATTGTTGTCGAATCCCAAATTACACCTAAAAAAGTGGTCCTCTGAGCTGGGAGGATTACACTCTTCTTGGCGTTGAGCTGCAACCCCAACCTCTTTATGTGAGACAGAACGACATCTCAATGCCGAACTGCCATCTGCTCTGACTGAGCTAGAATCAACCAATCGTCTAGATAGTTTAATATGCGAATGCCCTGGAGTCTCAGAGGAGCCATAGCTGCATCCACGCATTTTGTAAAGGTGCGGGGTGATAAACCTAGGCCGAAGGGAAGAACCCGATACTGGTATGCTTCGCCCCCGAAAGCAAACCTCAGGAACTTCCTGTGATGAGGATGGATAGATACATGGAAGTATGCGTCCTTTAAGTCTATTGTGACAAACCAGTCCTCAGACTGAATCTGTGACACAATCTGCTTGAGCGTAAGCATTCTGAACTTGAGTTTCTGAACTCTGCTGTTTAATTGACGCAGATCTAGAATAGGACGCAACCCCCCATCCTTTTTTGGAACAATGAAATAACGGCTGTAAAACCCTGACTCTCTGCTGGGAGGAGAAACCCTTTCTATAGCCCCTTTTTTTAGAAGCGTCAGTACTTCTTGTTCCATAACCAGAGCCTGCTCGGAGTTCACCACTGTGGCAAATACCCCTTGAAATCTGGGCGGACGAGAACCGAACTGAATTCTGTAACCCTTTTCTATTACATTCAGGACCCACTGCGAAATATTTGGTAGAAGTTTCCACGCTACCAGAAATTCCGCTAAGGGAACCAGTCTCTCGAGACTGGCCTCTGGATTTGGTTGAACAGTCATTTCGGTGCCCTGAAACGGCGAACCGGCAGGGAACAACCGAACTGACCGTTCTACGACCCTCCTTGGAGGATCGTATGGGGACGCTGACACTTCGGTGCCCTGAAACGGCGAACCGGCAGGGAACAACCGAAGTGGCAGCGCTGCAACTCTCCTCGGAGAATTGCCCCCCAGAGGGCGCCGAGGAGGAACGGTTCCTCGAAACCGTCTCTCCCCGGAGGGGACCACCCTCAGAAGCCTGACAGCCTCGGCGTCAGGACTTCTTCTTAGTCCAAGCTCTCTTAGAGACGACGGTCCTCAGATCCTGTCTACCCCTAACAGGCTTGGACTGCGACCGCCACCCAGACTCCCCAGGTTGTGGAGGAGCCCGAGCGGCAAAGCTCTGCTTTTGTTGCACTCTGTGCTGCTGTGAGGAGCTCGTAGACGGCCGAGACTGCTCAGATTTAACAATACGAACAGCAGTCTCGGGGACATTGGACCGGCGAGGAAGAAACCTCTGGAGCGCCGCAGATTGTTTTTTCGTTTCTTGAAACCTATCGACGACACAATTTATAGCGTCGCCGAACAGACTTGTAGGCGAAATCAGCGCATCCAGAAGAACAAATCTATCTTTATCCTTTATATCTGAAAGATTTAACCATAAATGACGTTCCGTGGCCACCAGGGCTGCCATAGATCGACCCACAGATTTGGCCGTCTCCTTGGTGGCCCGGAGAGATAGATCTGTTGCGCGACGCAATTCTCGAATTGCGTCAGCGCTGACTTCCTCACAATTGTCCATGTCTTTCAGCAGGTCAGCCTGGTATGCTTGCAAAATAGACATAGTATGTAAGCATGCCGCGGCTTGACCTGCTGCTGAATATGCTTTACCCACCAGCAAAGATGTAGCTTTTAATGGCTTGGTGGGTAACGTCGGGGCTTTCAGAGATGATGCTGTCTCGGGGGAGAGATGGCTCGCGAGCGTCTCTTCCGCCGGAGGCATAGTCAAATAACCATTGTTACAAATATCTTTTATTTTACTATAGTTAGCTGTCTGTGGATTATGTACTCTGAATGAAACTGGTTTATTCCACAATCTCGACACCTCGGTGTGGAGATCGGGAAAAAACGGAAGCTCCCGACGAGGAGGTCGTGATTTAGATGGTAAATATCTTTCATCTAACAAACTCTTTTCATTTGAATCACTCTCAACTTCATCTGCTGGCCAGTCAAGATTTAATTTAGCAACAGCACGAGTCAAAACCTCCATAAGCTCCTCATCAACATGGGAATAAGCTGGCGAGGACTCATATTCCCTTTCTGTATCAACACTGACGACATCCAATTCCTCAGAACTGGATAGCCGCAGCATTGGTGCCTCAACCTGGGAAGGAGAAGCCGCAGAGCGGGCTCCTTCCTGGGCAGAGGCACTGGATTCAGCAGGTAAGGACTGAGAAAGGGCGGGGCCTGTCTCAAGCCCCGCTACTAAATCCATATGCGAACCCCAAGATGAACCTCGGGGGAGCGCGAACCGAACCGTCCTCCTCAAAGAACGCCCGGCGAGAGCGGAGCGTCCGCAAGGACAGCTTAACGCAATGCTCACAGTCAGCTCCCTCGAGAACTGACTGGGCATGCTCCACTCCCAAACAAGCAACACAAAGCTGATGTGTGTCACCACCCGTGATGTAACGAGGGCAGGGAACAACACATCGCTTAAAATCTTGCTTGCTCGCCATTATATATATATATATATATATATATGTGTTTGTGCTTGAACTCTGACAGACAACAGTAAATAGACAAGGACAGATATACAGAGAGCGCTTGCTGAAGGCACAGAAGCTAACGCGATCTGGGTCAGCGGGGCTGCCTTATAGTTTCCTGGTCGATGACGTCACCTATGACGTCTCGTCTTTCCATTGGACTGATTATACACATGCTTCACGACGCAATCACGCAGGGCGTTCCCACCGCGTCTCAAACGCAGCTCGAGTTCCCTTGAAAGGGAACCTGATTTAGTTGCACGTCCGGACGGCGTCGCAGATCTTGGATCTTGTGTGGATCTGGATGTGTTAGTGTTGACTACAAATAGTAGGTTTTACATATTGTCTGTTTGCAGCCTTTATCTGATCCTTCACTGAAAACCAAAAGTAACTCAATCCCGCCAAACGGTTTGCACCGGGAACAATACTAGTCGATACCATTATGTCTAAAAGTTTTTTAAGAAGTATTTCCTACTAAAGCAAGGCGGTATTTGACTGTTAAAGTCCCACTGAAGTGCCTTGAAACACGCAGCGTTATTCAGTGTGTTGATGTAATTTCCACTGAAACAGGAAGAGAGGGCAGGGCATATGAAGAAACCCCTCCCCCTTTTTTTAAATAGCTAATAGTGTTTAGTTTATATCACAGCTTCAGTTTATAAACCAGACTTCATTCGCCCTGATGGAAAACATAATTACACTGTCTGAATCGTAATTTATCATGTTATGGGTCAGTTCATTTCTGTGGAAAATTATGTCATTGATCTAGAGGAAGTTGAGGCGCACTGGAGCTCAAAGTGACAAAGTTCAGAGCGTGAAATAGTGAGCTAATATAGAGCTAGATGGTCACATGCATTAACACTTAAGGATGTGGTTATTTTAGATGTTGGTGGAGTTTCACTTTATTTTACAGAGCAGCTTCACATCAGATCATCTGTCATTTTATCACTGAAGCAGTTTTGAAGAGTTTGTCTTTTCATATTTGTGGACTGAAAGCGCTGAAGATGTTTCGCATCGTTTTCTTCTGTTTGTGTTTCTGGCGTCTGGATGGTGAGTTTTAAATCTGTTTTTATGGCTTCAGTTCTTTCTCTTCTGGTACCATGTAATAAATGACTGGTTAAATTAGTCAGAGAAGATTAACATTACAATCCACTACAGACACAGGGAAGAACCACAGCGGGCGCATACAGGTATATCCATATATAATAAAAAACTTACAGTCGGTAGAGTTGGAGGCGTCAGTATTTCACTGAATTGAACTTCTGCAGTTCTTTCCACTCATTTGTGAATTTCTTTCTCAAAAGCAAGTTTTATCAAGTGGTATTAACAGCGTATTCATGATCAACGAGCTCCGTACCGGTCAGGTCCAACAGTGGTTTTAGTTTTGTTTTGTCCAGAAAACACTCATCAGAGTCCAGGGCTGTGAGAGCTTGCATGAGTTTATTGTTAGTCGTTGTTAGAGTGAAGTTGAATGTCTGGCAGGGGTAGAAGTAAAATCTTAAGACAATCCATTACTGCCCGGCCCAAATCTTGAATGCTCTCTAAGATCTGTTTTATTCGTTGTCATTCATTCTTAACCTCCGTAATTATTGTTTCCTCTCATTGTTTCAAAGACCTTTGACTTGAATTTCAAAAGAATTAATTTGGTTTTGATTAGTGTTCAAAACTTATTTAGAGTAGCACACAGGGTAAATGGCCGAGGCAACACTGGCAGGGAATGAGTTATAAAAACAGTGGCCTCGTTGAGCCAACAATACTGTGCAAGAAGCAGTTGAGAGCTGTAAACTCGTGACCGCCGCTGCTCGCGCTGTCACGTCAACACTGGGGAGAGGCTTCTTCCTGGAGAACACTGTTCAGAGACAGCATACAGATGATTGATGTATGAATTGATGATTAAATGATTAGATGTATTTTAGTAAAGCTTCATCAAACCAACATCACATGATTTTAAAGCTTTAATCTGTAAAAAAAACACCTCTGTTCTTGAGAGTGTCAGTGAAGGAGGAAGATTCATTCACTCTAAACACTGATCTTACTGAAATAAAGGATGATGATGTGATTCAGTGGAGGTTTGGATATTATGAAGAGACTTTAATAGCTGAAATCAATAAACGAGACGACAGAATCGCTGTGTATGATGATGTTCTTGATGGGAGATTCAGAGACAGACTGAAGCTGAACAATCAAACTGGATCTCTGACCATCACAAACATCACACCTGAACATGATGGAGATTATTCAATACAGATCAACAGTGTGAGAAAGAGAAAGTTCAGTGTCAATATCCAAGGTGAGGTTAAACTTTTTTTTTTACTTGTTTTTTAATGACAAAATTTAAATTAATGCAAAATTATGCATTAATTTAAATTTTGTCATTAAAAAACAAGTAAAAATTATTTTTCTTTTGTCATTTTATACTGTTTATTTCAAACAGACATTTTAAAACCTCCGTGAAGTTGGCACCCCATAAAACGAAATAATTTCCAAAACTATGCCATTCGTTTGTGCTGCGTTTGTGCTGATTTGTGCCGCAAAAACGAACGTTTGTGCTGGTTTGGTGTTTGAGATATTGAACATTATTTTTTGGGTTGTGTGACGTCACTCCCCACCCCATGTCCTTCAAATCGCTCCAAACCGGTGTCATTCGTTTGTGCTCGGTTTGTGCTGGTTTGTGCCGTTAAAACAAACACTGTATCTGTTTTCCTTTCGCAGATATAACAAATTTAATTCGGGAGCTGTGACGTCAATCTCCACCCCACCTCATCTAAATCGCACCAAACCAGTGTCGTTCGTTTGTGCTCGATTTGTGCTGGTTTGTGCCGTTAAAACAAACACTGTATCTGTTTTCCTTTCGCAGATATAACAAATTTAATTCGGGGCAGTGACGTCACTCTCCACCCCACCTCCTCTAAATCGCACCAAACCGGTGTCGTTTGTTTGTGCTCGATTTGTGCTGGTTTGTGCCGTTGAAAGAAACATTGCAACTACGATCCCCTCTTAAACATTAAAAAAGAAACTTTTTAAGTACAATTACATAACTGTCCACCCCATATGGTCCAAATCGTTGCAAAACTGTGCCGCTCGTTTGTGCTCGATTTGTGCCGGTTTGTGCCCTTAGAAATAACACATTGGATTCGTGACAGTGACGTCATACCGTCCAAATCGCCCCAAACCGGTGTTTTTTGTTTGTGCTCGATTTGTGCTTGTTTGTGCCGTAGAAAGAACCATCATAAATGATTCCATTCTTTAGACCAGCTATTCCCAAACTGTGGTCCGCGGACCACTAGTGGTCCGTGAGGGTACTGCAGGTGGTCCGTGGAAAGGCAAAATAAAATATAAAATAATATTTTTTTTTACCTTAATTTTACCAGGAAATTCCCATAAAAAAAATAAAAGAATAATATGTAGGCCTATATTGATATAACATTTTAATTAAATTGTCAAGTTATTGTGTGATTACTAAAATAGCCTAGTGGTGTTCGGCCTTGACATTCAAGTTCAGTGCCGTTAGAACCACAACATTGGTTCGGTGGATAGCAACAGGTTCTCTGAAGAGAAAAGGGCAGAGGCAAATATGTTCTCATTATCACATCACACGCATAGCCTTTAATGGTGCGTTCACACCGGACGAAATTTCGCTTCAAACTTTTGTTTTTACGCGCGTCAATTTCGCTCTCGACACGCGAATTGATACAAAGTGGTCAAGCGTATCACTAGACGCAGTAGGCGCGAATTTGACATATGATCCCTTTTTGAATTTGACGCGCTATTCGCGTCCGGTGTGAACGCACAGTTAGGCATAGGCAGTAACGAAATGTTTATAAATGGAATGAATAAGGCCTGTTATTATTTTAATTTCCAGTTAGTTTCTTGATCTCGCGTTTCTGAAATGTTTTCCAGATGTGCTGTTAAGTGGACAAACTCAAGCCTAGGTACTTTTTGAGGACTTGTAAAACTAAAACTCTGAAGATTAATAATCCCCTAAAATCGCCAAAGGTTTTGAAATGTTGACTATATTCCAGTGTTCTGTATAGATTTCATACTCCATTGCTATGGAAATAAGCCTGTTGTTCAAATGAACCTGATTATGCCCTCGGGCGCTTGAGTAAATAAATAAATTAAATATGTGGCAGCCGTTGTGTGCAGTAAACTTTCTTTTAACAAGCCTGTTGTACTGATGTGATGACCAATGATAGTTTTAGAGCTAGTAAGCCTATTTAGAGGTGCAGATTAATTCAGGTAGGACTCTGTGTAGACATATTTTATTATGTGTATTATGAGGTGGTCCGCGAAAATTCTTGATTACAAATAGTGGTCCACACACACAAAAAGTTTGAAAACCCCTGCTTTAGACATCACAAAATCTTTGGAGGAGTAGTGACGTCACGCAAGCAAGCCGCGCTCTCCATCCATCTCGTCTACAAACCTGTCCGGTTCGTTTGTGCTCGCACAGGGCCGCAGCTGTCAGTGTTCTTTTCTGTAGATATGGGAATGTTTTATTTTAGATTTGTGCTATTGACATTTGGTCTTTATATAATCACCAATGCACTGATATGTAATGTAGGCCTACTGTCACTACTCTGGCTGTAAGCTACGTGTGACTGATGCTTAATTTTGTATTAAAATAAAATAAAATAACCAATACATTTTTTTTATAATTTTTGGTCATTCTGAGGTCACTCAGCCCACCCACACGCTCCAAATTCACCCAAAATAGGCCCGTTCGTTTGTGCTGGTTTGTGCCGGTAAAATTTTCGTTTGTGCTGCATCGGACTTTAACATATCAGACATAGACAATGACGTCTCCAGCCCCCCACACGCTCCAAATTCACCCAAAATAGTCTCGTTCGTTTGTGCTTCGTTTGTGCTGGTTTGTGCCGGTACAATTTTCGTTTGTGCTGCATCGGACTTTAACATATCAGACACTGAATGAAAGCGAATTATAGATGGTGACTTCACCAGCCCCCCACCTGCATCTTCGTGAACGCGCCACAGAGAAATGCACATTTCATACATTAGCAAAAGAATACATTAGTCTGTGATGCAAGTAGGCGCTGAGTTTCGGTTCATTTATGAGACCAGCTGCAGTTCAGGCGCCAAGCACCTCCATGTCCTGATTATCTATTGTCTGATATAGGCCTATTTACTTCTTATTTTGCCTATTAAATCCTGGCAATTGGTTGATTAAACGTTGATTAAAATTAAGATACAATTAATACAAAACGAATTTCACCTTAAAGAAAGGCTTTGTGCTTTCTGTTTGAGGTCCCTGTGGAAGTTTTAAAGCAGTCTTTTAGTGCCGCTTTCAGAGCGGTCATGTCCGGAGAACGTCTCAGGTTACGACTGTAACCTATGTTCCCTGAGAACAGGGAACGAGACACTACGTCAGAATGACGCTATGGGGAACGCCTCAGGCGTGACAGGTGTCTGAAATAAATATCAACTCACGTCAATCATGTTGACCGGCGACAGCCCGTGAATCATCAGCTTGATTGATTAACGCGCGACCTGGATGTATAAAGGGGAGCCTTGCACACATGACAACATCCTATCGTCTGAAGGGACTGTTGCAGGCAGGCCCCGAGGCATGGCAGGAAGACGTAGTGTCTCGTTCCCTGTTCTCAGGGAACATAGGTTACAGTCGTAACCTGAGACGTTCCCTTTCGAAAGGGAACTCTACACTACGTCAGAATGACGCTATGGGGAACGATATACCAACGCCACCATGCTAAGGGGAGTGCATGCCCTCAGGTCTGGGCTGTCAGTGACAGCATTCCCTACGGTCATCGCCCAAGCTAAAGGATACCACAGAAAACCTCACAGTTTTTTAAGGGAAGGTCTACCTGGGCCAGCTCAAAGGCCTAGGACCACAATTCAAAAACTAGAAAGGGTCCCTTCTAGGGAATGTGGCTAGGGGACCCGAGGGAACCCCAGCCAGTCACTATTCAGGGGAACGTGCCACCTGAAATGCCACCAGGCAGGCCTGACCTGGTGTCACTACATAAGACACTACAGTCTGGCCACTTCCTGTCTGTCCGGAGACAGAGCCTCTGGACACTTGCCTTAGGAAGGCATCCAACCCAAGGGACTGCGAAGCAGGCAGTGAACCACTCAGCCCGGATCTCAGAGACGGGACATCCTGGAGAGTATGACTCAGCATAGTGCTTTACAACCCTTGCCAGCGAGGGGAGTTCTCTACTCGATCCATGGATCTACCCAGTGTTTGTGTTTCAAAACACTGAGTAGGCCTGTGAGGGCCTAAAGGGAGCTTACCTCCAGGAAGGCCTGGTAGGACCTCTAACCTGGCGATTCAATCACAATATGTGGGAGCTCACCTTCAGGAAGGCCGGTGAGGCCTCTGACCTGGCGACCACAGCATGTGGGAGCTCATATCAGGAAGGCCGGTGAGGCCTGTAACCTGGCGACCACAGCATGTGGGAGCTCATATCAGGAAGGCCGGTGAGGCCTGTAACCTGGCGACCACAGCATGTGGGAGCTTACTTTCAGAAAGGCCCTAGAACCAAAGTCTGGGCCACGTAAGAAAGGGAATTAAGCGTACAACGCACAACCCTTACCATAAATATGGATTATAGAAAGTACATGAATGAAAGTGCATGTATTTAGCCATTCTGAATCCAAGAAGGCCTGATGAGGCCTGTAACCTGGCGACCACAGCATGTGGGAGCTCATACTCGGGAAGGCCGGAGAGGCCTGTAACGCGGTGACCACAGTGTGTGGGAGCTCATCAGAATGTGGAAGTTAGCTAGAGAAAGGCGTCTGTCGTAATATACGTGACGACAGGACGCATCTAGAGTGGGACCCGAGGTGAAAGACCAGGGTCTGAGCCACATAGGAAGGGACCGAAGCGTACAGCGCATGACCCTTACCATAAAAATGGATTTTAGAAAGTACACAGGACGTTAGTCGTGTGACTTACCATAAGTATGGGTCTAAGAAAAATAGACGAAGTAAAAAGGTGCATGTACTTCATCACTCTATATTCAGGAAGGCCTAGTGAGGCCTATAACCTGACGACCACAGTAAGTGGGAGCTCATTCTCAGGAAGGCCCCTGAGGCCCGTGACCTGACGACCACAGCCTGTGGGAGCTCGTATCCAGGAAGGCCGGTGAGGCCTGTAACCTGGCAACCACAGCATGTGGGAACCCATGATCAGGAAGGCCAGATGAGGCCTATAACCTGATGGACACAATGCGTGGGAGCTCACATTCAGGAAGGCCTGATGAGGCCTGCAACCTGACATGTGGAAGCTCACAACCAGTGAGGCCTAAACCCTAGCGACCACAGTGCGTGGGAGTTCACATTCAGGAAGGCCTGGAGAGGCCTGTAACCTGACATGTGAAAACTCATAACCAGGAAGGCCTTTAGGAAGCCTGAAGCCTGGTGACCACTGACTGTGGGAGCTTAACACTCAGGAAGGCCTATGAGGCCTGAAACCTGGTGACCACAGTAAGTGGGAACTCACATTCAAGAAGGCCGGATGAGGCCTATAACCTGACATGAGGAAGCTCATAACTAGGAAGACCTGCGACCACGGTGTGTGGGAGCTATACTCAGGAAGGCCGGGTGAGGCCTGTAACCTGGCGGCCACAGTATGTGGAAGCTCACATTCAGGAAGGCCAGGTGAGGCCTGTAACCATACATGTAGAAGCCCATCACCAGGAAGGCCGGTGAGGCCTGTAACCTGGCGACCACCGTGTGTGGGAGCTCATATCAGGAAGGCCGGTGAGGCCTGTAACCTGGCGACCACAGTATGTGGGAGCTCATAACCAAGGCGGCCGGATGGGGCCTGAAACCTGGCGACCACAGCATGTGGGAATTCACATTCAGGAAGGCCAGATGAGGCCTGTAACCTGATGGACACAATGCATGGGAGCTCACATTCAGGAAGGCCTGATGAGGCCTGCAACCTGACATGTGGAAGCTCACAACCAGTGAGGCCTAAACCCTAGCGACCACCGTGAGTGGGAGTTCACATTCAGGAAGGCCTGGAGAGGCCTGTAACCCGACATGTGGAAACTCATAACCAGGAAGGCCTTTAGGAAGCCTGAAGCCTGGTGACCACTGAATGTGGGAGCTTAACACTCAGGAAGGCCTGTGAGGCCTGACACCTGGCGACCACAGTATGTAGCTCATACTCAGGAAGGCCTATGAGGCCTGAAACCTGACATGAGGAAGCTCATAACTAGGAAGACCTGCGACCACGGTGTGTGGGAGCTCATACTCAGGAAGGCCGGGTGAGGCCTGTAACCTGGCGGCCACAGTATGTGGAAGCTCACATTCAGGAAGGCCAGGTGAGGCCTGTAACCAGACATGTAGAAGCCCATCACCAGGAAGGCCGGTGAGGCCTGTAACCTGGCGACCACAGTATGTGGGAGCTCATAACCAGGAAGGCCTGGCGAGGCCTGTAACCTGGCGACCACCGTGTGTGGGAGCTCATATTCAGGAAGGCCGGTGAGGCCTGTAACCTGGTGACCACAGTATGTGGGAACTCACATTCAGGAAGGCCAGATGAGGCCTGTAACCTGATGACCACAGTATGTGGAAGCTCACATTCAGGAAGGCCGGTGAGGCCTGTAACCTGACATGTGGAAGCTCATAACCAGGAAGGTCTGGTGAGGCCTATACCCTGGCGACTACAGTATGTGGGAGCTCATATTCAACCACAGTATGTGGGAGCTCATACTCAGGAAGGCCTAGTGAGGCCTATGACCTGATAACCACAGGATGTGGGAGCTCATATTCAACCACAATATGTGGAAGCTCACATTCAGGAAGGCCTGGTGAGGCCTCTGACCTGATAACCACAGTATGTGGGCTCATATACAGGAAGGCCTGGTGAGGCCTCTGACCTGATAACCACAGAATGTGGGAGCTCATATTCAAACACAGTATGTGGGAGCTCATATTCAGGAAGGCCTGGTGAGGCCTCTGACCTGATAACCACAGTATGTGGGAGCTCATAGTCAGGAAGGCCTAGTGAGGCCTATGACCTGATAACCACAGTATGTGGGAGCTCATATTCAAGAAGGCCTGGTGAGGCCTATAACTTGATAACCACAGTATGTGGGAGCTCATACTCAGGAAGGCCTAGTGAGGCCTATGACCTGATAACCACAGTATGTGGGAGCTCATATTCAAGAAGGCCTGGTGAGGCCTATAACTTGATAACCACAGTATGTGGGAGCTCATTCAACCACAGTATGTGGGAGCTCATACTCAGGAAGGCCTAGTGAGGCCTATGACCTGATAACCACAATATGTGGGAGCTCATATTCAAGAAGGCCTGGTGAGGCCTATAACTTGATAACCACAGAATGTGGGAGCTCATATTCAACCACAGTATGTGGGAGCTCATTTTCAGGAAGGCCTAGTGAGGCCTATGACCTGATAACCACAGTATGTGGGAGCTCATATTCAAGAAGGCCTGGTGAGGCCTATAACTTGATAACCACAGAATGTGGGAGCTCATATTCAACCACAGTATGTGGGAGCTCATTTTCAGGAAGGCCTAGTGAGGCCTATGACCTGATAACCACATTATATGGGAGCTATATTCAAGAAGGCCTGGAGAGGCCTATAACTTGATAACCACAGTATGTGGGAGCTCATATTCAGGAAGGCCTAGTGAGGCCTATGACCTGATAACCATAATATGTGGGAGCTCATTCAACCATAGTATGTGGAAGCTCATTTTCAGGAAGGCCTAGTGAGGCCTATAACCTGATAACCACATTACTCCTTGACAGTCAATTCCTGGGAGCTCACCTCAGGGAGGCCCAAACGCTGTCCGGTTGCAAAATGGGGACTGTCTGGTCAAGGAGGCCTGATTTTTTTTTTTTTTTAAGACCTACTACCTGACCATCGAAGAAATCTTTAGATTTACTCTCTTACCCACAACATTTTGCCCCAGACTCTAAAAAAGGAGACGTGGTCTGAAAAGAAACAGAAATATGTTAATTTCATATTTTACAAAAAGACCAGAATTACACCTGCTCTTTTTGTTCACTGCTCATCATTTTAATTCCTCAATTAAAATGCAGCCAAAAACACTGGACAATGCGATCTGGATGATAGGCTGAATTACTAAATATCTAACTTCTTAAAAGTCAGATAATATTCCATCATTTTAATTCATAGAATTAAATGCAGCCATAATCACCAGACAATACTGTTTTAACATGTATACGTTCTCGTAATCTACACACTGCCTCGGCAAGCGCGAGAAACGAGCCGTTAAAATATATTTGGCTTTCATCCCTCGAGAAGAAAGTCAACAGGTGCGAGGTTGAAACATCCGACAGCGCACGGATTTTTTTTATTTTTTTTTTCTCACGCGCGCCGAGATATTTCTTAATGAACACTGCCAGAACCCTCAGGAACTGACTGTGAACGCCTCGTACCCAAACAGTATTGTTTCACAGATCGCGCGCACCAAGGGGCTCAGATGCTGAACCCTCCTCCCTCGAGAAAAGGGTCCGACGAGAGCGGAGCATCTTTAAATGAAAAACGCTCACAGTTTGCACAAGAGGCTCTCTCGAGAGCCTCCCGCGCACTTCAGCGATATTCTCAAAACAGACAAACAGTCCCTGAAGACGAAAAGATGTTGTCATGTGTGCAAGGCTCCCCTTTATACATCCAGGTCGCGCGTTAATCAATCAAGCTGATGATTCACGGGCTGTCGCCGGTCAACATGATTGACGTGAGTTGATATTTATTTCAGACACCTGTCACGCCTGAGGCGTTCCCCATAGCGTCATTCTGACGTAGTGTAGAGTTCCCTTTCGAAAGGGAACTGTGCCGTCCGTAACATTGTTTTTTCCTCATAAATGCAAACACGAAAATAAAATAAAACGAATAATTTATGTTCTGCGGAGAGCCAATGTTTCTTCATCCGGTGGTAGTATTACTTTTCGTTTGCGCAGTGTAATTCATAGAATTAGCCTACTAAGTCAGTCACACCTCGACTTTCTTCCAAATAACGCACATTTCATTCATAATATTATAAATACAGGCCTCTATATTTCCTGCACATTTTTGTTTTTCTGAATTGTCTGAATGGCTAATAAAAATAGGTAATACAAAACGATTACTTGGTCACCACCACCAAGGTGAATTGGTTTAGTCTTGACTTCTGGTCGTGACTCGTCGTGAGTGACAGTTGGTATGGGGGGGATCAGGGGAAATCTGTTGATTGTCGATGTCGAGAGCCAAATAAGAGATGGACAAGAAAGGTCAAAGCCATCAGGTGCCCAATTTAGAAACGAGCGAAAGATAAAGGTATGCAACTATGTTTTCTCTGTATGATTACGGTATCCATGTCATGAATGAAGGGGCAATATTAATTGGTGGGTATAACTCTTATTTGTTAGCCTTTTTGCTATGATTCTTGCTATGCTTAAGTCAAGTCAAGTCAAGTTTATTTGTATAGCGCTTTTCACAATACAGATTGTATCAAAGCAGCTTCACAGTATTAAATTAAAATAATACAATAAAGTTTGTTTCAAGAGGAATTTATTGATTGATAAAATGTAATTAAATATCCCCAAAATATCCCCAACTGAGCAAGCCAAAGGCAACAGTGGCAAGGAACCGAAAAACTCCATCAAGTGACCTAATGGTGTCCTAAAACTCTTATGTTTAACAATAATTCGGTTTTAACTCAAACACGAGATCTAATTTCACCATAATATTGTGCTTTGCAACAAAACTGTTACAAGTTCAGTTATTACACTGCAAAAAATGCTTTTCTTACTTAGTATTTTTGTCTTGTTTCCAGTCCAAATATCAAACATTTCTTAAATAAAGATGCATAACGTTATTTTACTAAAGTAGTAAAATTACATAAGATATTAAGTCTTGTTTTCCGGGGAAATAAATAAAAATTGAGTTTTTGCTTAAAACAAGCAAAACATGATCTGCCAATGGGGTAAGAAAAATTTCTTATGGGGGGGGGGCGCTCGAAGGGGGTCTCGCCCAGGGTGTAATTCAATGTAGAACCGCCACTGGTATTAAGTGCATTTTCTGATAATTTATATTTCAAGTTTTGACTTGCAAATGTCGCGTCCATAACGCTGGAATTGACCAATTTTAAAGAATTTATCCTCAACTATTTTTGTAGTGTAAGTCTATGTATTTTATAATGTTAACTTCAAATAATAGTAATTTGAAGATGTGGTAGCATTGGATCTGGACGGGAAGGATAACTCTGGGAGTTGGAAAGGGTGTGTCGCGATTCTGCCTTCTCACACCGCGACACAGGTTCGTGCATCTGAATGTCGGGATTTCGGCTTCATATTGCATATCGTTACAGCCCTAGTCATTTTAGAATGTTAAGTTCTACTTCTGTAGTTATTTTGGTGAAAGTAACTCAAAAGTAATACAGGAGTAGCTAATGCATTACAACTCTGAGACAGCCTAATATTGTAAGGTAAATAATTACATTGCGTGTTTTTTTTTTTTTATGTTTAATATTTTGTGGAAACCGTGATCATTTTTTCACTTTTGATTAATTTAATGCGTCCTTGCTAAATAAAATTATTATTTTTTTATATACTATTCAACCAAAACCTTTGAATGGTTGTATATCATGGTTTCCAGAAAAAAAAGAACAATATTAAGCAGCACATTAGAGCTGTTAGCATCAAATTCATAACACTGAAGACTGGAGTAATGATGCTAAAAATTCAGATTATGGTGCGTGTATTTATGACAACGTTCATGTTATTAACAAAACAATATAAGTAAAACACTTAGCCTACCTTGGAGTTTGTGTTATTGCACACATCCTGTGATCCGCAGTAGCCTACTCCGTTAAAAGTTGAAAACGCACAGGATAAATAACAGTTGAGTGAATACTGTGATTTGGTTTGCCGTTTCGGTCTTACCTTGTTACTTCAACTGGCTACTGTTAAAAAAAATATATATATAGGCTATATACTTTTTGCAGCACACACGAAGACAAACGATTGAGCATGTTTGGGGTGAATTTGGAGCAGGTGGGGGGCTGGTGAAGTCACCATCTATAATTCGCTTTCATTCAGTGTCTGATATGTTAAAGTCCGATGCAGCACAAACGAAAATTGTACCGGCACAAACCAGCACAAACGAACGAGACTATTTTGGGTGAATTTGGAGCGTGTGGGGGGCTGGAGACGTCATTGTCTACGTCTGATATGTTAAAGTCCGATGCAGCACAAACGAAAATTTTACCGGCACAAGCACAAACCAGCACAAACGAACGGGCCTATTTTGGGTGAATTTGGAGCGTGTGGGTGGGCTGAGTGACCTCAGAATGACCAAAAAATATTATTTTAATATCTAAAAAACCGAAGCAGCACAAACGAAACTTTTACAGCACAAACCGGCACTGTAAGCTGCTAAAAGTATTCAGAAAAAGTTTTCAGAAAAATCCACAATTTTTTTTTTTTTTTTTTTTTTTTTAATACAAAATTAAGCATCAGTCACACGTAGCTTACAGCCAGAGTAGTGACAGTAGGCCTACATTACATATCAGTGCATTGGTGATTATATAAAGACCAAATGTCAATAGCACAAATCTAAAATAAAACATTCCCATATCTACAGAAAAGAACACTGACAGCTGTGGCCCTGTGCGAGCACAAACGAACCGGACAGGTTTGTAGACGAGATGGATGGAGAGCGCGGCTTGCTTGCGTGACGTCACTACTCCTCCAAAGATTTTGTGATGTCTAAAGAATGGAATCATTTATGATGGTTCTTTCTACGGCACAAACCAGCACAAATCGAGCACAAACAAAAAACACCGGTTTGGGGCGATTTGGACGGTATGGGGTGGAGAGTGACGTCACTGTCACGAATCCAATGTGTTATTTCTAAGGAGGGGGAAAAGATACAATGTTCATCGTAACGGCACAAACCAGCACAAATCGAGCACAAACAAACGACACCGGTTTGGTGCGATTTAGATGAGGTGGGGTGGAGATTGATGTCACAGCTCCCGAATTAAATTTGTTATATCTGCGAAAGGAAAACAGATACAGTGTTTGTTTTAACGGCACAAACCAGCACAAACCGAGCACAAACGAATGACACCGGTTTGGAGCGATTTGAAGGACATGGGGTGGAGAGTGACGTCACACAACCCAAAAAATAATGTTCAATATCTCAAACACCAAACCAGCACAAACGTTCGTTTTTGCGGCACAAATCAGCACAAACGCAGCACAAACGAATGGCATAGTTTTGGAAATTATTTCGTTTTATGGGGTGCCAACTTCACGGAGGTCATTTACCTCAATTTAATCACAGTATTAATCTGATAAACCCTGTTTGTGTGTGTTCTGTGTGTTTTTGGTTTTACAGGATGGATGTCAGTGTCAGTGATGAAGGGAGATTCACTCACTCTAAACTCAGATCTTACTGAAATAAAGGATGATGATGTGATTCAGTGGAGGTGTTTTGACACTCTTAATATCTGAAATCAATAAACGGACGGACAGAATCGCTGTATATGATGATGTTCTTGATGGGAGATTCAGAGAAAGACTGAAGCTGAACAATCAAACTGGATCTCTGACCATCACAAACATTAGATCTGAACAGATTGGATCTTATTCACTACAGATCAACAGTGTGAGAAAGAAAGAGTTCAATGTCGATATCTTTGGTGAGGTGAAAAAAAAAATAGTTTAACCCATTTTTTAATGACAAAATTTTAATTAATTCAAACATAATTTAGCTTCTTTTGTTGTTTTATGTTTATGTTGTTTATTTAAAACTGACATTTTAAACTTTTTAATGTAAAACATTATTAAGTGATTTCACAGTATTAATCTGACAAACCCTGGTTGTGTGTGTTCTGTGTGTGTTTTTGGTATCAGGATTAGTGACGTCAGTGTTAGAGAGGGCAGGAGATTCACTCACTCTAAACACTGGTTTTACTGAAATAAAGGATGATGATGTGATTCAGTGGAGGTTTGGATATTATGAAGACACTTTAATAGCTGAAATCAATAAGCGGACAGACAGAATCACTGTATATGATAATGTTCTTGATGGGAGATTCAGAGACAGACTGAAGCTGAACAATCAAACTGGATCTCTGACCATCACAAATATCACAACTGAACATGTTGGATACTATTCACCACAGATCAACGGTGTGAGAAAGAGAAAGTTCAGTGTCGGTGTCCAAGGTGAGGTTAAAAAAAATTGTTTAACCTGTTTTTTAATGACAATATTTAAATTAATTCATACATCATTTTGTTTCTTTAGTTGTTTAATGATATTGTTTATTTCAAACTGACATTTTAAAAGTATTATTTAGTAAAGCATTATTAAGTGATTTCACAGTATTAATCTGACAAACCCTGGTTGTGTGTGTGTGTGTGTGTGTGTGTGTGTGTGTGTGTGTGTGTGTGTGTGTGTGTGTGTGTGTGTGTATCAGGATCAATGACGTTAGTGTCAGTGAAGGAGGGAGAATCAGTCGCTCTAAACTCTGATCTTACTGAAATAAAGGATAATGATTGGATTCAGTTTGGAACTGGAGACACTTTAATAGCTGAAATCAATAAACGGGCCGACAGAATCACTGAAAATGATGATGTTCTTGATGGGAGATTCAGAGACAGACTGAAGCTGAACAATCAAACTGGATCTCTGACCATCACAAACATTACAACTGAACATGCTGGAGATTATAAACTACAGTTGTTTCAATACAGTTTCTCATCAAAAGCATACAGAGTTTCTGTCTCCAGTGAGTAGAGATCATTTGTCCTGTCCTTCAAATATATACTCAAGAAGGGCATCCCTCACCTCCGCTGTCTGGAATCTCACAGCCTGTACACTGTTAATGCGACTTAACCCTCTGGGGTCTGATGTGTTTTTGGGGCCCTTGGGATGTTTTGACATGCCCTGACATTAGTGCTTTTTTCAGTTATTTATAGACATGTTAATGGCAAAGGTGTAAATTCACTCTATATAGCACAAACAGGGCTACCATAATATGTGAGGAACATGTATGTAGATGTTTGTATTTTTAAGAGAATAATGTTTATGCATTGATTTAAATTGTGTAAAACAGGTTTTGCTTGGAAAGCCAATAGATACAGACGGTTGGTCTGGGAACGCCCCCGGGAACGCCCCGTCACGTGATGTGAATTTAGCCCGTGGGGGAAAACATTGCCTTGGCGCTCATTGAAATACACCGGGCAATCATGCCGAAGAGTTGCTGTGTCGTTTTCTGTACCGCCAATAAACAAACAAATTATGAATTGATGTTCTACATCCTTCCTAATAAACACACAGAACCGGAAATGAGGACAATTTTTTAATATTACTGTGTGAGTAGATCCCTGTGTGATATAGTAGTGGGTGTTAAACTTGTATTAGGCAGTGGTGGGCTAGTTTTGTCTACATCCCTTACGAAAAAGAACTATAGTAAGCCTATAAGATTTCTATAGAAGTGTATAATACTTATGTGATGTTCTGTAATACCTCTATAGTACTTCTATAGTATGTCCGAAAATACTATAGTATTCCTATAGGATTACTATAATATTTTGTCCCAAAATACTACAAGATTCCTATAGTTGTTTTTCATAAGGGATGTCTCATTCACATTAGCGTTATCAGCTGAAGGCTCATGACGCGAGCCGTGAAACTATGGAGTAACGTTAGACTGCAGTCTGTGAGTTACTAGAGGACTTTATAACTTCTTAAGTGATCACCGTTTTACAAAAGGATTAATAGTTTGGAGTGAAGCATACGTACAATTGGTAAGTGACAAGGTTTTATGGAGTTATAGTATGCAACATAAGTTGATTGAGTTATAGGCTAATGTTAACGCTACAGCTGCCGCGATGTCTTGGAGATTCAACCAGATAACAAAATATGTCTGGAAACGACACCTCCGGCCATTTGGTTGGGTCATTGACCCAGTTTTTAATTAAATAAGGGCTATCATAACCTATTGCAGTTAATTTTACAATGTACCGTTGCCGGTCGGCAGGCGTCAATGACTCCCAATACCACATTTTTGTCATTCAAATACACACGATGTTCGCAGTGTTTTCCCCCACGCCGACTCCACCCTCGCCACGCCCCCAACTATGACTAGATGCCGACTGTATGTATATGCGAGGGGGGCGTGAAGGAGGAGTGGTTTACACCTGAGAAGAATACAATGTCCCACCCATTATGCGTAATGACTCTGCATAATGAGCCATTCATTCAGGTGTGACACTGACTGAGCCAAGAATGAATGCAAGGACAAAAGATATATTTAGAAGACTTATATTGACCATTTAAGATTTTGCTTACATCTATCTTGTAAATGTTTAGCTATTTTATTAAAAAGGTTACAATTACAACAATAATTATAATTTCAACAATATTTCAAGTGTACTGTGATGAAACAGAGAGGTCCAGAGACGAGAAGCAGGTACAGTTCTTTTAATGGAAACAAGGTAGGAAACAATACAGGCTGATAACAGAAAGTCACTTCTCAAATAATCAAACAAAGGTATCGTTCGCTGCTTTTCTCAAAGTATGTAGAAACTGAAGAGAACACTGTCGATCTGGAACACTCCTGAGTAGCGAGGACTGGGTGAGCAGTGGAACCCTCTGCTATTCTCCACGGAGAACACTGGGTACAGTACAGAAGAGGTAACTCACAGCAGTAGATAGCAGTTGCACAGTATACAGTAGGACAAGACAAGACAAAGACAAGGTAATCTTTCAGGGCAATAACAGCTGACGTGCATCACAGAGAAACAATAATCCAACTATACAGACACGAAAGGGAGAACTAGATATAGCAAAGACAGAAATGAAAGATAGAGAACAGGTGTGTAGATGGGATGCGAATGAGAACCAGCTGATGGTAATGAGGTGAAGCGTTAATGAGTGTGTGCGTAAGTGTGTGAGAAAAGAGGTAGTAAGGCGTAAAACAGCCAGCAGAGGGAGACAAAGGAAAGAAAAAGAGAAGGAAAGAGCCAGGATCATGACATGTACTCTTTCTTTGTAAAAAAAAAAAAATTATATGCCTACATTTTATCATATGTATTCATTAGTTTGAATATAGCCAACATTGGAACAGCTAACATCTTAGTTGATGACTTTATTTTTGACAAAAATAGTATTATATATATATATATATATATATACACTACTGGTCAAAAGTTTTAGATCGGTAAGATTTTTTATGTTTTTAAAAGAAGTCTCTTCTGCTCACCAAGGCTGCATTTATTTGATAAAAAACAATAAAACAAAACAATATTATTGTGAAATATTATGACAATTTAAAATGACTGTTTTCTATTTTAATATATTATAAAGTGTAATTTATTCCTGTGATCAAAGCTGAATTTTCAGCATCATTACTCCATTATTGCTCCAAAACATTCATTATTATTTTCAATGTTGAAAACAGTTGTGTACAATTTTTTTTCCAAATTCTTTGATGAATAGAAAGTTCAAAAGAACAGAACTTGCTTCAGGCTGAGTATCCCTGGTCTCAGTGGTCTGTGTTTCACTGGTGCCTGGAATGCTAGATGTGGCCCCTTCACCTGCAACAGCCAGATCAGTGGTGTTAAAGGGATACGTCACCTCTGGAAAGATGAATGTGTATTTAAAATAGGTCATTTATGTAGAAGAAATGTGAAGACATTTTTGAATTTGGAGCTTTCTAGACTGAGAAAAGCCAGAAAATGTATTTTTGGCTTATGTGGATGAAAGACAACAACTCCCAGAATGCACTTGCTTCGCTGCCCTAGGAGGCCACTCCCAAGCCACGCCTCCCGGTAAGAGAGCGCAGTTGAAAACAAGGCTTGGCTACTATTTGAGACTCCGTGATGAGTTTGCCAGGGATTTCGAGATCGCCCAAAATGTCCGGGATTCGGCTTGTGCGTTCTACAGTCGCCATTCATCATGTTTACTGTGGCGAGCAGGACGAGGCTGACGGCCGGGGGAGAACGGCGCAAGGCCGGTGGCGTCATTACTGAGACGCGCCGGTCTCGCATCTCTCACGGAGGAGCGGGAATTTTCTTAGCAATGTTAAAACGCACATCAACCGATCACTTGTTTAGCGTTCATGTAAACACTACATTCAGATTCACCAATTGAAATGAATTCAGTTAGATTGAAACAAAAGGTGTGCATGTAGACAATGAATGGTGACTGCAGAAACCAAAAGCCGAATCCCGGACATTTTGGACGATCTCGCCCGCCGGACAAGTCCGGGAAAAAGAGGATGGTAACCCCTACTACTCAGCTTTCTCCTACTACTCAGCTTTCTCCTACTACTCAGCTTTCTTCACAGAACAAAAGCCTGCTAGCTTAGCTTCCAAAGAAAGACGGCTGACACTGTGTGTACATTTTGTGAGTGAGATCCCTCTATGGGCGGCTTGAAAACATGCGGAACAACGCCTTCTACTGGCTGTAGTCTTTAGCCTCTGGCCAGAAAATCCTCTGATGACGCAAAATGACGATTTTTGCGTCATCGGAGGATTTTTTTCCAGACAAAAAATACATAAATCTCTTGTCTCAGGGGGATATGAGGGTGGAAAGCACGGTAATTCGAAAATACTACAGGTTTTCTACTAATACAAAGCTTAATGCTAAATCCAGAAGTATCCCTTTAAATTAAATTAGTGAAAATTACTAAAACTGTGGTTGAAATTAGATTCATAGGGATGGGATGTTATTGTGATTTCCATGTGTTTTCATTATCTTCTAGTACATATTGTCAGATGGTTGTAAGCTTGAATTAGTTATTCAAAGGACTAACTTCCTTCAGGCTGCGTGTCCCTGGTCTCAGTCGTCTGTCTTTCACTGGTGCCCTGAGTGCTTGATGTGGTCCTGGGTGTCCCTTCACCTTCACCTTCACCTGTATAAAAGCATAGTGTATAGCCAGACAAGCAGTGAGTGAAATGATGAATGTGGTTGAACTTCTTTACAAAAACAAGCTATTGTATTTTAATACATGCTAACCTTTTTTTATTGTACTTTAAAGTATGGATGTGGCTTGAATAAATACTATTAAATAGACTCACTTGATGCAGGCTGTGTGTTCCTGGCCTGTGTGTCACTGGTCCCTGGAGTACTACTACTGGATGTCCCTACTCCTGCAGCTGTATGTATTTAAACACAGAGTTCATCCATGCTGTTCGTTACACAATTGCATTTGGTCATTTCTATCATCCTACCACATAGTTGCATTGTACAAATACATTTTATCTCTGACCATGTAACTTGTAGTAGATAAATTACAACTAGAAAAAAAAAGTTTGTTGAGACAAACTTTAAGTTGGCTTGAGAAAGCCGGACCAGAGAGTTTGAAGAAGTTTAAAGTAGTTTGATGTTTAAAGTAGGTTAAAGTTTGATAGATAGGCTACAGTAGATTAGTTCGAAAGAAAGAACCATAGATAAGATAAGTTAGAAAGATAGATAGATTAGTTAAAAAGAAAGAAAGATAGATACGTTAGTTAGAAAGTAGGCCTGTCGCGATAATTAAATAACCGTCTGATCGCGATTATTTGATCTAACCGCGATTGTTTCAGACAACCGCGATTATTGCACTCTTTTATAGGCCTACGGCACAAGGGGGAGTCATGGACCAAAATAAATAGACAAGCACTAATTACGTTTTCCAGCAATATATACAAAGTCATCTGAAGCCATTCCATAGCTTAATGTGAGGGACAGTAGTATATTTACATTGTTAAATTAAAGTTCACAAACTCGTCTGCAGCTGTCAATCATTCCGTTCAGCATTCAAACTCTGCAGCTGTCAATCATTCCGTTCAGCATTCAAACAGCGCGCGTCGTCCGGTTACGACAGGATACACGGTAAAACTTTCTCCAATGTGACATTGACGTTATAATGCTTGATCTGTAGATAAAGGGCTGTGGATTTGCATAACATGACTTTATTTTGCTGGAGTTTTTTGCTGTTTCTAAATGACTCGCTTGCTACCGTGTGCCTACACAGCACAAGGACTATGAATTGGCATCAGACGCACAATAACTGGAGTTTAAAACTGTTAAGAAACAAATGATCAATAAACTGTTGCCCTCGACATTTCTTCGCTTTGTGCCATGAACTTTTAAATGCGCACTTGTGCAGCGCTGCGCACTGTGACTCCATGTTGCTTTGAGCACATCATACTGCACCCGCGATGCGCATACGCGCTTTGTTCCGCTCTGTTTTGAAGCGTATCATATTATCATGGTTTGTGCACATTCGTTTTTATTAACATGTTTAGATTTTTTTTTTTTTATTAAATTACTGTGCAGATGTTTTCAAAAATTACTTTTTGCTGCTGATTTATACACTCACTAAGTTTAATAAACAAATTGTCATAGCTATTGAATATATTTATTTAATATTTAAAGGTGTTAACTGTAATCTTACACTGCAAAATGATAACTTACAAAGGATTAAATTCATCACAATTATTTAATGAATGAAGCACAAAGCCCTAAAACAGACAATTAATCGGCATAACCGCAATTATTTTTTTGTCAATTAATCGTCAGCCAAATTTCATAATCGTGACAGGCCTATTAGAAAGATAGATAGATTAGTTAAAAAGAAAGATAGATAAGTTAGTGAGAAAGATAGATTAGTAAGAAAGAAAGAAAGAAAGAAAGAAAGAAAGATAGATAGATAGATAGATAGATAGATAGATAAGTTAGTTTTTTAATTAGAAATATAGATAGATTAGTTAGAAAGAAAGATAGATAAGTTAGTTAGTTAGAAAGATAGATAAGTTAGTTAGAAAGATAGATTAGTAAGAAATAAAGAAAGATGGATAAGTTAGTTAGAAAGATAGATAGATTAGTTAAAAAGAAAGAAAGATAGATAAGATAAGTTAGAAAGATAGATAGATTAGTTAAAAAGAAAGAAAGATAGATACGTTAGTTAGAAAGATAGATAGATTAGTTAAAAAGAAAGAAAGATAGATACGTTAGTTAGAAAGATAGATAGATTAGTTAAAAAGAAAGATAGATAAGTTAGTGAGAAAGATAGATTAGTAAGAAAGAAAGAAAGAAAGATAGATAGATAGATAGATAGATAGATAAGTTAGTTTTTTAATTAGAAATATAGATAGATTAGTTAGAAAGAAAGATAGATAAGTTAGTTAGTTAGAAAGATAGATAAGATAAGTTAGAAAGATAGATAGATTAGTTAAAAAGAAAGAAAGATAGATACATTAGTTAGAAAGATAGATAGATTAGTTAAAAAGAAAGATAGATAAGTTAGTGAGAAAGATAGATTAGTAAGAAAGAAAGAAAGAAAGAAAGATAGATAGATAGATAGATAGATAGATAAGTTAGTTTTTTAATTAGAAATATAGATAGATTAGTTAGAAAGAAAGATAGATAAGTTAGTTAGTTAGAAAGATAGATAAGTTAGTTAGAAAGATAGATTAGTAAGAAATAAAGAAAGATGGATAAGTTAGTTAGAAAGATAGATAGATAGATAGATAGATAGATAGATAGATAGATAGATAGATAGATAGATAGATAGATAGATAGATAGATTAGTAAGGAAGAAAGATAGATAAGTTAGTTAGAAAGATAGATAGATTAGTTAAAAACAAAGAAAGAAAGATAGATTAGTTCGAAAGATATATATAGATTAGTTAAAAAGAAAGAAAGATAGATAAGTTAGTTAGAAAGATAGATAGATTAGTTAAAAAGAAAGAAAGATAGATAAGTTAGTTAGAAAAATAGATAGATTAGTAAGAAAGAAAGATAGATAAGTTAGTTTTTTAATTACAAATATAGATAGATTAGTAAGAAAGAAAGAAAGAAAGATAAGTTAGTTAGAAAGAGATAGATTAGTTGAAAAGAAAGAAAGATAGATAAGTTAGTTAGAAAGATAGATAGATTAGTAAGAAATAAAGAAAGATGGATAAGTTAGAAAGATAGATAGATTAGTTAAAAAGAAAGAAAGAAATATATATAAGTTAGTTAAAAAGATAGATTAGTAAGAAAGAAAGATAGACAAGTTAGTTAGAAAGATAGATAGATTAGTTAGAAAGAAAGAAAGAGATAAGTTAGTTAAAAAAAAAAAGTCAGAAGAGGTTTTTGCATTTAAAGTCTTCACATGCATATCAGTGCATCAGTGTTATTGTTTCAATACTTCATTATACTGCAGATCTACCGTTGTACTGCAGTTATACTTCACTATAATGAAGTTGTACTTTTTGTACTGCAGTTTTACTGCTGTTGAACTTCAATGTGCAGTTATATTGTATCTATACTTCGTTATACTGCAAATCTACAGGTGTACTTTATTGTACTGCAATTATACTGCAGTTTTACTGCAGTTGTACTTCATTGTACTGCAGTTATTTTTTGTAAGGGTCACCCTTAGAGTTTGAATTCCCCCTATCAGTGCTGTCCAAACAGTGAATGTTAATCTTCTCTGACTAATTTAACCAGTCATTTGTTACATGATACCAGAAGAGAAAGAACTGAAGCCATAAAACAGATTTAAAACTCACCATCCAGACGCCAGAAACACAAACAGAAGAAAACAGTGCAAAACATCTTCAGCGCTTTCAGTCCACAAATATGGAAAGACAAACTCTTCAAAACTGCTTCAGTGATAAAATGACAGATGATCTGATGTGAAGCTGCTCTGTAGGAAAATTAAGTGAAACTCCACCAACATTTAAATAACTGCACGGCAACATCTAGCACTTTCTTTCTGATAATTCACGCTCTGAAATTTATCACAAGTGCGCCTCAACTTCCTTTAGATCAAAAGTGTAATTTTCAACAGAAATAAATGTGTGAAAAGTGTCTTAAAGCAACAGTTTGCTTACTTTGACAAGAAAGTATCAACCGAAGTCATCTCACATGCAAGCGTTATTGATTCAAGAACAGAGTGGATGAATTGTTCTCATATGTAATGTTACTGTATGGGAGCATCAGCACAGAGAGTGAATTAAAGGGAAGTCAGACACAGACTGGTTTTTTTAATGAATCTCTTTTGTTCTCAGAGACTCTTGAACCTCAGACTGAGAAAACTTTATTGATAAAGTCAAATACATAAATGGACAACAGAAGTAACGTGAGATATGTAAGTTCTTATATAGAAATATTAACAATAAAGCCTCACAAATATTAGCTAACCAGAACAGCTTATCCAGATCTGATCGTAACCTCTCACTGTTTCAAGCAAGTGGGCATAATGGGACTTACTGTCCAGTGAAAGAGCTGTAACAAATTAGCTCAAAGGGGAAATATTGAAAATAAATCATAACTTGTTATGATTAATTATGCATATTTGGATCAGTTGATCGGATTAACTTGATGTAGCTAAATTAATATTACAATCAATTAATCAGTTTGCCCAGCAAACACTTTCGATTACTCATTGATTCTAAGAAAAGGGTATTTTTTATAGACACAGAAAAATTATTCTTTGTTAGCATGTACAGCGCTTAGAGCGTCACAAGATCATAAATCATAAAATTGACTTTGTTGCAAGCAGAGAATCAGAACCAAATATCTATTGTGCACAAGTTTTATTAACTAAATCACAAACACAACTAATCTAAACACACACAACCACAATCATACATACATGGGTAAGATATGGAATGAACAAGACAGAAATGGAACAGGGAGGCATTAAGAGGCGTCTACCGCTTATTATTATGTACACTTTGAAGAGTAAAAATGACAGAAGGTTACGTTAACTTTATTAAAACTTCATATGGTAATCAAATTGCACTTCCAAAAGTCATACATTTGTAAAAAAAAAAATAAAATAAAAAATAATACACGAATATACAAATTTATTTTAAGTATAATAAATAAAACAAAAAGCAAAGATCAGAACATTTAATGAACAAAACCGGGTTCTGTAACGTTACATGGCAGACAGCCGGGCGATAAAGCTCGGTAACCAGAATCAGTCCAGGAAACATCCACAAATCCAGAGGAGCAAAGAAACGAATGAGACTAAATAGCAGACAAATCAAATGAAAACGAAACAGTGCGAGCGAGGCTACATTAGTCACATTAGAAAATGAAGTTGTAGATTGTGTTTGAATAATTACATATCTTATTTAGCTGAGGTAGGCTAAATTAAACGCAATACTCACGTATCCTTGCTCGATGAAGAATGAGACAACACAAATGAGCCCAACGGGTGGTTCAGGGCAGTGACGAGTACATGTCGTCCAGTGGTTGTCTAAACACCCTTGGCACAACCTTAAGCAATGGCCCTGAACGGTGGTTTAATGTCAACATTGTGACAACACTGTAACAACCTTCACCACACAACGTAGTTAAAGCAACCTTTTGGCCATGTAACTTTGTTAGAAGGTTGGGTACGTTGTGTCAACAATCTGTGTTTGCTGGGTTGGTAATGTGTCTCCGTCCGCACTATAGCGTTTTCAAGTGTTTTCCAAAAGCTTAAAATGTGCATGTGTAAAACGTAATAAAAGCTCACAGAGACTCTCTGGTACCCAAGTCACAATCAAAATCATCATTCCATGTGTAGCCGGTCGATTAAGCCATTTGAGCTTAATTTGATAGTCGTGTGCCTCAGTATATGCTAGGGCTATCTTCATACTAATTCCCTCGTGGTATATTTGCATGCAATGAGTCTGTGTTTGTGCAAACAGAAATTTATTATACACACAGTAGTTCAACAATCAGATTTTGATGCACTAAAGAGTTTACAGCACATTTATATTTCTGTGAGTTTACAATTTGCATGTTAACTTACAAATATGTTATGCATTTTCCATTTGTGCTTTCTGTGTGTGCTGTCCTGTTATGTGGGGTAATTCAACACCTACATTTACACATTAAATACTATATATCACTTCTCCTTTCAGCGTTCGTGCTCAGACTCATGGTGTATGCGGACGGGGAAGCAGAGGAATGAGAGGCCTTCTGATGTCTATATACTAATCTTGCCTCACTACTCTGTTAAAGGTGAATATATTCCTCATGTCCATCATCCCATTCATTGTGTGGTCGTGTTTCCATGGTGTCCGGAGGTTACCACTTGAAGTCTGCTACACATGTTTGGCTCAATACACAAATCATGTTTTGCTGTTTACTCACGCCACTCCTTCTAGTGGTTTGTGCAAGATATGGTGGTTTCTTTCTCATTTGCTCTTCTAGTTCAACTGCCTTTAGTCTATTTTCTAAATATTATTCAGTATGCGTATCTTTAATGTTACATCATCTATCATTTCTTGTCCAGCTTCACAATCTCTACACTTTTCTGTATTTTCCTCATGACAGGCAGACGAGCTGGAAAACATGAGAGAATAGAGATAAATGAAGATGAATGAAGATATTCAAGCAGACGAGGAAGAAGGAACCAAAACTGATCTAAGGTAAAGCATGTGAAGGAATAAATAATCACAGCTAACATTGCTTTACCTTGCCGGTTTAACATTTATATGCTTTTGAAAACTAAATGTCGCCAACACTTGGGCCAAAGTTAGGTTTGTGGATATATTTAAACTCATGACTTGTGTAACAAGCTGAAGGATCAAGAAAGAGGGAAGTATAACCGAGGAGAGGAATTACACATATGAAGAACCAATCATAATAGAGAAAATTAATGTAATGGATCATGTCACTAGCAGCATTTCCATTACAGATTTGCACAAAACGTTTGCGATATTTTCTAAATGTCGATAAAAAACTATTGTGAAATGCGACATTTCCATTAACCGATGTTATGCGACTGAAACGTAATTTTTTTTCTCTCGCTATGAGTCATTCCAACAATTATGGCAACCCTGCAGGGTTATGGTTAAGATTGGGATTAGAATTAGGAATACAGCGTTCAACTACAGAATTCAGCACAACACCTGAACTCAAGCTTGATCTCACAGTAAAATCAGAGTTTATTTCTGTATGAGAATAAGTGAACGTTAATCCTCTCTGAGTAATTTAACCAGTGATTTATTAAACGGTACAAGCACAGAAACAACTGAAGTGATAAAAACACATTTAAAACTCACCAACCAAACACATACAGACACAACAAAACTAATTTCAGAAATGTTTTCTTCATCGGTTCACTGAAAAGCCCCTAAAATGTCTGAAAACACTGAAATGCGACTGAATGAGATTATTTATCTGGTTATGTGTGAATTTACTCTGACGTCCATCCTATTTTACATCACGACAATCAACAAGCTTTTTCTGATCTTACATTTTTTAAATCAAAACCAGGAACAATCAAAGTTCAGGCGATCAGAAAACGGGTTGTCTGATGGAGTTTAAGTCAAAGTTTGAGTCAAAATCAGTGTAAATCAAGTAGAAATACACAGGCTTGGTAATGTGTCTTCGTCCACACTATAGCATTTTCAAGTGTTTTCCAAAAGCCTGACAATACTTCTTCTTCTTCTTCTTCTGTATTTTTTATTGGCAGTTTGCAGACAATGTGCATTACCGCCATCTACTGGGCTGAGGTGTGATCGCATAGGGGATGTCTTTATAAAAAAAAAAAAAAAAAAAAAAAAAAAAAAGCTTCAGCTGGCGCTGTGTGTTCAGCTCCTCCAGCTTCCACTCTTATAACTCCTCAACCTTGAAATAATAATATTAATTATATAAATAAATAAATAAATAACTAAATTCTTCTTGCTAGTTGGCTTTCTTTAAGATAATTAATAACCGCCCTAACTGTGGACTGTGTGCTGTTTACACTCAATAAATTTCCCATGGTTAACTCTCTGTCTAGTGCTCTCTTCATATTCTCCCTTTCTCTGGTGTATTGTGTACAATCTATAAGTATATGTTTTACATTTTCTACTACTCCACAATTTATGCATAGTCCAGTCTGATGTTTCCCTATTATGTGCAATCCACTATTTAAACTTGTATGTCCCATCCTCAGTCTGGAAAACCATGTTGCCTCCTGTCTTTCCAATCCACTGATTTTCCTAGCTATAACCTCTTTGTTTATATTATACAAATGTCTGCCTTTTCCTTCTTTATCCCATCTCTCCTGCCACTTTCTATTAACTTTATTCTTAATAATACTTTTAATTTCTGACCTACTTAATTTAATATCGATTTCAACCAGTTCTAATGTAACTGCTTCCTTTGCCAGCATGTCTGCCTTCTCGTTACCCTTCACTCCCCTGTGTGCAGGAACCCATATAAATCCTACGCTTATGCTTTGTTGATTTATTATAAAATTTATTTGATTAATTTCATCTAGTAGATCCTGTCTACATGTAGATTTCCCACTCTGAATGCATTCTAGTGAGGACATTGAGTCTGAACATATAATCACCTTTTTTGGTTTTACTTCTTCCACCCATTGTAAAGCCAGAATTATTGCTACCATTTCTGCTGTAAAAATGGCCAGATGATCTGTTGTCCTTTTTTTAATATTTACATTATACTTTAAAATGTGTACTGCTACCCCTGTTTTACCAGTCTGATCTTTTGATGCGTCTGTAAAAATCTGAACTGTGTCTTCATAATTTATGTCAATGTATTCTGACAATACTTAAATCATCTCAATGTTTATGTGTAAAACGTAATAAAAGCTCACAGAGACTTTCTGGTATCCAAGTCACAATCAAAATCATCATTCCATGTGTAGCCGGTTGATTATGTCACGTGTCTTCATTATCAGTTCATCTATATCACCTGGGTTTAGTTCATCGTTATCATCATCATCTACATCACCTGTGTTCAGTTAATCAGTGTTCATCAGTGTTAGTATTTATGTTCCTTCAGTTCAGTCAGTCTTTGTCTGTTCTTAAACCGAGTTAAGACTGCACGATTTTCAAAGTAGTCGGGTCACTGTTCTTTTCACACTGCGTGACTATCTGGGGTAACATTCAGTTGCTGGTGTGTTCACCCGCATGCAATCCCGCGTGCGTAGACCGAAATTGTTATTAAAAATGATAGCCTGCAAGAAGCTTGTGATCCAAATTGTCTGTGCATTGATTTGCAGCGAAAAGGAGAAAAAGAAAAACATATGCATGAGGAAATGGCTGGGAAGACAAGGGGACCAAGGACTGTGTGATATGCAAAGAGAGTTGGGGGTAAAGAAATAATTTTGCAATGTGCTGCTGTTGCTGCTGGTCAAGCAAATGTTTGTGCTTTGTTTCTGTTTTATATAATTGTAAATATATCTATTAAAATACTGATATTGTGGCCTATAACTCCTCCCCGAACTCCCCGCTGCTCTGTATCTTGCTCTCTCATTGGCTGTCGATCATCGCCGATGTAGTTTTCAGTTAGAACACTTTCACACAGCAGGATTTTGAATCGCCGACAGGTCCAGATATTTAGCATGCCAAATATCTCACGGGCGTCTGCGACTCGTCGGCGATTCTCTCAGATCGCGTCTTTGCTCTTTCACACTGCTTGATTGTCACTCGCGTGAACGAGCACCAATTTGCCTGTGATTTCGGGCATTTGTCTGCGATTTCTCAAAACCTGTCGGCGAGCCAAAATCAGGGCTAAAATCGTGCAGTCTGAACTCGGCATTAGGCTACGTTTACACGGAAACGATCTGAAGAGAAAACGCAAAAGTGATCACTTTTTATTCTGCGTTTAGACGAGCGTTATGGGGGGGAAATCTGCGTGCATACGGTGACGCAAAAGTGTGTGAAATTCAATGTAGTATGCACTCCAGGCGGCTAGGTGGCAATATGAAGCACTGATCGGTGCCTTCACTGTCTAGCAGACTTTTGCGTTTTTACAGTTTAGACGGAAACGCGACGGTGGAGCGTTTTTAAGATTTCCACTCTGGATGGTGGTTTCACTTTTTTGCGTTTTTAAGCCCCAAAAACGCAGTCGCCGTCGCGAGCGTTCTCGTGTAAACAGGGCCTTAGTCACAGTTACGTCGTGTTTGGTGTATGTAAACCTTCTGCCTGTATGTGCCTATCAGAGTGAGTTAGTAAAACTGTAGGTGTGTAGGGGAGCGCGGGGCACAACCTAACGCGGGGCTAGTTGTAACACGCTTGTTTTAAATACTTCCGCACATGCTTGGATGACGAAACTTTGTGTATTTACTAGTTGCCATATCAACACTATATAGAAAAAAAAAATTCCGCAAATTTTTTTTTTTTTTTTTTTTGGGAAGATATCCATAGACATTTATTAAACCATAGCAAAAGTAAATTTCTTACTTAAGTTAATTTTTCATCTCTATTTTTTGTGTTTATTTAAAATAAGACAAATCTGATATTATTTTAATCCCCAAGATGTTATTTAACAGTTGAGATAGTTATTTAATGCTTCGCTAACTAGCAGAAGACACTAGCAGGGTTTAAATCCCAGTTGTGCAGGCGGGGGCATGTTGTCACACTGCGTTACAATGTGCCCCTATTAGAAATATGCTATTATATTCTATACTTTTATTAATTTTATTGAGAAAACGTGAGAAAAAGGTGAATAAAGACTGAGTCAATGTTCAGAAATTACTAATTATTTATTTGTTTTGAACTATGTTGTATAGCTGTGTTTTCATGTGTTCGTAGTCAAAACTCAAAAATTAGTTTATATTTAATTATTAAAAATTGCCATTATTTTATATGAAAAAGTTTTTTAATTGTATTTTATTTAGAAAATATTTTAGTTTGTTTTGTACGTTTTTTTTATTAGATCAGATAACATTTTAAGCTGTCATATGTTATGTTACAATGTGCCCCACACATGTTACAATGTACCCCACCTATGGGGCATGTTGTCACATTTCACTTCCATTCTTTCGGGGTATATCAAGAAAAAAGTATATAGTGTATTAATAAAACAAAAACACATAATTGTACTAGACATGTGGGAAATTAATGTGGGAAAAAATAAATACTCTGAACCATAAGTAGATTTACACAAACTGAGAAAGTCAAAAAGCGTTACTTTGTGCCCCGCTCTCCCCTACTCTCACTCCTGTAATCTCAACCTCATGAAAATGTTTAGGAAACACAGGCTTTCAATGTGTATGGGCCTATGAAACGCTCTGCTTCTGGCAGGGGAATGCACTCACGCAAAAATCCAAGTAACTATAGCATTACTTATAGTGTGGAGTTTGAATGCTTTTGTTATCAATGTATGGATAAGCATTTGACTGATTCTCGATTCACCACCAGGTCTCCAGATCATCCTACAGCATCGGTGGCAGAATGTAATGGCTACTGTGAACACTTGTATTCCTCTTCTGGCCTGCTTTCTGCCATCTTTCTCTCCCCGTAGGAAGTCGAACGAGTTTCTTTGAGGACAGACCATTCAAGGAAAACTTACCTACCCTCTCCCTAGTTATAATATATAATTAAATGTTTTGTTGAATGCAATTGGTTGACTTGTATATTTTGTACTGTTCACCAAACTTCTTTCTTGACTTAAACTGAGCAGCTTTAATTGATATTCACTTGTTGTGCAAGTTTATGTGAATGTATTTGAACAGAACATTAGGATGTTAGTAATTATGACCATAGAAGCACGAGAAAAATATATACAGTAAAAACTGTAACTGTATTATACCTTATTGGGAGCAGTCCCCCTTCCCTCCAAAATTAAACATAACATTTTATTAAATTCAAAGGGCTTTATTGACAAAGTTTCAAGAACAATGTGTGTGTGTATATATGTGTATATACACTACCAGTCAAAAGTTTTGGATCGGTAAGATTTTTAATGTTTTTAAATTTATTATTTAATTTATTGTTTATTAATTAAAATAAATCAATACTTTTATTCATCAAGGATGAATTCAATTGATCAAAAGTTACAGTAAAGACATTTATAATGTTACAAAAGATCATATTTCAAATAGACACTGTTATTTTGAACTTTCTATTCATCAAAGAATCCTGAAAAAAAAAAATGATACAACCGTTTTCAACATTGATAATAATGAATGTTTCTTGATCAAATCATTATATTAGAATGATTTCTGAAGGATCATGTGACACTGAAGACTGGAGTAATTCTGAAAATTCAGCTTTGATCACAGGAATAAATTACTTTATATATTATATTATTTTATATTAAAATAGAAAATAGTTATTTTAAACTGTCATAATATATATAAATTTTTTTTAATCAAATAAATGCAGCCTTGGTGAGCAGGAGAGATTACTTATTTTAAAAACATTAAAAATCTTACTGATACAAATATTTAACGGCTCTGAAAAACTCTGGTGCAGTTACATGAGATGTGGGTGGAGTTTCACTTCCTTTCACTACAGAGCAGCTTCACATCAGATCATCTGTTATTTTATTACTGAAGCAGTTTTGAAGAGTTTGTCTTTTCATATTTGTGGACTGAAAGCGTTGATGATGTTTTGCACTGTTTTCTTCTGTCTGTGTTTCTGGCGTCTGGATGGTGAGTTTTAAATATGACTTTGGTTGTTTCTCTTCTGGTACCATGTAATAAATTACAGGTTAAATTAGACAGAAGATTTAACAATAACTGTTATTCTCATATAAAAATAATTGAGCTGTGATTTTACTGTGAGATCAAGTTTGAATTCAGGTCTAAACTCAGTTAGAAATACGCTAGTCAGGACCGGATCTCAGGGTTTTCCCCCTGAAAATAGCCTATCATTAAAAACAAAGCTGTGTGTTGTAAATAATATAATGATATATACTTAAATAACTGTAAGTAGTAAAACAATTCAAACGCAAATGGGGTAAAACCAAAAGTTCTGGGGCCTCATTTATAACCATTGCGTACGCACAAAACATGCCCTGAAAGAGGCTACGCCACATCCGACGCATACGTTGTGATTTATAAAAACAAACTTGACGGGAAAATTTGTCATGACTAATGTATTAATGACTGTATTAAAGAGAAAATAATAACTTTGATTATGGAGCGAGAGTTGTCGTGGCCCAGATAGCAAAATACATTCGGGCCAGGTCCGGTTAGATTCTCACCTGCCGGAGACTTACCCGTCGGCCCGCTTCCGACTGCCGCACTCGTGCCGGATGCCTGTTTCCGGCCGATTCCGGTCCGACTGGCCGATTCCGGTCCGAATCAATCGGCCCAGGTGCGGCAGCCGTTAACTTGCCGACACTGCCGCAATAAAACCGGAATCGGGCCGTCACTCATGTGCACTGCACGCCGGAGCTGGCGCGATTCAATCTTGCCATGTAATTATGACTACCTTTATGATGTTTCTTGAATAACCCATGTAATCACTTTTGTGTTGATATGAAAGAAAATGCTAAAGTCAATCCAAAACGTATATGTACACTAACTTTTGAATAAAATGCAAACATAAACTTAAAACATTTTAATATTTATCCCATAATTGTTGCAAATTATATAAACCAAGGCCAGAAAATATGAAGAACATATTTATAAAATTGCACATCTCAAGAAACAACTTAAACACACAAGTCACTTAGGGAATTACACTAATATAAAGAAATAAACTTGCATCTAAAAAATTGCAAAATTAAAAAAAAAGAAAAGAAAGAAATCTTTAAAAAAAAATTAAAAGACTTAAATACATTTGAACATTAGAAACATAATGCACAAGTTAAGAAATATCCTAAAACAACAGTTTTTAAATAAACTTTAATTAAAAAAAAGTGCCTGTGTAAAAAGCGCACAAGTATGAAGGAACATCTTAAAAGCCTTCTTGAAGCCTGCTCAAGGCACGTTGTTAGACTTAGCCCTTTCCTTCCTTCCTCCATTCCTGTCAGGAGCAAGTTGTAGCCCTCTTGTTATATATCTTTCCACCTCTTTATCAGTGGACATCTTGGTATGGGCATTTGTCCTCACTGCATCTGTATATAGAAAACAAGTCAAAAATAGATAGTTATACTTTGTTGTGCAACACAGTGTTGATAAAAATAAATAACATGATTGTTATCAAATAAGTGCAACCTACATATGATGCATTCAAGCCTTTCCAGATCAGATAAATCTGACAAAGGAAGGTTGAACGAACTGATGTCTGGACATTCATCACTCTGCGACTGAGCATTGTTCTGTTTTTGCTGATTTTTAAGAACCATGACAAGTTGTTGCTTAATGACCTCTTGTGCTTTAAAAACTTCAGTCAGCAGGGCTGCAAAATACAAAAATAATAAATGAGCATACATGAACTTGAACTTGTTTTTTTCATATAGTGTTTGGTAGGATATAGAGTCAGTTAAATCTTAAATATTTACCCACTGGACAACCACCCAAAGAAAAACGATTCAATTAAAACAACTTAACTGTGGGTTCTTTTAAGTTTAACAGAACTCTTTAGTTTTTAAAATGGTTTATTTACTCTATTTTTTTGTTGAATTAGGCCTTTAAAAAGATGATGAAGTTGTGTATACTTACAAACACATGAAGAACTGCAACAGGTGCCGTCTCGATCTCCAACTGCACTGGTACATGGACTTAAATTATTCCTAGAGGTGTTGGGACTTGTAATACCAGATGCGTGTCTGGATGGAGTTTAGAAAGATGGTATTTGCGGTGCTGCAACAACTTCTGAACGATCCTGAATTCTGCCTGTTTTTTTCAGTCTCTTGCTGGCAAAGACATTATCTTCATCACTCTCACTTGAGTGGTCTCTTGTATTCCCCCTGAACAGATAAATGAGGGATAAAATTAAATAGTGCCATAGCAAAACATGCAGATTATAATGGATGAATGCAATATATGTACAATTTACATACACAAGACATAGTTCACCCAAAATGAAAGTTCTATAATCCCTCATGATGTTGTTACAGACTTTTCATTTTGGGGTTAACCACAGGGCAATTCCATCCAAATGTCATCTTTACCATGAAAAAAAAAAAACAAAAAAAAAAAACAAATGAACTTTTTAATACCCTTTTTAAGTTGTCAAGTTAGGTCTGTATTATTCACTGAGTGGCTGGTATAAATGCATTTACTGAGAATTTATATTTAAAGTTTTGACTGCAAATGTCACGTCCATAACGTTGGAATTGCCCTACACCGGTAATATGAAAAACAACTGTGGTAAAAAATACAAACAAACCTGTTCTTTCTTTTTGTGTATGCTGGACGATCATCATCATCTGTCTGCAAGTCAGACATCAGAGTTATAGCCAACTAATCACTGTTACAATTTGACATTGTGAATGTTTTAAAATAACAAGAGTCTGAGTCCAACAGCACATCAAGTAGTAAAAACCTTACCTTTGTGATTGAAATCCAACGTTGAAATGTTGTCAAACTTTTGTGAAACTGAATCTCTTAGCGGTGTACCAGTCTATACACGGGTTTCTTGTATACAAACAATACCGGATGCACGCGCATCCAGGAGGCAAAAAAAGGCCGAGTTCTGTAATAAAAGAATAAAAGAACATTGTAATTAATGTAGATTTTGCATTGTTTGTAATATGTTGTTGACTCAATAATAAACTGCAATTTCAGAGTTGGATCTGTTTGTTTGTGTTTCATATTAATATAACATTATGTAAAAAGTCCAACTGTTTACGAATCAAAATCCGGACATACTGTGATGCATGTATGAATTATCATGTTAGACTAAGTTAGTAATGTAATAGCCAATGTTAGCAGTGCAGCATCTAGAGCCCGAATTTGCTTTTATATAAGTTAACCTTGTTTACGTTACTTTACAACCTGCAACATTTCGACTGCACACATATAACGTTACTTACTGTAAATCAAAGATTTGACTATGGATTATGTGCTGTCATGAGCACATACTAGAGTTTAACTGCTCAACCAGTTATGAACAGTGAAAAAAATACATGTTTATTTTTTCAAACAGCTATTTAGATCGCAAATTTGACATTTAGTATACCAAGTGTGATAGTATACTACAAGAAAACATTCAAATAAATGCCGTTCTTTTGAATTTTCTATTCATCAAAGAATCCTAAATAAAATATGTCACAAAAATAAGAAGCAGCACAACTGTTTTCAACATTGATAATTATCAGAAATGTTTCTTGAGCATCAAATCATCATATTAGAATGATTTGTGAAGGATCATGTGACACTGAAGACTGGAGTAATGATGCTGAAAATTCAGCTTTGATAAATTACACGTTTTCTTTTTGAATGCATTTTAAAATGTATGTTCCAATAATATTTCATAATATTCCTGTTTTACAGAATTTTTTAGAACAAGAGACTGCTTTCAAAAACATAAATATCTTACCAACCCCAAACTTTTGAACAGTAGTGTATACATGGATTTCGAATAAAATAATTATATATATCAGGCCATACAATTGCTGGCCACTTGTCATCCACAATCCAAAGATCGTCATGTATTGCGTAGGGATCCGGCAAGATCTCACCATTGCTGAGAGTAAGTTTTTTAATATTATCGCCACGTACATGTGTGAAGTCATGAAATGTTGCAGGTCGTAATGTAACGTAAACAAGGTTAACTTTAGGGATGGGCATTCGATTAAATTTTATTAGTCGATCGTCGGGAGAATTAACGATCGACTATCGATTAATCATTAATATTTTTATATTGAAATTTATTATTTCTTTAACTTTTTATAAATTAAAAATGCAATGAAAATACAAAAATACAGTTTGTTTGTCCTCGATGAGATCTTTATTACAAGAAGATCAACTTGCGGCAGTGAAACTGGACGTTCGGTAGACTTGAAGATTCCTGCGGTGCTCTAAACCAGCGGAACCTGCAGCTGCGAGCACCCATGGCCACTTCATCCGTTTTCTGTGATCGGATAGCTATCCGGTCGTGAAAAGACCAAATCTAAATGCCCTCCGAAACGCATTCGAGACGGATTTAAATCCGATCGCTCAAACCACTTTATACTTTATATCTGAGACGCATTCCAGACGAAACTGGACAAGAGTAAATGCATCTGGTTGTTGAAACCACATATGTAAATTTGACTTATCCCAAAAATGATAAGAAATAAACGTGTGAGAGCGTGTTATAGGCTATATGTCATGTTATATCCAGATATGACGACGCTACTTCAACACGCATCACCACAGATGAGCATCTATTCATCAAGCTAACGTGCAAACTATCGCAAATCAAAGTGAAAGTCATTCATCAACACACAATCATCTTCATTAAAAGTAAAGAACCGAAATGATCTTACCAGGGCTGTTGCCGCAATATCTTGTTGCGGTCTTTGATTTAGAAATTTTCGCTGATGATCAATAAAATGCAGCTCATATCAGTTGCATTCGATGACGTGCAACAATTTAAATATGCATATAGCGCGGGAATTCAAGATCGGATTTATATCCGTTTTGCAAAAACACATTTATGTGACCAGGTGTAAATGGAATCGTTTTGATAAATCAGATAGCTATCCGATCTGAGAAAACTCATGAAGTTCCCATAGAACTTCTGCACCAGTCTACTGATTTCTGTTGAGAAAGATAAGCATGTTGACATGATCTGGGATCAGACGCGACCGCAACCTGGTGACAGCCAGTCCAGCCGCCGAAAACACCCGCTCTGAGCAGCCCTGTCTCACCCCAAAACGTCATATACTGACGCGTCTTGACCATGCGTCAACATACGACGAAAAGGGTACCCCTTTAACGTCAATATGAGACGCAGACAGAAGCGCACCAGCAGCGCCTCCTAGCGGTACCCTAACGCATACCTAAACCTACCCATAACCCGAATCGTCACACATGGACGTTATGGGGGTACCCTTTTCGTCGTATGTTGACGCATGGTCAAGACGCGTCAGTATATGACGTTTTGGGGTGAGACTGTCAAGCCGGGGCAGCCGGGGACTGACGTTGCCGGGATGCACAGGTACCTCCGCGCTAAAATTAATTCCATTGCTTCAAGACACACTACGCAACGCAACCTGCAACACGCAATCGATAACAAATAAACGTGATCGACGAAATTCTTAACGATCAATTATCGATCGTCGATTAATCATGCCCATCCCTAGTTAACTTATATAAAAGCAAATTCAGGCTCTATAGATGATGCACTGCTAACACTGGCTGTTACATTACGCAAACTAATAGAAAACAACCAAAACAATCCAAGGTTTTTATTTAACACCGTGGCTAGACTAACAAATAAACAGACGTCACCCGAACAAAATATCCCGTTACAGTTCAGTAGTAATGATTTCATGAACTTCTTCACTGAGAAAATAGAAAGCATCAGAACCACAATTGTAAACGTTCAATCTTCAATCGCGCCTTATAATTCAGCTTCAATTATCACCCCGAAAGAACAATTACAGTGCTTTACAACTATAGAACAAAAAGAGTTAAATAAACTTATCACTTCATCTAAAACAACAACATGTTTATTAGATCCTATACCAACTAAACTACTGAAAGAAGTGTTACCTGTAGTGGAAGATCCTCTCCTCAATATTATTAACTCGTCTTTATCTTTAGGTCATGTTCCAAGAACATTTAAACTGGCAGTTATAAAACCTCTCATTAAGAAACCACAATTAGATCATAATAATCTAGCAAATTATAGACCCATTTCAAATCTTCCATTTATGTCTAAAATATTAGAAAAAGTGGTGTCCGCTCAACTGGGCTCTTTCTTGCAACAAAATGATATCTATGAAAAGTTTCAGTCTGGATTCAGACCGCATCATAGCACTGAAACTGCGCTCGTTAAAATCACAAATGATTTACTTTTAGCTTCTGACCAAGGCTGTATTTCAATACTAGTTTTACTTGATCTTAGTGCTGCGTTCGATACTATAGATCATACATTACTCTTAGATCGACTACAAAATTATACTGGTGTTCAAGGACAAGCATTAAGCTGGTTCAAATCATACCTATCTGACCGCTACCATTTTGTCTATTTAAATGGAGAAAAATCGACCATAACTCCAGTAAACTATGGAGTGCCGCAGGGATCTGTATTAGGCCCTCTGTTATTTTCAATATATATGATGCCACTTGGAAATATTATAAGGAAACATGGAATTAGTTTCCATTGTTATGCTGATGACACTCAAATATCACGGCCGGATGAAAACGCTAAATTTTCCAAATTGACAGAGTGTGTTAAAGATATAAAAGATTGGATGACCCGTAATTTTCTTTTATTAAATCCAGACAAGACAGAGGTAATACTTATCGGTTCAAAAAACCGCCCACAAAACCTCGCACAATAAAACTTTAACATCATAGGATGTCCTGTTACTTTATCCTCTACAGTAAAAGACCTGGGTGTTATACTCGATTGCAACCTGTCTTTTGAAAATCATATTTCATATGTTACAAAAACAGCATTTTTCCACCTTAGAAACATTGCTAAGCTACGTAATATGCTATCAGTTTCTGATGCAGAAAAGTTAGTTCATGCATTCATGACCTCGAGACTGGATTACTGTAATGCTTTACTAGCTGGTTGTCCTGCATCCTCAATAAACAAGCTACAGTTAGTCCAAAATGCCGCCGCTAGAGTTCTTACGAGATCAAGAAAATATGATCATATAACACCGATTTTATCATCACTGCATTGGTTACCTATAAAGTTCCGTATTAATTACAAGGTATTGCTACTGACCTATAAAGCCCTAAACGGCTTAGCTCCAGTCTATTTAACGGATCTTCTATCACCCTATAATCCATCGCGCTCTTTAAGATCACTAAATTCAAGGCTTTTGGTCATACCTAGGATATCCAGAACCACCAAAGGAGGGAGAGCATTCTCACATTTGGCTCCAAAACTCTGGAATAGTCTTCCTGATACTGTTCGTTGCTCAGACTCGCTCTCCCAGTTTAAAACTAGTCGCATCTCTTCAGCCAGGCATTCATATAATCCTACAGTTCAAACTACAATCCGGCCTCTAGCTCATAAATGCCAGAGGAGAACTGGCCCCCGACTGAGCCTGGGTTCTCCCAAGGTTTTTTTTTCTCCATTAGGTCACCTGATGGAGTTTTAGGACACCATTAGGTCACTTGATGAAGTTTTTCGGTTCCTTGCCACTGTTGCCTTTGGCTTGCTCAGTTGGGGATATTTTGGGGATATTTAATTTAATTTTATCAATCAATAAATTCCTCTTGAAACAAACTTTGTTGTATTATTTTAATTTAATACTGTGAAGCTGCTTTGATACAATCTGTATTGTGAAAAGCGCTATACAAATAAACTTGACTTGACTTGACTTAACTTAGTCTAACAAGATAATTAGCATTTTGACTTAGCGACAACACCACCACTATGCTACTAGCCTACCCTAAACCCTTTAACGTTACTCTGGTACGAAGGTCTTTTCTGCCTCCTGGTTGCGTGTGCATGCATTGCAGTGATGACGTCACCGAGAAATCCATGTATGGCGTGTACACCTTTATCGTCCATTTAATGACCGTCGTCCAATCAGTATAGGCTACGGAAATACGTCATTCATTATGCAAGATTTGAAATTTGCCGTGCATTGTTCGAGCTCAGCTAAATGCTATTGAGAATGAGGACATACTCATAGGTAGCTTGCTGTCACGTGACGAATTGAGCCCGTCCACCATTTTGGGAGGATACGCTATCGGTTGCCAGGGGCAACAGTGCAAGAGCAATACAGAGACGGAGCAGAAAAGACGGCTCGATGAATTATAATATAAATTACGAGAAAATTAAGAAGAAATGGAGAAGAATGCGACAAAAGAAAAGGGTCCTTACAGGGAGAAACTTACTACCAATGCCAAACAAAAATGATTTTTTTTTTTTTACTTTTAAATTTTAAAATATGAAAAAACTGTAACACATGGTTCCTACAGTTTCCACGACAATCGTGTGAGACACTGGAGCAGTTTTTTACACAGCAGTGTTTTCCAGGCATTCTAAAATAGTGCGACAACCTCCTCTACTACCAATACAAACAATGAACGGTGCTGGCGGGTATCCTCCCAAAATGGCGGAAAGGGGAGGATGACACGGTCTCTGAGGGCGGGGCGCTGTGTCGTGACGACATCTCCTCATTCTCAAATGGCTAGGCTATTTGAATATGGCATTTAACCGAGTTACTTTGAAACCGCTTTTAAAAACCAATGAATGACAACATTATCTGCATATGGCCATTGGATTGGAAGAACAATAAAAAAAAAAAATTAAAAAAAACTGTACCGTTTGTATGGTATTAATGAGCACATCTGCTATCACTTAGGTGATTTAGGTGGTAGGAGGATTTCTATGCAAGTAATTGCGCTAGCAGCTGTAACTGTTATGTGGTTAGCTATGCAGTCTCACGTGTGCTGTTAACTTCCCTTTCAGAGCGTCTGCTAACGTTACATAAAATACTAGAAAATAAAAGCGCATCGATGCTTACCCATTTTTTCTTAGATATCCATTTTCGTATGTCTTGCTAAATAATCCATTGTTTTTTTGTTTGTTTTTTTTCGTCCAAACTGCAAAAACATTAGGCTTGTTTGAGATGAGCAAAATCTGCGCAGAATCGATCACCGGTGATCAGCGCGAGATGCATGCCGGTTAGAAATGTGTCCGAGTGCGGTCCGCCTTGCTCTGATGTCATGCTGACGTATGTCAAAAAACTCTCGCGACCGCAAGTCGGACGTGTCGGATTCTGCAGTCGAGCGCAGTTGCTCTCCACTGACTGCGCTGATCAAAAGCATGATGGGAAACGACTTACTGACGACACAGCTTAATGCTCATTGGTTTAAACAACCGTGATGTAGCCTATTGTTCTCTTTTAAACTGTTTGATTTTAAAACTCTGATATCATGTTTTATGTGTATATGTCCCAAACTATCTGAAAGTGCGATCTCTTTGGGTTATGCAATGTATTTTTTTTTATAAAAAAACAACAACAAAAAAAACAAACAAAAAAAACACATAGGCCTATGTCTGTATTAAAGAAAAAAAGATTGATAAACATGTATTTGGAATGGAATTAAATAAGTACTTTGGGTGTCTTGTTCATTATATTTATTTTCATATAAAAGCAACAGAACTTAAATTCCATCCAGTTTATTAGCAACACTGTGCACGAGCGTGAATCCCGCGATATCCATCTTTGATCTCCCAGGTGTCAGATCCACTGCGAGAAGAGAGATCTGTCCGGCTTGCCTGCGCTTTTTTCACTCCTCCTCTCACTGCAGCCGCCTACTCTCGCGTACATTCCAGGCGAGGCAAGGCGCATCTCAAACAAGCCTATTGTGATCACCACAGGTACAATAAGACCCCTCCCACTACTGTGCGAGGGATGATGATGTCACCTGAGCGCGCAGACGTCTAAAATTGTAAATAATGATCTGCCAGAGAATGTCTAATAGCAACGGGCTCTGGATCTGCATGGTTCATTACAAAAAAAAAAATGGTTTTGCTATGGTTATATAAATATTAAAGAATGCTGTGCAAAACGACACTATATTATTATTATTAGTAGTATAGTTATTATATAAATATTAAAGAATGCTGTGCAAAACGACACTATATTATTATTATTAGTATAGTTATTAGTATAGTTTAATTTAAGTTTTACCGCAGATATTTTGTTTTGGACAAGTTCACGACATTCGACGAATAGATATTATCAGATACGTTCAGGAATTTATGTCAATTTTAAAATAATTTTTGTGTTAATTATTGCTTCATTAAAACCATTGAATGAACTTAAGCCGAGTCATTTCCAGAAGTGGCCCGGATCTCTTCAGCCAGATACGGCGAGCATGAATCGGCCCAGTGCTGTACAGCAATAACAAAAATGCATTTGCCAGAGTGAGCTGCGGGCCACAGTCGGCCCGGTTAACCAACGCCGATGCCGAGTCTGAGCCGCAGGCGCCGTGGGGCAGCCGAGCTCGGGCCGATTACTACATGCTATCTGGGGGGCTGTTGTGACATGTTCAGTTACACTTGTCTAAAGAAGGATCAGTTCTTGACAATTGTCTTTAGGAGGATTTATATGCATTCAGAGAAAATGTAAAAAATTTCAGACTTGTCTGACAATAAAAAGTAGTAAAGTAAAGTAAAGTAAAGTGTCATGACAAAAAAAAAAAAAATTGTTACAATTAACATGGTGATAAGCCTATGTGTGAACTAATATTAGGCTAATATTGTAGATCTACATGGTCTCTTATGTTCTGTCCCAGACGAAACCTAAAATACTATGTGGAGGACGCAAGATAATCTAATAATTATAATATGACCGCTTGGTGAACCTATGAACCTAACTCATAAACAGCTATCGTTTTCTGTTGCTGGCCAGATAAAATGACAGAGAAAAGAAAAAAGGACGTACATTTTGGCTGTATTATGTATTATTTATTACTTGCTCTTGAAAAATGTTGTGTTTTCTGCCATTACATGCATCAACACATAAAGTTATTTGTGGAGTTAGTTGGTGGAGTTTCATTTCATTTTACTACAGAGCAGCTTCACATCAGCTCATCTGTCATTTTATCACTGAAGCAGTTTTAAAGAGTTTGTCTTTTCATAAGTGGCCAAAATTTTATTTTAAATGGACTGAACTTGACAAGCGATGCCGTGCTGACTGACACGCATGCGCATGAATATATCACTAGTCTCAGCTTTGTGTTTTATCTATTATAGTCTTTTGAAGGACAAAAACATGAACGTTAAAGCTGCACTATGTAACTTTTGGCACTCTAGCGGTAAATGAACACCAGGGGTCTCGTTTATAAAACTGTGCGTAGGATCCTTACTAAAAGTGTATGTGCGCCCGAAAGCCAAAAATGGCGTACGGCAAAAAATATTCAGACTTATAAAACCGTTCGTACGCCAGAACCTGCGCAGAATTCACTTTATAAATCCCGGAAGATTGTGCGCACAGGCATCTCCTCCACAAAATAACCATATATGGAGCTTACAACGCCTTGTTTTACTATGCAACGGTTATTAAATGAGGCCTCAGATCATCCTGTCATCCTTTTCTGACTTGGGCATCAAAGGTACTTCAGTGTCTTAAGTCTTACTGTTCCTCACAGGCTGATCTTTCAAGGTTTTATGGAGAGGAGGGGTATCTGTAGATTTTAAAATTAAGCTTTTCCCAGTTATGGTTGAATCATGGAAGCTACACCAGTTATTTCGCCAAGAGATCTCTTATTTATTATTTTATATACATGTGTCAGACATACGAGAGAAACAGGCATAGAAGAGAAAGGTTACGGGAGAGGTCTTCATCCTAAATTTCTCTGTTCCCCATTTCTCTTTCCTCTCTCCCCCTAATGCCTTTGTGTTTCTCTGGGTGCTACACTATGAGATTGAGCTTATATACACCACTGAGGGACTTACAACTTAAAGGGATAGTTCACTTTGAAATTACTTTTTGGTATGTTTTAGCTTACCTCAAGGGCATCCAAGATGTAGGTGTCTTTTTTTCCGCAGTAGGTTCAATTTTGATATTTTTAGGTCAAACCGTTCTTGTCTGTCAGTCATATAATGCAGGTCTATGGTCACTGTCTCAAAGAGCATGCACAGAGTCCAAATTAAAACAATTCCCCATCGTCCAAATTAAACAATTCCCCATCGTAAGTACACATTGATGGCCTAAGACACGAAACGAGCGGTTTGTGTGAGAAAACGAACAGTATTTATATCGTTTTTACCTCTTATACACAGCCGAGTCCAAGTGATCTGATCTGACGTGTACGCAGACTGGTGCATAGATATATACACACTAGATGTCGCCTTGTCTACGGCAGTTCATTGGAACGAATGTCTTTAAGGCGACATCTAGTGTGTATATCTATGCACCAGTCTGCGTACACGTCAGATCAGATCACTTCGACATGGCTGTGTATAAGCGGTAAAAACGATATAAATACTGTTTGTTTTCTCACACAAACCGCTCGTTTCGTGTCTTAGGCCATCAATGTGTACTTACGATGGGGAATTGTTTAATTTGGCTGACGGGGAATTGTTTTAATTTGGACTCTGTGCATGCTCCTAAAAATATCAAAATTGAAACTACTGCGGAAAAAAAGACACCTACATCTTGGATGCCCTTGAGGTAAGCTAAAACATACCAAAAATGAATTTCAAAGTGAACTATCACTTTAATTGTAAGGTAGAAAAACATGTTGCTTATGTTTAAAATGGAACATATACCTCACGCTTACCAGAGATGGGGGACTCGAGTCACATGACTTGACTCGAGTCGCAAATTTAAGGACTTGAGACTTGCTTGACTAAATTAAGAAAATGACTCGACTTGACTTTGACTTGAGATCCAATGACTCGAGACTTGACTTGACTTGAACTGTATGACTCGAGAATGACTTGATTTACATTTTTATATAAATCATCGCAACATCAATTGATGAACAAAATGAAAGCAACGGAACCATTGACGCCAGTCATCAGATTCTGCCCGATTACGTGACGCTGTACAAGCCCAGAAAAAACATACATCGCGGTGAGCGCGCTAAATACAAAAACATCTCCCAGCATCGTTTCTTTTTGGATATAAACACTAGAAATTGACCATATTCATACAAGAAGATTTGCTGTACGCATAATAACTGGCAAGGGATATCGGACGACCATCACAACCTCGAACAGTCGAACTTCATTCACCACGTCTAAAAGTAAGCTATGGCTTGTTTAACCTGTTTGTTATAGTTAATTTGACTATCGTTAAATCTAGAGAGAATATTGGTAAAAATAGCATGCCTCTTTATACATAATTATGTTTTCAAATGTAGCTTAATGTTGTCAATATTCAAATGATAAGCCAAATATGTCGTTCTTTCCAATGACGAAAAACAACATAGAAAACTGTTAATGTTTTGTCGTGTTTTATGTTTCTCTTAAAGCAGGGTCAGATGTTATCAGGGGGTTGGGGGCAAAATGCCAGCAGAATTAATATGCACCCAAAATTAAAAATGTGGTGGAAAAAATTGCCCTAGTATGAGTTATTTTTATAATTATAACATATAAAAAATATTTCCAGAATATTGGCGCGATTGCAAATGTGATAATGATTTTATAAAACAGTTCAGTAAACAAAGAGTGAATATTGTGATGTGACATTTTAGACCAATATTCCAAATATTCTCTGTTTTTGCTCTATTTCTCCAATGACAATAGTTCCAAACAAGCCACAGAAAGAGTTATGCGTATCTGAACAAATTCGTTTTGTGTGTGTGTGTGTGATTCAGTGACCTAGTTGCTTAGTTCCAGAACGAATCTGCCGTTTTGAACAAATCAGTTGAATGAATGCTTCTATGACTCCTACATTAAGACGATGATTTGGCGCCACCTATTGGCATAATTAAAAATATATAATTTATTATTTTTTAGCATCTAATTTTTTCTTTATTAATTATAAATCATTAATCTCATAACATTATTTATGGTGTTGTAATTGCAGTTTAAATGCATGGTTAGAAAAATAAATGGTTAGAACATAGTTAGAAAAAAATGCCCCTGGAAATCAATTTAAGGGGTCAAATATTGGCTCTTAATGGGAAAGTTAATGTCTGCTGGTGATATTCCTTAAAAAAAAATATAAGCAAAGTTATATGACATATGACATTTACTATGAAACAAATATAATGAATGCATCACACTCGTGAATTTACCTTCAAATGTTTTATCTTCAAAACATTTTGTATCATTGCTATTATATTAATAATAATTCCAAATTTTGATAATCATAAATGCATGCTACTAAATTATATGAATATTACAATATAAATGTATGTTTTTAGTCTGAATGACGACATGCTTGTATCGATTATGTACTATTATATACAGCAAATGTTGTGATTCCTCTGGACTGTGCTGTAAGCTGCAGTTCAGATCAAGATTACTGAACACAGTTGAGCCATTCGTAGCTTGAAGGAGCTCGTCTGGAGCTGGAATTGGATTCTGCTCTCAAATTATTGCTTTATTTGCCCGCCTTGAATCCAAGCATTTGCTCACAATGGTATCTCATAACTGATTATCTTAGTCAGCTCTGAGGTCACAGTCTTTAGCAGCTCGTCTGAGACATGTGAGAAACTGTTGCACCGTTTCAGTGTTTTTGTTTGAGCGTCTCACTAATGCAGTGTTTACTCTGAATAAAGTGAGCATTTAGAGTGTCACAGCAGTGGTGTAATCCATAGTGGTGGAATATTAATCATAGGAACATATCAAAGAACACTTTAACACTTTTAACACGTCATGGGTCAGTGTTTACTATGCTTGAAAATGACAAGAAGTTGAGGCGCACTGGAGCTCAAAGTGATAAAGGTCAGAGTGTGAATTATCAGGAATAAAGAGCTAGATGTTCATGCATTAACACTTATAGATGTGCAGTTATTTTAGATGTTGGTGGAGTTTCACTTCATTTCACTACAGAGCAGCTTCACATCAGATCATCTGTCATTTTATTCCTGAACCAGTTTTGAAGAGTTTGTCTTTTCATATTTGTGGACTGAAAGCACTGAATGTTTTGAGATTGTTTTTTTTTCTGTTTGTGTTTCTTTTAAATGTGTTTTTATGGCTTCAGTTCTGGTTCCATGTAATAAATGACTGGTTAAATTAGTCAGAGAGGATTAACATTCACTGTTACAGGACAGCACTAACATTTACTAACATCTACTAAAGATATATGGATATACCAGTTTGCACACGCTGTGCTTCTTTTCTGTGTCTTTATTCCATTTCACAAATGTTAGTTAATCCACAATAACGTTTAAGAAATCTACTAAAGACAGAAAAGAACCACATCATGAGTTTATACAGCAACAGTAAATTCAACCTAGAACTTGTTACAACATTAAAGTTAAAGTGTCTTTTTAGTTAGTTTTGGTATCATATATAAATCTATTTCTACTCTATTTCATTTGTCATTTTTTGTCTTTGTATTGCTGCAGAATATTATTAACATCAATTTTAACAATATTATTAAGTGTGTAGTAAAATTGCTGGAATTGCCTTAAATGACCTAAGCGAGGTGTACAGGGTCAGATGTGTGAGGAAGGCTAAGGCTATCATTGCTGACCCTTCTCACCTCTTGTGCCAAGAGTTTTTACTGCTTCCTTCTTGGCGTCGTTATAATGTTCCACTGTGTAACACCAACAGGTTAAAAAAGTCCATGATCCCCAGAGCGATTAGTCTTTTAAATGAATGAGTATATTTAATGTATTATTTTATTATGTGTTCTTTGTTTTGTGTTGATGGTACGTTGTATGTGACTGCTGGCTGTAAACTAAATTGCCCCATGGGGGATAATAAAGCTAAACTAACTACCTAACATCACATTTAAATGATTAAAATTATTTCAGTTGTTATATTACAAATTTATAAAATGTTACATCTAGGTTCCAATATATAAACTGAGAAAGTTCTGTACACTGTGTTTTACATTTTGAGGCATAGAGGATGAGATTCAAAGAAGATTAAGTCAAGCAACCCAGGTGTCTGACATTAACCTTTTGTCTTTATGCACCTCCTGAAAATAATGTAAATCTATTTCTCTTTTAATTCATCATCTTTTGTCTTTGTGTTCCTGCAGAATATTATTAACATCACATTTAAACGATTAAAAGTATTTCAGTGAAGCTTCATCAAACCAACATCAAGTGATTTTAAAGCTTTAATCTGTGAAAAACTCTGTTCTTCAGGTGTGTTTGGTGATGAAGATAAAGTGAAGATTATGATGAAGGGAGAATCATTCACTCTAAACTCTGATCTTAATGAAATAAAGGATGATGATGTGATTCAGTGGAAGTATGAAGACACTTTAATAGCTGAAATCAATAAACGAGACGACAGAATCACTGTATATGATGATGTTCTTGATGGGAGATTCAGAGACAGACTGAAGCTGAACATACGATCTGCATCTCTGACCATCATAAACATCACTGAACAGATTGGACATTATTCTCTACAGATCAACGGTGTGAGAAAGAGAAAGATCAATATTGGCATCGATGGTGAGGTTAAACACATTTGTTTCACCTTTATTTAATGACAACATTTAAATTAATTCATACACCATTTTGTTTCTTTTTGTTTGTTTTATGATATTATTTCAAACTGACATTTCAAACTATTTAGTAAAACATTATTAAGTGATTTCACAGTATTAATCTGACAAACCCTGGTTGTGTGTGTTCTGTGTGTGTGTGTGTGTGTGTTGTTGGTTTTACAGGAGAGACGTCAGTGTCAGTGAAGGAGGGAGAATCAGTCACTCTAAACTCTGATCTCACTGAAATAAAAGGTGATAGAGCGATTGAGTGGTGGTTTGGAACTGAAGATAAGACTAGTTGGTGGTCTGAAGCTTTAATAGCTGAAATCAATAAAGAGGACGACAGAATCACTGTATATGATGATGTTCTTGATGGGAGATTCAGAGACAGACTGAAGCTGAACAATCAAACTGGATCTCTGACCATCATAAACATCACAACTGAACATGCTGGAGTTTATAGACGAGACCTGTATGGTTTGATCAGTGATGTCTTTCTCGCTGTCTTAGGTAGGTTAAATATTTGTTTTACCATTTTATGTTTTAATCAAATGAAACAATATTAATCCAAACACCATTTTGCTTCATTTCTGTTTTTGTTTTATATTATTGTTAATTTGACATATCAATATCAATATCTCAGATACAAACTCTGTTTCTGTTTGTTGATACAGTTGAAATATCAGTGAAGGAGGGAGAATCACTCACTGTAAACTCTGATCTCACTGAAATGAAAGGTTATGATTGGATTCGGTGGATGTTTGGAGATGAAAATATTTTAATAGCTGAAATTAATGTAAAGGCAGAGAGAATCACTGTATATGATGATTATCTTGGGAGATTCAGAGACAGACTGAAGCTGGACAATCAAACTGGATCTCTGACCATCACAAACATCACAACTGAACATGCTGGAGTTTATAAACTACGGATCATGAAAGGGTTTTGGTTTTCAGAAAGTTTCTCATTAAAAGCTTTCAGAGTTTCTGTCTCTGGTGAGTAGAGATCATTTCTCATGTCCTTCAAATATTCTTGTTTTTAACAACTATTTTCATATTTATTAATTGTTGAATCATTTTATAGTTTGAGATGATAGATCATATAAACACTGACTCAACCGAAAGAAGATTGTTGATTAGATTTGTTCTAATTTATCTTTTTCTCTCATGTTTTCCAGCTCGTCTGCCTGTTCCTGTCATCAGCAGAGACTGTTCTTCATCTTCATCTTCATCATCATCATGTTCATTGGTGTGTTCAGCTGTGAATGTGGGTCATGTGACTCTCTCCTGGTACAAAGGAAACAGTTTATTGTCCAGCATCAGTGAGTCTGATCTCAGCATGAGTCTCTCTCTCCCTCTGGAAGTGGAATATCAGGATAAAAACTCCTACATCTGTGTGCTGAACAATCCCATCAGCAACCAGACTCAACATCTCAACATCACTCAACTCTGTCACACATGTTCAGGTACGGCTGATATTAGTTGATGTCAGCGCTGATATTAGCGTTTGTTAACTGATCTGAGGGTTGTTCCATAAAATATGCTAAGAAAAGCAGGGATTAAACTCCAACACCTGACTTGAATGAACCTAACAAATAAGTTGGGGATAAAGCAGTTTCATAAAAGGTAATTGAAGTTCACGCAATCCCACTAATTTGATCCAGGTTGATCTAGTCTGGATAATTGTGTGTGCATGCGTTTCTGAAGCAGGCCTAGGCCCCGTTTACACGTACATGGTTATTTTGAAAAACAGAGACATTTCCCTTCGTTTGTGCCGTTCGTTTACACGCAAACGGAGAATTCGCCTCTGAAAACAATTCTTTCTAAAAACTCCGGCCAGAGTGGAGATTTTGGAAAACTTAGTTTGCACGTTTGCATGTAAACTGAGAAAACAGAGTTTTAGGCAGCCGACGTCACAGTATGCGACAAAACTTGAAGCTCCGTCAAAAGTGTGACCTATAGGAAAAGGAAGTGATTTATCTGTTGTAGCTATTTTCGGGATTCTGATTGGCTAAGGTGGGCTTGAGCTTCTCGTTACACTGCCACCTACAGGTTTAGCATGCTCTTGATGGCATATATACACAGGTTCGTGTAAACAAACACTTTTCTGAAAACTGACAGGGGCCTGTTTCAGAAAGGAGGTTAAGTGAAAACTCTGAGTATGTTAACCCTAAAATGAGGGAAACTCTGAGTTTTCTGTTTCAGAATGGGAGGTATGTTAAACCTGAGAAAGCAGAGTAAGTCAAGCCTGTTTCAGAAAGAGAGGTAACTTATACTCTGAGTCAGTTACCATGGTAACTTACTCTGTGAACCTAACCTGGTCGGGAGCAGGTTTTCTTCAGTAAACCCAGAGTTTCTTTCGGTCTCCTCCCCTTTTTAAAGTGGAAGTGGTGTTTAAACACCTCATTCATTCTTTCAGTACATTTTTATTAATAAAATTAATCTTTTATTAATAAATAAAATATATATATATATATTTTTTTTTTTAAATAAGATGAAGTCTATATAACTCCTTTACTGGCAACTGAAAACACAGTAGTAGATTAGAGTTACATAATGTAGTTCTAAACAAATTCTACAGAATTAAACTGTGGCATTTACTGGAAATCACTGAACGTGTTCATCTGTGCACCAGAAGTTGATGGACCGTCCTCCTGCTGTTCTTCCACACTCTGGGGGCGCGGGGAGAGATAAGAATACCCGTTTATACTTAGATTTAAACTTAGATTCTATAGGCTACTCCACATAAAAATGTGAAAAAAATCTGAATGTGTAGATTGTTTGATGTGTAGACACATAATATTAACATTACCTCTGTAGGCCTCTCTGTGGCAGCAGAAACTCTTTATCCCCATGTGATGAGCATTTGGTTGAGTACACTTTATAACACTATTTGTCATAATTTCTGGTGTATTGAGTAGGCGACTTACAACTGCCTGGGGTTCTGTTGGGACAGGAGGCTCCAAAAGACAGATATTACCATCAGAATCTATTGGGACCAACAAAAATCCTAACCCAAAGTAAAATAAATGGAAATCTCAAAAATAGCCTATATAAAAAATAACACATATGTAAACCTCTTACATTTTATGAAGGCCCTTGGATCTTTGGGACTGGCTCTGAAGTCCGTCCAGGAATTCCCTCAGCCAAAAATGCTGCTGCACTGCTAGACACTGGATGCTTTAGTTATTTAATATGTCAAATGTTTGTAAAGTCAGGTAGCCTACACCCATACTATGCTCAAGCCTTACTTGACTGAATTATGTTTTTATATTAACATTTCAGCTGCTGCCATGTTCTTTTAATACCTGCAGGATTGCACCTACATGAAAATTAAAATTAGGTTGAATAACATACTGTTCTTCCAGTTTCACCTCTGATATTATAACAGTTGGGCAAGTTACTTGTATTACTAACTACAAATGACATCTTCAACAGTGTAATTAGATTAATGTAATAATGACTATCTTTAGAAATTATTGGTCTACTTATTACTAATTACTAAATCCCATGTCAACCTTAAACACTTGAACAATACAAGGAGAGACAAACAGCACTTTTAATGCTTTCAAATAAACAATTGCATGAATTATTCTTGAATTGACCAAAGTGTGTAGAGGGAGAAGGTTACATTAAAAATATAACTTTTAAAAATGTATGTTAAATAGCCTATACAGAATTGTTCTATAGTCTAATACAATTACATCAGATTAAACTTTAAATTACAGAAGAATTAAGAGTAATCCCTTTAATTAAATTACAGTATTTAGATTACTTGGTAATTAATTACACCCATCACTGTATAACAGTAATTAAAATGTGAAGAAATATGAAGACCTCTTTTTGTCTGGCGCTGTTGCCATGGTGACTCGTAATATCTTTGCTCCATTGATAATGGCTTTTTATAGTTGTGGTGCACGCGCTTAACTCAGAGTCAGTCAACTCAGAGTTGATTGAACTAACTCATTTCAGCTGTTCTGAAACCGAAAACTCAAGAGTTTTCCATCTCAGGGTAAGTCAACTCAGAGTTCAAGTTTTAACTCAGAGTTGGTTGAACCTCCTTATTGAAACAGGCCCCAGGTGTGCACAATATTATTTTTGAAAACGGAGAGGTGAAATGTTCGGTTATGAAAATAACCAGCCACGTGTAAACGTAGCCCTAGAGGTTGATCATGGATCAAATCGATCCACCATCAAACAGCGTATATGTTTACATGTTTTTATTTTTCTCAGTGCAAAACTTACATTTCACAGGTATATTCTCCATCTGTAAACGTTAGAAAGTCATACAAATATTTCCATTTTGCTGCTAAACTTCACAAAGAACGAGCGCTGCTGTGCGCATGCGCGCCAAAGAGGAGCGCAATAATTCGGACTAAAATATACATTTTGCTTGGAAAAATTAATTTTTTAATTTTACATTTAAAAATTAAAAATTAAAAAAACTGAAATATCTTCTGATTATAATAATTTCTTTTTTAGGATGTTGTATAAGTGAACTTATAGCACATTGCACTCATATATTTTATACTTAAAATATTAAATACATTTGAACAGAAGTAGCCTAATTCAGAGAAGATTTTTTTTTAAGAATCCAAATATAATAAAGACACAAAATATAGTTTTGGGTATAGGACCTATGCTACTTAATAAAGATGACTTATACTTATTTAGAATGCTGAGAATTGCAGCTTTTAATGCAAGAATAATTTTTTTGGAGAAAGCAAGAATCCCCAGTTTTAAATGATTGGTTAGATTTAATTTATAAAGTATGAAGAGGATAACATGAAATTAAGTATACATTTTGAAAAGATATGTGCAACTAAAGTCAAAGAATATTCCATAAAATAAAGAAATACATATTAGCCTACATTTTTATATAACCCTCCCTCCCTTTTAATTCTAGTTATTTGTTATTTTATTTATTTACTTATTTAATATTGAATATTTGATATTTAAAAATATTAATTTAATAACTTATTAGGTTATTAAATTATGTGTCATTAAGAGTTTGGTGTGAATGTTTAATTTGTATTAATATATATATATATATATATATATATATATATATATATATATATATATAGATAGATAGATAGATAGATAGATAGATAGATATATAGATATATAGATATATAATTATTAAAAAAAATGTCATATGTAAAAGTGTATAACTTTGTACTTATTGGTTATTGTTCTAATTATGTGTTTTTTTAGGCTATGTGTTGGTGGGTATTATCACAAAAGAAAAAAAAGTAGAATGAAAAATAAGGAATATTTATCTGGGGAAAATATTGTCTTTAAAGGAATTGTCCATTTGTATAATTGTGTTAAATGTGTTTGAATTGAAAGACATAATAAAAGTACATAAAATATATATATGCTAAAATATTTGTTGTTGGACATTAGATTAGATGTGCCTTATTTAGAATTGTAAACCTTTTTAACTGTAAAGGGACTATTGTAATGGGGTAAATCAAATGTAGGATAAAATACTGTAGACCAGTTACTAAGCTCAGATTCATCTTACCAATTAAAATTTAGTTTGTGCTTTTGTAATTATTTATTTTTAATTTTGAACTGATCTGATCTCAGTTTGATGCTTTTATTCCTCAGACTCTGTCCACTGTTGTGGTCCTACTGAAGCTGTGATCCGATTGGTCCTCTCTGCTCTGGTGGGCGTGGCTACTGTCATTCTTCTGGTTTAAGACATCAGATCCAGAAGAGCTGAACGAGATCAAGCACATATTCACACATCAGAAACCTAATGGTGTCATTTCTATTATTACAAAAAAAATGTTTTTGTCATTTATTAATCTTTGTTTATTTGTAATGGCTTTATATGCTGGCATTTACTGTATGTTTATTTCCAGGAGGCTTATTTCCATCCTAGAACATAATTTGAGAACAAACAGCAACATATTTTCTCATTAACTCATTAGTGCTCAAAGTGTTTGTCAGTGTAAATACTTATTTTTTACTGATCTAGTAATTCATATTTGATTGGGGAATTTAAAAATGACTTCTAATCACACTTAAAGTCTCACATGTCTTGTATTGTTATTATTGGTCAGATCAGACTCTCTAATACTGAAGCTCTTTTACTGACTAAACATTTCTCTCAAATAAGACACAGATCTCACTTTACTACTGCTGTTCATCTGTCATCTGGATTTGCTTGCCTTTGTCAATAAAGTTTTTGATTGATTTTTTTGATTGTTTCTGATTAGTAAATCAAAAGGGGCTTTTTTAATTAATTTATACGTATCCAAAAGAGAAATCAATTTAAGGGCTTTCAACAAATTTTAAATATTTGCACAAGAGTTTAACCTCATTCATCCACTGGTTAAAGTTGTGTTTAGATTTAAACCATCTGCACTTATGAATGAAAAACTTTATGACATAACAAGAAATTAAAAACAAACTCAAAACTCTTTGTTTTCCAGAAAAATACCAAACCTAATTACATTTCCGCTCTAAATTTTCAATATTTGCTTCACAATTTTTTTGAAGTTCACCTCCTTAGCTTTAGGAGGGATAGGAATATTTTGTCCTGATTGCATGTATTCCCGTCTAATAGTGTTTTGTGTAATAAGCCTGTAAAATAACATTTCTAATGACTCTATTTGTACATTTTTAATCACAGAAATCTCAACCTTCTAAGGAGAGCTGCCTCAGTTCTGGGGAGACTTTGAGTACAAAATGTCTTCTTTAACCATTAATCTTAAAGGATGTAATGTAAACGACTCGGGGTAAATGTGAATTAGCTCAAGAATATAGGGAATTTTGGAAATATTAATAATTATGACTCATGGTCATAATTCATAAGTCGCATGTACATTTATTTTATCAATTATCGAGATTACCTTGTTCTGTAACTGTCTGATCACCATTCAATTCGTCCAGCGAATAAATGTAAGATCATTACAGTTAAGAAGGGGGCATCCCTTTTCAAACTCCGAGAAAGTTTTATCTTCTGGCCACGAATATCAAACTTACTGAGTTTCTGAATTAAGAACTACTAAATGTAGTTTATATCGAGCTTGTAGCTTTAAATTTCATTGACTTTATAAGGTGGGTTTTCAAACACAGAGACAATTAAAAGTATAAATGGGTTTATTAATAAAATGGCACACACTAGAGATTATATAAACTACAAATATAAACGTACGTAAAAATGCAAACAAACAAACATTTAACCGAAACACAACATAAAACATAGCGTGATCAGAATGAAATGAAATGAAAGAAAGAAAGATATAGAGAGAAGAGATAGAGGGTAACTTAATTCACAGACCTAAGACCTGGACACCTGAAATCAGCGTTTAGAGAGAGTTACGTTACGTGCAAGATTCTGTGCTCTTTCAGTGTGGTGCTGAAGAGGGGGGGCGCGCGTGCGCGTGTCCGGCTGGTTTGCGTCTAGCTTCGTCTTTTGGGTCGTTTCGCAAGACGATGTAAAGGCTCACTTGAATTTAACGTTACCGAGAAAGTTCAGATTCATCTCCCGGGCAGGGAGAGGTTTAAAGTCTTTGTTGCAAAGGACGCAGCTACGACTCGAACATGTGTTCGTCGATAGAGAAGGCCAGGGCCTCCTTCAGATGTTCCTTGGAGAAGCGCTGCGCCGGGGAGAAGAAGGTCCGAAGAGAGGATGAGTTGAGTTGGATGAGAGCGAGAGGAAACTGAAGGTTTGGACTTTTATCAGTGTCCCATGTGCCGTCCCCTCCTTCGTGTAGGACGAATCAGCTGTCGAGATTTTCTTAGGCGGGAAGATCCCTTTGTTCGTTTGGAATGGTCTCCTGGCTCGAGTTATAGTGACGATTGACTTAAGCCTTTCGGTTCCAGAAATATGAAATGTGTAAACAATGTATATTACTGCATTCTGCTATTGGAATTCGATTCTGTTAGATTAAGAGAATTACAAAGACATCAACGCATCACATGAAGGTTGTAGCAATGCGAAGTTACAGTGAGATATGCAGAATTATAGGCATTAGCAGTTCTGTGTGTGTGTGTGTGTGTGTGTGTGTGTGTGTGTGTGTGTGTGTGTGTGTGTGTGTGTGTGTGTGTGTGTATGTGTGTGTGTGTGTTCTGGAATGTCACGGGTCTGTGAGGTTGGGGGAAACCCAGCCAAACCGGCGCTGGCAAATTGGTCCTTGTGGAGTAATTATTAACCAGTAAGGACAAAGACGATGTGTTTTGCCATCACATGATCTACTTAATGCGAAAAGCAGATGTCATTGTTGCTACAAGGAACTGGAATGGCTCTGATTATTATATTGTAAATATTAATAGTACACTGCAGTTCTCACAAAAAGCAAATTGCCACTCCTCCAGAACGGCTAGAACCATAACTGAAAAACATCTCATCACTCCATTGATTAGTCCAGAAAGAGGAATCCAAGTCTGAAGAAAGAGTCTCTTGTAGAAACACACAATGAGCTTTCTGCCCTTTACAAAATAAAAAACTGCTGTCCTTTTAATAATGTCCTTTAAGGGACCGTTCGGTATTTATGGAAGGGGCCACCGGAGGAAAATAGGGGAGGGTCATGTCTTTTTATTCTTTGTTGAGGGGAGGGTCATCCAATTTTTTTTTAGTCTAGGGGGAGGGTCACCCAACTTTTATATTCATGAAAACAGCAACATTTCAAAGTGGCTTGTTTGGTGCTATTTTTTTCCATTTAGGTCGATGTTGATCTCGCGTTATCAGCCCCCCTTCGATATCAGATGGGTCTGACCCAACAAAAATCCAGTTTGGCGCTGTTTGACAGTGCGCGCGCACTTCAGTTCGCGCTTAGAAAAAGTGCATCATGTTAGAACAGAATGCCAATGAAATGTTTACCCGGCAAAGCTTTAAAGCACGAGCAAATAATGAACTTTTGTGATTGCGAATAAGTGCACAGTGTCCTGTGAGTGTAACTCTACCGCTGCATTAACATGTTGTGAACGTACGTCGAGTTTTACAGTATTGGGACTGAGGCGCATACTACCATATTTTAGTTTCCATTCTTATTTTGTTTCCACGATGTGTAAGATGTAGGGCTACCACATCTTTAAATTACTATTAGATTTATTTAAGTTAACATAAATACGTAGACCTACACCACAAAAACTAGTTGAGGATAAATTCGTTAAACTTGGGCGATTCCAGTGTTATGGACGTGACATTTGCAGTCAATACGTGAAATATAAATTCTCAGAAAATGCATTTAATACCAATATTTTGAAACGTCTGAAAGGAGTCAAGACATTAGAAAAATATCAGTCTACACATGCGTTTTATATTTAATATGAGGGAAATACACATGTGACGTGACACAAAAAATCTTTAACTTTTAGGTGGCAAAATATTTTTTAGTAATTCTATAAATTACACTGTGCAAACCAAAAGATACCCACCGGATGAATAAAGATCGGCCTCCACAGAACATAACATATTATTTTTATTTTATTTTTCGTGGTCGCATTTATGTAAAAAAAAAACAAAAAAAACAATGTTACGGGCGTGACAGTTCTCCATTACGGACATGACTGCTCTGAAAGCGACTTTAAAAATTTCACAGAGACCTCAAACAGAAAGCACAAAGCCTTTCTTTAAAGTGAATTTCGTTTTTTTATTAATTGTATCTTAATTTGAATCAATGTTTTATCTGGATTTAAATAGCCTAAGAAGTAAATATAGTAGAAAATCATGACACGGAGGCGCGGGCGAGAACTGGACTCTTGTCTCATAAATGAACCGAAACTCAGCGTAAGGCTACTTGCCTCACAGACCTGAGAAATATATAGAAAGCTTGAAATGTCTACTTTTAAACAGAACAATTCAAAACGAAGGAAAACAGACTGCTTTCTGCTTATGAAATGTGCATTTCTCTGGCGCGTTCTGAGAAGATCGCGACGCATCGTCAACTTCATCTTTGCAGTCGACACAGAAAACACTTGTTTATTAATAAACAATTAAAATGTCTCCTTGCTATATTTGACATATTCATAATAATTACTTTTGCCGGTTCTTTGTGACAGCTTTTAGATGCTTTATTGGCAGCGCCACCCACATGTTGAACGAGTCACACCGCATCAGCACCAAAAACATGATTTTTTTCAAATCTAAAATCAAAAATCGTGATACGAACCGAATCGTAGGTTTGGTCTATTGTTACAGGTTACAGCCATAGTAAGATGAGAAAGCAAGAGTTTATGGTTTTAAAAAACAAACAAACAATGGCTATCTGAACATCTTTGCCAAGCGCAAACCAGTACAGAAGTAGGCTAATCAATAAATTATCGGGGAGGGTCATGCCTTTTTTCACAATCATTTTGGAGGGTCATAGAAAAATGTATTGCTGGCGAAGGGAGGGTCATGTCTTTTTTGACAACAGATCTCAAAACTCCTCCGGTGGCCCCTTAAATAAAAAACGAACAGTCCCTAAGCCCCTAACATTCAGAGAACCAAAACTATTTTGTCCTTAATCATTAATGCTAAAACAGAAAAAAAGACAGAAAAATAGAACTAGTAGTAAATAAAAACACAAACTGAACCATCACTTGTAAACTCAGTCTCTAATAACAGAGACATGTAAGCAATAGATAGACAGGAAAGCAAATAGAACATAGTTATATTGCACTTTGTTTGTACTAATGCTTTTTATTAAGTCTGGTGACCAAGTCTGTGGCAGTAAAATTAAATACAGTACGTGTTGCACAAAAATATTTAGCCATAACCCACAAATACTGTGGGTTTGTTCATTTTTACTTTAAGTACGATTGTTTTAAACGTGTAAAACTGAGCAGCATTAACTCAACAAATCATTTGACAAATAGTCACATATCAGTAACAGGCTAATATTGTCACGTTTCTGTTCTGTCTGAGTGTTTGTGTCTCTGATCACATGTCTGTCTTTGTTCTGTTTTCCCGCCATTCCTTGGTTTCCACAGCAACTGTCATTTAGTTCATCTGTCACACCTGGTTCCTCGTTAGTCTTGTCAGCTGTGTCTTGTTTCCCTGATCTGTTCTCCCTTGTATTTAAACCCTGAGTTTTGCCTTGTTCAGTGTCGGTCAATGTTTTATGTTAGGCTTTCTTTGCCTGAGCACTTCCTTGTTTTTGTGAGATTGTGAATTAAAACCTTGGATTACTTCATCTGCGAGTTTGCCTCCTACTTCATCTACCCTGCAGCCTGACAAATATAGCATCACATTTCTCATTACTTGCAGCTAATTCATTACAATGACATAAAATAATGTTGATAAAAGATACAGGTGATACAAAAACTAATTCATTACCTCATCTGTGAACATGATTCATTAATTCCATACATCTCTGGATGATGAAAACAACATTATTCTCCCATCTTTCCATTCTCCTTCATAGCATCATCAAGCTTCACCTTTGTTATTGTTTTGAAAATGGAAGCAAAAATGTACATATTGTGCCTTTAACTTCAAATGTCATGTAATCTCAATTTAAATAATTTTATTAGTGGAAACTTAAAGGTAGGGTAGGTAATCCTGTTCAGAAACACTTTTTTTTATACTGGGTGAAATGGTCCTTCCATCCTGATAGTAGTCAATACATTATGTGTTTAGAAAAAGGAATGAAAAAAATCAGACCTCTGTAGCAGCTGCAGGACAGTAAAAACTCTGACCAATCACTGCCATTCGGTGCGAATGTAAAAAACTCTTACATGCAAAACACCGTGTATGTCATGAATCTTACACGAAATTCACCTTCATCACAGTGTAACTGATGGTAATGGAAAAACGTGTATCAATGCAACCTGTTTTTAGTTTTGCCTTATAAATATAGCTCGTTACCGAATGAAACTTTACCATTATCGATATGCTAGCTTGATAGTGAGTACTAAAAGAAATCTTATTTGTTTATATTCATAGTGATAAAGTTAGGTATTTTATTACATGTGATTCTGACATGATGTCACTGTATGTACTGCGCTCCTTCCTCTCCACTCGTCTCAGGTAATAAATGCGTCTTGTTCCAGCCTGAGCGTTTGGCGTCGCGCGTTCATGTGTTTTGGGGGCGTGGCTTTGGAAGGAGCTCAGAAGGGAGGGGGTGGGAGTGAATGGAAATAATGAGCTGTGTTTATTGCAGATTAAAAGGTCTACAGTCACTCGATTTTTATATTTTCTTTTTCAGAGTACTTACATTTTAATTATGTATTGGTATATAAAGACAGTTTAAACAAATTTGGAATGTTTTTTTTTTAGAAAAAAGATTACCTACCCTACCTTTAACTAGCTATAACTAACTAACTGCATGGTATAGCACTTGCTGAATGACTACACCAATCATTTACTACATCTGAGGCCTGTTTCATAAAAGACGCTATAAAAGCGGGGATTAAACTCCAACACCTGACTTGAGTGAACAAATTGGGGCTAAAGCGGTTTCATAAAAGGTAATTGAAGTTCACAGGTATATTCTCCACTCCATCTGTAAACTAGTGATGGGAAACCAAGGCTTTCTGAAGCATTTGAGGCTTTCATCAAATTGTGTCGAAAAAAAAGTTTCATTACTCATTAATCTGCCGTTATGATAGGAATCCGCTTTAGAACAAGCGCGTCTGCTCTTAAAGGGAATGTGAGATGACGCTCTGATTGGTTTATTTCACGTTATGCCCAAACCACACCTATGAATAATGAAGCTACTTCAGACCAACCCCTTTTAGATTTGCGCCGGGCGCAAGAGTCATTTATCCCGCCGGGAAAATAGCAACAGCGCCCGAGACCCGTCTACAAAGTTACTTGCGCTTTGCGCTTGATACTTGCGTTTCAGATCCTTAAAATAGGGCCCAATAACACAATAACCATAACGCGTTGTTCATTATAAACGTGGGATTATGAATTATATTGAGAACGTCGTACATAGAAAACATGCCGTAATGTACCCTGAGTGTAAACCTTAGCCGCATTCATCGTGAAGCGTGCTAGCGATTTGCAAAGATTAATATAAATATTAATATAAAGGTTAATAAAACGTTACACTCACTTCAGTTCTTCTGGAGGTGCAGCAGGAACACGAATAGTTGGTACCGATCCTTTTTTCAGGAGCAGCTTCTTAGCAAAACCAGCTTTATACTGACCCTCGTTTATAAAGCAGTCTGGTGAGAAATGATTCGCACAAACATGAAAGCATTGACGTTGATAGTGGGGAATATTCCCTTCGAAAACAAAACTCAGCCACTGCGTCTTCAGCGGTTCGGATTTAGGAACATCAAAATGATGCTGTGTTCATTATTACAGCCAAGAACAGAACACCACAATCGCTTAGACACCATTCTGCTCATAGACAGTGCTCCAGCGTATCAACAATGACGCGCGGACTATGATGACAGACAGCTCGCTCACGAGCGAGGGCGGGTCTGTGTTGAAACGCTGCTGTCAATCAACAATTGTGGGAGGGGCTTGATTTGAGACGGGGAAAACATATAAGAAGATTTAGAAAAAACACTGGATGGATTTTATCATTTTATGATGGTTGCGTACAGGCACTGCCAATACACATTTCAGTACAATCAACTTGTAAAAGTGCATGTACCATTATATGACCCCTTTAAGAATATATTAAACCAAAAACTTTCAAATTTTTAGAGAGGATGTGAATTAAAACAACCACATCAGGCAACAAGTTGATAAATTCTGTTAAATTAAAATTGTAATTTACCGAATTATCCATTTGTTTCCCGACAGGGAACACATGTAACGAATCAACGCTCCATATTTTGATCGACAGCCGTCACAACCCACTAGTGACCGTGTTTACTCCTTTATTTTCAACCATTGGATAGGATTTAAAAAAACGGCTGTTGTATTTGTACTTCTGATGAAGCGCTGTTATATAGGTGAAAAACTACGCCGCAAAAAGAATAAATAAAATGCTTTCTTAAAAAGGCAAAATAACACATGCACGTTTTCTTAAAATGATAATTAAAAACCAATAGATCGATGAAAATGTGGGACATTTTCTCAATATGCGACGCGCAGGACAAGGGGTGAAAATGCTATGTGGTACAACGCAAAGCGGGACGGGTGGTCGCCCTAGGGTGTAGCCTGGTCAACAGATTCACATATTGATCAATGATATAACATATATAAGTATGTGATCATAATTATAGTAATTGTAATTGAAAAAATATTGTGGGTGTTCAGTTTAAAAAATATATAATTTATGTTATAGGGAAGTGTAGAGTTAAATCATTTAAATAAAGCCTCCTTGATAATCATTTCTCTTGTTATGCATCAGATGAGGTTGCGAAGCTCCAATTTATTTCAAACCATCTGTCCTGATCTTACAATACTGCATGTGTCCGAAGCTTCAAATGTCATCAATCACGTGGTATTGCTTTGGAGCATCAGAGCGCCGGTATCCACCGTCCCATCACTACTGTAAACGCTAGAAAGTCGGCGGCTAAACTTGGCTGCGTCCGAAAACTGATAAATGCTGCTTTCTGAGGACGTATCCCAAGGTTGGAAGTGTAAGGATCACCCATTGGCCCAACGACGGAATCCAACGGCCTGGGCGAAGGAATAATGCATGTATGTCTTTTCAGCGCTCCAGTGAAGTTCACTTAATTTATTGGAATTTAGTTTCAATATTACTTTAGCTCTGCGCTAAATCTGACTCCAATTTCAAATGATAATCAAATTTACATTTACATTTATTCATTTAGCTGACACTTTTATCCAAAGCGACTTATAATTGCTATATATGTCAGAGGTCACACGCCTCTGGAGCAACTAGGGGTTAAGTGTCTTGCTCAGGGACACATTGGTGTCTCACAGTGGATTCGAACCCGGGTCTCTCACACCAAAGGCATGTGTCTTATCCATTGCGCCACCACCCCTATTTAGATTGTGTTTCTGATTAGAAAAGTATCCCATACTTTCAATTATTAATTCACTAAGGTACCCGATGCCGCACAGAGTCACACGCCCCGGGTTTACGTGGATCTCACGGACACAGCCTCGCCAGTCTGATCTTGGTCAGAGGGTGCAGGGTTTGCTAATACCTCTTAAGTCGGTTGCCTACTGCTCACGCATACAAAACAGTGTAGTTTATTAGCCACTTCCGTACAACTTGCCAAGTCAGTGATAGACAGAAATGAAAAGGTCTTCAGATGACGAGCTACTGCTCCGTTCATATGCGCCTTTAGTTTGACCTATCCTGGACACAGAGCTGCGGGAGCACCAGCCTCCTCATAGTCTACTAAAATAATGATTTCAGAAAACTTCAGAATAAATCAAGATGTAACATTTATTTGTCAGGTAAAAATGTATCATGCCAATTACACAAGTAAATGATTAGAAGCCAATTCAGAAATAATCAATACATGACATCATTTACTCAAAGATGACTCTAAAAGTAAGCAATGTATTCCTGACAGAGACACACAGTGGTGTGTCGGGGCTCTCCAACAGGAAAACACTGAAACATCACTGTATGGGGGATGATCCTGGTAAAGGGTCCCAAAGACTGCTCTGTTACCTCGCCTTAAATACCCAGACCAGAACAAAAAAGGGTTATACCAATATTGTTTAGAGTTGTTTGGGTCAATCCATGTACCCCAGGGGGAGCACCTGGCTTCAGGAGATTTCACCCAGAGAGGGGAACCGGATTCTCCTAAGTTCTCAATCTTTCTCATTAAACCAATGACTGCAATGAAATTCAGACCATTTTACCAATCGCACTGAGACACTTAAAATGATACCAAACATGAAAAGGAAAAAACAACATATTCACAAGATACATCACATGTGATATATAGACATTCTTAATGAACTTTCAGTGACTTGAGGAGGGAGAGGGAGAGGGAGAGGGAGAGGGAGAGGGAGAGGGAGAGGGAGAGGGAGAGGGAGAGGGAGAGGGGGGATGAGTTGAAGTCAAACAAGGAGACAAGGAGATAAGTTTGGGCAGGGCAGTGTCCTGTGCTCTGTCTTTGCTGTCTGCTGTCCAGGGTGCATGTTATGGCTTTATTGCAGGGTAAGTTTTGTTTTAGCAGGAAAATCAGTCCTACAAATGTTAGTGAGTAAATCTTCTGAAATGGCCATAACAGTGGAGTGATGAAAGCAGAGGTTAACGCCTGTTTCACACATAGGCTGACTCCGTGTGCAGTGTGTATGCGGTGCAGGAGCAGCTCACGCTATAGTGCTTTCACATATGCTGAGTTTGCAGTGCGTAAACCACGGCTGTACCACACACACACACACACACATACTCACTACTTTTATTTCAAATCCAGAAGTTATCAGCAGCTTTAAAAAAAAAGAAAAAGTTTTGTCAGCATTGCGATTCTCTTTGTACACATATACACTCTTTAATAGACGTATTCACGTTTTCACGTACGGAGTGTGTGTGAAACGGGCGTCGTTTGTCATGGTTGTAAAAAAACAGTGGCTATCTGATCATCTTTGCCACGCGCAAACCAGTACAGAAGTAATCAATAAATTATTGGGGAGGGTCATGCCTTTTTTCACAATCAGTTTGAAGGGTCATAGAAAAATGTATTGCTGGTGAAGGGAGGGTCAAGTCTATTTTGACTACAGATCTCAAAACTCCTCCGGTGGCCCCTTAAATAAAAAACCAACAGTCCCTAAGTTAACATACAAATATGCTGTAAACTCACAGAAATGCAAATGAGCTGTAAACTCTTAAGTGCATCAAAATCTGATTGTTGAACTACTGTGTGTATAATAAAGTTATTTTTTGCACAAACACAGACTGATTGCATGCAAATATACCACGAGGGAATTAGTATGAAGATAGCCCTAGCATATACTGAGGTACACGACTATCAAATTAAATTCACAAATTACATAAAAAGCTCAAGCTCATAAGATCAAATGTCTTAATCGACCGGCTACACATGACATAATGACTTTGATTGTGACTTGGGTCCCAGAAAGTCTCTGTGAGCGTTTATTAAGTTTTACACATATACATCGAGATGATTTAAGTATTTTCAGGCTTTTGGAAAACACTTGAGAATGCTATAGTGCGGACGGAGACACATTACCAAGCCTGTGTATTTCTACTTGATTCACACTGATTTTGACTTGAACTTTTGATTTTCGTTTTGATTTTCATGATGTTTACGGACGTCAGAGTAAACTGGGGGAGGATTCACACATAACCAGATAAATAATCACAGTTCAGTCGCGTTTCAGTGTTTTCAGACATTTTAGGGGCTTTTCAGTGAACCGATGAAGAAAATGTTTCTGAAAGTAGTTTTCTTCTGTCTGTGTTTCTGGCGTCTGGATGGTGAGTTTTAAATATGACTTTGGTTGTTTCTCTTCTTGTACCATGTAATAAATTACAGGTTAAATTAGACTGAGAGGATTTAACAATAACTGTTATTCTCATATAGAAATAATTAAGCTGTGATTTTACTGTGAGATCAAGTTTGAATTCAGGGGCCTGTTTCAGAAAGGAGGTTCAACCAACTCTGAGTTAAAACTTGAACTCTGAGTTGACTTACCCTGAGATGGGAAACTCTGAGTTTTCGGTTACAGAACAGCTGAATTGAGTTAGTTCAATCAACTCTGAGTTGACCTACTCTGAGTTAAGCGCGTGCACCACAACTATAAAAAGGCATTATCAATGGAGTGCAGATATTATGAGTCACCATGGCAACAGCGCCAGACAAAAAGAGGTCTTCATATTTCTCACCAGTACGAACATTATTACTGTAATTTTACAGTATTAGAACATTAATACTGTAATTTAATTAAAGGGATTACTCTTAATTCTTCTGTAATTTAAAGTAAAATCTGATGTAATTGCATTAGACTATTCATGGGTTTCATCAGGTCCCTTTCCACAGGTGTATTAATCAAGCACAATGCAGTCTGCATTCATAATCTAGGTGCTTGATTTTATACACCTGTGGAAAGGGACCTGATGAAACCCATGAATAGAACAATTCTGTGTATTTAACATACATTTTTAAAAGGTAGGCTATATTTTTTATGTAACCTTCTCCCTCTACACACTTTGGTCAATTCAAGAATAATTCATGCAATTGTATATTGTTTATTTGAAAGCAATAAAAGTGCAGTTTCTTGTCTCTCCTTGTATTGTTCAAGTGGTTGAGGTTGATATGGGATTTAGTAGTAGTCAAGTCAAGTCAAGTCAAGTCATCTTCATTTATATAGCGCTTTTAACAACGTAGATTGTTTCAAAGCAGCTTCACAGAGATAAGCGTATAATTTAAGGTAACAGAGATTGTTTTGGCTTTATAGCAGAGTTAAGTTATTTTCCATCTAAAGTTAGTTTTGATTGATTTGCTTCCGTCACAACGATCATTTGTTATTAAATTAGGGGCCGCTAAGACTACACCATTCCCTCTACACAGACTTTAAACGCGAACCTGTGAGAAACGCTGATGGCGTTCACATGCGCATTTAGAATGGGTTCTATAGTTATGTGCATTTGAAATTACGCAGGTTTGGATTTTCCCTGCAAGCCAAGCCTAAAAGCCAAAGTAAAAGTACTTGTCTTTCCTTATAAATTTTGATAAAGAATTTTATTTTATTTTGTCGCTTAGGGGTAGGAACGCGAAACGAATTTTCCCGACAACGCCTTATCTGTAGAGTGGTAGAGGGATCCTCCATAGGGACAGACTAGTTGGCACTTCAGCACTGCGTTGTCATCGGGTCCAGGCGAAGGTCCTTCGTCAGATCTGGATACGGCCCGGATCCGGCAGGCTGCAGGAAAACCTCGGGATAAACACAGACACTAAAATTAGCGTAGATGCCATTCTTCTCATGATGTAACGAGTACATCAGGATTTATGGGAAGTGTTCCCGGTTCCGGCTGACCTAATCTATGCAGCCTAACATTAAATTATAGAAGTCTATAATGTATTATGTGAATGCTAGGTCAAAGAGATGTGTCTTTAATCTGGCTTTGAACTGACAGAGTGTGTCTGCTTCCCTGACAATGGTAGGAAGACTGTTCCAGAGTTTTGGTGCTAAATAGGAAAAGGATCTACCGCCAGCAGTCGATTTTGATATTCTAGGTATTATCAACTGGCCGGAATTTTGAGATCGCAATAGACGTGAAGGACTATAATGCGTTAAGAGCTCGCTCAAGTACTGCGGAGCTAAACCATTTAGTGCTTTGTAAGTAATCAGCAATATTTTAAAATTTATGCGATGTTTAATAGGGAGCCAATGCAGTTTTGACAGAACTGGGCTAATATGGTCATACTTCCTGGTTCTGGTAAGAACTCGAGCTGCTGCGTTTTGAACCAGCTGTAGTTTGTTTATTAAACGTGCAGGGCAACCACCCAGTAGAGCATTACAATAATCTAGCCTTGAGGTCATGAACGCATGAACTAATTGTTCCGCATTTGTCAATGAGAGCATATGGCGTAATTTAGATATATTTTTAAGATGGAAAAATGCAGTTTTACAGATACTAGACACGTGACTTTCAAATGAAAGATTGGTATCAAAGAGCACACCCAGGTTCCTAACCGACGACGAAGACTTAACAGAGCAGCCATCGAGTGTTAAACAGTATTCTAGGTTATTACGTGAGGAAGTTTTTTGTCCAATAATTAGAAACTCTGTTTTTTCAGAATTTAGAAGTAGGAAATTACGAGTCATCCAATTTTTTATATCTGCTATGCATTCCGTTAATTTTGTGAATTGATAAGTTTCGTTAGGTTTTGAAGAAATATACAGCTGAGTATCATCAGCATAACAGTGAAAACTAATTCCATGTTTCCTAATGATATCTCCTAATGGTAGCATGTACAGAGTGAACAGCAGCGGTCCTAGTACTGAGCCTTGTGGTACGCCATACTGAACTTGTGATCGATGAGACATCTCATCATTTACTGCTACAAACTGATAACGGTCAGATAAGTATGATTTAAACCATGCTAGTGCATTTCCCGTAATGCCAACATAATGTTCTAATCTATTTAAAAGAACGTTGTGGTCAATGGTGTCAAATGCAGCACTAAGATCGAGTAACACTAATAGCGAGATACAACCACGATCGGATGATAAGAGCAAATCATTTGTGACTCTAACGAGAGCAGTCTCGGTACTATGGTAAGGTCTAAATCCTGACTGGAAATCCTCGCAGATATCATTTCTTTCAAGAAAGGAACACAGTTGTGAGGATACTGCCTTTTCTAATATCTTTGACAGAAAAGGTAGATTCGAGATCGGCCTGTAATTGACTAATTCTGTAGGATCAAGTTGCGTTTTTTTAACAAGCGGTTTAATCATAGCCAGCTTAAAGTTTTTTGGTACGTATCCTAGAGACAAAGATGAATTAATGATATTAAGAAGAGGATCTATGACCTCTGGAAGCATCTCTTTCAGTAGCTTAGTCGGTATAGGGTCTAACATACATGTTGTCGATTTAGATGATTTAATGAGTTTAGTAAATTCTTCCTCTCCTATAGCAACGAACGAATCAAATTTTTCCTCAGGGAGGCTACAATGCACTGCCTGATGCGATACTGTAGTAGACGGTTGCATAGTTATAATTTTGTCCCTGATATTATCAATCTTATAAGTGAAGAAGTTCATAAAGTCATTACTGCTGTGTTGCTTGGAAACTTCTGGGCTTGAAGATTTATTTTTCGTTAGTTTAGCCACCGTTTCAAATAAATACCTAGGATTATGTTTATTTTCTTCTAATAGGGTTGACAAATAAGCAGATCTAGCAGCTTTTAAAGCCTCTCTGTAAGTAATCGAGCTCTCTTTCCATGAAATGCGAAATACCTCTAGTTTCGTTTTCTTCCAGTTGCGCTCCATTTTTCTGGCTGCTCTCTTAAGGGCCCGAGTGTGCTCGTTGTACCACGGCGTTGGACTATTTTCTTTAATCTTCTTTAAGCGCAACGGAGCAACTGTGTCTAAAGTGCTGGAAAAGAGAGAGTTAAAAGTTTCTGTTGCAATATCAAGTTCTTCTAAGCTATCCGGGATGCTGAGATGATGAAACTGATCAGGAAGATTATTAATAAAGCAATCTTTAGTAGCAGAAGTGATAGGTCTCACATATTTGAAACACGGAGTCGGCTTTGAAGCCTTGGCTAAATGTAATTTACACGAGACTAGATAATGATCTGAGATGTCATCGCTCTGCTGCAGAATTTCAACGGCATCAACATTTATTCCGTGTGATAATATTAGATCTAGAGTATGATTACGACGATGAGTAGGTCCTGACACGTGTTGTCTAACTCCAATTGAATTTACAATGTCTTTAAATGCCAATCCCAATGCATCTTTTTCATTATCGATGTGTATATTAAAATCACCAACAATTAGTACTTTATCTGCAGTCAATATTAATTCTGATAGAAAGTCAGCAAATTCTTTGATAAAGTCTGTATGGTGCCCTGGTGGCCTGTATACAGTAGCCAGCACAAATCTCAAACGTGATTTATCGTTTACACTATATATTTTTACATTAAGCACCAATGCTTCAAAAGAATTATATTTAAAACTTGATTTCTTAGTGGTTTTGAAGCTATTACTATAAATTACAGCAACACCTCCTCCTTTGCGTTTCAGACGAGGCTCATGTTTATAACAGTAATCTTGCGGGGTTGATTCATTTAAAGTAATGTAATCGTTTGGTTTTAGCCAGGTTTCTGTCAAACACAGCACATCTAGGTTATTATCTGAAATCATATCATTAACAATGAGTGCTTTTGAAGTAAGCGATCGAATATTCAGCAACCCAAGCTTTAGCATTTGCTCATCTGTATTATAGCTGTTTTTTATTTGTTGAACATCAATTAAATTTTTAACCTTAGATGGGTTAAAACGTTTTTTGGATTTCCAAATTCGGGGAACAGACACAGTCTCTATATGATGATAGCTAGGTGAAAGAGGCTCTATGTGATGTGATTTATCTGACCTGGGTGACGCGAGGCCGCTAGCAGACGGTCGGTTTAGCCAGTCTGTCTGCTTCCTGACCTGAGCCCCAGATTGTCATGTTTGAGCTCTAAGACTATGAGCCATATTACTAGAGAGAAGAGCAGCACCATCCCAGGAGGGATGAATACCATCTCTTTTCAACAGGTCAGGTTTGCCCCAAAAGCTTTTCCAATTGTCTATGAATTCTATATTATGTTGCGGACACCACCGAGACAGCCAACCGTTAAGCGAACACAATCTACTAACTATCTCATCACTCCTGCGAACAGGAAGGGGGCCAGAGCAAATTACAGTCCTTGACATCGTACTTGCAAGTTCACACACCTCTTTAATATTAATTTTGGTGATCTCCGACTGGCGGAGTCGAACATCATTAGTGCCGACATGAATAATGATCTTAGAGAATTTACGATTAGCATTAGCCAGCACTTTTAAATTTGCTTTGATGTCAGGCGCTCTGGCTCCCGGCAAACATGTGACTATGGTGGTTGGTGTCTCTATTTTCACGTTCCGTGTAATAGAATCGCCAATAACTAGGGCACAATCATTCTCAGTGGGTGTTTCACTGAGCGGGGCAAATCGATTTGTTATGGTAATCGGAACGGAAGAGTGGTTTTTAGATCCGCGACTAGAGCGATCCCTCACTGTCACCCATTTGCCCGGCTGCACAGGCTCTACTTCAGCCGGAACCGACTCATGTAAAGTGTTCACTATGCTATGCACATCCAAAACATCTGAAGCTCTAGCACTCTTACTATCCTCAATTAAAGTTTGGATGCGTGTTTCTAATTCTGAAATCTTCTCTGTCAACCTAACTGTCTCCTTACATTTATCACATATAAATCCTATATTGTCGACAGAGAAGGCTATGCTAAACATGTGACATGAAGTGCAGGTGACAATAACAGGACAAGACATTACTCACCGTGTTTGTTGAGTGATTCTTACTCACCTGAGCTTTTATGAACTCAAAGGCGCGGGCGCGCGAGAGAAAAATAAATAAATAAAAATACCTGAGCGCACGGGTGGCGCGTTAACAGGCTAGCGAATTACTAGCGTTTTGTGCTAGTAGTACTAATAACAAAAGCTAGCGATGTCAGTTTAATCTGAGATGTTGGGTAAAATGTAGTAGTATAAACAACTAGAAATGGTAGTAAAAGATGGTTCAAAACAAAGAAATACAAGGCTAAGACGGAGCTTACAGCACCGAAGCAAACAAACACACTCACAGCAGGCAGCGAGGCAGACAGGAGCAATCGAATAATAAGTAGACCAATGCTTTCTAAAGATTGTCATTATTACATTAATCTAATTACACTGTTGAATATGTCATTTAGTAATTAATAACTATTTTAGAGTAACTTACCCAACTGTTAGAATATCTGAGGTGAAAGTGGAAGAACATTATGTTATTCAATCTAATTAAAATTTTCATGTAGGTGCAGGGCAATCCTGCAGGTATTAAAAGAACATGGCAGCAGCTGAAAATTAAATATAAAAACATAATTCAATCAGGTAAGGCTTGAGCATATAATGGGTGTAGGCTACCTGACTGTACATTTGACATATTAAATAACTAAATAGCATCCAGTGTCTAGCAGTGCAGCAGCATTTTTGGCTGAGTGAATTCCTGGAAGGACTTCATCAGAGCCAGTCACTCCCGAAGATCCAAGGGCCTTCATAAAATGTAAGAGGTTTACATATGTGTTATTTTTTATATAGGTATTTTTGATATTTCCATTTATTTTACTTTGGGTTGGGTTTTGTGTTGGTCCCAACAGATTATGATGGTAATATCTGTCTTTTGGAGCCTCCTGTCCCAACAGAACCCCAGGCAGTTGTGAGTCGCCAACTCAACTCAATACATTATGACAAATAGTGTTAATAAAGTTGATAAATTAATAAAGTTGATAAAGTGTACTCAACCAAATGCTCATCTTCACAGGACGATGAGGATAAATAGTTTCTGCTGCCACAGAGAGGCCTATCTGTAGGTAATGTTAATATTATGTCTACACATCAAACAATCTACACATTCAGATTTTTTTCACATTTTTATGTGGAGAATCTAAGTTTAAATCTAAGTATAAACGGGTATTCTTATCTCTCCCCGCCCCCAGAGTGTGGAAGAACAGCAGGAGGACGGTCCATCAACTTCTGGTGCACAGATGAACACAGTTCAGGGATTTCCAGTAAATGCCACAGTTTAATTTTGTAGAATTTGTTCAGAACTACATTATGTAACTCTAATCTACTACTGTATTTTCAGTTGCCAGTTAAGGAGTTATATAGACTTCATCATATTAAAAAAATTGGAAAAAAACTGCAGTAAAAATAGCAATATTTTATTTATTAATAAAAGATTAATTTTATTAATAAAAATGTACTGAAAGAATGAATGAGGTGTTTAAACACACTTCCTCTTTAAAAAAGGGGAGGAGACCAATAGAAACTCTGGGTTTACCAAAGAAAACCTGCCTCCGACCAGGTTAGGTTCACAGAGTAAGTTACCATGGTAACTGACTCTGAGTATAAGTTACCTCTCTTTCAGAAACGGGCTTGACTTACTCTGCTTTCTCAGGTTTAACATACCTCCCATTCTGAAACAGAAAACCCAGAGTTTCCCTCATTTCAGGGTTAACATACTCAGAGTTTTCACTTAACCTCCTTTCTGAAACAGGCCCCTGGTTCCATTTATTTATGAGCTCCTGACACCGCAGGGCTTCAGCTGGTATGAGCTCGGGTCACTGCGCTCCGGTGCCGGTTCTGCTCCTGACACCGCAGGGCTTCAGCTGGTATGAGCTCGGGTCACTGCACTCCGGTGCCGGTTCTGCTCCTGACACCGCAGGGCTTCAGCTGGTATGAGCTCGGGTCACTGCGCTCCGGTGCTGGTTCTGCTCCTGACACCGCAGGGCTTCAGTATGAGTTCGGGTCACTGCGCTCCGGTGCCGGTTCTGCTCCTGACACCGCAGGGCTTCAGCTGGTATGAGCTCGGGTCACTGCACTCCGGTGCCGGTTCTGCTCCTGACACCGCAGGGCTTCAGCTGGTATGAGCTCGGGTCACTGCGCTCCGGTGCCGGTTCTGCTCCTGACACCGCAGGGCTTCAGTATGAGTTCGGGTCACTGCGCTCCGGTGCCGGTTCTGCTCCTGACACCGCAGGGCTTCAGCTGGTATGAGCTCGGGTCACTGCGCTCCGGTGCCGGTTCTGCTCCTGACACCGCAGGGCTTCAGTATGAGTTCGGGTCACTGCGCTCCGGTGCCGGTTCTGCTCCTGACACCGCAGGGCTTCAGCTGGTATGAGCTCGGGTCACTGCACTCCGGTGCCGGTTCTGCTCCTGACACCGCAGGGCTTCAGCTGGTATGAGCTCGGGTCACTGCGCTCCGGTGCCGGTTCTGCTCCTGACACCGCAGGGCTTCAGCTGGTATGAGCTCGGGTCACTGCGCTCCGGTGCCGGTTCTGCTCCTGACACCGCAGGGCTTCAGCTGGTATGAGCTCGGGTCACTGCGCTCCGGTGCCGGTTCTGCTCCTGACACCGCAGGGCTTCAGCTGGTATGAGCTCGGGTCACTGCACTCCGGTGCCGGTTCTGCTCCTGACACCGCAGGGCTTCAGCTGGTATGAGCTCGGGTCACTGCGCTCCGGTGCTGGTTCTGCTCCTGACACCGCAGGGCTTCAGTATGAGTTCGGGTCACTGCGCTCCGGTGCCGGTTCTGCTCCTGACACCGCAGGGCTTCAGCTGGTATGAGCTCGGGTCACTGCACTCCGGTGCCGGTTCTGCTCCTGACACCGCAGGGCTTCAGCTGGTATGAGCTCGGGTCACTGCGCTCCGGTGCCGGTTCTGCTCCTGACACCGCAGGGCTTCAGTATGAGTTCGGGTCACTGCGCTCCGGTGCCGGTTCTGCTCCTGACACCGCAGGGCTTCAGTATGAGTTCGGGTCACTGCGCTCCGGTGCCGGTTCTGCTCCTGACACCGCAGGGCTTCAGCTGGTATGAGCTCGGGTCACTGCGCTCCGGTGCCGGTTCTGCTCCTGACACCGCAGGGCTTCAGTATGAGTTCGGGTCACTGCGCTCCGGTGCCGGTTCTGCTCCTGACACCGCAGGGCTTCAGCTGGTATGAGCTCGGGTCACTGCACTCCGGTGCCGGTTCTGCTCCTGACACCGCAGGGCTTCAGCTGGTATGAGCTCGGGTCACTGCGCTCCGGTGCCGGTTCTGCTCCTGACACCGCAGGGCTTCAGCTGGTATGAGCTCGGGTCACTGCGCTCCGGTGCCGGTTCTGATTCTGACACCGCAGGGCTTCAGCTGGTATGAGCTCGGGTCACTGCGCTCCGGTGCCGGTTCTGCTCCTGACACCACAGGGTTCAGCTGGTATGAGCTCGGGTCACTGCGCTTCAGGTGCTGGTAGAATTTCACAGCTCTTTTTTGGATACTGATCAATAAGGGGTATTGTCCTAATTCAGCTCTGCACGAGTTGTTTGGTGTCGCTCTGTTTACTTTTAGGATGCTTTTACAAATTTGGATATGCAGAGTTTCGATTTCCTCTTTTTCCCATTTTGAGAAATCTTGTGTTTTAAGAGGTCCCCATATCTCACTGCCATACAGAGCAATTGGTTCAATTATTGCTTTTAGGATTTTTAGCCAGGTTTGAATTGGAATTTCATGTCGAATAGTATTTTCAATCATGTAGAAGACTCTCATTGCTTTTGCTTTCAGTTCATTCACAGCCAGATTAAAGTTCCCTGTTGAACTCAGTTTTAGTCCCAGATATGTGTATTCGTGGGTGTGTTGGAGGACTTGGTTTCCTGCTCTGAAGACGTATTTATTTTCCCTACACCTGGATCTATTACGAACAGTAATAGATCCAGGGACTACATCATTAAAAATCATTATTTTTGTTTTAGTGAAGTTAATTTTGAGAGCCCACGTTTGACTGAATGTTTCTACGACGTCGAGGAGCTGTTGTAGTCCCTCTTTTGTTTTTGACAGAATGACTAAATCATCTGCAAAGAGGAGACATCTAATCTCTGAGTCCGTCAGGGTTGGGCCGGGGGCAGTGGAATTATTTAAGGCTTTGGCTAATTCGTTTATATAGATGTTAATTAGAGTGGGGCTCAATGGGCAACCTTGTCTGACTCCTTGATGTTGGGAGAAAAATTCTGTTCGTTTATTTCCTATTTTTACAGCACATGTATTGTTTTTGTACATGGTGCTTATCAGATCAAATGTTTTCCCTCCAATCCCATTTTCCAGTAGTTTTAGTAAGAGTCCTTCGTGCCAGATCGAATCAGAAGCCTTCTCAAAATCAATAAAACAAGCGAAGACTTTGGATTTATTCTGGTATACATGTTTATCGATGATCGTGTGGAGGGTGGAGATGTGGTCAGATGTTCTGTGTTTGGGCAGAAATCCAACTTGACTTTTGTCAAGAATTTTGTGGGTTTTGAGAAAGTTCTGCAGTCTTATATTAATAATCGAACAGAATATTTTCCCCAGGTTGCTATTGACACATATGCCTCTGTAATTGTTTGTCTCATATTTGTCTCCTTGTTTAAAGATTGGTGTAATCAGGCCTTGGTTCCAGGTGTCGGGGAAATATCCTACACTCAAAACTATGTTGAATAATTAGATTATTGCGGTCTCTCTCTCTCTCTCTCTCTCTCTCTCTCTCTCTCTCTCTCTCAGGTAACATCTTTCATATATGCTGGGTACAATTAATGGTATAAGTTACCATCTCATACATCTACTTTGTAACTATTTTAAGTGTAACCATAACCATATTTTGTCATTAAACCTTTTCAATTACAAATAATGTGCTAACTAGTTTTGATTTGGTATTGCCTTTGAAGTGCAACATATTGCAGTACAATATCATCACTCTCTATAGCAGCGCTCTCCCACATATTAAACTATTGTAACTGCACTTATTTCCGTCGTTGGTATAAGTAGCAGTGGGTGGAATAGAAGAGGAATGTACAGTTTTCTACCATCTTGCTGACAACGTTTCTTTAGTCATTCAGCAGTCTTGCAGCCTGAACCCCTGCAGGAAATCCACCCTAACAGGAAGTTGAGATGCACTCGAACTCAAAGTGACAAAGTTCAGAGCATGAAATAATGAGCTTATAAAGTGCAAGATGGTCACATGAATTAACACTTAAGGATGTGGTTATTTTAGATGTTGGTGGAGTTTCACTTTATTTTACAGAGCAGCTTCACATCAGATCATCTGTCATTTTATTCCTGAAGCAGTTTTGAAGAGTTTGTCTTTTCATATTTGTGGACTGAAAGCACTGAAGATGATTCAGGCGGGATTTGCAGATTCCATTACCCTCGCATTGCTTGCTAAGGACGGGGCCTACGCCAAAGACTTTATAAAATTATGCTTGCTGAGCTATTAATAAATTTACACTTGTTATATCATTTTATCTCCCGAGTCTTTCTGGTAGAACTAATACTGAAGCTCTTTTACTGACTAAACACTTAAAACACTCAAATAAGACACCGATCTCACTTTACTACTGCTGTTCATCTGTCATTTGGATTTGCTTGCCTTTTTCAATAAAGTTTTTGATTGATTTTTTTTATTTTTTTTTTATTAGTAAATCAAAAGGGGCTTTTTAAATTAATTTATACGTATCAATTTAAGGGCTTTCTGGTTTTTAACAAGTTTTAAAGATTTGGACAAGAGTTTAACCTCATTCATCCACTGGATAAAGTTGGGTTTAGATTTAAACCATCTGCACTTATGAATGAAAAACTTTAAGACATAACAAGAAATTCAAAACAAACTCAAACTCTTTGTTTTCCAGAAAAATACCAAACCTAATTACATTTCTGCTCTAAATTTTCAATATTTGCTTTACAATTTTTTCACAAGTTCACCTCCTTAGCTTTAGGAGGGAGAGGAAAAGACTCATGGAAAATAATATTTTTTTCCTGATTGCACGTATTCCCGTCTAATAGTGTTTGTGTAATAAGCCTGTAAAATAACATTTCTAATGACTCTATTTGTACATTTTAAATCACAAAAATCTCAACCTTCTAAGGAGAGCTGCCTCAGTTCTGGGGAAACTTTGAGTACAAAATGTCTTCTTTAACCATTAATCTTACAGGAACTGGAATGGCTCTGATTATTATATTGTAAATATTAATAGTACACTGCAGTTCTTACAAAAAGCAAATTGCCACTCCTCCAGAACGGCTAGAACCATAACTGAAAAACATCTCATCACCCCATTGATTAGTCCAGAAAGAGGAATCCAAGTCTGAAGAAAGAGTCTCTTGTAGAAACACACAATGAGCTTTCTGCCCTTTACCAAATAAAAAACTGCTTTCCTTTTAACAATGTCCTTTAAGCCCCTAACATTCAGAGAACCAAAACTATTTTGTCCTTAATCATTAATGCTAAAACAGAAAAAAGACAGAAAAATAGACCTAGTAGTAAATAAAAACACAAACCGAACCATCACTTGTAAACTCAGTCTCTAATAACAGAGACATGTAAGCAATAGATAGACAGGAAAGCAAATATAACATAGTTATATTGTACTTTGTTTGTACTAACGCTTTTTATTAAGTCTGGTGACCAAGTCTGTGGCAGTAAAATGAAATACAGTTCGTGTTGCACAAAAATATTTAGCCATTACCCGCAAATACTGTGGGTTTGTTCATTTGTATAAGTTACATTTACGATTGATTTTAAAGTATTATTACTGATATATAAATCACTCAATGGCCTAGGACCTTAATACACTGAATATAAACCCAACAGATCACTCAGATCATTAGGATCACATCAGCTAGAAATACCAAGGGTTCACTCTAAGCATAGTGAGTCTGCTTTTAGCTACTATGCTGGAACCAGCTTCCAGAAGAGATCAGATGTGCTCCTACAGTCGCCACATTCAGATCCAGACTCAAAACACATGTTTAGCTGTGCATTTACTGAATGAGCACTGTGCCACTGTACGTCCCACCGATTACACTAGATTTTATTTTGCATCCTCCTTTTGATTCTAAACTGAACTCAAACTTCTGATCGACTCCATTCTTAGAGCTTCCGAACAAATCTTTGGGGTTTGGACTGATGGGTTAGTGAACCCGAGGTTACCCCGTGAGTCCTAGAGCTCCTCCTGTACGATTTTAGGGAAAAATCGGGTCTATCGGAGACGTCCAATAGATTTCTTGTTCTTTCGCCGAAAGAACACCACACACACACACACACACACACACACACACACACACACACACACAGTGTAATCACCATGCAAATCTCAGAGTTGTGAGAAATATCATACACCGGTGTTTTGCCAGATGAGAAGTTTATCTATGCATCATATTTTTACTACTTTAATTCATTTTATAACTGTATCATATATCTCTTTTAATTCCTTTTATAACTGTTTATAACTGTTCATTTTCCTTGCTTTTATCTTGTGATTATTTTAATTCCTTTCTGTGTAAAGCACTTTTAAGGTTGAGCCACTGTAGTCACTTGGACTATTTTAACGATGTCTTTACTAACTTTCTGGGATGGCAGATTTCGATTACAGATGAAGGAGTGAGACAGCTCTCAGATTTAATCAAAAAATATCTTAATTTGTGTCTGAAGATGAACGAAAGATGATGAACGAAAGTCTTACGGGGTTGGAACAACATGAAGGAGAGTAATTACTGACAGAATTTTCATTTTTGGCTGAACTAACCCTTTAATATGGACGCTTCACCCCAGCATTTGCGTGTGCCCATTTTGGTGTTGTCTTCACATGTAGAATGACATTCGCCTCACAGAACTGTTGTGGAAGTGAGCAGACATGAACTGATCTGATGATGAGGCTGAAAACGTCCTCAAGCTGTCAGGGACTTCATCAGCTGTAGTGGATTTGAGTATCACATGCAAGGACTAATGCGGTGTTGGAACAAAGTAAGCATGTAGAGCGTGACAGCAGTGTCGTAATCCGTGGCTTTTGAATATTAAACATATGAAGATATCAGAGAACACTTTTATACACACAGTTATAGCAGGCGATCTGTTCCTGCTCCATAAAGCCATTAGAGAAACTCTCAAATCAGTCCGAGAGGAGAAACTATTGAGACATTTGATAAGAAATGAACAACAAACGTCCTGAAGACAGTTAGAGGAGAGACGGTCATGACAAGATCAAACTGTTGCTTTACGACACTTTTAACACATCAGTTCATTTCTGTGGAAAATGATGTCGTTGATCTAGAGGAAGTTGAGGCGTACTGGAGAAAATTACCAACTTCAGAGTTTGAAATAATGAGCTAAATAAAGTACTAGATGCACTGAAAAAAAAAACAATTCAGGCATAAATTAAGTACAATCAAAATTCAACTTAAATTACATTAAACTGACTTAAAAATGAGTTGAAAATTGCTTAACTTATTTTGATGAGTTAAAGCAATGTAAGTTGTCAACTTATTGATCATAGCCTATTTATTTACAGTGTGGTCACATGCATCATCACTTAAAGATGTTGGTTATTTTAGATGTTGGTGGAGTTTCACTTCATTTTACTACAGAATAGTGTAACGAGGCGTCACTCGAATTGGAATCCATCAGCAAGCTTTTATTAAAATCGTGGTCAAACAGGCAATGGTCAGATTCCAGAAAACACAGCAACGTAGGACAGACACAGTCGTGGTCGAAAAGCAGGCAGGAGATCAGGGCAGGCGGAGAACAATCACAGATAAGTAACAAAGCAGATAGTCCAAAAGGCAGGCGGCAGAGAATCATAAACAGGGAACAGACTGGGTCACAACAGGAAGGCAACACAGAAATAAACGCTCAGAACCATAGTAATACAAGACTTCACAAGGAAGAACAGTGGAGAGACAGTTTATAGGTCCAAGAATGAGCTACAGCTGAGCAACGTAATCAGTGCCAGGTACGGGGCTGATGGGAAATGTAGTGTGTGAGTGAAAAGTCAATATTTGGGTGAGGGAGCCCTCTGATGGTCAAAGGAGGGAATCGCGGAGTTCGTCTCTGTGACAAGCAGCTTCACATCAGATCATCTGTCATTTTATTCCTGAACCAGTTTTGAAGAGTTTGTCTTTTCATATTTGTGGACTGAAAGCGCTGAAGATGTTTCGCATCGTTTTCTTCTGTCTGTGTTTGAATAGTGGCTGAATATATTAATCATATTTTCATATCAGAGAACTCTTCGATCTCCATAAAGCCATTAGAGAAACTCTCAAAACAGTCCGAGAGGAGAAACAATCAGGGCTGGACTGGTAATCTGGCATACCGGGCAAATGCCCGGTGGGCCGACGTGCTTTTTGGGCCGATACATCTCTTTTTTTTTTTTTACGGCCCATAAAACTCGTACATCGGCGGCCCATTCGTTCTGTTTTGTTTAATTGACGGCGCTGGGTTAGTGCCGGTGTAATGCATTGGTCAAAAAAAAAAGTAAGCGTTCGTTTTTTTTTCCACTGACAGACCGGCCCATGAAACGCGTAGATCAGCGCCCCATTGGTTGTTTTCTTGATTGACACTGGGCTGGCCCAATCACATCTTTAAACACCTCCCCCTTTGGGCTTTGAGTGAGCGTGCAATGTCAGCGTGTATCTGTCAAAACAGTCTGAGACATGGAGAAGAAACGCAAGGAATGTGCAGAGAAATAGCGTGAAAAATAGATACAGGCCCTTCAAGCAGACGCTGTAAAATGTGTCAAAATATATGTTTTCTGCAGCAGCAGGACCTTCATCAGCTCCCGTGGCTGATGAGGAGGATAGTGAGGAGGATCAGGAGAGAGATGAGAAAGGGTAGAGTCCGCGCGCGGTAAGCAGAACTACGTTCAAAACACTTTGGCTATGAGTGTAGGAACCCATTACCCAGTTACGCATTATTTCCACATCTGCATAGTTGACGATTAAAGAAATTTACTAGAAGTTTAAAGAGACGCGTTTTTATCCATGTTTTCCGCCAAAATAAAAGCTTGATGCAGTTTCCGTCAAAATAAAAGATCATGTGCTTATCTCTTTCAAGTTTAGAAATTAGCACAAAACTAATTATGAAAGTTTTCTTTATTTTTCAGTGCAATTGTTTTACAATATATGGCTATTAGGCTACTCTCATGAGATTAATATTATAATTATTATTATGTAGTAGTGTAATATGCCTGCCCCCAAACCCCCTAGAAGGACTGAGGTCCACCCACCACAGTTTTACCAAAAATCCTGTGAGAAACACTGGTATTGCTATGCCAATGCAGCTTATAGCTTGTTTTTTGGATGCATCACTGTGGAGTATAGTTCAATTGTATTAATAAATTACAATTTTGTACTTATTTCATCTGTTAACTCTCACTCGTTTATACTCACTCATTACATGGCATTAGTGGTTTTAATGAATAGGAGTTGGACAAAAACATATTCAAGGGCGTGCAAAGATGGGTGGTGTTTATGATCATATGTAGTGGGCCAGTCTGGGCCAAAATGCCAGGGCCGATTTTCTGTCCCAGTCCAGCCCTGGAAACAATCGAGACATTTGGTAAGAATCGAACAAGAAACGATGTTCTGAAGACAGTTAGAGGAGAGACGGTCATGACAAGATCAAACTGTTGCTTTAAGACACTTTTAACATGTTCATTTTTGTGGAAAATAATGTCATTGATCTAGAGGAAGTTGAGGCGCACTGGAGCTCAAAGTGACCAAGTTTAGAGCATGAAATAATGAGCTAATAAAGAGCTAGATGTTCACATGCATCAACACTTAAAGATGTGCAGTTATTTTAGATGTTGGTGGAGTTTCACTTCATTTCACTACAGAGCAGCTTCACATCAGATCATCTGTCATTTTATTCCTGAACCAGTTTTGAAGAGTTTGTCTTTTCATATTTGTGGACTGAAAGCACTGAAGATGTTTCGCATCGTTTTCTTCTGTTTGTGTTTCTGGCGTCTGGATGGTGAGTTTTAAATCTGCACACACACTGCCAACACACATTTATGTCCAAACACCATGTAAAAGTGGATTTTGCATAATAGGTGCCCTTTAATTCACTCTCTGTGCTGATGCGTCCATACAGTAACATTACATATGAGAACGATTCATCCACTCTGTTCTTGAATCAATAATGCTTGCATGTGAGATGACTTTGGTTGATGCTTTGTTGTCAAAGTAAGCAAGGGTTCAGCTTAAGCCAACTTCTGTTTTAAGGCTCTTAAACTTCTGTGTTTCTCTGTTTCTCTGGCCTCGACCACATCATGAACCCTTTCAGCGGTCGGCTCAATCCCCTTCCTGAAACCAGCATTCCCATGAACTTCATATTGTGTTATTGTTGAGTGTCAATCCACAGTATACGAGCCTCTGCTAAACTGCATGTAGTCTCTCATATTATTACATAACCTCACCTTGTTGTTGTGTGATTTAATAAGGCAGACTCTCACTAGTTTGATGTTTATGTGGAACGTTGGAATCCATAGCTGTTGAATATTAATCATATTTTCATATCAGAGAACTCTTCGATCTCCATAAAGCCATTAGAGAAACTCTGAAAACAGTCCGAGAGGAGAAACAATCGAGACATTTGGTAAGAATTGAACAAGAAACGTCCTGAAAACATTTAGAGGAGAGACGGTCATGACAAGATAAAACTGTTGCTTTAAGACACTTTTAACACATCATGGGTCAGTTCATTTCTGTGGAAAATGATGTCATTGATCTAGAGGAAGTTGAGGTGTACTTGAACTCAAAGTGACCAAGTTTAGAGCTTGATTTAATGAGCTAATAAAGAGGTAGATGGTCACATGCATTAACACTTAGAGATGTGCAGTTATTTTAGATGTTGGAGGAGTTTCACTTCATTTTACTACAGAGCAGCTTCACATCAGATCATCTGTCATTTTATTCCTGAACCAGTTTTGAAGAGTTTGTCTTTTCATATTTGTGGACTGAAAGCGCTGAAGATGTTTCGCACTGTTTTCTTCTGTCTGTGTTTCTGGCGTCTGGATGGTGAGTTTTAAATCTGTTTTTATGGCTTCAGTTCTTTCTCTTCTGGTACCATGTAATAAATGACTGGTTAAATTAGTCAGAGAGGATTAACATTACAATCCACTACAGACACAGAGAAGAACCACAGCGGGTGCATACAGGTATATCCATATATAATATATATTTTTTAAAACTTACAGTCGGTCGAGTTGAAGGCTCAGCATTTCATTGAATCGAACTTCTGCAGTTCTTTCCACTCATTTGTGCATTTCTTTCTCAAAAGCAAGTTTTATCAAGTGGTATTAACAGCGTATTCGCTCCGTACCTGTCAGGTCCAACAGTGGTTTTAGTTTGGTTTTGTCCAGAAAACACTCATCAGGGTCCAGGGCTGCGAGAGCTTGCATGAGTTTATTGTTAGTCTCCAAACCGTTCAACCATTTCTCCACTCACAGCATCAACTGTGCTGAAATAAAGATGATGAAGTCTCGTCACTGTGTTCATGTTGTGTTCATAATACTACAAGTTCTCACTCGTTGTGCGTTGTCTTTTGTTCGGTTTGATTTCAGTTCGGACCAGATCACAGATAATTCTCCAAAGCTCACTGAACTCTTCCTCTGATCGATTTTTTTTAATGCAATCATCTGCGTAATTTAAATTACAAACTTAATGGCTGCGGGTAAATCAGTGTTTTCTGCTTGAAGAATTTAGTTTGCTGGGTCAAGAAGTTTCAGTATCTTATACCATAACAGCAATGAAGCTGAAGTTAGGTTCTGTCAGTGATCGCACCGGTCCTGTAGCCTCAACTCGAATGCCTATGGGACAGATCATTAATTCATTACTTCATTACGATCATTACTTATGCCCACCAACAGCGAACACATTTCTCCCAGATATTTAATAACACAAAGTGTGTCTAGATGGCCGCTGATCCAAGAGATGTTTTAGGTTCTTGACCTTGCAATGAAATACTATCTGATTGTTAAAGTTTGTAATGTTTGCCCTCATACTGCTCATGTCACATGTGTGTGACCTGCTGCTATCCATAAATGGATTTATGCTAATAAAAGAGTTTCTGGTCCAACAGAATACCGAGTGATGTCTGTGTGTTCTTCCTCCGTATAGTTTACTAAAATAACCAGTTATAATTCATGAAAATGGCTGCACCAACACTGATGACCTTGTAAAGTTGATCACAAACAAAATTGAAAAAGAATTTCACTCTCAGTCAATAATGCATGAACAACCACACTGTAAAAATAAAAGGTGCCTGGAGGAACCTTTTGGGGTTCTTCACTTTGCCACACCGGCAGAACCGTCTGTAGATCCTCTAGGCACCCTTTAAAAAGGGGTAGTTCTCTGAGGAACCACACAGGTTTCCTGAGGAACTCTAATATAAGGCACTGTGTGGAACCACTGTGGGTGCCTCCAGGAACCAAATTTCAATTTTATTTTATTTGTATTAAATTAATTTCATGTTGTTACTATGGTTACCACCATTAACTTCTATTATAATAAACAAACTGAACCAAATACAAAATAAGAATTGTTTATTACATATTTTAGATCCATTTTAATACATACACTTCCATGCACTTGGGAAAAAAAGCTAGTAATAGATTAATATCAATGAATACACACACACAAAAAATAGTATGATACATAAGTAACATGAATAATCAACCATGTGTATACAATAAGCTACACAAGAAAAGACATCTCAACAAAATGCATGGAAAAAACATGTTCCAAGTAATAAATCAATGTACATTTTTTTAATTTTGACTAATTAAAAATGTCCATCTTCACTTAATTTTAAAACATGTTTCAGTCCGCTTGTTAAGTCTGACGTCACTGTTTCCAAGTCCAAAAGCTCTATCAGATGCCAAAAACAAACAACAAACAGTGCTAATATACACTCATTGTGCTGTAATATTCCTGAAAATTATGATCCTAACCTTTATCTCTATCCCGAAATCTCAGATGGTTAGTTATTCAGCTATTTTGAATCATAAAATGTTGAAGTCTGGGATGCCGTGAGACTGGAGACTGTAATGTACACTATGGCTTTTGAAAAGCTTAAATGTGTGACTTGAATCAACAGTTCCCATAAATGGTTGTTGAGAATTCTCAATATCTAGAAACAAGATAGAGGAAGTAGAAGTAGAGGCTTCGACCCGGAAACAGTATTCCTTATGTCACAACAAGCAGAAAACATTTTCCATTTTAACAGAGTTAAGGTGCAGTAAAATGATCTGTTGTTCTGTGAATGTTCACTGGTGAATTCAGTCATTTCAATAAGAATCCACACGATCAGCAATTTTGTGTGGTGCTTCATACATTACATCGCTACACTGCTGACAATGGTCAATGGACCTTCACGAAATTCACAAATGTGATGCACTTTTACTCGCTGCAACATAAAATGCAATAAATTATAAAATCTTCACAAGGGACACGTGAGGTACTTAACGAGTTAGAAAAGTGAAAAGGTGCATCAGCTTCATTTTCTGTTTGTTTTTCCTCTTTTCTGGTGGATGGTCCAGGCACTTCATTTCAGGTCTACAGGAGGATTTTTATTCTTGATCAAACTTGTATTTCAGCTTACCGAGGTCCCTGCAAAGAACACAATTTACTGTTAGTAAGGTTATTAAAGTGATAGTTGTGAAATTTAAATCATTTCCTCAGCCTTGTGACGTTCCAAACCTGTTTGACTTTCTGTCTGTGGAACCCGAAAGCAGATCTCTGGCATAATGCAACCCCATCACCATTCAATTTCACTGCATGAAACACAAGCAGAAAAAAATTGTGTAATTCATTCTAACCATTCTTATGTACACATGTCTAGTTCAATTCAATGCAACAATTTATGTAAAAATGGTTAAGCTCCAAAAATGTCCCAGAAAAGATCCTAAAAATAATCAATGAGTTCACAACTCATGTGTTATGGGTTGTGTTGTAAGTCTTATGAAGCCATATAATAGCTTTTTCCTTTTTTTGTCGAAAAAGACTAAACTTGAAGTTATAATTCAGGGTTCAAAGGTCTTACATTCAAATGCATATGATTAAGGTATAGCCTATAAAAAATGCATAGCGTTATTGGATCCAAACCTGTGATATTATTTTTCTGAGTAACATGAATGAGATTTGAGAGCATGAGGGAAGATTTTCAGAAAATAACTGATTAAAAAAGTACACAGTCAAACAATACAATTTCACACAGAGAAAGTTCATAGTAATAAAGTACTTGCATGTGGTGCAGGTAACTTTCAATGTTGCCTCTGAAATGTTCAGATTATTTTAGAAATGTAATGGTTGTTCTGGGGAAACAAAAGAACAAAGCTGATTATTCACAACATACTGTACTATTTATTGACCAGTAAATGGCTTTAAAATGGTATTTGAGAGAATGAGGGCACATGTAGTAAGTAAAGTTAACTTAGGCTAAACAAAAACAGACCAAACTATATTAACCTGCTTTTGTTATTCATAACAAACGCCAATGACAGCAGGAATCAGATAAATTAGTTAGGCTATATCAGCAATTTGAAGTCACAGTTTTACAGAATATGTTGAATTGAATGACTAAATCAATCTAAGACAATAAGTCAATCATTTCCATTTGTTCATTAACTTCAACGTAGTTAGCATCGCGGCTAAAACCTTCATACCAGATACTATGCAATAAACGAGTGGTAAACACTGTAAAAAAGTAGTAATGTATAATAAATTTAGTTTATATATATGTGTGTGTTTGAATATATAGTGAGTAGACTCTGTATTTATATTTATTTGGCGAGTTTACAAACCTTGTAACGGAGAGCCGAACAAACGGCGGAAGCTTTGATGAGAGGAGCCGTTACTTTCCCGATGACGTGGATCAGCTGAGCTTTGTTGCGCGCGAGCAGCGCGAGCATCACTGAAGCGACGACAGCTGAGGAATAGCAGCAGTTTTGTGACAGAATAAAACTTTTCTCCTCCTGGTTCTTCTTCTTCAAATAATAATTTATGAAGAAGTAGGTAAAAATTATTATTTTATTACTATTATTTATTCAATAATAATTAATGAATTCTTATTATTAATATTATTATAACTTAGTGTTGTTGTTTAAGGTTTAAATTAATCAATAAAATAGGCCGATACTAAATAAATGTAAGCTACCCAGGTGAAAAATACGTTTTCACGTATTTTCATTACTGTTAAATGTATTAAAAATGCATTAAAGTATATTTGTATTGTAGGCCTACTAAAAACACACTCAAGTACATTTTTAATAGTACGTCTTTTCCACCTGGGTATGTATACTGAATCAAACTTAAGTAGCCTATAATAATAATAGGATAATAATAATCTCATTCTGGCCTCACTGAACCATTGGGTTCCTCCAGATGCTGGCTTTAACATAAGAGATCTTCCAGGAACCACTTAAATGTTAAAAGATCTTCCAATAACCCTTTTATCGCATTTAAGTTCCTTTATTTTCCCCCAAAGCACTTCGAGGTCTCATAGTAATGAAAAGGTGACTCCAGAACCTCTGAACTAAATACAAAGTGCTTAAAGGATCCCATAAGTTCCAGCAAGAACCTCAAAGATTGCCAATGCTCCTCCAGTAACCCTACTATAGGAGAAAGAGCTTTGAGGCACTTAAATTACATTTTGAAGTTCCTTGAGTATCCGACAGGATATTTGAGGCTCCTTTAGTTTTTACAGTGTAGCATCACATTTCACATTCCTTGCAGCTAATTCATTACGATGACATAAAATAATGTTGATAAAACATACAGGTGATACAAAAACTAATTCATTACCTCATCTGTGAACATGATTCATGAATTCCATACATCTCTGGATGATGAAAACAACATTATTCTCCCATCTTTCCACTCTCCTTCATAGCATCATCAAGCTTCTCCTTTGTTTCGGTTTTGAAAATGGAAGCGATAACTTACATATTGTGCCTTTAACTTCAAATTGTCATGTAATCTCAATTTAAATAATTGTATTAGTGGAAACTTAACTAGCTATGGCAAGCCATTTTAACATTTAATCATTTTAACCGACTAGTCTCTATTTTCATGCTACTAGTACTTATTTTTTAGATACTAGTAGTATCTATTCCATTAAGTAGTACTTATGCATTAGCTACTAGTGCTTATTCTTTAGGTACTAGTGCCTATTCTTTAGATACTAGTACTTATTCATTAGATACTAGTACTTATTCATTAGATACTAGTACCTATTAAATAGATACTAGTACTTATTCATTAGATACTAGTACTTATTCATTAGATACTAGTACTTATTCAATAGATACTAGTACTTATTCTTTAGATACTAGTACTTATTCATTAGATACTAGTACCTATTAATTAGATACTAGTACGTATTAATTAGCTACTAGTACTTATTCAATAGATACTAGTACCTATTTATTAGATACTAGTATTTATTCCAAATGTTACTAGTAAGATTTTTAATTTTACTAGTAAGATTTTTAATTTAACTCTCCAGTGGCCGTTCTGACTAGTAAACTATTAAAACTAGTAAAGACGAGTAAAAAAAGCAGTTGTGACTAGTAAAATAAAAAATCTTACTAGTAACATTCGGAATAATTACTAGTATCTAATAAATAAGAACTAGTATCTAATGAATAAGTACTAGTATCTAATGAATAAGTACTAGTATATAATGAATAAGTACTAGTATCTAAAGAATAGGCACTAGTACCTAAAGAATAAGCACTAGTAGCTAATGAATAAGTACTAGTACTTAATGGAATAGATACTAGTATCTAAAAAATAAGTACTAGTAGCATGAAAATAGAGACTAGTCGGTTTAAATGATTAAATGTTAAAACGGCTTGCCATAAACTAGCTAAAACTAACTAACTGCATGGGATAGCACTTGCTGAATGCTACACCAATCATTTACTACATCTGAGGCCTTCTTCTTCTTCTTTAGGGTTTATCGGCAGCTTGTATCCATTAGCGTTGCACTACCGCCATCTTCCGGATTTATTTCCTTTCATGTCCAGTTATATTATATTCTTCTCATCAGACCTGTTCTTGATAAAAAAAGAAAATATTTCCTCTGCTTTGTTCATTCTCCAGTATTTCCTTCACTCCTGTCCCTATTGTTCCAACTTTTCCTAACTCTTCCATCATCTTTTTCCTCTGTTCTTCATATTGTCTGCAACTCAACAACATATCTGGATGGTGAAAACTGCATGGTATAGCACTTGCTGAATGACTACACCAATCATTTACTACATCTGAGGCCTGTTTCATAAAAGACGCTAAAAGCGGGGATTAAACTCCAACACCTGACTTGAATGAATAAATTGGGGCTGAAGCGGTTTCATAAAAGGTATTTGAAGTAATTGAAGTTCCCGCAATCCCACTAATTTGCTCCAGGTTTATCTAGTCTGGATAATTGCGTGTGCACGCTTTTCTTCAGCAGTCCTAGGCTACGTTTACACGTGGATGGCTATTTTCATAAACGGACATTTCACCCCTCTTCGTTTTCAAAAATAACATTGTGCACACAAACCCGTGTATATGCTGTCAAGAGCATGCCAAACTTGTAGGTGGCAGTGTAACAAGAAGCTCAAGCCCACGTTAGCCAATCAGAATCCCGAAAATAGTCACATTCTGTGACGTCGCTGGCTAAAACTCAGTTTTTCTCAGTTTACATGCAAACAAAGTTTTCCAAAATCTCCACTCTGGCCGGAGTTTTTTGAAAGAATCGTTTTCAGAGGCGAATTCTCCGTTTGCGTGTAAACGAAGGGCACAAACGAAGGGAAATGTCTCAGTTTTTCAAAATAGCTAATAATTTCAAATACGTGTAAACGGGGTCCTAGAGGTCGATCATGGATCAAATCCATCCACCACAGCACTCACAAACATCCAGTGTTGGGGTAGTTACTCAAAAAAAGTAATTAGTTACTAGTTAATAGTTACTTCTGTAAATTGTAATGAGATTACTTTACTAGTTACTGCATTTGAAAAGTAACTTCCCTACTTATTACTTTACTTTCCCATTTCTTAATTTACCCTGTAGATACGGACAAACATCATAGTCCTATCATCACTTAGCCTGTCCGCATAGTGTTTATAAATGTAGCCTATACAAAATGGCATGTAAAACCATATGAAAGAACAATATCCATGTCTGCACAAAGAAATATGCCTCACTGTAAAATCCACAAACAACAGGATAAAGGACAAATGTCCGCGGTGGTAGACACATAATCAGGGCTGGACTGGGACAAAAAAAATCGGCCCTGGCATTTTGGCCATAATAATAATAGCACACTTATAGACATATATTGTAAAACAAATGCACTGAAAAATAAAGGAAACTTTCACAATTAGTTTTGTACTAATTTCTATACTTGAAAGAGATATAAGCACATGATCTTTTATTTTGACGGAAACTGCATCAAGCTTTTATTTTGGCGGAAAACATGGTTTACAAATGCGTCTCATTAAATGTATAGTAAATTACGGTAATCGTCAACTATGCAGATGTGGAAATAATGCGTTACTGGGTAATGGGTTCCTCCACTCATGACAAAGCCTAGTTCTGCTTACCGCAGGCTCTACACTTTCTCATCTCTCCCCTGATCCTCCTCACTATCTTCATCATCAGCCACGGGAGCTGATGAAGGTCCTGCTGCTGCAGAAAACATTTTGACACATTTTACAGCGTCTGCTTGAAGGGTCTGTGTCTATTTTTCACACTATTTCTCTGCACATTCCTTGCGACAAAAAAAACAGAAAAAGAAAAAAAGTATGAGATGTCGGCCCAAAAGGCACGTCAGCCCACTGGGAATCTCCCGGTAGTCCCGATGGCCAGTACTTGCTGCCTGGGCATAGAGTGCATTTCACGCGAATATTTTTGTCCTTTCGAGCAGTAAACTGAAAGTAATGTACTATCGCCACTGGCCGAAACCCCCCTGTCTCCGTCTCCATTTCCCGCTCCCCTTCGCACCAGCAGCTACGTCACTCAAATCGATCTCTATGACAACGGTGCAAGCACACACACACACACACACAGGCATGCACGCACCACTTAAACAGATCAGAGCTTTACATGCAGGCAAGCACGGCTTGAGTAACGCAGGAAAGCGCGTTCCTATAGTCTAGTAAAGTAGTGTAGTTACCGATATTTTTAGTGTAATGCGTTACTTTATTTCGTTACCCAAAAAAGTAATATCGTTACTGTAATCCGTTACTTTGTAACTCGTTACCCCCAACACTGCAAACATCCAATATTTTGTGCTGTTTTATGCGTTTGAGACATAGTGTTTTCCTCAGTGCAAAACTTAAATTTCACAGGTATATTCTCCACTCTGTAAACTAGTGATGGGAAACCGAGGCTTTCTGAAGCATTTGAGGCTTTCATCAAATTGTGCCGAAAAAAAGGTTCATTACTCGAAGCTTTTACCACAATGCGTATTAGAGACATCTGGTGGTCAGACTTATCTATAGTCCTTGAGGGTCTGGTTGAGACCCCCTTTGAACCTATAGAGTCAGCGTCTGACAAACTTCTGACCTTAAAGATGGTTTTTCTAATGGCTATAATATGGGTGGAATAGACAAGAATTGTACAGTTTTCTACCATCTTGCTGACAACGTTTCTTTAGTCATTCGGCAGTCTTGCAGCCTGAACCCCTGCAGGAAATCCACCCTTACAGGAAGTTGAGATGCACTCGAACTCAAAGTGACAAAGTTCAGAGCATGAAATAATGAGCAAATAAAGTGCTAGATGCTCACATGCATTAACACTTAAGGATGTGGTTATTTTAGATGTAGGTGGAGTTTCACTTTATTTTACAGAGCAGCTTCACATCAGATCATCTGTCATTTTATCACTGAAGCAGTTTTGAAGAGTTTGTCTTTCCATATTTGTGGACTGAAAGCGCTGAAGATGTTTCGCACTGTTTTCTTAAGTCTGTGTTTCTGGCGTCTGGATGGTGAGTTTTAAATGTCATAAATGTGTTTTTATGGCTTCAGTTGTTTCTCTTCTGGTACCATGTAATAAATGACTGGTTAAATTAGCCAGAGAAGATTAACATTCACTGTTACAGGACAGCACTGATAGGGGAGCTCCGTACCTGTCATGTCCAACAGTGGTTTTAGTTTGGTTTTGTTCAGAAAACACTCATCAGGGTCCAGGGCTGCGAGAGCTTGCATGAGTGTATTGTTAGTCTCCAAACCGTTCAACCATTTCTCCACTCACAGCATCAACTGTGCTGAAATAAAGATGATGAAGTCTCGTCACTGTATTCGTGTTGTGTTCATAATGCTACAAGTTCTCACTCGTTGTGCGTTGTCTTTTGTTTGGTTTGATTTCAGTTCGGACCAGATCACAGATAATTCTCCAAAGCTCACTGAACTCTTCCTCTGATCGATTTTTTTTTTTTTATGCAATCATCTGTGCAATTTAAATTACAAACTTAATGGCTGCGGGTAAATCAGTGTTTTCTGCTTGAAGAATTTTGTTTGCTGGGTCAAGAAGTTTCAGTATCTTATGTACCATAACAGAGGGTAGAGGGGATGCTTTTTGTCTTTTTTTCTTCAAATCAAGCCCTGACTACAAACACTAAATATCTTGGATAAAAGGAGAAAAAGTGTTTTATATGGATTAACAACTAAATAATAAAAAGAGAGAGAGGTTTACTCAAATAAGAGTTGTGCCGAATTATGTGACCAGAACCATAATGCAACCCTGCAGGGTTATGGTTAGGATTGGGATTAGAATTAGCAATACAGCGTTCAACTAGAGTCACAGAATTCAGCACAACACCTGAACTCAAGCTTGATCTCACAGTAAAATCAGAGTTTAATTATTTCTGTATGATAATAAGTGAACGTTAATCCTCTCTGAGTAATTTAACCAGTGATTTATTAAACGGTACAAAAACAGAAACAACTGAAATGATAAAAACACATTTGAAACTCAACAACCAAGTTCAACTGGCTTTAGTCTATTTTCTAAATATTATTCAATATGCATATCTTTAATGTAACATCATCTATCATTTCTTGTCCAACTTCACAATCTCTACACTTTTCTGTATTTTCCTGATGACAGGCAGACGAGCTGGCAAACATGAGAGAATAGAGATAAATGAAGATGAATGAAGATATTCAAGCAGACGAGGAAGAAGGAACCTAAACTTATCTAAGGTAAAGCATGTGAAGGAATAAATAATCACAGCTAACATTGCTTTACCTTGCCGGTTTAACATTTATATGGGCACTTGGGCCAAAGTCAGTGTTGTAATAACAAAAGGAAACAACTAGACAGCGGTTTAGGTTTGTGGATATATTTAAACTCATGACTTGTGTAACAAGCTGAAGGATCAAGAAAGAGGGAAGTATAACAGAGGAGAGGAATTACACATATTAAGAAACAATCATAATAGAGAACATTAATGTAATGGATCATGTCACTTGTTGCATTTCCATTACAGATTTGCACAAAACTGCGATATTTTCGAAATGTCGATATAAAACTATTGCGAAATTACGACATTTCCATTAACCGATGTTATGAAAAGTATTTTTTTCAACATATATCCCAGCCGCCGCACTAGCCATTATTTTTAATGGAAGGAGACGTATCCGTGTTATTCAAGCATTTATGGCAAGGAAAGACTCTTATACTGGGAGCAGCACATATGAGGAGTTTCTGGTGTTTCTCCCTCATATCTGCTTTCAGGTCTTGATTCTGGCATTTATTAGTGGTTTATAATCCAGTATTTCCCTAATTCTTTAGTCTTTTATGAGTTTAATAAATAACTCTGTCTCGTCTTCTGTCCAAACACCGCACCATCTAGGTCAGGTGACCTGTTGTAAATGCGCGTAAATGAGAGTGTAAATTTATTTATTTTTGATATATGGGAGTTTTTGCGAAATTGGCGTGTTTCCATTGGCCGTATTTTCTATTTGCAATTCCAATTTGCGCAATTTGAAGGGGAATGGAAAAGCGGCTACTGTCATACACTTATTCTACAGTATATAATCTGTTGTTCTCTTTTTGTCGTGGGATTCTCTCTGAAATTGGTCGAGATCCTCCCGGCTGTGATTAAAGTATATTCAAAGGCATTGTTTGGAAACCTCACAGCAAAATCCCCGGTGTTAAATGAACACCACTCAGTGATATGGGAATTGAGTTAATTAGATTTCTAAGTTATTAATTGAGTGATGATTGTTTGATGATTGTAGACACCTGATGAAAATGAGCAGAATCACTGAAGGAAAGAGAAACACCAGAGGGGTTATTCCAGAAAGCAGGTTATGTGATAAACCCGGGTATGTTTAAACTCTTGTTCTCCTCCTGCTCACAGGCACTGTATGCGAAATATAGATACAAGATAATTGATAATTGAGGATGTATTTTAGAAGACTAAAACAAGATTTGATCCTTTAATGTACATTATTCGGTACATTAATACATGTGGTTTGTTTCAGAAAATCTTGCAAAGGTACATAAATATAAACAAAAAAAAAACTAAATATATATACATATATTTATATATATTAGTGGTAAAGGCAGAATTATCTTAAAGCTACACTGTGCAATTTTTTAAGCTGATTCTTAGCAAAAAACACCGTTCTTTCAAAATGTGCTCATTCATGTGTAATCAAGTATTCTCGTAAGCGTAGAATCTGCCATTCAGAATACATACGAGTGAGTCACTCGAACGGTGGCAGCCATGTTACGCCTCCATCTTGAAAATACATCAGCCAAAGAGGGACATACCTGGAAATTCAAGCTTCGCCTTTCGCGCTTTTACACTCAGTGGCACCGTGACGAATGTGAGGGGGAGATTACTCACGACTGCCGGCAGATTTGAAAGCCTGTTGAAGATGGAGGATCATGCCTACTCTCGAGGACATGTAACAGAGTCACCAAGGAACCGAAAGAGAGAATTAAAAGACAACACGACAGGCAAATCAACAAGACCAAAGTCAATATTGGAGTGGCTTTTCCAAGATGGAAAGAGCTCATGAAGAGCAAAGATTTTTAAAAGGGACGTCGAAGTTGCCTGCTTTCTTCTCGACAGGTAATTCAGCCTATTTGTGTAAATTCAAAGATTTTATAGTTGCTTGGCTAACTACAGCATGGTTGTGCATAACACTAGAACGACATCTAGGATACCTTTCCTCGCGTCAATGATGGAAAAGGATTGTTTACCTTGTAACATAAATCTGTGTAATGGTACCAAAATAATGAAAACATAAAATGATTATTAGTTTTAGATAGAGGTCATAACCTACATGTTAACTTACTAAATAACTAAATGCAATTGGTAATAGTTTTAAAGTAACCTCATCACTTGAAGGAACACTCATGGACGAAGTCGAACTGGAAGCCATGTTAATCTTGGAATAATACGTCCACCGTAGGAGTTAAAACGCCCTCGGAATGGGAGGGGCTAGAAAGCAATATTCAGTTGGTAGTCATATACACTAGCTAGATCACCGCTAGATGGGAGAAAATCATAAACAGTGTAGCTTTAACAATAATGTAAACATTTAGAAATGTTTAAAATAATGTAAAGTGCTAGAATTGTTAAAATACATATGGTCAGTATTCCTGCGCGCGACATAATAAATCTAATAAAACATGGAGAGACTCTTGAACCTCAGACTGAAAAAATCTTTGACAAAGGCAAACAAATCCAGATGACAGATGAACAGCAGTAGTAAAGTGAGATCTGTGTCTTTGAGAGAAATGTGTCGTGTTTAGTCTGTAAAAGAGCTTCAGTATTAGAGACGTCTGATCTGAACAATAATAACAATACAAGACATGTGTGACTTTAACTGTGATCGAAGTAATGTTTAATGTTCCCCAATCAAATATGAATGAGCAGATTGTTCAAACTAATAATAATCAGCATTTACAACAAACACTTTGAGCACTAATGAGTTGATGAGAAAATATGTGTCACGTAACGGATGAATATGAGACGAGGATTCAAATGCAGAGGAATTTATTGATGACATGCAGACAGGGTAACAAACTCAAAAAACACAGAGCTCCAGGAACACGCAACAAGGACAACGAACCAGCACAAGACTACAAACACAAGGAGGCTAAATAGGGGAACAAACAAAGGAGGGTAACGAGACAAACAGGTGGGAAATTAACCAATAATCAGATAACAAGATGGGAGGGGCTAGACAATAGACACGAGCACATGGCCCAAAATAACAAAACACCCATGTGCATAACAAGACAGGACAGGCATGTGACATTACCCCCTCCCTACGGAGCGGCTACCAGACGCTCCATAAGGGACGGGAGGGACAGACCAGGTAGGGACGGGAGGGACAGACCAGGGTGGAACAAGGGGAATGGACAGTTCAGAAGGCACACAACGTTCGGGAGACCAGGGCAGAGCAGACAGTCCATCTGGCGGCCAAGGCGGAGACGACAGTCCATTGGCCAGCCAGGGCGGAGACGACCCCTCGGGCGGCCAGGGCGGAGACGACACCTCGGGCGGCCAGGGCACAGGAACAGACACCACCGGCTCAGGCTCAGGAACAGACACCACCGGCTCAGGTACTGGAACTGGCACCAACGGCTCAGGCACTGGAACTGGCACCAACGGCTCAGGCACTGGAACTGGAACCGGCACCACCGGCTCAGGCACTGGAACTGGAACCACCGGCTCAGGAACAGACACCACCGGCTCAGGAACAGGCACCACCGGCTCAGGAACAGGCACCACCGGCTCAGGAACAGGCACCACCGGCTCAGGAACAGGCACCACCGGCTCAGGAACAGGCACCACCGGCTCAGGAACAGGCACCACCGGCTCAGGAACAGGCACCACCGGCTCAGGAACAGGCACCACCGGCTCAGGAACAGGCACCACCGGCTCGGGCTCAGGAACTGGCACCACTGGCTCGGGCACTGGAACAGACACCTCAGGCTCAGGAACAGACACCACCGGCCCAGGAACAGACACCACCGGCTCAGGCTCAGGAACAGACCCAGGCTCGACTGCGGCCATCTTGTCAGGGGACACAGGCTCGGCGAACGTGACGTGTACACTCTCGGCGGTGGCCATCTTGTCCGAAGACCCAGGCTCGGCAGGCGTGAGGTGAACAGGCTCGGCGGCGGCCATCTTGTCTGAAGACACAGGCTCGGCAAACGTGACGTGAACACTCTCGGCGGCGGCCATCTTGTCCGAAGACCCAGGCTCGGCAGGCGTGACGTGAACAGGCTCAGCGGCGGCCATCTTGTCTGAAGACACAGGCTCGGCAGGCATGACGTGAACGGTCTCTGGCTGGGCAGACGTGACGTGAACAGTCTCTGGCTGGGCAGACGTGACGTGAACAGTCTCTGGCTGGGCAGACGTGACGTGAACAGTCTCTGGCTGGGCAGACGTGACGTGAACAGTCTCTGGCTGGGCAGACGTGACGTGAACAGTCTCTGGCTGGGCAGACGTGACGTGAACAGTCTCTGGCTGGGCAGACGTGACGTGAACAGTCTCTGGCTGGGCAGACGTGACGTGAACAGTCTCTGGCTGGGCAGACGTGACGTGAACAGTCTCTGGCTGGGCAGACGTGACGTGAACAGTCTCTGGCTGGGCAGACGTGACGTGAACAGTCTCTGGCTGGGCAGACGTGACGTGAACAGTCTCTGGCTGGGCAGACGTGACGTGAACAGTCTCTGGCTGGGCAGACGTGACCTGAACAGTCTCTGGCTGGGCAGACGTGACCTGAACAGTCTCTGGCTGGGCAGACGTGACCTGAACAGTCTCTGGCTGGGCAGACGTGACCTGAACAGTCTCTGGCTGGGCAGACGTGACCTGAACAGTCTCTGGATCGGCAGATGTGACGTGGACAGTTCTGGGAAACTCTAGGATCTTGTATAGTTTTTCGAAGTAATCCAACAGAGTCTCAGCTGCTCTGTCTATCTCAGACTGCACAGGGACCTCCGAGACTGGGACCACTGGAACTGGGATCACCGGACTTGGTATCACCAGAACTGGGACCAACGGAACTGGGACCACCGGAACTGGGACCACCGGAACAGGGACCACCGGAACAGGGACCACCGGAACAGGGACCACCGGAACAGGGACCACCAGAACAGGGACCACCGGAACAGGGACCACCGGAACTGGCATGGAGGAAGTCTTCCTTCTCCTCCTCCGTTTCGGGACCACCGGAACTGGGACCACCGGACTCGGGGCCACTGGAACTGGGACCACCGGACTCGGGACCACCGGAACTGGGACCACCGGATTCGGGATCACCGGAACTGGGACCACCGGAACAGTCACGGAGGGGTTCTTCCTTCCTCTCCTCCGTTTCGGGACCAGCGGTGAAGGCTTGCCTTTCTGCTGACTGTCATCTGCCATGGTCCTCTCCTCCATAGTCCTTTGAGCACATCTGGCGAAATATTCAAACAAGGAAATTGAAGATCCCTTATCCTCACCAGAAAAAATTTCACTCCGCTGAATCCACATATTTGGCTGGTTCGTTCTGTCACGTAACGGATGAATATGAGACGAGGATTCAAATGCAGAGGAATTTATTGATGACATGCAGACAGGGTAACAAACTCAAAAAACACAGAGCTCCAGGAACACGCAACAAGGACAACAAACCAGCACAAGACTACAAACACAAGGAGGCTAAATAGGGGAACAAACAAAGGAGGGTAACGAGACAAACAGGTGGGAAATTAACCAATAATCAGATAACAAGATGGGAGGGGCTAGACAATAGACACGAGCACATGGCCCAAAATAACAAAACACCCATGTGCATAACAAGACAGGACAGGCATGTGACAATATGTTGCTGTTTGTTTTCAAATTATGTTCTAGGGTGGAAATACGCCTCCTGAAAATAAACATACAGTAAATGCCAGCATATAAAGCCATTACAAATAAATGAAGATTAATAAATGGCAAAAAATTGTAATATGAGAAATGACACCATTAGGTTTCTGATGTGTGAATATGTGCTTGATCTCGTTCAGCTCTTCTGGATCTGATGACTTAAACCAGAAGAATGACAGTAGCCACGCCCACCAGAGCAGAGAGGACCAATCGGATCACAGCTTCAGTAGGACCACAACAGTGGACAGAGTCTGAGGAATAAAAGCATCAAACTGAGATCAGATCAGTTCATAAACGCTAATATCAGCGCTGACATCAACTAATATCAGCCGTACCTGAACATGTGTGACAGAGTTGAGTGATGTTGAGATGTTGAGTCTGGTTGCTGATGGGATTGTTCAGCACACAGATGTAGGAGTTTTTATCCTGATATTCCACTTCCAGAGGGAGAGAGAGACTCATGTGGCGATAAAACACACTGATGCTGGACAATAAACTGTTTCCTTTGTACCAAGAGAGAGTCACATGACCCACATTCACAGCTGAACACACCAATGAACATGATGATGATGATGATGATGAAGATGAAGAACAGTCTCTGCTGATGACAGGAACAGGCAGACGAGCTGGAAAACATGACAGAAAAATGAAAGATAAGAACATCTCTAATCAACAATCTTCTTTCGGTTCAGTCAGTGTGTTGAGTCAGTGTTTACATGATCTATTATCTCAAACTATAAAATGATTCAACAATTAATAAATAATTGGTTAAAAACAAGAATATTTGAAGGACATGAGAAATGATCTCTACTCACCAGAGACAGAAACTCTGAAAGCTTTTAATTTGAATCTTTCTGAAAGCATAAACTCTCTCATGCTTTTGATTTGTTTATAATCTCCAGCATGTTCAGTTGTGATGTTTATGATGGTCAGAGATCCAGTTTGTTTGTTCAGCTTCAGTCTGTCTCTGAATCTCCCATCAAGAACATCATCATATACAGCGATTCTGTCGGCCCGTTTATTGATTTCAGCTATTAAAGTGTTTTCATCTCCAAACCCCCACTGAATCACATCATCATCCTTTATATCAGTGAGTTACAGGTGGAAGGCCAGTAACTGGCTCATAAAAGTGGACGGAAGAGCCACACCTGATTAATTGGGTGAACCGAAATCAATCGAGCGCTGGAAAGCACTCCCGGAGAGATTTTGTGTAAACCGTAATTACAGCTACCCTTGCCGATTTGAGGTGACAAAATCGGATCTGTTGAAGATGTTTGACAGATTATTAGACACGCGTCGAAGGAAAATCCAGGGCTAGTGGAATCAGCCAGTATGGGGTCATCTCACAGTGAGCTTGATAATTTTTATACACCAATTTTCTGTCAAATGAAAAAAAATAACAACGGACATAAATGTATGCTGGACATACAAAAGTTGATCAGGTACCATGATTTTCCCAAGGAGGGAATGTTAAGTGTCACTAGGCTGACAGCGGTGAGAGACGTGTGTGTGGATTGTAAGCAAACAATCGTGTGCTGGTTAGATGAGGCAGAGCGAAAAGAAAGTTTTATTAAGCAGAGTGAGGAACAATTATATATTTTAGTGGTAAAATAATAATGTCTAGAGAATTTTCATAACAAGAGTTGAAGGAGCAAGCAGCTATAATGGCTGTCTGTGCACTTTAGGGATTGAGATATGAGTAATATAATATTTTGTTTTTTCTGGAACAGTAGAGATAAGTGGGACTGAGAAAATAATGATAACATTAGGTTGAATCTGCAGACTAACCATTTGATAGAGGAATACCGTTTCAAACCAGGGTTAATGAAATTGATGACATATAGTACAAATTTTATACTTTATGAAGAGTCCTGAAACAAACAGTGAGACAGAAGAGAGCAAACGCTGTAAGCAGCTGTGCTCTGAAGCTCTGACTTCAAACAAATGTGATTCAAGTCAAACAGAAACATGTGAAAACCCCTTAGAATATGTTGAGTGATTTTCTGTGCAGCTTATGAAAATGAATGTGCTGCCAATGATAATGATGAAGATTATGATTTGGCTGTTGTGATTGAATCCACCACTGGTGAACTGTAAAAGAATACAGAGAACTGCTTATCAGTGGCTCTGTTTACATTCCTGATCGGACACACTGCTTCAAGGGTGTGCAGTAAGTTGGAGCCGTTTGCAAGCTCATAGTGATCAAACTATAGGCAAAGAGAGTTGTTTTAATTATGGTCAGCAGGGCATTTAGCCCGTAATTGTAAATGCCCACTCGGAAGGTGAGAAAAGGTGAAAGTAACAGACATTTCTGGTATTAATGTGGGTTTGAAAGTAGAACAGTATTTAAATGACGATATTAACCTCGCTCCAGAGTGGGACCCCCTGACCAACATGATACGAGTTGGGGGGCGTCTAAGAAGGCTTGCAAACTCAGACCCAGAACTAATTCATCCTATTGTACTGGACCCAAGACACGCAGTAACAAAGCTTCTTATTCAAGAATTTGATGAGCGTATGTTACATCCGGGAGCTGAGAGAGTCTACGATGAGATACGGAGGCAGTACTGGATTCTCAGAGGACGCCAGGCTATCAAGCACCATCAACTCCATTGTCAGTCCTGTCAGCGCTGGAGAGCGCAGCCAAAGGTACCTCAAATGGCAGATTTGCCACCAGAACGCCTCCGTCTGCTCGGTCCACCCTTTTATTCAATGGCCGTTGACTGCTTTGGCCCATACCTGGTCAAAATAGGAAGGCGGAATGAGAAACGCTGGGGCCTGATCTTCAAATGTCTCACAACCAGGGCAGTTCACATCGAGCTTCTTAATTCGATGGATGTCGATGCCTTCCTTCTTGCACTCCGCCGACTCATAGCCAGAAGAGGTCAACCCCACGAGATCCGTTCAGATTGTGGCACCAACTTCCGCGGGGCAGAAAGAGAGCTACGGGAAGCCTTCTTTAGCATGGAGTCAGAACTCCAAATCCGTCTTGCAGACCACCAAATTGACTTCAAACTTAACCCGCCCAGCATCCACATTTTGGCGGATTATGGGAGCGCGAGGTCCGCTCTATAAAAAATGCTCTCCAGGTAGCCGTTGGTAACCAAGCAGTCACAGAGGATGTTCTCTCCACAATCCTAGTGGAAGTGGAGGGGATTCTCAATTCAAAACCGCTGGGATACGCCTCAACAGATGTCGCAGACATCGATCCAATTACTCCTAACCTTCTCCTTATGGGGTGGCGGGATGCATCCCTCCCTCAGGTGGCGTATGCTCCAGGAGACATGGGGCGGCGGAGGTGGCGTCACTGTCAAAACATGGCGGACCAATTCTGGATACAGTTCACCAGAAACTACTTGCCTATGCTTCAGACCAGGCAGAAGTGGCATAAAGCTTCAGAAAACCTGGAGGTCGACTCTGTTGTACTGATTGTGGATCCGCAACTCCCAAGAGCACAGTGGCCCATAGGCAGGGTTCGGAAGACATTGCCCAGCAGTGATGGATGTGTGCGAACTGTTGAAGTTGTCATTGACGGTAAAGCTTACAGTAGACCAGTTGCTCGCTTGATACAGTTGCCTGCTCTAGAAGGTAACACCAAAGACAGTTAGAGAATTCCCTTGATTACCCATTTGCATGTGGGGGCGGCTGTTGTGAATTCTGTCCCTTTAAATATTAAGTTGGTTACGTGTGTGATATTTTAAGTTGCGTTGTACGCAAATAACGTAGTACAGCGTTCTCAGCACATACGGACTCAGCGTAATTGGCTATTCACTAGGCTACTCCAGTTGAGCGATCATATCGCGTGCACGCATTCATGTGCAGTGTTTATGTGCAAGAGAAAGTTTGTGACAAAAGACTACCTCAAGTACACTTATGTGTATATGGTCACTCTTGTGCAATAATCGACTAAACTCTATTTGATGACTCCGACTCCCTGACCAGAGTTCTGCAGCGGTCAATAATATAATCCACCAGTTTTCAGTGGGGCAATCCCCAACATAAACAATATACAATAGGATTATTATTACACGGCAAATGTTTGCATTTTGTTTGTAAACACATGCACTAAATGTTTTAATGTAATAATGTTTCATAAAAGCAAATGACATGGTGCTGGTTAACAAAGCAAACATGAAAACATATTTGGGGTGGTTAAAAAGCGTACCTCATCTTTAGCCGAGTGACTGGTACTGAGCTGCTCAGAAATGGTCAAACTTTGAGATGGTTATAGTTTGAGTTTGGCACTTACTGGACTGTGCCGTGCGAGCTTCTGCAGGCTGTGTGTAAACCCCGAGCCCCAACTCAGAGTGCGCCGCCAGAGACAACATGTAGAGTGTGTCTGGCTTCAGGCCTTCAACAGCATACGAGCCAGCGGGGTCAAAGGTGATGTGGTGCTGCCATGGATTAAAGATAAAGAGAGTGTGAGAACCACACATATGCTATATGCTCAAATATCTGTTGATTATGTTGATTTCCAAACATCAACAGTAGGGATGGAAACGGTTAATCGATTATCGATTAATTGTCGACAAGAATTTACTCGATTAAATTAAATTAATTGTCAGCTAATTGAACACGAGATTCTCGCGGGCGGCGAGAGACCCGACACAAACCTGAGGCGGCAAAAAAGAAACCAAATATGAAGCGGTCAAAACGGAGTGGAGTGTGGGAGCATTTAAAATTTGAGGCGAAGGAGGACGATACTGGCTTTAAATATAGGCTTTAACGAGGAGCAGTGGGTCCGAAATTTTGTTGTGTACAACAATATGTTGTGTCAACGTTTGTCCACATTCCTCTCCTACGACGACACAACGTTTCGTCGGGTCATCCGTCCCTTTGCAGATGCGCGTCGGGGTTTCTCTCGTCATTAAACCGCGGAGACGTTGCCTAATGCCTCAGAAAATCCGACCTGTCTGTTTACATGACAGTCGCATTTGCACATATCCGATTTATTTCCACATATGAATGAGACCTGAAACCGATCTCGATATATCCGAATGCATGCGTTTTTTTCCTGTTTACACTGTTATAGAACACATCGGATCTGTCACATGTGAGCAAAAAATCGGAATTTGGTCACATTTCACTGACAGTGTAAATGAGGGACGCCCTCTAATTTTACTGTCACCTTCCTCAGGGATGATTTAAGTTGTGTTCAGTTCTATATTTGAAGTTTCCAGGTCTAGTAATCTTACTGTTACCTTTCTCAGACCAAGGGGGATTATAAGTAGCCTGGTAATACCAAACTCTGCTACTTCGCTTTGCTTCGTAGACAGAAGCGAAATGAAATTGAGCGGAAGTAGGAAGTCTGACGTAGTCAGGCTAGATTATAAGTGCTGCTGCTGCTAATGTTTCAAGTTTTTCATTCAAGTAGTTTACCAGATAGATTATTATATGTAGGCTTAATATTGTAGGCTAAGCCTACCCATGTAGATTTGTATTTAACATTTATTTTATGTTGCTTAATGTTTCACTTGCAACAGGTGAGCCAGTGCACAATTATTTTTTATGTATTTAAATTTTCTGTAGATAATTTATTTTGTTAAACTACATAAATGCCATTATCTGTACCGTATTCCAACTGTTACAATAAAACATCAATTGAGCAATATAACATGCATTTTTATTCAGTAGCCTATAAGCAATATTTAGCTTTGTATGTTAAAGACACTATTGATATGGTGAGAAATTTACATTCTCAGGAAAATAGCCGCTTATCAGTTAATCGTTAATCGATCGATAAGGTCAATCAATTAATGATTAATGAATTCATCGATAATTTGCATCCCTAATCAACAGGGTTCACCAGAAATCGCTTACTGCACTTTTAAGCAATTTTTTTTGTCAGTCTATTAAAGGCACACTATGCAAGATTTGTACCTTAACCCTCTGAGGTCGGCAATCACGCCGGCGTGATTTGCTCGTTTTTTTTTTTTTTATCAGTTCAAATGAGAGTCCAAATACTCTGTTGACTTTGATCTTACAAACCAGTTTCATACATCAATCTCTCCTGTTAAGTGTGTATTATTGTTGTGTATACTCACAATAAAAACAAAGTGTTGTGCTTTTTGCCAAACAAAGAAAAATAATCATGATGCGAGTTCTGCTTTCTCTCTGTCAGTGAAGTCAATTCTGAAACGCGTCCGAAAATGAACCATAACTCAGCGAATACTCAGTCAAACAGGCATACAGACACACAGGCATGAAGCTTGAATTCTCTTCTTTTAAATGAAGTATTTTTTATAAAAAACAAATATTCTCAGTTTATGTAATCTGTAAGAAAAGAGCGAGATGTCAGTCGTTCTCATCTCATCTAATTATTTTTAATGTGACCGCGCCCACGGAGAGCGCGCGCTATTCAAACGCAAATGACTGAGGTAATCCATGCAAACCTGCGAACACCCCCATATCAGCTCGAGAAAACACAAGTTTATTCAGATCATTACTTGTTTACACCGTCTCGCAGCGCTGTGAGGAATAATAATAATGGAAAATGTACCTCAGAAGTGCTGGTATTTCGAGGAGCAACAGATCCTGAGCTATGGAATACTGTAGTAAGTTTTTTTTCCTTCTCAAGTGAATCGCGTCTCTGTTTGTGAATGAATGAACGGCAGAGATGCGCGCTGTTTAAATTTGAATCGCGTTTCTGACTGTGTGTGAATGAATGATGATGTTTTAGCAAACTGTATTGCTATACTGAGATGAGTAAAAATCGACTGAAATATGTTGAAATAAAATGTAGGCTATTTGTATTGCAACGTATTAAACTGCAAATTAACATTTATATGCCCTAATAATTCATAAAAACAATTTACAGTCAGGCGAAATATGAAAGACAACATTTTGTTGACTAGATTTGGGTACAGTTTTTACTGTAGAATATACTGCCACATCAAATAAGCTTTTGTTTAGCAATTAAAAAAATCAGTATTGTATAGGGTCGGTATTGAAAAGTCAATTTAAAATTTTACGTAAAATGCGATATCCGCCGTGTTATTCTGTCATGTTTTCTCCCTTTCTTTCCAAACCGCGACAAACGCCAGTCTCCTTTCTCTGCAGAATGCAATAAATCCGCTCAACCAATCACAGCGCACCATTCCACGCATTGTAAACAGTAACGGCGGCGCTCTGAATACACCCGGCATCCTAGTTTTTCCTATCTACCTTGTACTTTTTGATCAACAATCAAACACATTTTTTTATAATTTTGAAATCTAATCATTTACGTGAGGAGATTAAGAAGACGAGGCACGCGGGAGGAGGAAAAATGCCGGCTGTTGCTTGTTCTCACACGACAGCATCAAACTTCTGTCACGCTGACACGTTGACCCCAGGGGATCTTTTGAAAAACTTTCAATTGTTTTACTCAAAGTCAACGAAAAGCCAGGACCAAGCCATTTTACAGATGATCGCCGTCAAAAAAGTTCAGGAGGTATTTCCTAGCGATGGCTGATTGAATGTATTTTTAGTCCAGTGACTGTAATAAGATATTGACCGAGTTCAGAGGCTGTCATATGTGGATCAACTTATTTTGTTGTGTATTTTCAACAGTTTCAATATGAAAAATAACTTTTATATTGATTCAGTGGATTAATTGCATTTTGAAAAAAAAGTGTCATGAATTTATTGCATTTTGGGGGGAAAATTATCAGTTTTTATAATAAATCTTTGAAAATCAAAATCTGGATTTGAATTTTTTTTGTTATTATGACCTAAAGATGCTATGTGAAAGTTTGAAACAGAAAGTAGTGGTTTTCATCTTTCCACATTCTTGGTAAAGAAAACACATTTTTACTCAAATTAATCAAAATGGATTTATCGCGTTTTGGAACCAAACTCTTCATATATATATATATATATATATATATATATATATATATATATATATTAGGGCTGGGGGAATTAACGCGTTAATCTTTGCGATTAATTTGAAATGTTTAACGCGTAAAAAAAAAATAACGCAATTGACTCAGCACTTTTTTTTTGCCTCGTTTTAATGATTTCCTGTTGCGTCTGCTATTAAAAAGGCCGAAATATGCCGTCCCGCCCCTCCATGTTCGGCGGTCAGGTTTCATTCTCGGGCAGCTTTCATGAGCGGGTATGTGCGTCGCGCTCTGTGCTCCGCGCGCACGCGCGTGTGTGTGTGTATGTGTGTCGGCGCGCTCTGTGCTCCGCGCGCGTGTGCGTGTGTGTGTGTGTGTCGGCTCGCTCTGTCGTTAATGGCCCAGCAGCGGCGCGCTCTCCGTTCCGTGTGTGTGTATGTATGTGTGTGTGTGTGTGTCGGCGGCTCTGTCGTTAATGGCCCAAAGGCTTCAATCATGTACTAAGCACTGGAAAAGTAAAGTCCACTCAAGTAACGTGAAATTTCTCTGTTGACTTCTGTTTGCTGAGCTGGTATAGTCATGCTGGGCAACAATGGTAAATTGACCTGCTCTGATCACATGCTCTGGTAATAATAGCTTTGTAGGACTATATTTTGTTTTAATAATTAATAAAATAATAATAATAATAATAATAATCTGTTAAATTGATTATGTTGATTGATTATTGAAAAAGAATAATATATTGATATATTGATGTTTAATATTTTAATATAGGGCTATTTTCTGTTCCCTTTTTTTCCTGTGTTGTTTAATTAGGTGATTCTAAGTTTAAATATTGATGATTGCAAGCTTGGGGGAAGCGCAATTAATTGCAATTAATTACAGAAATTGTGCAATTAATTAGTTAATTTTTTTTAATCGATTCCCAGCCCTAATATATATATATATATATATATATATATATATATAAAATACTATTTTTGTCAAAAATAAAGTCATCAACTAAGATGTTAGCTGTTCCAATGTTGGCTATATTCAAACTAATGAATACATATGATAAAATGTAGGCCTATAATCTTTTTTTTTTTTTACAAAGAAAGAGTACACTTGAAATATTGTTGAAATTGTAATTATTGTTGTAATTGTAACCTTTTTAATAAAATAGCAAAACATATTTACAAGATAGATGTAAGCAAAATCTTAAATGGTCAATATAAGTCTTCTTCTAAATATATCTTTTATCCTTGCATTGTGGCTCAGTCAGTGTCACACCTGAATGAATGGCTCATTATGCAGAGTGGGTGGGACATTGTATTCTCAGGTGTAAACCACTCCTCGTTCACGCCCCCCTCGCATATTGGCTTTCCAAGCAAAACCTGTTTTACACAATTTAAATCAATGTATTGTTTTATGTGAACGATAAAGCAATTTTAGTGTGTTTAATCCAAAGTTATTTGTGTGTAATGATGCATATGAACGTATCTCTGTGTTGCTATCTTTGTCACTATTCGTTTTTGGTGTTGTTTTAATCCCCGTCGCAAGACGAAGGAGATTTTTGATAAGGGACTGTGATAAACGTTATTGTTCCATGCGTTTTTAATTCCCCGAGCATAATACCATATTTTGCCCCCTCGTGATTCCACACGTGGGGTCGGGCTGCATTAACACACAGAATTCTTCCCGCCTCAGATAAAAAGACAATCTGATTCGCTGAGCCTCGGGAAGGGGGCGTAAACAGATGTCTGATAAAACGGCAGAAGCCCCCTCATATCGCTCTCTTCCTCTTCCGATCGCTCTCTTCTCCCTCAACTCTGATCCTGCTCCGGTCTCTCCCATCCCGGACCTCCTCCGTTCTCCACGTGCAGCGCCGTTCCAGCTGGACGGCCTTGGCCCTGTGGGACGCATGCCTCGCGTCATGTAGAAGCTGCCGTGCCTTTTGCAACTAAGCTCCTCCGTGCCTTTCCCCTCGGGAAATGATCTGAACTTTCTCGGTAACGTTACATTCAGTGAACCTTTTCAAACTTCCCGCGGCATCGGGAAGACGCAGCAACGCCTCAGCATCAGCCGCACCACCCGAAAGAGCACATACTTTTGCAAGTATTTTATCTCTGATCCCTCTAAAGCTAATTTCTGGTGTCTATTTTAAGGTCTGTGAATTAAGTTACCCTCTTTCCCTTCTCTCCATTTCTTTCTTTCTTTCTTTCTTTCTTTCTTTCTTTCTTTCTTTCTTTCTTTCTTTCATTCAATTTCATTCTAATCACGCCATGTTTTATGTTTTGTTTGGTTAAATGTGTGTTTGTTTTATTGTCTGCATTTTTACGTACGTTTATATGCGTAGCTTATGTAATCTCTAGTTTTGCATTTTATTAAAATTCATAAAATACTTTTAACTGCCTCTTTGTCCACCTTATAAGTCAATGAAGCTAAAAGATCTAAAGCTACAAGCTCGTTATTATAGAATACATTGAGTAATTCTTAATTCATAAACTCAGGAAGGGATACTCGCGGCCAGAGCATCCTTCCGGGAGTTTGTAAATACCCCTTCTTAACTGTGATGATCTTACATTTATTCGCGGGACGAATCGAACGGTGATTAGACCAGTTACAGAACAAGGAAATCTCGATAATTAATAAAATAAATGTACATGCGACTTATGAATTATGACTATGAGTTATAATTATGAATATTGCCAAAATTCCCTATATTCTTGAGCTAATTCACATTTACCCCGAGTCGTTTTTGTTACAATTCTCTTAAAAATACAAACATCTACATACATGATGCTCACATATTATGGTAGCCCTGTTTGTGCTATCTAGAGTGAATTTACACCTTTGCCATTATCATGTTTATAAATAACTGAAAAAAGCACAAATGTCAGGGCATGTCAAAACATCCCAAGGGCCCCAAAAACACCTTAGACCCCAGAGGGTTAAGATCGCTTCCAGGTCACGAAAAAATACCAATGCAGAATTAAGGATTACGACTTTATAATCAGGGTATCTTCCGTCCATTTCATTTCCTATTTGAAATGAAATAAGCAGAAACGAGAAACGGCGCCTTTATTCGTTTTTTCGTTTTTTCCAAAAAACGAAAAAACGAGATTTCGGCTTGATTTTTCGTTTTTTAGTTCACGGGCAAAAAACGAATAAATGACTTCAAAATTCGTTTTGCACATGTGGACGGTCATGAGGCGCCCCTGTCAGCCGATTGGTCAAGAAAATCTGAGCATGTGACGTCATCGGTAGTTCCCCAGGTTTATTCAACAAAATAATAGTCCTATGGCTCTGCGTACCGCATATTAAACTGTTCAGGGCAGGTCCTGGGCTTACTTATGTGCAACTTAACGCATTTCAGAGAAATATTTATATATCAGAAATATTAAATATTAATCTGCACCCAGGTTTTATTAGCTGTGCGGAGTTAAATCTGTGTGGTGAAGCACATACGCAGCAGTCATAACTCTTCTTTTAGACAATACGCTCAGTTTTGGACAAGGGGTGGTTATTGCAAATACTGTAATGCAAAACTGCTGATGGTGGTGGGTACCGCGATGATGGTAAATAAAATTGTACTGTAACTGTAGCTAATCATAGCTGCGAGAGCGAGATGATTGGCAGGACGATAGCGGAGGAAAAAGCGCAAGATTTTGTTAGTAAAGAAGTGAGTTTGTCTTTGAAAACAACAACAACAACAAAAAGTTTTAATAACAGTGTTCATTTTAAAGGGACATTTCCAAATATATTTTATTTATTTGTTAGCCTATGCTGTTGTTATTCTGTCTTAATCGTTTTGTTAATTCAAGTTTAATACTATGCAGGAGTTTTTTTTTTTTTTATTGTAGCCTACTATTTTATTGTTGTTGTGTTTTCATTAAAAAATAACAATGAACCGCATTCGTTTGAAAGGTTAATCCATAGGTCTTTCATTTACTTGTGTTATCTCATCCGTCTTATTCTCTTTGTTAATAACGAATAGGCTAATGTTAATTAAAATTGTTCAAAGAGTGGAGGAAGATGTTGTCAAACATTAAAAAAATCTAAAATAAGCGCTATATGCTGAACGTAGCCTACCCTCGTGCACTGTTCGATTTCCGTGTAGGCTACTTACGGAGCGGGTCCAATTGACAAATTTGGTCAAATTGTTTTTTTAACCATTTTTTAAAACCGTTTTCTTTTTATAAACAGTGTAGGCCTACTGACTTTTTTTGCATAATTTTTTTTTTTACGTTTTCATTTTTTCTTATACATTTTATGCTTATAACATCATAACTGAACAATTCAATGTAGCTGTATGAAAATAATGTTGACTTTTCCTAAGTTAACTTTCCCTTTAGTTTCCTATAGACATAGTTCCCTAGTTTCCCTAGTTTCATTCATTTTCTGTATCTTCAACAACATTTTCCTCAATCTCTGAAGCATCCTCTAACTCGGAAACATCTTCATCTGTATCAGTATCATCAAAAACCTGTGAAATTACTTATTTAAATGTCAATTTTTGGGAGCTCATTTTTCCTGCTGTCTATGTCAAAGTCTTGTGCCACACTAAGCAAAATTGTGGGAAAGCTCATTATTCACTCACATGGGAGTGAGAAACAAAACATAACAAAAACATACATCAAATAAATGTTTTTTATTCATTTATTGGCTCTGTAAAGCTGCCTTTGAAAATCATAAAAGGTTAAAAGCTAGGTATTTCAGATATCTTGAATATAGAAATGAGAGCTTATTTGTCTGACAAAGATTTTCATCTGTAATTTGCAATTAATTCTGAACAACGTGATTTAGCTTTTTCAAGTGTGTTTGGATAGGGTTAGATCACTTTTAGACACTTGCACTTTAGAACTGGAGTTGAAGTGCCCTGTCATACAAACACATGTGTCCGTACAGTTGCATTTTAATAGCTGAGGGACAAATTGACCCGGGCGGGAACATCACAAATTTAATAGTAATTTTGTTTGTATGTCAACACACATCAGCATGTAGAAACTTTGCATGCATGATCATGATGATAAATGAAAAAAAGTCACAAAATACCAACAAACAAAGGTTTAATATTATTTCAGGTAGATTGAAAAAATAAATGATGGCTCATTTTTACCATCTGTGGCTGACAAAATATTTTTCTGTATTAAAATAAGTGTGGAAAAGCTCATTTTAGCTTCATAAGGTTGTAAAAAAACAAACAAAATAACAAAATATAACCAAGCAATTTTATTATTTTGGGTCAGTAGCCTACAGTTGCATTAGAGTGTTAAAATGTTTGGGTCAAATTGGCCCGTGAACATCAGGAACGTAGCCTAGGCTACTATAGTAATTTTGTTTGTATAGGCTATGTCAAAACACATCAGCATGTTGAAACTTTGCATGTTTGTCATGATAAATGAGAAAGTCACAAAATATCAAGAAAAAAACCATAGGGTTAACAGTATTTCCAACAACTAGAAAATCTAAGGGTTCTTACTTCTTTCACACCTGCCTCATTTAGTTCTGTTGAATCGCACTAGAGTTCGTTTTCCCCCTTGGTGCGGTTCGCTTGGGCAGGTGTGAATGCAGCAATCGCACTCGGGTGCGCACCAAAAGCGGTACGCTTTCAAACGAACTCTGGAGCGGTTCGTTTGTGGTGAGAACGTGATCCGACCTCGAACAGACCCAACTGCCAAAGAACAGGCTATGATTAGCTACAGTTACAGTGCAATTTTATTTACCATCATCGCGGTACCCACCACCATCAGCAGTTTTGCATTACAGTATTTGCAATAACCACCCCTTGTCCAAAACTGAGCGTATTGTCTAAAAGAAGAGTTATGACTGCTGCGTATGTGCTTCACCACACAGATTTAACTCCGCACAGCTAATAAAACCTGGGTGCAGATTAATATTTAATATTTCTGATATATAAATATTTCTCTGAAATGCGTTAAGTTGCACATAAGTAAGCCCAGGACCTGCCCTGAACAGTTTAATATGCGGTACGCAGAGCCATAGGACTATTATTTTGTTGAATAAACCTGGGGAACTACCGATGACGTCACATGCTCAGATTTTCTTGACCAATCGGCTGACAGGGGCGCCTCATGACCGTCCACATGTGCAAAACGAATTTTGAAGTCATTTATTCGTTTTTTGCCCGTGAACTAAAAAAACGAAAAATCAAGCCGAAATCTCGTTTTTTTCGTTTTTTGGAAAAAACGAAAAAACGAATAAAGGCGCCGTTTCTCGTTTCTGCTTATTTCATTTCAAATAGGAAATGAAATGGACGGAAGATACCCTGATTTCAATCGAATATTCAAGCTGTTTATTCATTTTTCTAACTGAGAACGAAAAACGAAAAATCCAGCTGAATTCTTGTTTTTCGTTTTTTGGAAAAAATGAAAAACGAAAAAGGAACCGTTTTCAAATTTCAGAGAGACAACTGGTAGGGGGCCACCTAATGGATGGGGACCGTGAACCTGTGTGTTGTGTGATTGAAACATACTCTTTTTGTGCTTTATTTGGGTCGGCGTGAAAACGGCATTTGTTTGCAAAGGCGCGCACAGTGTAGCGGGCCTGTTTACAATAGTAAAATCTCTAGCCGCCCGAGCTAAACAGGGAGCTGCAAGAAGTTTTTTTTTTTTTTTTTTTTGAGGGTGGTCTGGCTAACGCGAGACCTCATTTATTATTTCAGTGGAGCGTGTCTTATGACGGGCTCGGACTGATTCGTGAAGACTCATATCTTGCTCTATTAGAGCTGTTGTAGGAGCAGTGACTATCTGTGGTGGCGCACGCTTCGGAGCGGGCGCACTGACTGCAGTGATAGTGTGCGGTATGAGTGGCACGCGCTTGTAACGGGCCTAATGACTGATTTGAGAACGTTTCCAGCCACCTGTGAGCGGCCACCTGCTATAATGCAAAGGATATAGCGTTGGTCGCCGGATAGCGACAGCAAAGCGGCGACAGGGGAAGACGACTTCGGTTGGTGAAGGCGTAGTCCGCTGTAGAACTGCACGCTCTAACCGTGTGATGTTTGATTCGACGGCGAAGGCTTTGCAGAGGACTCAGAGACGTGAAGTGAATGAATCTGCTATAAAGGCTGTTTCGGGGGCTATTATAGGCTAGGGCCACGCCCCCTTGGTGGTCTCTGACGTGTAATGGCACGCTGCTAGCTCATTGGTGCACACGCCCGCGCCATTGGATGTGCAGCTGCAAAATGCGTTTTACATTTTAGGCTTCAGAATTTTTGAGGAAAAGGAGTTTCCCCCCACGCGTATAGCTATGCAATACGAAGTGACTGTTCTCAAAAGGGAACTGCTTTCCTTTTAAAGGGTTAGTTCACCCAAAAATTTTAATTCTGTCAGTAATTACTCACCACACACTGATGATGGCTTAGGCTGAAACGCGTCTGTGTGGACATGGTAAAAATAAATATATGAGATATAACTAGAGAGTGCGATTTTTCATCTTTATTTGATAACTCTTTATAACTCGCTCCCATAAACGGTTTGGGAGTTGAGCACGCCTGTTCTCAGTAATTACTCACCCTCATGTTGTTCCAACCCCGTAAGACTTGTTCATCTTCAGACACAAATTAAGATATTTTTGCTTAAATCTGAGAGCTGTCTCACTCCTCCATAGGCTTCTATGTAATTGAAACTCGCTGGCCCAGAAAGTTAGTAAAGACAATGTTTAAAATAGTCCAAGTGACTACAGTGGCTCAACCTTAAGTTTATCAAGCGACGAGAATACTTTTTGTTCTCAAAAGAAACTAAAATAATGACTTTATTCAACTCTTCATGTTCTTCTGTGTGGGCCTCTGAGTGAGTTCACGTAGTGTAACAGCGCAGCGCAGCGCTTCTGGGTTGTACATCAGAACGTAGGCTCACTATTGGCCAGCATCACACGCTTCACACACATGACCAGCATCGGCCAATAGTGAGCCTACGTTCTGACGTTGCGCTGCACTGTTACACTACGTGAACTCACATCAGAGGAGTTAAATGTCCTATAAGCCCCTAACATTCAGAGAACCAAAAATTTTTTTTCCTTAATCATTAATGCTAAAACGGAAAAAAAGACGACAAATTATATAACTAGTAGTAATCAGTAGCGTGTCAGAGGTTCTGGGTTCTAATTAGAGCCCGACCGATAAAGGATTTTTAAGGCCGATACCGATACAAATATTTGGTGATTTAAAATTCCGATATATCGGCCGATATATATATATATTTTTTTTTAAATCCAGAAACGCGTAACAAAACATGAACAGATTTCCCTAACATATGTTATTTGTAGTTATTTAAGAGTCCTCAGCCTTACTAAAATAATATGATAATGCAGTTTAAAAATAAACTTGTTTGTTTTATTGTCACAACAGAACAGAATATATTAAAGTTCTGATAAATATAATGTATATTAAAAATACAAACTTAAGATATGAAACTTAAAGTCCTTTGAAAAAAAAAAAACTATTATTATTAATATTGATAGTAATCATTTAAAAAAAATCAATGATGATGATATTATTATTATCATCATCATTTGTATTATTATTAAACAAGACAAAGGTCACTATTGTGTGTGTGTGTGTGTGTGTGTGTGTGTGTGTGTGTGTGTGTGTGTGTGTGTGTGTGTGTGTGTGTGTGTGTGTGTGTGTGTGTGTGTGTGTGTGCCATCATTTCACCATCAAATGGAAGTTTTATCAGAAAACTAATCAGAAATCACTGGAAACAGCGTTGAAAACAAACATGATAAAAGCGGCCGTTTGCTGCTATTTTTGTTGTTTACTTGGATATTTAAAACCCAAGCATCGATGTTTTACCACAGGTTTACAATAAAAAGTGATACATTGATCATAATGAATTAATTTATGTCAAAATTGCACATTAGTCACTCAGAAATAAATTACCGTTAGGTCTATTTCACAAAAGAAAGAGGACACACTTACTTCTTCAGTCGCGTCTGTTTCTGTTTATCTGGTAGTTACAGGACATATTTACATCACATTTAGAAAGAATGATCATTTCTACAAATATATGCCACCAAAAATACGACCTGAGGAGCTTTAGCACTCTCTCGACTCCCATACAGATATTTTCAGTCAGAGAAACAGAGGAAGCTCCCGAAAAAAAAGTTGCTTTAGTTTATTTTATGATAGTCCGGTATAATGAGACGAGACGTCGGCTACTGACAGATAAAATAAAAACATGACTGTGTGATAGCCTTAATTATTGGTCGGATTTCTTCAAGCGTTTACTATGTTTTTTTATTATGCGTATCTTCAAGCGTTTACTATGTTTACCATGGTAATGGTTAGCGCGCATAGTCTTTTGCATCACAAACAGAAGGCATTCAAACATGAACGCGAGTTAAATTATTTTAAAAGTCTTTAATGCTGACAGAATCATCCGGCGCTGCCGTCTCCTCTATGCTCCCGACTCAGGTGAACTCCGCCTCTGTTCGTAACCTCTCCTCTAGCTCGAGCTGGCCCGCTTTGGCCCAAGGTATTCGACGGCCAGAAATCCTGGCCGTTGGCCCCGAGTAGGCCCGTGTACAAGCCCCGATCCAGCCCCAGAAGTGACAGTGGAAACGCGACTGGCACGCACTAGCACGGCCCGGCCCTGGCACGACAGTGGAAACGCGGCTATTGATGTCAGCAGTCTTCCTTATAGAGTGCCCTCTGGTGGACAAACTATGCAGTGCCAACACTCATAACATGGTTGCAGGGTGTTTCGTCCGGTTTTATTTTATTTTTTAAATATTCATTTATCGGCCGTTATAAAAGCCGATACCGATAGTTTGAAAAATGCCTAATATCGGCCGATAATATCGGCCCGCCGATATATCGGTCGGGCTCTAGTTCTAATCCGCACTTATATAGTTTTTTTTCTTCTTCTAGTTGTATGTCAAGCTACACGTTTGTGTGCATTTTGTTTTGTGATTTCACTGGAACGAATAGAGAGTCTCCGCAACGGCATAAAGCGATAGATTGAAGCATGTGTCCAAGTGAAGAGAGACAGTGTGCACGAGCCACAAGAGAACACGTGTGTCTACATCACTCAGCAGCGGCAACGAGCACTTTGACCACTTGATTTAAAAAACAACACATTTTAGCGCTATAATGCTTCTTCTTTAACAAATGAATGAAATTAATGCTCTGCTAGTTAACTGGAGATGTTTTACTTTTTTGTATTAGGTACATCTGTGCCGCGAGATGTTTCAAAGAGTGGTAGGGACATGTCCCACCCGCAAATTACGCCTATATGCTTACGAGACATTGTTGTCGCTCGCTACTACTGCTACAGAAAATGGCGGATAGTGTTCAACTTGCTGAGGGCGGAAACTATGGTATTCATAGATGATGTCCAATTGTGCATAATAGGTGCCCTTAAATAACTTTGGTTGATGCTTTCTTGTCAAAGTAAGCAAGGGTTCAGCTTAAGCCAACTTCTGTGCAAGCCTGTCAGTCAGTGGCCGTGGGCGGGGCCTGAGCAGTATGATGTCACAATGCTCAGAGAATCATGTCTAATGAGACTGATTTGGTTTAATGGGGATTCAAATAAAAGGAGAGGTTGGATTTTTTCACACACTGCCAACACACATTTATGTCCAATTTTGCATAATAGGTGCCCTTAAATAACTTTGGTTGATGCTTTCTTGTCAAAGTAAGCAAGGGTTCAGCTTAAGCCAACTTCTGTTTTAAGGCTCTTAAACTTCTGTGCTTCTCTGTTTCTCTGGCCTCGACCACATCATGAACCCTTTCAGCGGTCGGCTCAATCCCCTTTCTGAAACCAGCATTCCCATGAACTTCATATTGTGTTATTGTTGAGTGTCAATCCACAGTATACGAGCCTCTGCTAAACTGCATGTAGTCTCTCAAATTATTACACAACCTCACCTTGTTGTTGTGTGATCTAATAAGGCAGACTCTCGCTAATTTGGTGTTTATGTGGAACGTTGGAATCCATAGCTGTTGAATATTAATCATATTTTCATATCAGAGAATTCTTCCATCTCCATAAAGCCATTAGAGAAACTCGGAAATCAGTCTGAGAGGAGAAACAATTGAGACATTTAATATGAAATGAACAAGTTAGAGGAGAGAGCAGAGCCAAACACTCACAGCATCTCATGACAAGATCAAAGTGTTGCTTTTAGATATATTTAGCAAGTTACGGGTCAGTTCATTTCTGTGGAAAATGATGTCACTGATCTAGAGGAAGTTGAGGTGTACTAGAACTCAAAGTGACAAAGTTCAGAGCATGAAATAATGAGCTAATATAGTGTTAGATGTTCACATGCATTAACACTTAAGGATGTGGTTATTTTAGATGTTGGTGGAGTTTCACTTCATTTCACTACAGAGCAGCTTCACATCAGATCATCTGTTATTTTATCACTGAAGCAGTTTTGAAGAGTTTGTCTTTTCATATTTGTGGACTGAAAGCGCTGAAGATGTTTCGCACTGTTTTCTTCTGTTTGTGTTTCTGGCGTCTGGATGGTGAGTTTTAAATCTGTTTTTTATGGCTTCAGTTGTTTCTCTTCTGGAATCATGTAATAAATGACTGGTTAAATTAGTCAGAGAAGATTAACATTCACTGTTTGGACAGCACTGATAGGGGGGAATTCAATCTCTAAGGGTGAGCAAACACAAACTGACAGAAAAATAAAAACTCTAATTTACATTTACAAAATCCACTACAGACACAGAGAAGAACCACAGCGGGTGCATACAGGAATATAATAAAAAATAAGTCAAACTTACAGTCAGTAGAGTTGGAGGCGTCAGTATTTCACTGAATCGAACTTCCGCAGTTTTTTCTCATTTGTGCATTTCTTTTTCAAAAGCAAGTATTAACAAGTGGTTTTAACAAGTGGTATTAACAGCGTATTTGCGATCAACTACGGTTTCCTCAACAGAGTAATGCTACAAGTTCTCACTCGTTGTGCGTTGTCTTTTGTTCGGTTTGATTTCGGTTCAGACCAGATCGCAGTTCTCCAAAGCTCACTGAACTCTTCCTCTGATTGAATTCTGTGAATGCAATCAGCTGCGCAATTGTCACAGTCAGATGTCTAGCAGCTGCGTTTTGGATGTTTGTATGTGATTCAAATGTAGGATTGGCTAATACCTGTATATATTGAGTTGCAGTAGTCTAAAAAAAACTAGTTTTCACTACTGAATTTACTTATCCAAAGTCAAAGCTGAATTAAACACATCACCCACATTTTTAACAGAGGGCTTGACACATGATGCCAGGTTACCCAGCACATGATGTACAACCCCAAATCAGAAAAAGTTGGGACACTGTACAAATTGTGAGTAAAAAAGGAATGGAATAATTTACAAATCTCATAAACTTATATTTTATTCACAATAGAATATAGATAACATATCAAATGTTGAAAGTGAGACTTTTTGAAATGTCATGCCAAATATTGGCTCATATTGGATTTCATGAGAGCTACACATTACAAAAAAGTTGGGACAGGTAGCAATAAGAGGCCGGAAAAGTTAAATGTACATATAAGGAACAGCTGGAGGACCAATTTGCAACTTATTAGGTCAATTGGCAACATAATTGGGTATAAAACGAGCCTCTCAGAGTGGCAGTGTCTCTCAGAAGTCAAGATGGGCAGAGGATCACCAATTCCCCCAATGCTGTGGCGAAAAATAGTGGAGCAATATCAGAAAGGAGTTTCTCAGAGAAAAATTGCAAAGAGTTTGAAGTTATCATCATCTACAGTGCATAATATCATCCAAAGATTCAGAGAATCTGGAACAATCTCTGTGCATAAGGGTCAAGGCCGGAAAACCATACTGGATCCCCGTGATCTTCGGGCCCTTAGACGGCACTGCATCACATACAGGAATGCTACTGTAATGGAAATCACAAAATGGGCTCAGGAATACTTCCAGAAAACATTGTCGGTGAACACAATCCACCGTGCCATTCGCTGTTGCCGGCTAAAACTCTATGGGTCAAAAAAGAAGCCATATCTAAACAGGATCCAGAAGCGCAGGCGTTTTCTCTGGGCCAAGGCTCATTTAAAATGGACTGTGGCAAAGTGGAAAACTGTTCTGTGGTCAGACGAATCAAAATTTGAAGTTCTTTTTGGAAAACTGGGACACCATGTCATCCGGACTAAAGAGGACAAGGACAACCCAAGTTGTTATCAGCATTCAGTTCAGAAGCCTGCATCTCTGATGGTATGGGGTTGCATGAGTACGTGTGGCATGGGCAGCTTACACATCTGGAAAGGCACCATCAATGCTGAAAGGTATATCCAAGTTCTAGAACAACATATGCTCCCATCCAGACGTCGTCTCTTTCAGGGAAGACCTTGCATTTTCCAACATGACAATGCCAGACCACATATTGCATCAATTACAATATCATGGCTGCGTAGAAGGATCCGGGTACTGAAATGGCCAGCCTGCAGTCCAGATCTTTCACCCATAGAAACATTTGGTGCATCATAAAGAGGAAGATGCGGCAAAGAAGACCTAAGACAGTTGAGCAACTAGAAGCATGTATTAGACAAGAATGGGACAACATTCTTATTCCTAAACTTGAGCAACTTGTCACCTCAGTCCCCAGATGTTTGCAGACTGTTATAAAAAGAAGAGGGGATGCCACACAGTGGTAAACATGGCCTTGTCCCAACTTTTTTGAGATGTGTTGATGCCATGAAATTTAAAATCAACTTTTTCCCTTAAAATTATACATTTTCTCAGTTTAAACATTTGATATGTCATCTGTTGTATTCTGAATAAAATATTGAAATTTGAAACTTCCACATCATTGCATTCTGTTTTTATTCACAATTTGTACAGTGTCCCAACTTTTTCTGATTTGGGGTTGTATGTTGCCAGAAACTCGACCTCCGAACATAATTTCCTCAGTCTTACTGAGAGTAGAAATCGCAATCAAGACGTTCTGCGGGCACTTCTGGAAAGGGCACTTTCCCATTTGAGAGTAAAAGGGGTTTGATGGCGAGATACTCCTCGCACTTCTCTAGATGGTCTTCCCCATCCAGACTGCTGAATTTCGGAAACAAGTGTTATGGGGGCTTTGAACTAAATGGAGTGAGAGTGAAGTTGAATGTCTGGCAGGGGTAGAAGTAAAATCTTAAGACAATCCATAACTGCCCGGCCCAAATCTTGAATGCTCTTTATCTGTGTTATTCATTGTCATTCATTCTTAACCTCCGTAATTATTGCTTCCTCTCATTGTTTCAAAGACCTTTGACTTGAATTTCAAAAGAATTAATTTGGTTTTGATTAGTGTTCAAATTATCCAGCACATGGGTTTCAAACTCACAGGGTAAATGGCCGAGGCAACACTGGCAGGGAATGAGTTAATGAGAAAATATATTGCTGTTTGTTCTCAAATTATGTTCTAGGGTGGAAATAAACATACAGTAAATGCCAGCATATAAAGCCATTACAAATAAATGAAGATTAATAAATTACAAAAAATAGTAACATGAGAAATGACACCATTAGGTTTCTGATGTGTGAATATCTGCTTGATCTCGTTCAGCTCTGTGAAGCAACAGTGAAGCACTCAGTCAGCTTTTTTATAAAAACAGTGGCCTCGTTGAAGGCGCCCTCGAACCACCAATACTGTGCAAGAAGCAGTTGAGAGCTGTAAACTCGTGACCGCCGCTGCTCGCGCTGTCACGTCAACACTGGGGAGAGGCTTCTTCCTGGAGAACACTGTTCAGAGACAGCATACAGACGAACTGTTTGGCTCCTCAGCGAAAGACAAATGGAGCTTGTATCCACTTCCTATTTACAGGTGCTGGTCATATAATTAGAATATCATGAAAAAGTTGATTTATTTCAGTAATTCCATTCAAAAAGGGAAACTTGTATAATGTATACATTCATTACACACAGACTGATATATTTCAAGTGTTTATTTCTTTTAATTTTGATGATTATAACTGACAACTAATGAAAACCCCAAATTCAGTATCTCAGAAAATTAGAATATTGTGAAAAGGTTCAATATTGAAGACACCTGGTGCCACACTCTAATCAGCTAATTAACTCAAAACACCTGCAAAGGCCTTTAAATGGTCTCTCAGTCTAGATCTAAATCATGGGGAAGACTGCTGACTTGACAGTTGTCCAAAAGACGACCATTGACACCTTGCACAAGGAGGGCAAGACACAAAAGGTCATTGCTAAAGAGGCTGGCTGTTCACAGAGCTCTGTGTCCAAAAACATTAATAGAGAGGCGAAGGGAAGGCAAAGATGTGGTAGAAAAAAAGTGTACAAGCATTAGGGATAACTGCACCCTGGAGAGGATAGTGATGAGGATAGTCTCCCCCCAGGGCAACTCGTTCCGCTCCCAAAGTTCCTTCTATGTCACCCGGTGACATGTGCTTCAAGAACCACCACGCACAGACGTATGCAAGACATGGGTTTCAGCTGTCGCATTCCTTGTGTCAAGCCACTCTTGAACAAGACACCGCGTCAGAAGTGTCTCGCCTGGGTTAAAGACAAAAAGGACTGGACTGCTGCTGAGTGGTCCAAAGTTATGTTCTCTGATGAAAGTATATTTTGCATTTCCTTTGGAAATCAAGGTTCCAGAGTCTGGAGGAAGAGAGGAGAGGCACAGAATCCACGTTGCTTGAAGTCCAGTGTAAAGTTTCCACAGTCAGTGATGGTTTGGGGTGCCATGTCATCTGCTGGTGTTGGTCCACTGTGTTTTCTGAGGTCCAAGGTCAATGCAGCCGTCTACCAGGAAGTTTTAGAGCACTTCATGCTTCCTGCTGCTGACCAACTTTATGGAGATGCAGATTTCATTTTCCAACAGGACTTGGAACCTTCACACAGTGCTAAGCTACCAGTACCTGGTTTAAGGACCATGGTATCCCTGTTCTTAATTGGCCAGCAAACTCGCCTGAACTTAACCCTATAGAAAATCTATGGGGTATTGTGAAGAGGAAGATGCGATACGCCAGACCCAACAATGCAGAAGAGCTGAAGGCCACTATCAGAGCAACCTGGGCTCTCAAAACACCTGAGCAGTGCCACAGACTGATTGACTCCATGCCACGCCGCATTGCTGCAGTAATTCAGGCAAAAGGAGCCCCAACTAAGTATTGAGTGCTGTACATGCTCATACTTTTCATGTTCATACTTTTCAGTTGGCCAGCATTTCTAAAGATCCATTTTTTTGTATTGGTCTTAAGTAATATTCAAATTTTCTGAGATACTGAATTTGGGGTTTTCATTAGTTGTCAGTTATAATCATCAAAATTAAAAGAAATAAACACTTGAAATGTATCAGTCTGTGTGTAATGAATGTATACATTATACAAGTTTCCCTTTCTGAATGGAATTACTGAAATAAATCAACTTTTTCGTGATATTCTAATTATATGACCAGCACCTGTATACCCTGCAAGCCAGTGTGCACTGGCTTGTTCTGTTCACACTCGAAGATGATAGGGCTCCCTGCGTCGACGTACGTCAAACACTACACCAACAGTATAACATAGAAATTGTAACAACATTGAAGTAGAAGTGTCTTTATTTTGTTTGTTTTTTCCATATATAAATCTATTTCTCTTCATTTGTCTTTTTAAAAAAAATGATTAGATGTATTTTAGTGAAGCTTTATCAAACCAACATCATGTGATTTTTAAAGCTTTAATCTGTAAAAAAAAAAAACTGTTCTTTAGGTGTGTTTGGTGATGAAGAAGTGAAAAGAGTGTCAGTGAAGGAGGGAGAATCATTCACTCTAAACACTGATCTTACTGAAATAAAGGATGATGATGTGATTCAGTGGAGGTTTGGATATTATGAAAACACTTTAATAGCTGAAATCAATAAACGGGCTGAAATCAATATCACTGTATATGATGATGTTCTTGATGGGAGATTCAGAGACAGACTGAAGCTGGACAAACAAACTCGATCTCTGACCATCACAAACATCACAATTGAACATGCTGGAGTTTATGAACGAAGGCTGCCGAGATCAATCAGTTATGTCCTTCTCGCTGTCTTTGGTAGGTTAAATATTTGTTTTACCATTTTATGTTTTAATCAAATGAAACAATATTAAAGGTAGGGTAGGTAGGATTTTTCTAAAAAACTTTTTTTCAAATTTGTTTAAACTGTCTTTATATACCAGTACATAATTAAAATGTAAGTGCTCTGAAAAAGAGAGTATAAAAATCGAGTGACTGTAGACATTTTAATCTGCAATAAACAGCTCATTATTTCCATCCGGGACGAAACAATTGATTGGTTTGGGCGACTGTCACTCTCTCTCGCAACCATGGCTACCACCACTGTTGCTACAAGATCTGCCCATATGCGCGCACCCGTTTGCTTTGAGGAGTGCAAGAGAGGAGCAGAACCTACGAAGAGTAAAATTATGGCAGAGAAAGAGCATTCAAAATTCAAAGCACCTGCATATGCAGTCAGCGAAGGCAAACAAGGCAAAAAAAGAATCTTGAACGACCTCCTCTGCTTCGCCCTCGACCCTGGACCTGTCCTCGAACCGACGATGCGGTACTTGTCTCCGGAGTGTAACGTTAGTCTTCATCAGAGTCAACAATGTTTTCATCATGGAAACTCTTACATGCAAAACACCGTATATGTTATGAATCTTACACGAAATTCACCTTCATCACAGTGTAACTGATGGTAATGGAAAAACGTGTATCAATGCAACCTGTTTTTAGCTTTGCCTTATAAATATAGCTCGTTACCTATAAATATAGCTCGTTACCGAATCAAACAAAATATATTTTAAACTTTACCAGTATCGATATGCTAGCTTGATAGTGAGTACTAAAAGCCATCTTATTTGTTTATATTTATAGTGATAAAGTTAGGTATTTTATTACATGTGATTCTGACATGATGTCACTGCATGCACTGCGCTCCTTCCTCTCCACTCGTCTCAGGTAAATAAATAAGTAAAGAAATGTGTCTTCCAGCTGAGCCTGAGCGTTTGGCGTCGCGCGTTCATGTGTTTTGGGGGTGTGGCTTTGGAAGGAGCTCAGAAGGGAGGGGGTGGAGTGAATGGAAATAATGAGCTGTGTTTACAACAGTCGTGAGAGGTCTACAGACACTCGATTTTTATACTCTCTTTTTCAGAGTACTTACATTTGAATTATGTATTGGTATATAAAGACATTTGAAACAAATTTGGAATGTTTTTTTTTTTTTTGAAAAATCCTACCTACCCTGCCTTTAATCCAAACACCATTTTGCTTCATTTCTGTTTTAAGTTTTGTGTTATTGTTCATTTGAAATTGAAATATCAATATCTCAGATACAAACTCTGTTTCTGTTTGTTGATACAGTTGAAATATCAGTGAAGGAGGGAGAATCACTCACTGTAAACTCTGATCTCACTGAAATGAAAGGTTATGAATGGATTCGGTGGATGTTTGGATATGAAAACATTTTAATAGCTGAAATTAATGTAACAGCCGACAGAATCACTTTATATGGTGATGTCCTTGATGGGAGATTCAGAGACAGACTGAAGCTGAACAATCAAACTGGATCTCTGACCATCACAAACATCACAACTGAACATGCTGGAGTTTATAAACTAAAGATCAAAAGTATGAGAGCGTTTGAGCTTTCAGAAGGTTTCTTATTAAAAGCTTTCAGAGTTTCTGTCTCTGGTGAGTAGAGATCATTTCTCATGTCATTCAAATATTCTTGTTTTTAACTAATTATTTACATATTTATTAATTGTTAAATCATTTTATAGTTTGAGAAAATAGATCATATAAACACTGACTCAACACACTGACTGAACCGAAAGAAGATTGTTGATTAGATTTGTTCTTATTTATCTTTTTCTCTCATGTTTTCCAGCTCGTCTGCCTGTTCCTGTCATCAGCAGAGACTGTTCTTCATCTTCATGTTCATCATCATCATCATGTTCATTGGTGTGTTCAGCTGTGAATGTGGGTCATGTGACTCTCTCCTGGTACAAAGGAAACAGTTTATTGTCCAGCATCAGTGAGTCTGATCTCAGCATGAGTCTCTCTCTCCCTCTGGAAGTGGAATATCAGGATAAAAACTCCTACATCTGTGTGCTGAACAATCCCATCAGCAACCAGACTCAACATCTCAACATCACTCAACTCTGTCACACATGTTCAGGTACGGCTGATATTAGTTGATGTCAGCGCTGATATTAGCGTTTATGAACTGATCTGATCTCAGTTTGATGCTTTTATTCCTCAGACTCTGTCCACTGTTATGGTCCTACTGAAGCTGTGATCCGATTGGTCCTCTCTGCTCTGGTGGGCGTGGCTACTGTCATTCTTCTGGTTTATGACATCAGATCCAGAAGAGCTGAACGAGATCAAGCACATATTCACACATCAGAAACCTAATGGTGTCATTTCTCATATTACTATTTTTTGTCATTTATTAATCTTCATTTATTTGTAATGGCTTTATATGCTGGCATTTAGAATAGAATAGAATAGAATAGAATAGAATAGAATAGAATAGAATAGAATAGAATAGAAGAGAATAGAATAGAATACCACTTTATTGTCCAGCCATGGCTGGAAAATGTTCTTTGGTCTCACCAGACCTATAAAAACATCATTGTACAAACATAAACATATATAAACAGTGACCGAACCAGACTGAGATATTAAACACGAGAATACTCTCTATCAGGCTGACTGTATGTTTACTGTATGTTTATTTCCAGGAGGCTTATTTCCACCCTAGAACATAATTTGAGAACATATTTTTTACTAATTAGTGCTCAAAGTGTTAAATGTAAGTGTTTGTCATTGTGAATACAGATTTTTATTATTATTATTTTTTTTTTACAATCTAGTCATTCATAGTTGATTGGGGACTTTACAAGCCTTTAAGTGTGACTGGAAGTCATTTTTAGTGTTGTAGTGTTATTACTGTTCATATTACTGACTAAACACATTTGACCTGCTGTTCATTTGTCATTTGTATTTGCTTGCCTTTGTCAATAAAGTTTTTTTCAGTCTGAGGTTCAAGAGTTTTTTCTTTTATGCTTCGACAACTGAAACAAACAACGTACATAATAAAATCTCTGAATATAACAGCAATCGTTCAGCCAGTGACCAAACAGAAAAATCACAGTAAAACAAACAAACAAATAATTCAATCAAATAAAATACAAAATAAAATGAGAAATAACTCAAAAGGGGCTTTTTAAATTAATTTATAAGTATTCAAAAGAGAAATGTAAGGGTTTTCTGGTTTTTAATATTTTTTTTATTTTTCACTGGTTAAAGTTGGGTTTAGATTTAAACCATCTGCACTTATGAATGAAAAACTTTCCAAGATATAACAAGAAATTAATAACAAACTCAAACTCTTTGTTTTCCAGAAAAATACTAAACCTAATTAACTTTCTGCACATCTCTCAGAAAGGGTTGCACCATATCACAACAAAAGAAAACATGCTCAATTTTCAATATTTGCTTCACAAAAAAACAATTATTCACATCAAAATTAAATTTCAATCTTAAAAATTATATGGTAGGATAAATCTAAATTTTGATGTTCTACCTCTAACCCTAACCTTATTATAATTTTTTTTATTTCAACCATATCAAAATCTTTAAGCACGTATTCCTGTCTATACGGTTTAGGTAATAAGCCTGGAAAATAACATTTCTAATGACTCTGTTTGTAAAAAATGTATCTCAAAAATCTTAAAAAGCTGCCTCAGTTCTGGGGAGACTTGTACAAAATGTCTTCTTTAACCATTAATCTTAAAGGAACTGGAATGGCTCTGATTATTATATTGTAAATATTAATAGTACACTGCAGTTCTCACAAAAAGCAAATTGCCACTCCTCTAGAACGGCTAGAACCATAACTGAAAAACATCTCATCACCCCATTGATTAGTCCAGAAAGAGGAATCCAAGTCTGAAGAAAGAGTCTCTTGTAGAAACACACAATGAGCTTTCTGCCCTTTACAAAATAAAAAAAACTGCTTTCCTTTTAACAATGTCCTTTAAGCCCCTAACATTCAGAGAACCAAAACTATTTTGTCCTTAATCATTAAAGGGGACATATCATGCTAAATGCACTTTTTTAGCCCTTAAATGCATTTTGTTGTATATTTGGAGTGTTTAGAAGTACAGAAAAGATGAAATTATTCTCTTCAGGTGCTTCGTTGATATCTTTATATTCTGTTTTGGTCATATTTTTCAACCGGTTCAGATTTTTCTGTTATCTATGACGTTTTTTGAACTATCACGTCACAGTATTTGCAGCGGAACTGCCAAATAAGGACATTGACTTCCGGCCCAACACTTCCAGCAATCCGCCATTATTATTTCTCGCTGCAATTTTGTAGTCCAAGCTAAAGGATGCAGAAGTTACGAGAGGGTAAGTTAAAATGTTCGGTTGTTGGATGTAGTAACCCACACGCTTCATTACACCGTCTAATTTAGATGAACTGCCGCGCTTGTGACAGGAGCATGTTTAACTGAAAGAACGAGCAGAGAGAGAGAGACCCGGTCGCGCGCGCGCTCACTCTCTCTCTTCGGAGCCAGGCGAAAGTGTAAACAAGACATCACCGTCTCCAAACTAGACGCTGTCTTGCTCTCTCTCCCTCGGACATATTAATCAAAATAAATCGACACGGTGGTAAAAGGTCGGAAGACCAAAGTTTCATGTGTAAATACAGTACACACCATTGCGATACATACATCCATATGAAGACGTTGTTCTGCAGGTTCGTCGTCTTCATTTTCATCTCGCTCCGGCTCTGGCTCGAACATGTAAGGCTGGCTGGACAAGTCTTCCGTTGTTGACATTTTGTTAATAACGTGTGTATAAAAGTTTCTGTGCGCTAGATAATCCTATCTCTGCTACCAGACTACAAAAATGGCCGAACGGGGTGGAGTTGAACCGAGTGTCACCGCTACAACCTGGAGAGGGGGCGGGGTATGAAGTGTCTCAATATTATTTAAAGAGACCGCACCAAAACGAGTTGCTTTCAGAAGCACATTAGAAAAGGGGTAAAAAAGGGGCCTGTGGAGCTATAATAATGAGGAATTCAGACCCAAGCATTGCAGTTCCGCTTTATATAGACTACAAATGTATGATTTATATGTAAAAAGGAACAATTTAAAAGCATGATATGTCTCCTTTAATGCTAAAACAGAAAAAAGACAGAAAAATCGAACTAGTAGTAAATAAAAACACAAACTGAACCATCACTTGTAAACTCAGTCTCTAATAACAGAGACATGTAAGCAATAGATAGACAGGAAAGCAAATAGAACATACAGTTATATTGTACTTTGTTTGTACTAATGCTTTTTATTAAGTCTGGTGACCAAGTCTGTGGAAGTAAAATTAAATACAGTACGTGTTGCACAAAAATATTTAGCCATAACCCACAAATTTGTTCATTTTGACTTTAAGTGCGATTGTTTTAAACATGTAAAACTGCACAGCATTAACCCAACAAATCATTTGACAAATAGTCACATATCAGTAACAGGCTAATATAGCATCACATTTCACATTCCTTGCAGCTAATTCATTACGATGACATAAAATAATGTTGATAAAACATACAGGTGATACAGGTGATACAAAAACTAATTCATTACCTCATCTGTGAACATGATTCATGAATTCCATACATCTCTGGATAATGAAAACAACATTATTCTCCCATCTTTCCACTCTCCTTCATAGCATCATCAAGCTTCACCTTTGTTATTGTTTTGAAAATGAAAGCGAAAACTTACATATTGTGCCTTTAACTTCAAATTGTCAAGTAATCCCAATTTAAATAATTGTATTAGTGGAAACTTAACTAGCTAAAACTAACTAACTGCATGGATAGCACTTGCTGAATGACTACACCAATCATTTACTACATCTGAGGCCTTCTTCTTTCAGGTTTTAATGGCGGTTGGCAACTCATCTCAAAGGTGCATTACTGCCACCTACTAGACTGGAGTGTGGGCATTATAATGACATCAAAGGAGATCGAGAGAGAGAAAAAAAAGAAAGAAAAAAAACCCTATTGAATTCTTTCGCTTAGCCCAGTGTTTTTCAAAAACAAAATTAATAATTTGTGTATTTTCCCAGATGTTTTCCCTAATAAATGCTTTGTTCATCCATTTGTGTCTTTAATTCTGCCCTATCTTCTTCATATTTTTTGCAGTCTAACAATATATGCTTCACTGTCTCTTGTACATTACAATAAGTGCATAGTCCAGTGGGGTGTTTTCCTATTCTGTACAATGTTGTATTTAAACCAGTGTGACCCATTCTAAGACGTGAAACTAACATCTCCTCCCTTGGGCTTCTGTCCTTCCTCATGCTTGTGACTACTTGATTTTGAATACTGTATAAATGATGTACATCTACTGTTTCATGCTTTATAGAGTTTTTTGCTATTTATTGCATTTTCTCGCGACTGGCGGATCTCAAAGTATCACGGTAAACGTGAGTGGACTCTCTTCTCGTTCTGTTCCCGCTTTAGTCTACATGCTAAATAAACAATGGACATTCGTCATTTTTTTAATAAACCCACTAGTAAAAGTGTGGATTTTTCTAACTCTGACACTTCAACCATCAATTCCACTGCTGCTACTGACACAGCAATTGAGGCCGCATCTGAGAACAACAAAGCCGTCCTGGGATCCAGCAGCACCGCCACCGTGTCAGCGGAGTTACCCGCTCAACCTGCCGCATCTGGATCTGGATACGTTGACCTCGGGGAGAAAGCTATTGGGCCGAAACAGCCCATACTTTCTTCTTTCCCTAAGCGCCTAATTGGAAATATTAATCATGCCTTCTCTACATTTTACTATCACAAGTTCCCATGGATGGAGTACTCAATTTCACTGGATTCGTTTTTTTGTTTTTGCTGTCACCACTTTTCTTCAAATATTGCAAGATCAGACGCATACCAACTATTTACAAAAGTGGGAGCTCGGAACTGGAAAAAACTGTCAGAGAAGCTGAAAAAACACGCTTCGTCACAGGTACATTTAAATAGCAATAGCATGAAGATGTGGGAGAGCTACAAACAGGCTTTGGGGTCAGCACAGCTGTCACACAGCCATCAAAGCACAGTAGAAAAAAACAGACAGTACCTGTACAAATCCGTTAATATTATAAAATTGCTTGCTAATTTAGGCCTCCCTTTCCGCGGACATCGTGAAGATACTGATGATGAAGCAAGGGGGAATTATTTAAGCATATGTAATTTGTTTTCAAAATACGACCCTGATTTCGAATCCATGCAGTCCAAATATTTTAACTGCACAAGCCGAGACTTTCAGAATGAAATAATTGCATTGTGTGCAGAGCTCGTTCCTGAAGAAATTTCTATGAAAGTACACGAGACGCAAATTAAGCAAAGTCCTCAAAGACTGAGCAACTTTCTGTTTGCATTAGATACACGGAGGGACTTCAGATCAAGGAGCGATTTATTTGCTTTGTTGACTGTTCAAATTCTCGCGATGCTGCAGGGATTGTTTCTGGCATTAAAGAAGGATTGCAGTCGTGTGGGCTGAAGGACATAATTGCTCAGGCATATGATGGAGCCTTTGAGTGGCGGGGCATTTGAGTGGAGTTCAGCTACGGATCAGAGAGGAATCCCCCTTTGCTGTGTATGTGCATTGCATGGCACATAAACTAAATCTCGTACTCGTTGAATCGTGTACAGTGAACAGAGACATTAAAACGTGTCTAAATGTCATTGACAAATTATACTCCTTGTTTGCAGAGCCAAGCAACCATTGCAGATTTCTCATGATGCAGAGAGCTAGTTCAGCAAAGTGAAACATGATGTGCATGCAAATATAGGTGTGTTTTTGCTGTCAAATCACAATATGCTGCCATCACTCGCCGTTTGAAAGAGATGGAAGAAGAGGGAGAAAAGTGGTCTGTGGATGCAAGTGGGTTGTATAACCACATGACAAGTCTTCGCTTCATTACGTCCTTAATTGTTCTCGAGGAAGTTCTCAGAGTTGTACATGTAACACACAAACGTCTGCAAGGTGCAAGTACAACCATGGCTGATGCGGCCTCAGCAGTCAATAGTCTGATAACACATCTCCAGCGCTGCAGAGAGGAGAGTTCATGGGAGGCAATGTGGATGCAGGGGAAAACGTTTTGTGAGGATGTCGCTGGTTTTTGTGCAGAGAGAGCCCCCCAAACTGCAGGAAAACGAAAAAGAACTTCGCGACAACCTCCCGGACTTTCGCAGTACATAGTACCAACTACACTTGGACAGCGTGATGAAAATGAGACGCAATGGGGATCAGAATCACAGACATTTAAATGTCATTTGTATCTCCCTGTTTTAGACACTATGCTCGCTGAATTGGACAGGTGATTTTCAACTGAAGCAACGTCCCTGAGTGTGGCATGTGATGCTGTATTCAATTGTGACAAGAACGGCATCGGTCCTTTACTAAGCATGTATGCGAGCTTTAAGATTCACCCTCAGCTTGTGACAGCTGAAATGGATCTTGTGAAATGTGCAATCGCATCGCCGATCACCCTTAAAAAACTTGAAGATGAAGTACGGAAGGATAGATATCCAAACTTTTACCGTCTGCTGCAGCTTGCACTCACACTGCCAGTTGGCTCTGCTACGTCAGAAAGAAGTTTCTCAGTTATGAGAAGAATCAGAAACTGGCTCCGATCTGCAATGGCTCAGGACAGATTCTCCAATCTTTCCCTACTGCATATAGAGAACGACTTGACTGCAAATTTATCAGAAGAGAAGATAGTGGACATCTATGCAACTCGGAAAAAGAGGCAGCTTCTTCTGCACTAGGTAAGATATGTTTTTAATGCTATTCTTTGTATAGCAGTCCTTGTTCATTGTAAATGTATTTTAAATGTAGATGGTATGATATATGAAATATGGTTGCCCATATAAAAAAATCTGAGCTCGTGGTCTGCCGGTAGGTGCCCCCCCACGCACAAAAGTGAAACTCCGCCTATGGTCTGAGGCTATAACGACACCTTGGTCCTGACTATTTTCTTCCACCCACCCTAACGCCATTAAAATTGCTACTAACTCCACCGTGTAACATCTGAGGCCTGTTTCATAAAAGATGCTATAAAAGCGGGGATTAAACTCCCTGACTTGAATGAACAAATTGGGGCTGAAGCGGTTTCATAAAAGGTAATTGAAGTTCACACAATCCCACTAATTTGCTCCAGGTTTATCTAGTCTGGATAATTGCGTGTGCACGCTTTTCTTAAGCAGTCCTAGAGGTCGATCATGGATCAAATCGATCCACCACAGCACACACAAACATCCAATATTTTGTGCTGTTTTATGTGTTTGAGACATGGTGTTTTCCTCAGTGCAAAACTTACATTTCACAGGTATATTCTCCACTCCATCTGTAAACTAGTGATGGGAAACTGAGGCTTTCTGAAGCATTTAAGGCTTTCATCAAATTGTGCCGAAAAAAAGGTTCATAACTCGAAGCTTTTGCCACAATGTGCATTAGTGACATCTGGTGGTCAGACTTGTTTTCGCCACCATATCTAACAAATCACCAGAGAAGAAAAGCACGTGACCAAACAAAGCTTCGGAAGTCCGTGACATACAAGAGTGGGATCAATACAGTTCTATCTAATCTCATCTACATTAATTTGTGCCAATGAGACCACAACTCGTGTCAGGTGTAGCCTGGTCAACAGATTCACATATTGATCAATGATATAAAATATACAAATATGTGATCATAATTATAGTAATTGTAATTGAAAAAATATATTGTGGGTGTTCAGTTTAAAAAAAAAAAAAAAAATTATGTTATAGGGAAGTGTAGAGTTAAATCATTATTTCAGCTCCAATTTATTTCAAACCATCTGTCCTGATCTTCCAATACTGCATGTGTTAGAAGCTTCAAATGTCATCAATCACGTGGTATTGCTTTGGAGCATCAGAGCGCCGGTATCCACCGTCCCATCACTACTGTAAACGCTAGAAAGTCGACGGCTAAACTCGGCTGCGTCTGAAAACTGGTAAATGCTGCTTTCTGCGGACGTATTCCAAGGTTGGAAGTGTAAGGATCACCCATTGGCCCAACGACGGAATCCAACGGCCTGGGCGAAGGAATAATGCATTTATGTCTTTTCAGCGCTCCAGTGAAGTTTACTTAATTTATTGGAATTTCAATATTACTTTAGCTCTGCGCTTAATCTGACTCCAATTTCAAATGATAATCAAATTTAGATTGTGTTTCTGATTAGAAAATAGTCATAAATATTGATTACGAGTTTATTTAGATCTTTGATTATTCTGAGTATCCCATACTTTCAATTATTAATTCACTAAGGGACCCGATGCCGCACAGAGTCACACGCCCCGGGTTTACGTGGATCTCACGGACACAGCCTCGCCAGTCTGATCTTGGTCAGAGGGTGCAGGGTTTGCTAATACCTCTTAAGTCGGTTGCCCACTGCTCACTCATACAAAAAAGTGTAGTTTATTAGCCACTTCCGTACAACTTGCCAAATCAGTGATAGACAGAAATCAAAAGGTCTTCAGATGACGTGCCTACTGCTCCGTTCATATGCGCCTTTAGTTTGACCTATCCTGGACACAGAGCTGCGGGAGCGCCAGCCTCCTCATAGTCTACTAAAATAATGATTTCAGAAAACTTCTGAATAAAAATGTATCATGCCAATTACACAAGTAAATGATTAAAAGCCAATTCAGAAATAATAAATACATGACATCATTTATTCAAAGATGACTCTAAAAGTAAGCAATGTATTCCTGACAGAGACACACAGTGGTGTGTCGGGGCTCTCCAACAGGAAAACACTGAAACATCACTGTATGGGGGATGATCCTGGTAAAGGGTCCCAAAGACTGCTCTGTCACCTAGCCTTAAATACTCAGACCAGAACAAAAAGGGGTTATACAAATATTGTTTAGAGTTGTTTGGGTCAATCCATGTACCCCAGGGGGGAGCACCTGGCTTCAGGAGATTTCACCCAGAGAGGGGAACCGGATTCTCCTAAGTTCTCAATCTTTCTCATTAAACCAATGACTGCAATGAAATTAAGACCATTTTACCAATCGCACTGAGACACTTAAAATGATACCAAACATGAAAAGGAAAAAACAACATATTCACAAGATACATCATATGTGATATATAGACATTCTTAATGAACTTTCAGTGACTTGAGGAGGGAGAGGGGGGATGAGTTGAAGTCAAACAAGGAGATAAGGAGATAAGTTTGGGCAGGGCAGTGTCCTGTGCTCTGTCTTTGCTATCTGCTGTCCAGGGTGCATTTTATGGCTTTATTGCAGGGTAAGTTTTGTTTTATCAGGAAAATCAGTCCTACAAATGTTAGTGAGTAAATCTTCTGAAATGGCCATAACAGTGGAGTGATGAAAGCAGAGGTTAACGCCTGTTTCACACATAGGCTGACTCCGTGTGCAGTGTGTATGCGGTGCAGGAGCAGCTCACGCTATAATGCTTTCACATATGCTGAGTTTGCAGTGCGTAAACCACGGCTGTACCACACACACACACACACACACTCACTACTTTTTTTTTCAAATCCAGAAGTTATCAGCAGCTTTAATTCAAAAAAAGTTGTGTCAGCATTGCGATTCTCTTTGTACACATATACACTCTTTAATAGACGTATTCACGTACGGAGTGTGTGTGAGACGGGCGTCGTTTGTCATGGTTGTAAAAAAAACAGTGGCTATCTGATCATCTTTGCCAAGCGTAAATCAGTAAAGAAGTAATCAATAAATTATCGGGGAGGGTCATGCCTTTTTTCACAATCATTTTGAAGGGTCATAGAAAAATGTATTGCTGGCGAAGGGAGGGTCAAGTCTATTTTGACTACAGATCTCAAAACTCCTCCGGTAGCCCTTTAAATAAAAAACCAACAGTCCCTAAGTTAACATACAAATATGCTGTAAACTCACAGAAATATAAATGTGCTGTAAACTTTTAAGTGCATCAAAATCTGATTGTTGAACTACTGTGTGTATAATAAAGTTATTTTTTGCACAAACACAGACTGATTGCATGCAAATATACCACGAGGGAACTAGTATGAAGATAGCCCTAGCATATACTGAGGTACACGACTATCAAATTAAATTCACAAATGACATAAAAAGCTCAAGCTCATAAGATCAAATGTCTTAATCGACCGGCTACACATGGAATGATGATTTTGATTGTGACTTGGGTACCAGAAAGTCTCTGTGAGCGTTTATTAAGTTTTACACATAAACATCGAGATGATTTAAGTATTTTCAGGCTTTTGGAAAACACTTGAAAACGCTATAGTGCGGACAGAGACACATTACCAAGCCTGTGTATTTCTACTTGATTCACACTGATTTTGACTCAAACTTTTGATTTTCGTTTTGATTTTCATGATGTTTACGGACGTCGGAGTAAACTGGGGGAGGATTCACACATAACCAGATAAATAATCACAGTTCAGTCACGTTTCAGTGTTTTCAGACATTTTAGGGGCTTTTCAGTGAACCGATGAAGAAAATGTTTCTGAAAGTAGTTTTCTTCTGTTTGTGTCTCTGGCGTCTGGATGGTGAGTTTTAAATATGTTTTTATGGCTTCAGTTCTGGGGCCTGTTTCAGAAAGGAGGTTCAACCAACTCTGAGTTAAAACTTGAACTCTGAGTTGACTTACCCTGAGATGGGAAACTCTGAGTTTTCGGTTACAGAACAGCTGAAATGAGTTAGTTCAATCAATTCTGAGTTAAGCGCGTGCACCACAACTATAAAAAGGCATTATCAATGGAGTGCAGATATTATGAGTCACCATGGCAACAGCGCCAGACAAAAAGAGGTCTTCATATTTCTCACCACTATGAACATTATTACTGTAATTTTACAGTATTAGAACATTAATACTGTAATTTAATTAAAGGGATTACTCTTAATTCTTCTGTAATTTAAAGTAAAATCTGATGTAATTGCATTAGACTATAGAACAATTCTGTATATTTAACATAAATTTTTAAAAGGTAGGCTATATTTTTAATGTAACCTTCTCCCTCTACACACTTTGGTCAATTCAAGAATAATTCATGCAATTGTATATTGTTTATTTGAAAGCAATAAAAGTGCAGTTTCTTGTCTCTCCTTGTATTGTTCAAGTAGTTGAGGTTTATATAAATAATAATAATAATTCATTACATTTATATAGCGCTTTTCTCGGCACTCAAAGCGCTTTACATAGAAGGGGGGAATCTCCTCAACCACCACCAATGTGCAGCATCCACTTGGATGATGCGACGGCAGCCATATTGCGCCAGAACGCTCACCACACACCAGCTTACTGGTGGAGAGGAATTATGGGATTTAGTAGTAATAAGTAGACCAATACTTTCTAAAGATTGTCATTATTACATTAATCTAATTACACTGTTGAATATGTCATTTAGTAATTAATAACTATTTTAGAGTAACTTACCCAACTGTTAGAATATCTGAGGTGAAAGTGGAAGAACATTATGTTATTCAATCTAATTAAAATTTTCATGTAGGTGCAATCCTGCAGGCATTAAAAGAACATGGCAGCAGCTGAAAATTAAATATAAAAACATAATTCAATCAGGTAAGGCTTGAGCATATCATGGGTGTAGGCTACCTGACTGTACATTTGACATATTTAACTAAATAGCATCCAGTGTCTAGCAGTGCAGCAGCATTTTTGGCTGAGGGAATTCCTGGAAGGACTTCATCAGAGCCAGTCACTCCCGAAGATCCAAGGGCCTTCATAAAATGTGTTATTTTTGATATAGGCTATTTTTGATATTTCCATTTATTTTACTTTGGGTTGGGTTTTTTGTTGGTCCCAACAGATTATGATGGTAATATCTGTCTTTTGGAGCCTCCTGTCCCAACAGAACCCCAGGCAGTTGTAAGTCGCCAACTCAATACACCAGAAATTATGACAAATAGTGTTAATAAAGTTGATAAATTAATAAAGTTGATAAAGTGTACTCAACCAAATGCTCATCTTCACACGACGATGAGGATAAATAGTTTCTGCTGCCACAGAGAGGCCTATCTGTAGGTAATGTTAATATTATGTCTACACATCAAACAATCTACACATTCAGATTTTTTTCACATTTTTATGTGGAGAATCTAAGTTTAAATCTAAGTATAAACGGGTATTCTTATCTCTCCCTCCCTCAGAGTGTGGAAGAACAGCAGGAGGACGGTCCATCAACTTCTAGTGCACAGATGAACAGTTCAGTGATTTCCAGTAATGCCACAGTTTAATTTTGTAGAATTTGTTCAGAATTACATTATGTAACTCTAATCTACTACTGTATTTTCAGTTGCCAGTTAAGGAGTTATATAGACTTCATCTTATTAAAGAAATAGAAAAAAACTGCAGTAAAAATAGCAATATTTTATTTATTAATAAAAGATTAATTTTATTAATAAAAATGTACTGAAAGAATGAATGAGGTGTTTAAACACACTTCCTCTTTAAAAAAGGGGAGGAGACCAATAGAAACTCTGGGTTTACCAAAGAAAACCTGCCTCCGACCAGGTTAGGTTCACAGAGTAAGTTACCAATGGTAACTGACTCTGAGTATAAGTTACCTCTCTTTCAGAAACGGGCTTGACTTACTCTGCTTTCTCAGGTTTAACATACCTCCCATTCTGAAACAGAAAACCCAGAGTTTCCCTCATTTCAGGGTTAACATACTCAGAGTTTTCACTTAACCTCCTTTCTGAAACAGGCCCCTGGTTCCATTTATTTATGAGCTCGGGTCACTGCGCTCCGGTGCCGGTTCTGCTCCTGACACCGCAGGGCTTCAGCTGGTATGAGCTCGGGTCACTGCGCTCCGGTGCCGGTTCTGCTCCTGACACCGCAGGGCTTCAGCTGGTATGAGCTCGGGTCACTGCGCTCCGGTGCCGGTTCTGCTCCTGACACCGCAGGGCTTCAGCTGGTATGAGCTCGGGTCACTGCGCTCCGGTGCCGGTTCTGCTCCTGACACCGCAGGGCTTCCGCTGGTTTGAGCTCGGGTCACTGCGCTCCGGTGCCGGTTCTGCTCCTGACACCGCAGGGCTTCAGCTGGTATGAGCTCGGGTCACTGCGCTCCGGTGCCGGTTCTGCTCCTGACACCGCAGGGCTTCAGCTGGTATGAGCTCGGGTCACTGCGCTCCGGTGCCGGTTCTGCTCCTGACACCGCAGGGCTTCAGCTGGTATGAGCTCGGGTCACTGCGCTCCGGTGCCGGTTCTGCTCCTGACACCGCAGGGCTTCAGCTGGTATGAGCTCGGGTCACTGCGCTCCGGTGCCGGTTCTGCTCCTGACACCGCAGGGTTTCAGCTGGTATGAGCTCGGGTCACTGCGCTCCGGTGCCGGTTCTGCTCCTGACACCGCAGGGCTTCAGCTGGTATGAGCTCGGGTCACTGCGCTCCGGTGCCGGTTCTGCTCCTGACACCGCAGGGTTTCAGCTGGTATGAGCTCGGGTCACTGCGCTCCGGTGCCGGTTCTGCTCCTGACACCGCAGGGCTTCCGCTGGTTTGAGCTCGGGTCACTGCGCTCCGGTGCCGGTTCTGCTCCTGACACCGCAGGGCTTCAGCTGGTATGAGCTCGGGTCACTGCGCTCCGGTGCCGGTTCTGCTCCTGACACCGCAGGGCTTCAGCTGGTATGAGCTCGGGTCACTGCGCTCCGGTGCCGGTTCTGCTCCTGACACCGCAGGGCTTCAGCTGGTATGAGCTCGGGTCACTGCGCTCCGGTGCCGGTTCTGCTCCTGACACCGCAGGGCTTCAGCTGGTATGAGCTTGGGTCACTGCGCTCCGGTGCCGGTTCTGCTCCTGACACCGCAGGGTTTCAGCTGGTATGAGCTCGGGTCACTGCGCTCCGGTGCCGGTTCTGCTCCTGACACCGCAGGGCTTCAGCTGGTATGAGCTCGGGTCACTGCGCTCCGGTGCCGGTTCTGCTCCTGACACTGCAGGGTTTCAGCTGGTATGAGCTCGGGTCACTGCGCTCCGGTGCCGGTTCTGCTCCTGACACCGCAGGGCTTCAGCTGGTATGAGCTCGGGTCACTGCGCTTCAGGTGCTGGTAGAATTTCACAGCTCTTTTTTGGATACTGATCAATAAGGGGTATTGTCCTAATTCAGCTCTGCACAAGTTGTTTGGTGTCACTCTGTTTACTTTTAGGATGCTTTTACAAATTTGGATATGCAGAGTTTCGATTTCCTCTTTTTCCCATTTTGAGAAATCTTGTGTTTTAAGAGGTCCCCATATCTCGCTGCCATACAGAGCAATTGGTTCAATTATTGCTTTTAGGATTTTTAGCCAGGTTTGAATTGGAATTTCATGTCGAATAGTATTTTCAGTCATGTAGAAGACTCTCATTGCTTTTGCTTTCAGTTCATTCACAGCCAGATTAAAGTTCCCTGTTGAACTCCGTTTTAGTCCCAGATATGTGTATTCGTGGGTGTGTTGGAGGACTTGGTTTCCTGCTCTGAAGACGTATTTATTTTCCCTACACCTGGATCTATTTTGAAAAATCATTATTTTTGTTTTAGCGAAGTTAATTTTGAGAGCCCACGTTTGACTGAATGTCTCTATGACGTCGAGGAGCTGTTGTAGTCCCTCTTTTGTTTTTGACAGAATGACTAAATCATCTGCAAAGAAGAGACATCTGATCTCTGAGTCCGTCAGGGTTGGGCCGGGGGCAGTGGAATTATTTAAGGCTTTGGCTAATTCGTTTATATAGATGTTAAATAGAGTGGGGCTCAATGGGCAACCTTGTCTGACTCCTTGATGTTGGGAGAAAAATTCTGTTCGTTTATTTCCTATTTTTACAGCACATGTATTGTTTTTGTACATGGTGCTTATCAGATCAAATGTTTTCCCTCCAATCCCATTTTCCAGTAGTTTTAGTAAGAGTCCTTCGTGCCAGATCGAATCAAAAGCCTTCTCAAAGTCAATAAAACAAGCGAAGACTTTGGATTTATTCTGGTATACATGTTTATCGATGATCGTGTGGAGGGTGGAGATGTGGTCAGATGTTCTGTGTTTGGGCAGAAATCCAACTTGACTTTTGTCCAGAATTTTGTGGGTTTTGAGAAAGTTCTGCAGTCTTATATTAATAATCGAACAGAATATTTTCCCCAGGTTGCTATTGACACATATGCCTCTGTAATAGTTTGGCTCATATTTGTCTGAACATGATTCATGAATTCCATACATCTCTGGATGATGAAAACAACATTATTCTCCCATCTTTCCACTCTCCTTCATAGAATCATCAAGCTTCACCTTTGTTACTGTTTTGAAAATGGCGACGAAAACTTACATATTGTGCCTTTAACTTCAAATTGTCATGTAATCTCAATTTAAATAATTTTATTAGTGGAAACTTAGCTAACACTAACTAACTGCATGGTATAGCACTTGCTGAATGACTATACCAATCATTTACTACATCTGAGGCCTGTTTCATAAAAGTAGGGATGGCTGACGCGAAACAGTCGTTCCGAAGCTTTGCGAGATCCCGAAGCGCAGATGTTTCGAAACACTGATCCGAAGCGTGATTCAAAACACCCATGTCACGTGACTATGGCCAAACGAAGCCTCGAAGTGTTTCACTAAGTGTTTCATCAGGTGTGGTCCGCCGAATCAGCGTTTGATTGACACGGTCGGGAACAGACCACACAATCGCACATCTGTATAAAAGTGAAATCAACGCACATTGACCTCGTGGGTTTTTGTGAGAGGAGTTTGATTTTGAGATAGCGGATTTTTGGTGATATAGTGACATAGTGCGATTTGATTAGTTATAGGCTATTTAGGCTTACATTTAAATTTACACAACACATTGACTGATAGGCTAGAGACAGACAGAGTATATATATAGTGACACATTAATAGATACATAGATATAAATATATATAGACAGCTAGATTAATAGATAGATATAGATAGATTATAGATACATATATAAATACATAGATAGATTATAGATAGATACAGATACATATTATATCTAGATACATATATAGGTACATATCTAGATACATATCTAGATACATAGATAGATTATAGATACATAGATAGATTCATAGATAGATAGATTTGGATAGATAGATAAAATGGAGGCTCCCCAGAAGAGATGCCGTACATCTGTGGTGTGGGAGCATTTCCGTTTAGAAACCCCAAATAAAGTGAGATGTGTGTATTGTGATCGGCAGCTAGCCTACTGCAACAATACATCATCCATGATGCGCCATTTGAGGAGAATTTGAAATTTGTGTATTTGCCCAGAACTCATGATCCACTAACTTACTGGAAAGAGAGAGCAGTAATCTTTCCTCATTTGTATGTCCTTGCTAAAAATATATTTGCACGTCAGCAACAAGTGTCCCTTGTGAGAGGATTTTTTCAAAGGCTGGAGAAATTAACTGTAAAAAAAGAAGTAGGCTAAGTCCTTCCACAGCAGAGAAATTAATATTTTTTAATAAAAATCTCTAAAAAAGTGAGACATTGTGGCTTGATTTCTTTTCTAAATATTCATTTTGCAGGACCAAAATAACATTATGCACAGTGAGGAGCCTACAGGTTACAAGCTTCACATATTAGAAAAATACAATAATAAAAAAACAACACATTATTTTAATGGCTCGTCAAGGTTATTTCAGATCAACACCTGCAAGTGACCACTAGGGGGTCATCGTTGAGACGGGTGTCGGATTGATTCGAAGCCTCGAAACAATATGGAACATTTGCTTCAACTGTTTCATTGCTTCACAAAGCCTCGATCTGCCCACCACTACATAAAAGACGCTATAAAAGCGGGGATTAAACTCCAACACCTGACTTGAATGAACAAATTGGGGCTGAAGCGGTTTCATAAAAGGTAATTGAAGTTCCCGCAATCCCACTAATTTGCTCCAGGTTTATCTAGTCTGGATAATTGCGTGTGCACGCTTTTCTTAAGCAGTCCTAGAGGTCGATCATGGATCAAATCGATCCACCACAGCACACACAAACATCCAATATTTTGTGCTGTTTTATGTGTTTGAGACATGGTGTTTTCCTCAGTGCAAAACTTACATTTCACAGGTATATTCTCCACTCCATCTGTAAACTAGTGATGGGAAACCGAGGCTTTCTGAAGCATTTAAATGTCCCGTTCTATGTGATCCCATGTTTCAAACTTTAGTTAGTGTGTAATGTTGTTGTTAGAGTATAAATAATATCTGTAAAATTATAAAGCTCAAAGTTCAATGCCAAGCTAGATATTTTATTTAACAGAAGTTGACTACAAAAAACGGCTCGATTGGACTACACTCCTCTACTTCCTTCTTTAATGATGTCACTAGAACCGTAACCTCCGCCCACAGGAACACAGGCGTATTGATGGCGAAATGTCAACAGACGTGGTTGATGTTTATCTATAATCGGATACCGCAAAAGTTTAATTCGAAGTTGTTAGTTTGCTCTGTCCTTTTCACCACGGACTGTTTTTCTAACCTGGGATAATATCAAGCAGGCTTCTCTCAGCGTTTCATACTGACGAAGGGGGCAATTTCAACTATATTCCAGCAAGCGGTAAGTAGTGATTTAATATGGAAGTAGCGATCACTCTTTACATCGTTTCTCTTAGTAGGATGAAAATAATCTTACTTAAACTGTGATTAATATACAGAAAGCGATCAAAGAACAATCCCTTTCCAATCGCCCAAGCTGTCAATCACACAGCGAGAGTTTATCTGACACTTGCCAAAACTCGTTATGAAATCAATGACGCTGTTACACTGCACAACGAAGCTCTTACTGTATTTATATGCCTCATGTTAGCATTGGTGAAATCATTAGTGAGAGTGCAGAAACTGCGTTGCAATGATAAGATCTTTCACGCGATCAACAGACTGTCATCTGCTCAATGCTCATAATCACTGCAACCTTTTATGTGATGGGAATAGATCTAAATACTTAAAAAAACTTCTCACGATTCGTTAATCCAGATAGCTGTAATAGTAAAAACGTATAATAGCTGTAATAGTAAAAGTTTTCCAGATAGTTCCACATGTAATGCCAGATATTTCATATGCAAGCATGTCAGCCAATCACAGCAGAGGGCGTTTACACTGAAGTCTCACAGCAGACACGCCCCTTCAAACAGAGTGTTCAAAACAGGGAATGAAATCAGGCTAGGAAATATACCTTTTATTTCTAAATTATAAAAAATTTTGATCTAAAAAACATACTAACATTATAAGGGCACCCCTGGAAACATTATAAAATAATAAAAATAATCCATGGAATGGGACCTTTAAGGCTTTCATCAAATTGTGCCGAAAAAAAGGTTCATAACTCGAAGCTTTTACCACAATGTACATTAGTGACATCTGGTGGTCAGACTTGTTTTCTCCACCATATCTAACAAATCACCAGAGAAGAAAAGCACGTGACCAAACAAAGCTTCAGAAGTCCGTGACATACAAGAGTGGGATCAATACAGTTCTATCTAATCTCATCTACATTAATTTGTGCCAGTGAGACCACAACTCGTGTCAGGTGTAGCCTGGTTAACAGATTCACATATTGATCAATGATATAAAATATACAAGTATGTGATCATAATTATAGTAATTGTAATTGAAAAAAAATATATTGTGGGTGTTCAGTTTAAAAAATAATAATAATAATTATGTTATAGGGAAGTGTAGAGTTAAATCATTATTTCAGCTCCAATTTATTTCAAACCATCTGTCCTGATCTTCCAATACTGCATGACGTTCGAAGCTTCAAATGTCATCAATCACGTGGTATTGCTTTGGAGCATCAGAGCGCCGGTATCCACCGTCCCATCACTACTGTAAACGCTAGAAAGTCGGCGGCTAAACTTGGCTGCGTCTGAAAACTGGTAAATGCTGCTTTCTGCGGACGTATTCCAAGGTTGGAAGTGTAAGGATCACCCATTGGCCCAACGACGGAATCCAACGGCCTGGGCGAAGGAATAATGCGTGTATGTCTTTTCAGCGCTCCAGTGAAGTTCACTTAATTTATTGGAATTTCAATATTACTTTAGCTCTGCGCTTAATCTGACTCCAATTTCAAATGATAATCAAATTTTGATCGTGTTTCTGATTAGAAAATAGTCATAAATATTGATTACGAGTTTATTTAGATCTTTGATTATTCTGAGTATTCCATACTTTTAATTATTAATTCACTAAGGGACCCGATGCCGCACAGAGTCACACGCCCCGGGTTTACGTGGATCTCACGGACACAGCCTCGCCAGTCTGATCTTGGTCAGAGGGTGCAGGGTTTGCTAATACCTCTTAAGTCGGTTGCCCACTGCTCACTCATACAAAAAAGTGTAGTTTATTTAGCCACTTCCGTACAACTTGCCAAGTCAGTGATAGACAGAAATGAAAAGGTCTTCAGATGACGTGCCTACTGCTCCGTTCATATGCGCCTTTAGTTTGACCTATCCTGGACACAGAGCTGCGGGAGCACCAGCCTCCTCATAGTCTACTAAAATAATGATTTCAGAAAACTTCAGAATAAATCAAGATGTAACATTTATTTGTCAGGTAAAAATGTATCATGCCAATTACACAAGTAAATGATTAAAAGCCCATTCAGAAATAATCAATACATGACATAATTTACTCAAAGATGACTCTAAAAGTAAGCAATGCATTCCTGACAGAGACACACAGTGGTGTGTCGGGGCTCTCCAACAGGAAAACACTGAAACATCACTGTATGGGGGATGATCCTGGTAAAGGGTCCCAAAGACTGCTCTGTCACCTAGCCTTTAAATACCCAGACCAGAACAAAAAGGGTTATACAAATATTGTTTAGAGTTGTTTGGGTCAATCCATGTACCCCAGGGGGGAGCACCTGGTTTCAGGAGATTTCACCCAGAGAGGGGAACCGGATTCTCCTAAGTTCTCAATCTTTCTCATTAAACCAATGACTGCAATGAAATTAAGACCATTTTACCAATCGCATTGAGACACTTAAAATGATACCAAACATGAAAAGGAAAAAACAACATATTCACAAGATACATCACATGTGATATATAAACATTCTTAATGAACTTTCAGTGACTTGAGGAGGGAGAGGGGGGATGAGTTGAAGTCAAACAAGGAGACAAGGAGATAAGTTTGGGCAGGGCAGTGTCCTCTACTCTGTCTTTGCTATCTGCTGTCCAGGGTGCATTTTATGGCTTTATTGCAGGGTAAGTTTTGTTTTAGCAGGAAAATCAGTCCTACAAATGTTAGTGAGTAAATCTGCTGAAATGGCCATAACAGTGGAGTGATGAAAGCAGAGGTTAACGCCTGTTTCACACATAGGCCGACTCCGTGTGCAGTGTGTATGCGGTGCAGGAGCAGCTCACGCTATAGTGCTTTCACATATGCTGAGTTTGCAGTGCGTATACCACGGCTGTACCACACACACACACACACACACACACACACACACACACACACACACACACACACACACACACACACTCACTACTTTTTTTTTTCAAATCCAGAAGTTATCAGCAGCTTTAATTCAAAAAAAGTTTTGTCAGCATTGCGATTCTCTTTGTACACATATACACTCTTTAATAGACGTATTCACGTACGGAGTGTGTGTGAGACGGGCGTCGTTTGTCATGGTTGTAAAAAAACAGCTGCTATCTGATCATCTTTGCCAAGCGCAAATCAGTACAGAAGTAACCAATAAATTATCGGGGAGGGTCATGCCTTTTTTCACAATCATTTTGAAGGGTCATAGAACAATTTATTGCTGGCGAAGGGAGGGTCAAGTCTATTTTGACTACAGATCTCAAAACTCCTCCGGTAGCCCCTTAAAGGGCACCTATTATGCCCCTTTTTACAAGATGTAATATTGGTCTTGGGTGTCCCCAGAATGTATTTGTGAAGTTTCAGCACAAAATACCCCACAGTTAATTTATTATAACCATTTGAAAATGTCATTTTTGGGGCCTGTTTTAAAAAGAGCTGTTTTGGTGTGTACCACCTTAAATGTAAATGAGCTGCATAATCCCCGCCCTGCTGGACCCAGATGATGAAGAGACTCAGCACAGAATAAACACGAATGAGAATGGACTAAACGTCTCGGAATGGTTATTTGATACATTTATGTACTTACAAAGTTTTAATCGCGTCCCCTTTACAATTATGGATGTGCAACAAACACACACACACAAATACTGTGATAACGTTTGCTAAATACAAACGAATTTTTTTTTTCTTAAGTACAATCGAAATTATATTTATGCGAGGGGTGCTGTTGCGTCATGTTGACATTACTTGTCATTACTACGCGTCTGTGTTATAAGTCATCACGCATCACACACATGACCAGCGTCGGCCAATAGTGAGCCTACGTGGTGACGTGTAACACAGACGCGCAGCGCAAAAACACTACGAGGCCCAGAGAGAAGGAAATGAATAGTGGAATAAAGTCGTTATTTTTGTTTGTTTTTGCGCACAAAAAGTATTCTCGTCGCTTGATATACTTAAAGTCCCTGTAAAGTCAAAATGAAGTATGTGTTCTGAGTTTGTCACACCACAGAAAAATGTGTTATTAGCCACCCAGCCAAATCTGAATGAAAAAAAAAAGCCGGCAAGTACATAAAATAAGCTATCAAAATCTTGAAAAAATGAGCAGGAGTCTCTGCTCTCAAACGCTGGGGGCGTGTCCGCTGGCTGCGCTGAGACCACGCCCACTCGCGGGAAAGCTACCGTTGCCACACTCAACTGTCTGTCACCGCTACAGCCGGAATGGATGCTCCTAGCAGCTTAATTGTTTTTACAAAGCCATACATGTTCGAGCCTGGACTACCTACTATAATTATAACATAAGCACACAAGGCAACTCATTGGTGGGCACGCACTGCCAACGATGGCACCAGTTGTCGGCGCGACGGGAGTATGAACACCGAGGCGAGAGATAGTCGGCTCGGACCCATTCACCAGTAACAGCGGATTATCAGTGAATCCCAGTTGTCTCCGACGAAAGTTTATAAAACTATCCCATGTAAAATGATCACTACAGAGGCAGGTTTTGGCGGTGATCCTCAGCTCTCCATCAAGGTGGCTCTTCACAAAATTAATCCACCTCTTGTTGATGTGATACGTTAGTTTTTCGGAAATTTAAATAAGGAGAGTGATCTGTTTTGTACGTGATCGCATCCAGGTTATATGCATTCGTGATGAGGCATACCTAGCTAGCAAACTGTATATAGTAACCATAGATATCATATAAAGCCTTTATATGATATCTATGGTAGTAACTAACAGTACTGACAGTAACTCGCGATCGGCAAATTGATGTGAATGTGCTCTATTTATATTGTTAGGGGAGGGGACAGCGTCAGGGGCTCCAGTGCGTCATCAAGTAGGGGCGTGTCCAGGGTCTCAGGGGCTCCGGTGCGTCATCGAGCCCCCGTTTTAGCCCCGCCCCAAAAATCCGTAACACAGCAATGGTGAAAAACTGTTTAACGGTCTAACTCCACAATTTAGTACTTCACAGTTCACAGTCTTTGTAATATGTTTTAGCAAAACATTTCTAACATTTATAATGTGTTTAGAATTTTTTTTTTGAATTGCCTTTACAGGGACTTTAAGATTGAGCCACTGTAGTCACTTGGACTATATTAACGATCTCTTTAATAACTTTTCTGGGCCAGCAAGTTTGGGCCACCTAGCAGCCTATGGAGGAGTGATCAGCTCTCAGATTTCATCAAAAATATCTTAATTTGTGTTCCGAAGATGAACAAAGGTCTTACGCGGTTGGAACAACATGAGGGTGAGTAATTACTGACAGAATTTTCATTTTTGGGTGAACTAACCCTTTAAACTCTGATTTTACTGTGAGATCAAGCTTGAGTTCAGGGGCCCGTTCTTCGTACGTCGCTAACTCAGTTAGCTGGATTTGATTGTTGACGATTTGGCATGATCTTGGATTGTTTGGTTCTTCGAAGCTCATCCTGGACTTGCTGTCATAGCAACAGGTGCGCAAGCTTAAACCTGCTCGGGAGCAGAGGCTTATTTCATGTTAACAGGATAGACTGCGGCTTCAAAAGCGGAGCTGATACGGGAAGTCGCGATAGCGCACTTTATATATTTTTTCTCGTGACTCGTGAGATTGTCGTTTACATTATTAATTTATTGGAAACGCACATTTATTTTCGACTTGTCGGAGTCGGGCTTATCAAGACACGAGTCTTGATATATTTTATCAAGACAAAGACAAAATGTTTTATGTCATTTATTGTATATTTAGTGTATATTTGACCAAATTTCAGCAGTGCGCCACATATAAAGCTGGACAAGGACTTTGAAGATTCGGTTTGGTGTCGATCATGCCTAAATGTCCTTCGTGAGTTAAATTTAAAGCTTTAGCACAGAGTGACTGTAGAAACACAATGTGTGTCCCACTCAAGACTGATTGTCCCGTCACAATGAACTCATTGGCAATGTGAGCGTATGATTTACATTCATTAAACAACCAGACAGTCTGTGTCTGACTTCCCTTAATTCACTCTCTGTGCTGATGCTCCCATACAGTAACATTACATATGAGAACAATTCATCCACTCTGTTCTTGAATCAATAACGCTTGCATGTGCAATAACTTTGGTTGATGCTTTCTTGTCATGGTAAGCAAACTGTTGCTGTAAGACACTTTTCACACATTTATTTCTGTTAAAAATGACAGTTTTACAAGTTGAGGCACACTGGAGCTCAAAGTGACCAAGTTCAGAGTGTGAATTATCACACGATGGTCGCATGAATCAGCACTTATAGATGTGCAGTTACATGAGATGTTGGAGTTTCACTTCATTTCACTACAGAGCAGCTTCACATCAGATCCTCTGTCATTTTATTACTGAAGTAGTTTTGAAGAGTTTGTCTTTTCATATTTGTGGACTGAAAGCGCTGAAGATGTTTCGCATCGTTTTCTTCTGTCTGTGTTTCTGGCGTCTGGATGGTGAGTTTTAAATATGACTTTGGTTGTTTCTCTTCTGGTACCATGTAATAAATTACAGGTTAAATTAGACAGAGAGGATTTAACAATAACTGTTATTCTCGTATAGAAATAATTGAGCTGTAATTTTACTGTGAGATCAAGTTTGAATTCAGGTCTAAACTCAGTTATTAGTTTAGGCAGAAATAGCGGGGGTCAGGACCCGATCTCAGGGTTTCCCCCCTAAACATATCAGTAAAAACAAGCTGTGTTTTGTAAATAATATAATGATATATACTTAAATAACTGTAAGTAGTAAAACCAGGGCCGTAGCTAGACAATTTGGGGCCCCCTGAAAAAATATTAATGTGGGCCCCCACCACCCTCCACCAATATCATATACTGTACAATAGATGAGCATGGAGGCTCACATATAACAGAAGATGGTGATGTTGTTGTAAAACCTTTATTTTAAAAGTTAAATGTTTGTATAAAAATTACAACTAATAAAAACTAACAAAAAGCAAGAACTTGTTAAATAATAATAAAACCATTTTAAAAAAGAAACAGCAAAATAATGTTAGTTTTTTCCCCAATCAGTCTGTTATAATTCATAAATCCAAAAGTAAACATTTAGAAATTGACAAGAATGCAGTCAAATTTTACAAATAAAATAATGTATTGTCTTTAAAAAAATTTTTTAAATAAAGATCATATGGAACTGGTAAAATAATTAAATAAATCTATTAAATGTATTCATCCAAGAGCAGTGTGTTGTATTTGTGTTTTCTTGATGTAATAAATACATCATCAGCCGGCAGGTGCATAATGCAATGCATCGTGACTCGTGTCAATTTTTTAACTCTATTTACAATAGTGTAAAAAGACAGGAATTTTGACCACGTAATCATTCGGTTGATTGTGGTGCGCACCGATAATGAAAAGTGACAGTACCCGGTAGGCTGGAGACGGTAGTTTTCTTATTCCCAGCGAAATAATTTGGAGACGGAGCAGTTTGGCGACATCGATGGTGAGCTGGAGTTAAATGTCTTTTTGGTCACTTTTAGACAGAACATTTTTAGAAAATTATACATATACAGAAAGATAATACAAATATAATTTCACTCACCAAGCCTATCACTTGAAGCAAATATCCATCCGTTCTTAAATGTCCGCGCCAGCGAGCGCTTTGGGCCGTTAGGTGAAACTGACGCATATAGGCTAGCTTCATCATTATGAGTCCTAATCATAAATACAGTGCATGTTCACAATAACAGTTTAAATAAATAAAATAATGATTTAAACTATGTTTTAATTCTGATATAAACATTTAGATTAAATATGCCATTCTCAATGGAGTTAAACTCTTAAACTAGCCTACATGAAATCATTACTGAGGAGTTACATTTTTTATATTCAATCAATAGAAATATTTGTTGTGGATGCAACGCTTTTGAACACTTTTCCTTTTAATGTTTGAACTACAGATATAATTGCTTATCATGATAGCAGATTCTGAGAAAATAGTTTCGTGTAAATAATGCACAACAAGGTCTATCTGTTTCCATTAAAAATATAAATAAATTAAAGATACTATTTGGCCAGTGGAAAAGATTGAGAAAAACTTTCTCTGAAATGTATTTTACACTATTTGATTGATTTATTCAAAACAAGGCAAGGATAGGCTACTAAATTATTTTTATCAATGTAATGTATGTGACATCCGTATTTCATATTTTCATAATGTCTTGTACCGTTAACATGTTATCACGTGGATGAATAATCATATGCAAATAATATGCAGATGAGGATATGCATAGTAAAACGAGGTGTTGTTAGCTCCATATATGGTTATTTCGGGGAGGAGACGCACATGCGCACAATCTTCCGCTGACTGGGATTTATAAAGTGAATTCTGCGCAGGTTCTGGCGTACGAACGGTTTTATAAGTCTGAATATTTTTTGGTGTACACCATTTTTGGCTTTCGGGCGCACGTACACTTTTAGTAAGGAGTTTTATAAATGAGACCCCAGAACAATAATCTTTAGTTATTGGTTAAATTCATTCAGTCTTAGTCACATAGTCACTCATGTAGAGCAGATTATTACAATATGATGAAAAATTACAAAGAAAAAACGATTTTCTTGGGAATAACATGCCGTGATGAATCATGCACAATGTGTTGAACATGCATTGAGGAATATAGGGATCTTTTTCCAGAAACTCTGAATGCATATAAATCCTCTAAAGATAATTGTTGAGAACTGATCCTTCTTTAGACAAGTGTAACTGAACATGTCACAACAGCCCACGGCAAATCTCACTCCATAATCAAAGTGATTATTTTCTCTTTAACCCTCTGAGGTCGGAAAACGCGCCCCCGCGTTTTGCTGGATTTTCTTCACATTGTAGTACAATAAACTTAAATTACTCCGTCATTTATGGTTATACAGAAAAAAGAAATATAAAAAAAGAATCTGTGATATTTCTACTTTTGTATGTGTCCACTTACAATCAAATCAAAACATTGTGCTTTTGTAAAATAAAGAAAATAAACAGGGTGTGCGTTCTGCCTCTCCGTCGCGGTGAACTTTTTTTTCTTGAGCACGTCTATAAACTGAAACAAAACTCAGCGAATCCTTCTCACACATTTATGAGCCATACACCTTTATACACATTTAAGTGTGTACTTTTAAATGATCGGATTCAAACTGAAAAAAAATATTCTCTGTTTAAGTAATTTGTATAAAACCAACAGGATGTCCAGTATCTCAAATGCTTGCTAATTACTTTTAATTCGGCCACGCCCACTCGCGCAAAAGAGATTCACATGCAAATCTCCACATGGGACGCGAACGCCCTCGTTACCTCAAACACAAAACACCAAAAAACTTCACAAGTCTCTGCTTTTCGTCGAGTCTGGAAGACACGTCTGAGCTTAACTTAGGTAAAGTTGGTTTTATATTCGCATATTCGCACATTCGCGGACTTCCGCGTTCAATAACTCGTGAACTAAACGTCGTTGCTACACAAAACACCTATCACATATAACTACAGATTAAACATCATAAGCTACAACATAATTTTCCTCAAAACGATCTTTCCTTTTCACTGGACAAAATACATTGATCTCTATGCGCAGGCTGCTAAGAAGGGACCATCTGCAAAGTGCAAACCCGAAGGAAAGCTAATTTTAAGAAGAAGATTTAAATATTAAAACAATGTTATTTGTGAAGTAACAATATTCAGCTCACAAGATATTAAACGCAGAACACCACAAATATACGAAGCAAATATAAAAAGCAATACCCAAGTTGCAGACTTGATCATGTAAGATCAAGTGTGAACATAAGTCAAGTTAAAAAAAAAATAAAAAAAGTTTCAGTTTTGATATTTGCTGTGTATTCACCTAGACTGCTTTAGTGTACTTTTGTGTAGGCTATTGTACATACAGTACGCAAAAATGTTTTATGTAAAAGTTACAATTATTCACCAAAGAGATTTTTTCATGTTCCAAAGTTTGTAGTATGTTCCTACTGACCAGACTGACTTAATACAGGTGGAATTTTCACAGTATCTCCCTTACTGTACGTTCAGTATACAAATATTAATTTTAAAAAAATTACAGTAATTCCCCAAAAGTATTTTTCCTGTTCCAAAGCCTGTAGTGCTTTCTTATTGACTTACACTATCCCACACTGACTTACTACAGGTGAAATTTTGACAATACCTCCCTTACTGTACGTACTGAAAGGTTGGGGTCAGAATCCCCTGTTTCTTCAATTAAATTATATATATCCTTTTGAATGATTACTTTATTCTTATTAAAAATTTAACAATCAAGTAGTATCCTAATCATTTCTGTATTTATTTTCTTTTAGGTGCATTCCAGTGTGTGCCCTTGGGTTGTGTTCACATGCAAGGGGCCTTTTGATGATAATTGTCTTGGGATTGTCTTGGGACTCCTCCTGGAAACTCCATCTGCATACATTCAGTGTATTACAGCCCATTGGTCAAACACAAATTCTTGAACTGTCATTATTTCTGGAAGACCCCTTAGGACTTTCACATATAAAACTCTTCGTCTCTTTGTCCTCTTTTTCTGGACCTTTCCATCATGGCTGTATCTTCTGTATCTCGTCTGCAACACATAGACGATAATGATGGCATTTTTCTCCTGTCTTTTGCAAAGCTCTTTCTAATACATTTTCAATTCCTCTCTACTCTGCCACCATCATCTGCTTAATAAATGCTTACAACCTTCAGTGTGGTATGCTTTTCTTATTTTTTTATTTTATTTTCATAATAAAAATGTTTATAAAACAAGTTACAGTGTTTTCCTTAGTAAACCAGCTTCATAATAAAATCTTTATAAAACAAGTTCAGGTGTTTTTCTTAATAAACTATTTTCTCAATATATGGTTACAATGATTATTAATACAAGTGTTTTACACACTAAAAGAAAAGTTGACTAAACTTAAAATTCTAAGGCAACTTGCTGCACAGATTTTTTGAGTTGACTCAACTAATATAGTTTACTCAACTGGAGATGTTATAATCGAGTCAACTCAACTATAGAGATGTTTTAGTTGAGTCAACTCAAAAAATCTGCAGTAAGTTGCTTTATAATTTTAAGTTAAGTCAACTTTTCTTTTTTTACAGTGCAGTAAACACTTTCTTAATAAATTGTTTAACAACTACTTATGGTAACTTTCATTATAAAACCACTTTTTTATTAGTTACAATTGTGGTTTACTATAACCCATAAATACTTCATATACAACAAGCCATGATTACAATAGAATAATTGCATATTTCACAACAATATCCACATATCTTCATCTATATATCTGTCTTAGTTGACTTGTATAAGTTTGAGGGTCAATTTATACATAATTTCACCTTATTTTCATTAAGTGAACATCTCATGTGTATTTCTTTAGGGAGTGGAGTAAAGGGGCATATTATCGTTCCTGCTTTCCTGGAGTGAAATGTTTTATCAGCCTGTTTAGGTGGACTGCTCTTCTGATAATGAGCTCAGGCCTTCTTCAGCCTCAAAGAGAACTGTTGTTTGTCAGGCAGTGTTGTGTGTGTGTGTGTGTGTGTGTGTGTGTGTGTGTGTGTGTGTGTGTGTGTGTGTGTGTGTGTGTGTGTGTGTGTGTGCATTTTTTATTCTTTGCAGGTTCTGAACTTTGTGATATACAACATTCTTGGACCCTGGAAGAAGGTCACCACGGACTTAAATCTCGGAAATGGACGACAAATATTCTGATTAATGGCGATATACCCACTTATCTATCAAAAATGTATTATTGTTTAGACTTTATGTTCTCTTAGCCAATCAGAAGTAAACGATTATTTAATGCATGACATTGAAAAAGGTATAATTGTGTGAGATTTGTTTGTAAGGTAGAGTTGGCTTGCGACCTTCTCGTGACTTTGACACTGGCTCTACCAATTTAACTGCAAACTATTCTTCAGTAAAATTTTCCTTATTTGATTGAATTTCACGACTCCTGGTCTTCTTTCTTCATATCTGTTCCTGGGTCTTACAACTGTACCCCCCCCCCCCCCCCCCCCCCCCCCCACACACACACACACACACCAAACAGTACAATAATCAAATCATTTTTTCCTGTTCCAAAGGCTGTAGTGCTTTCCTAGTGACCACACTGACTTACTCCAGGTGGAATTTGGACAAAAACTCCCTTACTGTACGTACAAAAAACTAATACGTTTCCAAAAAAAATACTGTAATTCCCCTAAACTATTTTTTACTGTTTCAAAGGCTGTAGTGCTTTCCTAGTGACCACACTGACTTACTCCAGGTGGAATTTGGACAATAACTCCCTTGCTGTACAATTATCAAATATATCTATGTAATAAACATTATTACATGTGTTTATTACATATGTTTATGTAATAAACTGTAATTCACCTATAGTGTGTTTTTATATTTATATTCAATGGTTGTAGTACTTTCCTAGTGATCAGACTGACTTACTCCAGGTGGAATTTGGACAAAAACTCCCTTACTGTACGTACAAAAAACTAATACGTTTCCAAAAAAATTACTGTAATTCCCCTAAACTATTTTTTACTGTTTCAAAGGCTGTAGTGCTTTCCTAGTGACCACACTGACTTACTCCAGGTGGAATTTGGACAATAACTCCCTTACTGTACGTACAAAAAACTAATACGTTTCCAAAAAAATTACTGTAATTCCCCTAAACTATTTTTTACTGTTTCAAAGGCTGTAGTGCTTTCCTAGTGACCTGACTGACTTACTCCAGGTGGAATTTGGACAAAAACTCCCTTACTGTACGTACAAAAAACTAATACGTTTCAAAAAAAATTACTGTAATTCCCCTAAACTATTTTTTACTGTTTCAAAGGCTGTAGTGCTTTCCTAGTGATCAGACTGACTTACTCCAGGTGAAATTTGGACAAAAACTCCCTTACTGTACGTACAAAAAAACTAATACGTTTCCAAAAAAATTACTGTAATTCCCCTAAACTATTTTTTACTGTTTCAAAGGCTGTAGTGCTTTCCTAGTGACCTGACTGACTTACTCCAGGTGGAATTTGGACAAAAACTCCCTTACTGTACGTACAAAAAACTAATACGTTTCCAAAAAAATTACTGTAATTCCTCTAAACTATTTTTTCTTGTTTCAAAGGCTGTAGTGCTTTCCTAGTGACCACACTGACTTAATCCAGGTGGAATTTGGACAATAACTCCCTTACTGTACGTACAAAAAACTAATACGTTTCCAAAAAAATTACTGTAATTCCCCTAAACTATTTTTTCCTGTTTCAAAGGCTGTAGTGCTTTCCTAGTGACCACACTGACTTACTCCAGGTGGAATTTGGACAATAACTCCCTTACTGTACGTACAAAAAACTAATACGTTTCCAAAAAAATTACTGTAATTCCCCTAAACTATTTTTTACTGTTTCAAAGGCTGTAGTGCTTTCCTAGTGATCAGACTGACTTACTCCAGGTGAAATTTGGACAAAAACTCCCTTACTGTACGTACAAAAAACTAATACGTTTCCAAAAAAATTACTGTAATTCCCCTAAACTATTTTTTACTGTTTCAAAGGCTGTAGTGCTTTCCTAGTGACCTGACTGACTTACTCCAGGTGGAATTTGGACAAAAACTCCCTTACTGTACGTACAAAAAACTAATACGTTTCCAAAAAAATTACTGTAATTCCTCTAAACTATTTTTTCTTGTTTCAAAGGCTGTAGTGCTTTCCTAGTGACCACACTGACTTAATCCAGGTGGAATTTGGACAATAACTCCCTTACTGTACGTACAAAAAACTAATACGTTTCCAAAAAAATTACTGTAATTCCCCTAAACTATTTTTTCCTGTTTCAAAGGCTGTAGTGCTTTCCTAGTGACCACACTGACTTACTCCAGGTGGAATTTGGACAATAACTCCCTTACTGTACGTACAAAAAACTAATACGTTTCCAAAAAAATTACTGTAATTCCCCTAAACTATTTTTTCCTGTTTCAAAGGCTGTAGTGCTTTCCTAGTGACCTGACTGACTTACTCCAGGTGGAATTTGGACAAAAACTCCCTTACTGTACGTACAAAAAACTAATACGTTTCCAAAAAAATTACTGTAATTCCCCTAAACTATTTTTTACTGTTTCAAAGGCTGTAGTGCTTTCCTAGTGATCAGACTGACTTACTCCAGGTGAAATTTGGACAAAAACTCCCTTACTGTACGTACAAAAAACTAATACGTTTCCAAAAAAATTACTGTAATTCCCCTAAACTATTTTTTACTGTTTCGAAGGCTGTAGTGCTTTCCTAGTGACCTGACTGACTTACTCCAGGTGGAATTTGGACAAAAACTCCCTTACTGTACGTACAAAAAACTAATACGTTTCCAAAAAAATTACTGTAATTCCTCTAAACTATTTTTTCTTGTTTCAAAGGCTGTAGTGCTTTCCTAGTGACCACACTGACTTAATCCAGGTGGAATTTGGACAATAACTCCCTTACTGTACGTACAAAAAACTAATACGTTTCCAAAAAAATTACTGTAATTCCCCTAAACTATTTTTTCCTGTTTCAAAGGCTGTAGTGCTTTCCTAGTGACCACACTGACTTACTCCAGGTGGAATTTGGACAATAACTCCTTACTGTACGTACAAAAAACTAATACGTTTCCAAAAAAATTACTGTAATTCCCCTAAACTATTTTTTACTGTTTCAAAGGCTGTAGTGCTTTCCTAGTGATCAGACTGACTTACTCCAGGTGAAATTTGGACAAAAACTCCCTTACTGTACGTACAAAAAACTAATACGTTTCCAAAAAAATTACTGTAATTCCCCTAAACTATTTTTTACTGTTTCAAAGGCTGTAGTGCTTTCCTAGTGACCTGACTGACTTACTCCAGGTGGAATTTGGACAAAAACTCCCTTACTGTACGTACAAAAAACTAATACGTTTCCAAAAAAATTACTGTAATTCCTCTAAACTATTTTTTCTTGTTTCAAAGGCTGTAGTGCTTCCTAGTGACCACACTGACTTAATCCAGGTGGAATTTGGACAATAACTCCCTTACTGTACGTACAAAAAACTAATACGTTTCCAAAAAAATTACTGTAATTTCCCCTAACTATTTTTTTCCTGTTTCAAAGGCTGTAGTGCTTTCCTAGTGACCACACTGACTTACTCCAGGTGGAATTTGGACAATAACTCCCTTACTGTACGTACAAAAAACTAATACGTTTCCAAAAAAATTACTGTAATTCCCCTAAACTATTTTTTCCTGTTTCAAAGGCTGTAGTGCTTTCCTAGTGACCTGACTGACTTACTCCAGGTGGAATTTGGACAAAAACTCCCTTACTGTACGTACAAAAAACTAATACGTTTCCAAAAAAATTACTGTAATTCCCCTAAACTATTTTTTACTGTTTCAAAGGCTGTAGTGCTTTCCTAGTGATCAGACTGACTTACTCCAGGTGAAATTTGGACAAAAACTCCCTTACTGTACGTACAAAAAACTAATACGTTTCAAAAAAAATTACTGTAATTCCCCTAAACTATTTTTTCCTGTTTCAAAGGCTGTAGTGCTTTCCTAGTGACCACACTGACTTACTCCAGGTGGAATTTGGACAATAACTCCCTTACTGTACGTACAAAAAACTAATACGTTTCCAAAAAAATTACTGTAATTCCCCTAAACTATTTTTTACTGTTTCAAAGGCTGTAGTGCTTTCCTAGTGATCAGACTGACTTACTCCAGGTGAAATTTGGACAAAAACTCCCTTACTGTACGTACAAAAAACTAATACGTTTCCAAAAAAATTACTGTAATTCCCCTAAACTATTTTTTACTGTTTCAAAGGCTGTAGTGCTTTCCTAGTGACCTGACTGACTTACTCCAGGTGGAATTTGGACAAAAACTCCCTTACTGTACGTACAAAAAACTAATACGTTTCCAAAAAAATTACTGTAATTCCTCTAAACTATTTTTTCTTGTTTCAAAGGCTGTAGTGCTTTCCTAGTGACCACACTGACTTAATCCAGGTGGAATTTGGACAATAACTCCCTTACTGTACGTACAAAAAACTAATACGTTTCCAAAAAAATTACTGTAATTCCCCTAAACTATTTTTTCCTGTTTCAAAGGCTGTAGTGCTTTCCTAGTGACCACACTGACTTACTCCAGGTGGAATTTGGACAATAACTCCCTTACTGTACGTACAAAAAACTAATACGTTTCCAAAAAAATTACTGTAATTCCCCTAAACTATTTTTTCCTGTTTCAAAGGCTGTAGTGCTTTCCTAGTGACCTGACTGACTTACTCCAGGTGGAATTTGGACAAAAACTCCCTTACTGTACGTACAAAAAACTAATACGTTTCCAAAAAAATTACTGTAATTCCCCTAAACTATTTTTTACTGTTTCAAAGGCTGTAGTGCTTTCCTAGTGATCAGACTGACTTACTCCAGGTGAAATTTGGACAAAAACTCCCTTACTGTACGTACAAAAAACTAATACGTTTCAAAAAAAATTACTGTAATTCCCCTAAACTATTTTTTCCTGTTTCAAAGGCTGTAGTGCTTTCCTAGTGACCACACTGACTTACTCCAGGTGGAATTTGGACAATAACTCCCTTACTGTACGTACAAAAAACTAATACGTTTCCAAAAAAATTACTGTAATTCCCCTAAACTATTTTTTACTGTTTCAAAGGCTGTAGTGCTTTCCTAGTGACCTGACTGACTTACTCCAGGTGGAATTTGGACAAAAACTCCCTTACTGTACGTACAAAAAACTAATACGTTTCCAAAAAAATTACTGTAATTCCTCTAAACTATTTTTTCTTGTTTCAAAGGCTGTAGTGCTTTCCTAGTGACCACACTGACTTAATCCAGGTGGAATTTGGACAATAACTCCCTTACTGTACGTACAAAAAACTAATACGTTTCCAAAAAAATTACTGTAATTCCCCTAAACTATTTTTTCCTGTTTCAAAGGCTGTAGTGCTTTCCTAGTGACCACACTGACTTACTCCAGGTGGAATTTGGACAATAACTCCCTTACTGTACGTACAAAAAACTAATACGTTTCCAAAAAAATTACTGTAATTCCCCTAAACTATTTTTTCCTGTTTCAAAGGCTGTAGTGCTTTCCTAGTGACCTGACTGACTTACTCCAGGTGGAATTTGGACAAAAACTCCCTTACTGTACGTACAAAAAACTAATACGTTTCAAAAAAAATTACTGTAATTCCCCTAAACTATTTTTTACTGTTTCAAAGGCTGTAGTGCTTTCCTAGTGATCAGACTGACTTACTACAGGTGGAATTTTGACAATACCTCTTTTAAATACTAAATACCTCCTTTACTGTACAATTATCAAATATTTTTATGTAATAAACATTATTACATGTGTTTATTACACATGCTTATGTAATAAACTGTAATTCACCTATAGTGTTTTTTATATATATATATTCCAAGGATTGTAGTGCTTTCCTAGTGACCACACCGACTTACTCCAGGTGAAATTTTGACAATACCTAATAATACTGTTTTACATAATATATATAATAACTGTAATTCACTAAAGGGGGTTTTGTTTGTTTAAGGTTGTAGTACATTAATAGGGGCTACATTATTATTAACAGTAGTGACTGAACCTGTACGCATTGGTGCAGCAAATCTGACAGATAATGAACAGCAAGATCATGGAGGCATTCAAGATACTGTACAGTGCACTGTTTTATTTCTATTATCTTTCTAATTGTTCCACTGAGATTATACATAAAAGTTGTAATTAATTCCTTGTGGTTAGAGTAAAATTTCAATATCACCTCTTTAAAATGTTGCTGTTGTTGATCCTCTCTTGGTTTAAGTTGTTCTTATATTATCATAAACCCTTTAACTGATTGTTTTGTCAAGTACTTTTTACTTTACTATATTATTTTCTTTTAGTGAAGTGACGTAAAAGTTTAAGTAAAACAAATGTGTGTGTTTGAATACAATTTTTTCAAATGTTTCCAGTCAGGACTACTTTGGGTAAACAAAAATATTTAAGCAATTGAACATTTTATTCAATATTTATTCATTGCATTATGTAATTGGTTAACATACATAACTATTACTGTTAGTGGTTTGTTACATAATTAATCCTTGTCATGTTTACTAACTTGAACAGTGCCAAAGATGGTACACTGTAAAAAAAAATCCTAATTTTACAGAAAATAACTGTGATTTTTTTACGATCATTTTCTTTCATTTTAAATTGTACTCAAAACACTGTAAAATTACAAAAAATATCTGTAAAATAAAAATTCAGCTGTTATTTTAGGTATTGTGACATTAATGACAAATTACAGTAATTCACATTTTTTATACAGAACATTTGTTGTATTTTTCATACAGTATTTTTTCTGTTTTCTTAAATTACATAAAAATGTATGTAAAATTACAAATATAATCTGTAATTTAACAGAAAGAAAACAGTTAAATGATAAAATGGTCAAATGACTGTCAGCTCCCCAAAAAACTGTAAAACATCCTAAATTAAATAAACTGAAAAACACTGTTATTTTACAGGTATTTCATGAATAATCACGATCAAAAACCTTCATTGTAAAAAAAATCGTAAAAAAAGGGTCAAATGACTGGCAGCTGCGGCTGCCAAACAAAAACCTTAAAATTAAAGCCAAATATGGTAATTTAAATAAACCGAAAAAGCACTGTTATTTCACAGGTATTTCCTGCATTATTATAATCAAATACCTTCATTGTAAAAAAATCTTAAAAAAAGGGTCAAATGACTGGCAGCTGCGGCTGCCAAACAAAAACCCTAAAATTAAAGTAAAATATGCTAATTTAAATAAATTGTAAAAAACTTTAAAATAAATTTGATGTCACCATGATTGAGATTAGTGTCTGCTTTAGTTGGGCTCATGACTTCAATTTTTAACTTACGTTTTTCTTTGGCTGCTTTAACTGTGTATTTCATGCACATTTGTTATAGCAATAAATGCTGGAGAAAATTTCAGATGATTTTAGTCATTCTTTGATGATGGCATCATATGATGGCTTAATTCTCTGATATGACAGTCAAAAATATGAATATATTAGCTTAGATTACATGTAGATGGAATTTAGCTTTATACAAAGTCTATAATGTCATAATTTCTCACATGCATATAATTTTTTAAAATCGTAATAATTCAGGAAATAGCTGTAAAATAAGTGTTTTTCTGTAAAAGTTTTTTGCACTTCTAAAATAGGATATTTTACTTTATTTTTACGGTTTTTGTTTGACAGCCGCAGCTGACAGCTTTAAAATAAATTTGATATCACCATGATTGAGATCAGTGTCTGCTTTAGTTGGGCTCATTACCCGTGAGTTTTTAACATTAGTTTTCTCTGGCTGCTTTAACTGTGTATTTAATACACCTTTGTTATAGCAATAAATGCAGGAGAAATATCAGATGATCTTGGTCATTCATCAGTGATGTTACAGTCTTCGTGATGATCTGATTCGCTGATATGACAGCCAAATCTCTGAATATATTAGTTTAGATTACATAATATGTAGATTGAATTTAGCTGTATACAAAGTCTATAATGATTTTTATTAAATTTTACATTATTATCTATAATGATAATTTCTCACATGATCCTTGGCAACAATATTGTAATAATCTGAAATTTAAAAAGATATGTATTATATGGAAAAAGTTTTGAGCTGGTTAATTTTTTTTTTTTTTTTTTTTGTAGTATAGACATCAAGAATCAACATATGAATCTCAACAATGGTGACAACCAACAAAGCCTTTTTGTGACTTTATAGTAGTTCAGATTTTTTTTCGTTGTCACCATTGTTGAGATTCATACGCTGATTATTGATGTCTGAGTGAGTCTATATAATCCTGTCAAAACATTTTCTGTATAATGACATTATAAAATCTGAGTATCACAGCACTGCAGGATCTTATATAGCAGTTTTATCATGCAAAAATTAACAACAAATATTTAATTACTTAATCAGATATTACACTTCAGGTGGTATCAATGAAGCAGGACACTACATGATGACTATTATCACTAAAAAGAGACCAACATCATCTGATCTGAGTTTCTCTTGGATTCCTACCATAACAAATATGCATCAAAGACACACAGTTAAAGCAGCCAGAGAAAATTTTAAGTTAAACACTAAAAGGTCAAGAGCCCAACTAAAACAAACACTAATCTCCATCATGGTGACATCAAACTTTATTATTTTCAATAAAACTTCAACTTCTAAACCTCTGTTAATGCTCAATAAGAATGTTAGTATGAAAGAAATAAAGTCTGGATTGTAATAAGTGAAGATGCTGAGATCCTGAGAGATCTGGTAGTGTTTAATGTTCTGTTGGGGTTTTAAGTGTTTCTGTATGGTGTGTTTTGTGTGTCACCATTGTGTTGAAGAGTAGAGCCTGAGCTTCAGTCCAGGATGAGCAGAGAAACACCGATGAAATGCTGCATGTTGCACTGTAAAAAAATTCTAACCCTCCCAAATCAAAAATTTCAAGTGACCGATAACATCTAAATTTTTCAATTGGCCCAAGTGAAATTCTGTAAATTTAATTTTATAATTTACAGAATTTCACTTGGGCCAATTGAAAAATTTAGATGTTATCGGTCACTTGAAATTTTTGATTTGGGAGGGTTATAAATTTTTTACAGTGTGCTTTATTTAACAGACAGTAACTGTGTAGTTGCTGATGTAGTGACGTATAGTCACAGCAAATCATGCATATAATTAACTGCATGTTTTTCAGTAAAAAATCAGAAAAAATGTGAATTAACTGTGTTTTAACTGTGTGTTTCTGTTAAAAAAGATTAATGAAGATTTCTGTAAAAGTATTTTCCACTTATTTAAATTAGGATATTTTACATTAATTTTACGGTTTTTGTATGGCAGCCATTGCTGACAGTCATTTGACTGTTTTTTATGGGATTTTTTTACAATGAAGGTGTTTGATCGTAATAATTCAGGAAATAGCTGTAAAAAACACTGTTTTTCCGTAAAACATTTAAGGAAAATTTCTGTAAAAGTTTTTTGCACTTAATTTAAATTAGGATATTTTACTTTATTTTTACGGTTTTTGTTTGGCAGCCGTAGCTGACAGTCAATGACTGTTTTTTTACGATTTTATTTTTTACAGTGTACCCAATGTATGCTGCATTGGACTATCACCAGACAAGCTACCTGAAAAAAGATGCCCAATGGTTGTGCTCACTGTGTACCTTAAACAGTGGAACATCAAAAGAATATCTGCTCAAACTTCTGCTTTATTGTCCTTGTTTCAATATGGATTACCACTGTATATCTGTATTTTGGGATTTACAGTTAAAGGACCAGATATGATTTATTAAGACCAGGAGTTAGAAGTGCACTCAATTTAAGACAAGAGTCAGAATTATAATAAATTAAAGGAAATTTTACTGAAGAATGTTTGCAGTTTCATCAGGCAGAAGTCAAGAATCAGAACCAGTGATCAAAAGTAGTCCGCTTCCCCTTACATTTACAAAAATCACAGCAATTATACCCTTCACCAAGGTCTAAGCTTTGTCATTGCTTCAGGTTGAATGATTCTGATTGGCTAATAAATAATCACACATTTTCTACACATAGATAGACTGAAGCATATCTCCATCAATTATGCGGCTGACATTCAGACCCTGAATTTAGGCACGTCGTGACCTTCCACACTTGTATTGATTGTAATGAATAATTGGAACCATTTTTGAGTCTCCAGTCTAGGACCAACTCTATAGCGCCACCACCAGTTAAAAAAATCAACATTAAAAGGATTATAGCTTTTGAACCCTTTGATCTAGATGTGAATGTAAATAGATGTAAAATGAAACTTAGTACACCTGATTCCATTCATTATGGTGATCACAATCAATATCTTACATTAAGACTCTGCCCATTACAGTAGTGGCCATTTTGAAAAGTACAGTGTTAATTTTTTTGTGCTACTCCTCATTCAAATTGTGTTCAATTTTTATAAAAATTGGCTCAGATGATCTTTGGACCAAGCCACACAGAAGTGACTGAACAGATTTTTTTATTTTTGCTATCGTTCCTGATATACATTTCTCCAAATTTGACCTGTATTTTTTGCCTTATGGTAGTTAGCTTAGCATGCTAATTGGTACTTTAGGGGAATTACTGTAATTTTTTCTTAAATGTATTTGTTTATTGTACGTACAGTAAAAGAGGTATTGTCAAAATTCCACCTGTAGTATGTCAGTCTGATCACTAGGAAAGCACTACAGCCTTTGGAACAGCGCAAAATACTTGAGGGGAATTACAGTAATTTTTTCTTAAATGTATTTGTTTATTGTACGTACAGTAAAAGAGGTATTGTCAAAATTCCACCTGTAGTATGTCAGTCTGATCACTAGGAAAGCACTACAGCCTTTGGAACAGTACAAAATACTTGAGGGGAATTACTGTAATTTTTTCTTAAATGTATTTGTTTATTGTACGTACAGTAAAAGAGGTATTGTCAAAATTCCATCTGTAGTAAGTCAGTCAGGTCACTAGGAAAGCACTACAGCCTTTGAAACAGGAAAAAATAGTTTAGGGGAATTACAGTAATTTTTTTGGAAACGTATTAGTTTATTGTACGTACAGTAAGGGAGTTATTGTCCAAATTTCACCTGGAGTAAGTCAGTCAGGTCACTAGGAAAGCACTACAGCCTTTGAAACAGGAAAAAATAGTTTAGGGGAATTACAGTAATTTTTTTGGAAACGTATTAGTTTATTGTACGTACAGTAAGGGAGTTATTGTCCAAATTTCACCTGTAGTAAGTCAGTCTGATCACTAGGAAAGCACTATAGTCTTTGGAACAGGAAAAAATAGTTTAGGGGAATTACAGTAATTTTTTTGGAAACGTATTAGTTTATTGTACGTACAGTAAGGGAGTTATTGTCCAAATTTCACCTGGAGTAAGTCAGTCAGGTCACTAGGAAAGCACTACAGCCTTTGAAACAGGAAAAAATAGTTTAGGGGAATTACAGTATTTTTTTCTTGGACTTATTTGTTTATTGTACGTACAGTAAGGGAGTAATTATCCAAATTTCACCTGGAGTAAGTCAGTGTGGTCACTAGGAAAGCACTACAGCCTTTGAAACAGGAAAAAATAGTTTAGGGGAATTACAGTAATTTTTTCTTGGACTTATTTGTTTATTGTTCGTACAGTAAGGGAGTTATTGTCCAAATCTCACCTGGAGTAAGTCAGTCTGATCACTAGGAAAGCACTACAGCCTTTGAAACAGGAAAAAATAGTTTAGGGGAATTACAGTAATTTTTTTGGAAACGTATTCGTTTATTGTACGTACAGTAAGGGAGTTATTGTCCAAATTTCACCTGGAGTAAGTCAGTCTGATCACTAGGAAAGCACTACAGCCTTTGAAACAGGAAAAAATAGTTTAGGGGAATTACAGTATTTTTTTTGGAAACGTATCAGTTTATTGTACGTACAGTAAGGGAGTTATTGTCCAAATTTCACCTGGAGTAAGTCAGTCAGGTCACTAGGAAAGCACTACAGCCTTTGAAACAGGAAAAAATAGTTTAGGGGAATTACAGTATTTTTTTCTTGGACTTATTTGTTTATTGTACGTACAGTAAGGGAGTTATTATCCAAATTTCACCTGGAGTAAGTCAGTGTGGTCACTAGGAAAGCACTACAGCCTTTGAAACAGGAAAAAATAGTTTAGGGGAATTACAGTAATTTTTTCTTGGACTTATTTGTTTATTGTACGTACAGTAAGGGAGTTATTGTCCAAATTTCAACTGGAGTAAGTCAGTCTGATCACTAGGAAAGCACTACAGCCTTTGAAACAGGAAAAAATAGTTTAGGGGAATTACAGTAATTTTTTTGGAAACATATTCGTTTATTGTACGTACAGTAAGGGAGTTATTGTCCAAATTCCACCTGGAGTAAGTCAGTGTGGTCACAAGGAAAGCACTACAGCCTTTGGAACAGGAAAAAATGATTTGATTATTGTACTGTTTGGGGGGGGGGTACAGTTGTAAGACCCAGGACCAGATATGATGAAAGAAGACCAGGAGTCGTGAAATTCAATCAAATAAGTAAAATTTTACTGAAGAATAGTTTGCAGTTAAATTGGTAGAGCCAGCGTCAGTCACGAGAAGGTCGCAAGCCAACTCTACCTTACAAACAAATCTCACACAATTATACCTTTTTCAAGGACATGCATTACATAATTGTTTACTTCTGATTGGCTAAGAGAACATAAAGTCTAAACAATAATACATTTTTGATAGATAAGTGGGTATATCGCCGTTAATCAGAATATTTGTCGTCCATTTCCGAGATTTAAGTCCGTGGTGACCTTCTTCCAGGGTCCAAGAATGTTGTATATCACAAAGTTCTGAACCTGCAAAGAATAAAAAACGCACACACACACACACACACACACACACACACACACACACACACACACACACACACACACACACACACACACACACACACACACACACACACAACACTGCCTGACAAACAACAGTTCTCTTTGAGGCTGAAGAAGGCCTGAGCTCATTATCAGAAGAGCAGTCCACCTAAACAGGCTGATAAAACATTTCACTCCAGGAAAGCAGGAACGATAATATGCCCCTTTACTCCACTCCCTAAAGAAATACACATGAGATGTTCACTTGATGAAAATAAGGTGAAATTATGTATAAATTGACCCTCAAACTTATACAAGTCAACTAAGACAGATATATAGATGAAGATATGTGGATATTGTTTTGAAATATGCAATTATTCTATTGTAATCATGGCTTGTTGTATATGAAGTATTTATGGGTCATAGTAAACCACAATTGTAACTATTAAAAAAGTGGTTTTATAATGAAAAGTACCATAAGTAGTTGTTAAACAATTTATTTAGAAAGTGTTCACTGTAAAAAAAAAGAAAAGTTGACTTAACTTAAAATTATAAGGCAACTTGCTGCAGATTTTTTTGAGTTGACTCAACTAAAACATCTCTATAGTTGAGTTGACTCGACTATAACATCTCCAGTTGAGTAAACTCTATTAGTTGAGTCAACTCAAAAAATCGGTGCAGCAAGTTGCCTTAGAATTTTAAGTTTAGTCAACTTTTCTTTTACAGTGTGTATTAATAATCATTGTAACCATATATTGAGAAAATAGTTTATTAAGAAAAACACCTGAACTTGTTTTATAAAGATTTTTATTATGAAGCTGGTTTATTAGGGAAAACACTGTAACTTGTTTTATAAATATTTTTATTATGAAAATATTTTTTAAAGAAAAGCATACCACACTGAAGGTTGTAAGCATTTATTAAGCAGATGATGGTGGCAGAGTAGAAAGGAATTGAAAATGTATTAGAAAGAGCTTTGCAAAAGAAAGGAGAAAAATGCCATCATTGCCATCTATGTGTTGAGGACGAGATACAGAAGATACAGCCATGATGGAAAGGTCCAGAAAAAGAGGACAAAGAGACGAAGAGTTTTATATGTGAAAGTCCTAAGGGGTCTTCCAGAAATAATGACAGTTCAAGATTTTGTGTTTGACCAATTGGCTGTAAAACACTAAATGTATGCAGATGGAGTTTCCAGGAGTCCCAAGACAATCCCAAGACAATTATCATCAAAAGGCCCCTTGCATGTGAACACAACCCAAGGGCACACACTGGAATGCACCTAAAAGAAAATGAATACAGAAATGATTAGGATACTACTTGACTGTTGAATTTTTAATAAGAATAAAGTAATCATTCAAAAGGATATATATAATTTAATTGAAGAAACAGGGGATTCTGACCCCAACCTTTCAGTACGTACAGTAAGGGAGGTATTGTCAAAATTTCACCTGTAGTAAGTCAGTGTGGGATAGTGTAAGCCAATAAGAAAGCACTACAGGCTTTGGAACAGGAAAAATACTTTTGGGGAATTACTGTAATTTTTTTTAATTAATATTTGTATACTGAACGTACAGTAAGGGAGATACTGTGAAAATTCCACCTGTAGTAAGTCAGTCTGGTCAGTAGGAACATACTACAACCTTTGGAACACGAAAAAATACTTAGGGTGAATTACAGTAATTTAAAAAAAAAAAACATAATTTGTCAACTGTATGTACAGTAAGGGACTTTTTGTCAAAATTTCACCAGGTAGTAAGTCAGTGTGGTCACTAGGAACATGCTACAACCTTCGGATAGTAAAAAATCCCTTTGGTGAATTAATGTAATTTTATTCTAAAAATATTTATGTACATTATGTAAAGTGAGGCAGGTTTCCTAAATACAATCCTTATAATGCATTTTTTATTGTTGCTAAAGTACAATCAATAGCATTAGAACACATAATGTGAGAGAGATTTGCTGGTACATCTGTACTTTGCAAAAATGTAGTTGTCTGTTTGCACACAATGGAAAAAATAGACCTTTTTAGACGGTCCCTAATCTTCTTTACCACACACATTGAATGTTCAGTGAACAGTTGCAACTTTGTATGCCATTAAAACAACATTTGCCCGTTTTGATTGATTGTGGAGAGTGTTGTAGTTCACCATCTTTGTCCTAAAGATCATGTAGCTGCTTTTATTTAGCAAAAATGTGCTTTATTGCGCTTGTTATTGAGACGTGAAAGTGCGAATATGCGAATATAAAACCAACTTTACCTAAGTTGAATATTATACTATTTAGACCCGTGTTTCCTGTTAAATACTGTTTGTGGATATCTGCTCAAACATAGATATGTATAACCATAATGTTTAATATTTTGGAGCGCGATGGCGTTTGAATGTATCATATTTTGGAGCGCGCTGTGGGTTTGAATGTATCATATTTTGGAGCGCGATTGCGTTTGAAAGGAAAAATGCACCAAACATTAGGCTTTATGTTTTTACTATTATCTCATTTCATATCATCATAACGAATGGAAACATTTGAAGTAACATAAGATAATCAATATATTTTTCTCTAGCATTGTTACTGAAATCTTTTGGAAGATTTATAGGCTGCTTTGTAAAATAAAATTATTTTATGCAGTACTGCACATAGCTTATGCCTACAAGGCACAACAAATATGGTGTTCTTTATATTATATATTGTTGGAAACATTTGTGTGTGTGTGTGTGTGTGTGTGTGTGTGTGTGTGTGTGTGTGTGTGTGTATTCTGTGAATTTTAAAAAGCAATTTTAACCAGAAAAATCTAAAATGTATTCCCAAAATCGTGCAGGCCTAGTTTCTCTTGATACCAGTATGTTCACTTTTTTCTTTTCTTTCAGGGACCAGATGCAACTGAGTCCTGCTGACTTCAACATTCACATGAGTCTCTGTACATGAACATGGTAAAGTGAAAATCAAACACCTTGGAAATGGTATGTACAATGTTTTTAGGAATGGCACAAAGGTCTCTGTCTTTGGATCATTGTTTTCAATGTGCTCTTTTGTCATTTGTATTTTTGGATTGTGTTGTGTTGTAAATAAATCCAAACAATCTAAAAGCCATTCTTTTTTAAATCTCCTCATTCTTTGTGCAAGGTTGCTCTGAATGACACGGCCTGATCGCTCCTAATAGGGCAGTTAGGGGAGTGTCTTTGTCTTTCTCAGGTGTTAAAAGCGTACATATTCATGAGATGATCACGCCTCTTCGAATATGGCTTTGTCACACAAAACACGTCTTAGAAATTTTAAATCAATATATTGTCTTATCTGAATGAGCAGTCAGGGTGATTTTCACATAGTTTTGGAGCAAATATTCTAGGCTACGTCATACAATTTTCAAAAGTCTTGTGAAGAAATAATCAGTATGGGTTTCATGGCCTTATTTCAGTGACAATTTTTTTTTGTATTTTCACAAACCACGCATAAATGTCATTATCTCAAAACTACAAACTTTTACATACATGCTGCTGATATATTATTGTAGCAGAGTTTGTGCTGAATACAGTGTAATTAGACTTTAGCCATGAAAATGTCACTAGTAACAGAAAAAAACACAAATGTCAGAGCATGTCAGAACACCTCCAGGCCCAGAAAACAGCTCAGACCTCAGAGGGTTAATACAGTCATTAATTGTTCGATAGTAATGCTGGGTACACACCAAAAGATAATCGGGCTGATTTTGGGCCGATTTCTCCCCTTCCGACAATCCTAGCTATGTCCCGATTATCTTGATGGTTTAACAGATTATTTTATCAGATTTTCCCTTGGTGTGAGGTGTGTTAAGAGTGTCCAAACCTGCTCGGAAGAACGTCGGAGCCGCTCCGATCGCGAATCGTAAATATTAAACATGTTTAATATTTACGATCAGAAATCCTGATGTGTGGGGGGAACTCCGAGGACAAACACGCGCACGCTCTGGAGATTATCACGTGAAACGAAACAATATCCAATCAGAAAGCGAGATGATGGAAGACACGGTCATTCTCTCACACACACACACACACACACACACACACACACACTTGCAGGAAGCTTAATGTTAAGATTTAGTATTCATAAGTGTAAATTTCGAGGAAACAAGCCTTTGTTTTTCATTTTAAGAGCAGAAATTTTACAATACCTAAACACAATATTGGGTTTGAAAAATAAGAAAGCTGCAAAGTGCGTTTCAATCTGTAAACATTTTCAAATTTTTGTTTAACTTTTAAGTTTGTCACTGTTTATGTATATGTCTTTTTATGTTTGTTTATCGGCTTTACTCTTTGTACCCCCCTGACTGTAATTGTATAATTCTTAAAATCAATAAAAAAAAAAAGATAAAAAAAAAAAAAAAAGCTGAGTGTTAAGGGTTCAGTGAGGTTCTATAGACTAGAGGGATTAAATAACTTTTTCTAAAGAGACAATAAATCCAATAAAGAATAAATAAAGACAATAAAGAATGAATATATTTCTGTATAAAAGGTTATATATAATGGTAGGTACAATGGTTTTTTCACGTGAATTTTCTGTGAAAATCATTCCAAACACTATCGCAATTTCTTCCTGCATATCGTCCGTCATGCTTATTCTGAAGTCTCACGATATTTTGCGAGATTTCCTGTGTTCATAGTCGAGACTCTGGTTGAAAATCTGTTTGTGTGTGGTGTGCTGCCTTTGTCACATCATGGCACACCACACACTATAGGAGCAAAACGCTTAAATCTAGGATTTTTTGTCCTCATGTTTGTGGTCTGTCACATTTTGAAAATCTTATAAGATGTAAAAAATCTTTTGGTGTGTACCCAGCATAAGGCTGGAAATAGACTGTATTAGGGGATGGTTTAGATCTAACTTTCCTCAATGGGGTGTCGGTCAGAACACACTGGATTCAGATCAGTTCCATGCAAAGGAGGTTTATTTGTTGGCCATCTTTGGCTGTACACAACACAGCAGTACACAGGCTTTACTTATTACTAGTACTTAGATGTGCGTACGTGTGTGGTCTACAAAAGAAAAGGAATAAAGATATATATTAACAATATGTCTTGAGTATTATTACACAAACATAATTTCCATAAACAGATACATATCTCTCAAATAAAGCAATTATCAAGTTAAAGTTAGAATGAAATAAAGAAATAAACACATAATCAAAGATATTCCTATACAACACCGCCACTTAGCGGTCAGAAACGGTAAAACATTCAAACCGAAACTATTTATGACCTAATTTAAATGAACTGCACGTCCTCAGAAACATCGCATTCATAAACTTGAAATAGCAAGTGTTTCAGCTATTAAAGTGATGATCACACATACATACATGCAAATCAAACACTGGTTGCAATATATATACTACGAATTGCCAGTATTACTGAACATAATCTGTCCATTCACGTGCGCTCAACAGTACGCGATAAACGGCTTCAACTGATAAATACTCAACGCGTGTTGACAGAAAGACATTGTATTCGCACTTTACAAACTCCTTAACCATCATTTATCATGTTCTCGGTAAACAGTCAACTTACATTAGTTTATTGACGCACACTTTGCACACACAGTCCCGTTCGCACCTTCCACTCTCTTGGCTGATGATGACTGACAGAAAGTAGCGCATGCGCATAGAACTCGGCCTTTCTAACATTAATACATTAGTCATGACAAAAATAAATAAATATTGATAACAATATTGATAATGCTATGTTAATGATTATAATGTTGCTTGTTTGGTAGCTTGTTTAATACAGTAGCTTGTTGGTTAAATTATTAAGTCACCCACTAACTAACACAGTGATAAGCCAATGTGTGAACTGATATTAGGCTAATATTGTAGATCTAAATGGTCTCTAATGTTGGGTTTTGCTCAATATGATGTTCAGTGGCAGATCAGCGGGCTCGTCTGTCCCAGACGAAAACCTAAAATACTATGTGGAGGACGCAAGATAATCTAATAATTATAATATGACCGCTTGGTGAACCTATGAACCTAAATAATATTTAAACAGCTATCGCTCTCTGTTGCTGGCCAGATAAAATTATAGAGAAAAGAAAAAAGGACGTACATTTTGGCTGTATTATTTATTACTTGCTCTTGAAATTTTTTTGTGTTTTCTGCCATTACATGCACATACACTTTTAGTAACGGTACGTTCACACGGGGCGTCAGCGTCAACGCTTCCCATTGACTTTGAATGGGTGACGTCAAGCGTTGCCGAAAAGAATTGTGGATCCGTCTGCGGCGCTTCACTGGCGTTGCCAAAAATGGCATTCAAAAAAATATTCAGACTTATGTGGCCCAGTGTGAGAGTGTTAGAGACAACACTGAACACAGGAATTTAAATTATTTAAGGGGTTCGTTTATTCCAGACTGCACTTGGAACAGTGCAGCGTTAACTATGCAAATCTTTAGGATTTTAAACAGGAAAGCTTGTTACAGTGGTTGAAATCAATAAAGATGCTTTCTTTTACATCAAACTGAGTCTCTCTCGTCTTTCTGTTCTCAGTCACCTCACTAACAAGTCAATTACAGAAATCTAACTAACATAGACAACGATAGTGGTCTCTTATTCTGGAAAACAAATACACAGATTATTACAAGATTTGTCAACACAGAAGATCAAAGAATGCTGCTTTTGTTACATGAAACATGCATAAAAATAAAATTAGAAGTCACATTTCACAGTAACATTGATACATTCCAAACATTACACCGGCTAAAATTCACTCAATCACAATGAATTAACACTTGTACACTTCAAAAATTGAATGATTTAAATTTACTGTTCATCACCACCCTCTATAGCATGTACACACTTTCACAGCGAATGATGAACTATTTCCCTGTAGACAGTAATAGACACAATACAACACTCTTTCTTAACATTTGGAACACATGACACCAGAACAACTGTAACAATCTACTGGTTACAATAAAACACTTTTTATGAGTTATGATGAGTATTAAACATTTCTTTAGAATTGATTAGTTAATAACACTCACTCTGTTGCTTCACACTCGGCCCGAAAACACACAGAAGGCCTACAGAGCACTCCTCTCCCCTGCTTCGAGATCTATTGTCGATCGGATTTCTCCACGTGGGTATGCAATCTCAACAAAAGTTACGGTCACTCAGCACAATACACAGCCATTAACAAAATACTAAGAAAGACTTTGAAGTCCCTATATGTGCATATTTCTCGTTATTTTGATAGTAACACGGACTTTAATGGCTTCGACTCTCCACCGCATGAACAGCAATTCAACCACGTTGTGAAAACGCGCTGTTCACAGGCGACTCTGGCGACACTTCCAGAACGTCACACAAGCCGCGTTTCCATTAAAGATTCGCGCAAAACTTTTGCGATTTTTTCTAAATATCGATAAAAAACTATTGCGAAATGACGGCGTTTCCATTAACCGATGTTATGCGACTAAAACGTCATTTTTTTCTCGCGCGATAAGTCATTCCAAAAATCATGGCAACGGACGTTGGTAAGTTTATATATATATATCACAGTCAGCCACGTACCGCACTAGACATTATTATTATTAATGGAGCGTGTTATCCAAGCATTAATGGCAAGGAAAGACCCTTATACATACTGTGTCTGTGAGTGGCATATATGAAACATATTAAGTGTTTCTGTGTTTTTCTCACTCATTTCTGCTCCGAGGTCTTGATTGTGGCATTTCTTTGAGGTTTAGAATCCAGTATTTCTGTCATTCTTTTGTCTTTTATAAATTCAATAAAGAACGCGGTCTCATATTCTGTCCAAACACACCGCGTCGTCTACGTCAGCTGACCTGTAAATGCGCAAAAACTGTTTCCATTGCAGTTTTGCGAAATATTTCTTTTTCGAATTGCCTGAAAAACCACCTCATGCGAGCGTAAAAACTTTTTTGCGATAAATGGGAGTTTTTGCGAAATTGACGTGTTTCCATTGAGCGTATTTTCAATTCGCAATTTCAATTTGCGCAATTTGAAGGGTAATGGAAACGCGGCTACAGTCACGTTTCTTAAAGGGCTAGCGTATTGTTACATCCAATGAGTGAGATAAACCCTGAAACATGCTATTGTGTAATTCCCTTAACCCAGAGCGTTGATTAATCAGTACAGTGATTAGTTAGGAAACTTTTGACCTGGTTACACTTATAAAACCGTTCGTACACCAGAACCTGCGCAGAATTCACTTTATAAATCCCCGAAGATTGTGCACACAGGGGTCTCCTCCCCAAAATAACCATGGAGTTTACAACGCCTCGTTTTACTATGCAACGGTTATAAATGAGGCCTCAGATCATCCTGTCATCCTTTTCTGACTTGGGCATCACAGGTTCTTCAGAAGAACCTGTGATGCCCAAGTCTTAAGTCTTACCTCACAGGCTTATCTTTCGAGGTTTTATGGAGGGGTATCTGTAGATTTGAAAATTAAGCTTTTCCCAGTTAGGGTTGAATCATGGAAGCTACACCAGTTATTTTGCCAAGAGATCTCTTATTTATTATTTTATATACATGTGTCAGACATACGAGAGAAACGGGTGTGACCGGTCTTCATTTCACTCTGCGTTGCATTTGTTAGATGAAGGAGACCGGGCAACAGAAATACCTCAAGCCGGATTTTATTCTGCATGAATAAAAAGACAATTGAAAAACAAGCTGCAATATGTGGCCTTCTCTCAATCCAGCCTATTAGTGAAAGGCATTATTTTAGCCAACAGAGCTTGCACACTCATGCTTAAATTAATTAGTTCTCTCCGAAAATACATGCTATAACTCATAACATCATTCACACAAACTTCATACATGTTTGAATAAGATCAAAGTGCATTTTAGAACAAATTACATGTTATATTACAATAAACAAAACTAATTTCAAACTTTTTAGACAGAGCGTCAGTACAACCCACCTCCCTTCAGTCGCATTTACCGCGAACTGAAGGAGAGCAATCTGAACCGGAACATGAGTCTTAAAGGAGCCACGCACCGTATTTAACAAAACTGAAAAATGACCATGTAACCATAGAAATATGACATCTCAATTAATAGAAATCAATATTAGAAGAATAAATGAAATTCCAGAATACAAAATAATGAAAGAAATATAACAAATGATAATAACAAAGGGAGATTTTGAGTGAAATTACTTAATACATATAACACCCGTTACACAGGCATAGAAGAGAAAGGTTACAGGAGAGGTGGTCTTCATCCCAAATTTCTCTGTTCCCCATTTCTCTTTCCTCTCTCCCCCTCATGCCTTTGTGTTTCTCTGGTTGCTACACTATGAGATTGAGCTTATATACACCACTGAGGGATTTACAACTTCATTGTAAGTTAAAAAAACATGTTGCTTATGTTTAAAATGGAACATATACCTCACGCTTACACACGGCACAATCTACTTTCCATATAAAGAAACTGTCCCTCAGTGTATACATGTGTGGTAGATATGCATCAGTGGAAAAACATTCCTTTTCTTGTAAAGAATATGCCAACTGTTGATGTACACATCATCATTGGAAAGCTTATTCTCACTGATTATTTGTTGCATTGCATACATACTTCTAAGCAAAATATAGCTCTCCTCAGCACACATGCACAACATACTCTGACTTCACAAAATACATTATACAAATGATTATGAACATTAAGAAAATGAATACTGAAAAATAACATTTAAACAGTAAATTTTTAGTCTGAATGACGACATGCTTGTATCGATTTTGTACTATTATATACAGCAAATGTTGTGATTCCTCTGGACTGTGCTGTAAGCTGCAGTTCAGATCAAGATTACTGAACACAGTTGAGCCATTCGTAGCTTGAAGGAGCTCGTCTGGAGCTGGAATTGGATTCTGGTCTCAAATTATTGCTTTATTTGCCCGCCTTGAATCCAAGCATTTGCTCACAATGGTATCTCATAACTGATTATCTTAGTCAGCTCTGAGGTCACAGTCTTTAGCAGCTCGTCTGAGACATGTGAGAAACTGTTGCACCGTTTCAGTGTTTTTGTTTGAGCGTCTCACTAATGTAGTGTTTACTCTGAATAAAGTGAGCATTTAGAGTGTCACAGCAGTGGTGTAATCCATAGTGGATGAATATTCATAAGAAAATATCAAAGAACACTTTAACACTTTTAACACGTCATGGGGTCAGTGTTTACTATGCTTGAAAATGACAAGAAGTTGAGGCGCACTGGAGCTCAAAGTGATAAAGGTCAGAGTGTGAATTATCAGGAATAAAGAGCTAGATGTTCATGCATTAACACTTATAGATGTGCAGTTATTTTAGATGTTGGTGGAGTTTCACTTCCTTTCACTACAGAGCAGCTTCACATCAGATCATCTGTTATTTTATTACTGAAGCAGTTTTGAAGAGTTTGTCTTTTCATATTTGTGGACTGAAAGCGCTGAAGATGTTTCGCATCGTTTTCTTCTGTTTGTGTTTCTTTTAAATGTGTTTTTATGGCTTCAGTTCTGGTTTCATGTAATAAATGACTGGTTAAATTAGTCAGAGAGGATTAACATTCACTGTTACAGGACAGCACTAACATTTACTAACATCTACTAAAGATATATGGATATACCAGTTTGCACACGCTGTGCTTCTTTTCTGTGTCTTTATTTGATTTTGTAAATGTTAGTTAATCCACAATAACGTTTAATAAATCTACTAAAGACAGAAAAGAACCACAGCATGAGTTTATACAGCAACAGTAAATTCAACCTATAACTTGTTACAACATTAAAGTAAAAGTGTCTTTTTATTTAGTTTTTGTTCCATATATAAATCTATTTACTATATTTCATTTGTCATCTTTTGTCTTTGTATTGCTGCAGAATATTATTAACATCACATTTAAATGATTAGAAGTATTTCAGTGAAGCTTCATCAAACCAACATCAAGTGATTTTAAAGCTTTAATCTGTGAAAAACTCTGTTCTTCAGGTGTGTTTGGTGATGAAGATGAAGATGGTGTGTTTGGTGATGAAGAGGAAAAGCTTATGATGAAGGGAGAATCATTCACTCTAAACTCTGATCTTACTGAAATAAAGGATGATGATGTGATTCAGTGGAGGTTTGGAGATGAAGACACTTTAATAGCTGAAATCAATAAACGGGACGACAGAATCACTGTATATGATGATGTTCTTGATGGGAGATTCAGAGACAGACTGAAGCTGAACATACGATCTGCATCTCTGACTATCATAAACATCACTGAAGAGACTGGATATTATTCTCTACAGATCAATGGTGTGAGAAAGAGAACGATCTATATTGACTCCTATGGTGAGATTAAACACATTTGTTCCATGTTTATTTAATGAACACATTTTAATTAATTCATACACCATTTTGTTTCTTTTTGTTTGTTTTATGATATTGTTTATTTCAAACTGGCATTTTAAATTATTAAGTAAAACATTATTAAGTGATTTCACAGTATTAATCTGACAAACCCTGTTTGTGTGTGTGTGTGTGTGTTTTTGGTATCAGAATCAGTGACATCAGTGTTAGTGAAGGAGGGAGAATCAGTCACTCTAAACTCTGATCTTACTGAAATAAAGGATGATGATGTGATTCAGTGGAAGTATGAAGAGACTTTAATAGCTGAAATCAATAAACGGACGGACAGAATCGCTGTATATGATGATGTTCTTGATGGGAGATTCAGAGACAGACTGAAGCTGAACAAACAAACTGGATCTCTGACCATCACAGACATCACAACTGAACATGCTGGAGATTATAACCAATACCTGTATGGTTCGATCAGTGATGTCTTTCTCGCTGTCTTTGGTAGGTTAAATATTTGTTTTACCATTTTATGTTTTAATCAAATGAAACAATATTAATCCAAACACCATTTTGCTTCATTTCTGTTTCATTTTATATTATTGTTAATTTGACACATCAATATCTCAGATACAAACTCTGTTTCTGTTTGTTGATACAGTTGAAATATCAGTGATGGAGGGAGAATCACTCACTGTAAACTCTGGTCTCACTGAAATAAAGGATTATGATTGGATTCGGTGGATGTTTGGAAATGAAAATATTTTAATAGCTGAAATTAATGTAAAGGACGACAGAATCACTGTATATGATGATTATCTTGGGAGATTCAGAGACAGACTGAAGCTGGACAATCAAACTGGATCTCTGACCATCACAAACATCACAACTGAACATGCTGGAGATTATAAACTACTGACCAACAGTGAGAGAGGGATGGAGCTTTCAGAAGGTTTCTCATTAAAAGCTTTCAGAGTTTCTGTCTCTGGTGAGTAGAGATCATTTCTCATGTCCTTCAAATATTCTTGTTTTTAACAACTATTTTCATATTTATTAATTGTTGAATCATTTTATAGTTTGAGATAATAGATCATATAAACAATGCTCAACCAAAAATAACCAAAAATAATATTGTTGATTAGATTTGTTTGTATTTATCTTTTCTCTCTCACATGTACGGCTGATATTAGTTGATGTCAGCGCTGATATTAGCGTTTATGAACTGATCTGATCTCAGTTTGATGCTTTTATTCCTCAGACTCTGTCCACTGTTGTGGTCCTACTGAAGCTGTGAACCGATTGGTCCTCTCTGCTCTGGTGGGCGTGGCTACTGTCATTCTTCTGGTTTAAGTCATCAGATCCAGAAGAGCTGAACGAGATCAAGCACATATTCACACATCAGAAACCTAATGGTGTTATTTCTCATATTACTATTTTTTGTCATTTATTAATCTTCATTTATTTGTAATGGCTTTAAATGCTGGTATTTACTGTATGTTTATTTCCAGGAGGCTTATTTCCACCCTAGAACATAATTTGAGAACAAACAGCAACATATTTTCTCATTAGTGCTCAAAGTGTTTGTCATTGTAAATACTGTTTTTTTTTTTTTGTTTGTTTGTTTTTTACTGATCTAGAAATTCATATTTGATTGGGGAACTTAAAAATGACTTCCAATCACACTTAAAGTCTCACATGTCTTGTATTGTTATTATTGTTCAGATCAGACGTCTCTAATACTGAAGCTCTTTTACTGATTAAACATTTCTCTCAAAGACACAGATCTCACTTTACTACTGCTGTTCATCTGTCATCTGGATTTGCTTGCCTTTGTCAATAAAGTTTTTGATTGATTTTTTGATTGTTTTTGATTAGTAAATCAAAAGGGGCTTTTTTTTTATTAATTTATACGTCCAAAAGAGAAATCAATTTAAGGGCTTTCTGGTTTTTTACAAATGTTAAAGATTTGCACAAGAGTTTAACCTCATTCATCCACTGGATAAAGTTGGGTTTAGATTTAAACCATCTGCACTTATGAAAGAAAAACTTTCCAAGACATAACAAGAAATTAATAACAAACTCAAACACAAAATACCAAACCTAATCACATTTCCGCTCTAAATGTTTAATATTTGCTTCACAATTGTTCACCTCCTTAGCTTTAGGAGGGAGAGGAAAAGACTCATGGAAAATAATATTTTTTTCCTGATTGCACGTATTCCCGTCTAATAGTGTTTGTGTAATAAGCCTGTAAAATAACATTTCTAATGACTCCATTTGTACATTTTAAATCACAAAAATCACAACCTTCTAAGGAGAGCTGCCTCAGTTCTGGGGAGACTTGTACAAAATGTCTTCTTTAACCATTAATCTTAAAGGAACTGGAATGGCTCTGATTATTATATTGTAAATATTAATAGTACACTGCAGTTCTCACAAAAAGCAAATTGCCACTCGGCTAGAACCATAACTGAAAAACATCTCATCACCCCATTGATTAGTCCAGAAAGAGGAATCCAAGTCTGAAGAAAGAGTCTCTTGTAGAAACACACAATGAGCTTTCTGCCCTTTACAAAATAAAAAACTGCTTTCCTTTTAACAATGTCCTTTAAGCCCCTAACATTCAGAGAACCAAAACTATTTTGTCCTTAATCATTAATGCTAAAACAGAAAAAAGACAGAAAAATAGAACTAGTAGTAAATAAAAACACAAACTGAACCATCACTTGTAAACTCAGTCTCTAATAACAGAGACATGTAAGCAATAGATAGACAGGAAAGCAAATATAACATACAGTTATATTGTACTTTGTTTGTACTAATGCTTTTTATTAAGTCTGGTGACCAAGTCTGTGGCAGTAAAATTAAATACAGTTCGTGTTTGTGCATTACCCACAAATACTGTTCATTTTTACTTTAAGTACACAGGGCTCTCAAGTTTTGAAGACAGACAAGAGTGACATCCCCCACCCCCGTCATGGGGTCAAAGGGGGGGCGGGTTGTAGGGGTCGCGGGAATGGGGGTGTTTCATTAATAATATTATTATTAGTGTTTTTGTTGTTGTTATTAATAATTGCTCATATACCAAATACAAAGTATTTATTCAATTTCCGCACGTGTGTGTGTGTGTGTGTGTGTGTGTGTGTGTGTGTGTGTGTGTGTGTGTGTGAGTGAGTGAGTGAGTGAGTGAGTGAGAGAGAGAGAGAGAGAGAGAGAGAGAGAAAGAGAGATTATGACTGGTGTTGTTTATTGTAAGTGTTTGTTGCCTTTTTGGACTTGTTGCCTTCCACATCTTCCTCTGTCTCCTCCTCTAATGGGCCTACCCTTTTCGCCACCTTCTCTGGGCCAGCATCCTCTAACCTAAAGCCTGGTTCACACGGGACGATTTTAAAATTGTCGGCCGATTTTCCAAACCTGAGAGACCCCACACACGGGGATAAAAAATCACAGGTCTAACAGTTTTGGTCGTACAGTGTGTGGTGCGCAGCCACACGGCAAAATCAACACATCACACACGAACCGATTTGACTCCCGAGCATTCCCAGATCAGACGGGAAATCGCGCAAAATACCTCGAGATCAAACGTGACTTCAGAGTAAACAATCATGGCGGACGAAGAGGATGCAGTGGCAATAGTTTGTAGTTTGTTTTTAACCGAAAAAAAAACGTTATCAAAAGAAAAGGCGATGATCTCTGACGTCCACCGGACTTTCTGGTGCGCCATGCCGCCGGCTGTTTTGATTATATTTCCCGGTGTTTCCTCGCCGCCTCGTCACCTCGCTTTCTGATTGGCTACACTCCACAGTCCACAGGCTGTGTGCTCGGGGGACACCACACACGAGAAGAAATCGGGCCAAATAAATCCAACATGTTGGATATCCCAGATTTGAGATCGGAGCGGTCCCGACGTCCTTCCGAGCAGACGAGAGCAGCCGTAACACACCACACACGGCAGGAATATCTGATCAGATTATTTTACAATAATCGGAGCATCCTTAAGATTGTCAGAAGGGGTGAATCGGGGCTAAAATCGGCCTAATTATCCTGCCGTGTGAACCAGGCTTAAGCCTTTTCAGGGGACTCTCCTCTCAGGGCGAATGAGAGGATGGTTAATTGCTTTTTACCTGACATCTTTGAAAGAGAAAGACAGATGCAATGATTAATGCATCCATGGCCAGGATATAATTATAAAAGACATGATTTTAAAAGTGACCTATAACATCGACTATGCAATACACTTTAATTTATTTAGTGCTAATACAAATTTTAAGCCTATTTGGAGAGAGAGATTTTTATAATGTGACAACATGTCAGTCATCGTGTGATAACGAAAATATGACTAGGCCTAGACTACTTTTTCTGAGCAGGTGTTGTCAGTGAACAGGCTGTACAACTGTTGGCTAAGTTACAGACACTCATGAAAAACTGATGCTGATTATCTGGGAAACATTTTCTAACAGCAGTCAAGTTGTCACTATTTGTGTCAAACAAGTTGTGAATTTGTTGTAACATTAAAACAGGAGATCATGACTTACTCTGTGCTCAAAGTGATGCTCGGAGTGATTTCCTCTATGGAAACTTTTGGGCAGAATCACATGAACAATTCCAGGATATGCTTTTTTTTTTCATTGGTTGTTGCGTTAAATCTTACCCAGATACAATTGTGCTATTTTCTGATTGGCTATTGTGTAGCCCCTTTCTTTCGAGAAAACTTACATATTGTGCCTTTAACTTCAAATTGTCAAGTAATCTCAATTTAAATAATTGTATTAGTGGAAACTTAGCTAGCTATAACTAACTAACTGCATGGGATAGCACTTGCTGAATGTCTACACCAATAATTTACTACATCTGAGGCCTGTTTCATAAAAGACGCTATAAAAGCGGGGATTAAACTCCAACACCTGTCTTGAATGAACAAATTGGGGCTAAAGCGGTTTCATAAAAGGTAATTGAAGTTCGCATTCCCACTAATTTGCTCCAGGTTTATCTAGTCTGGATAATTGCGTGTGCACGCTTTTCTTAAGCAGTCCTAGAGGTCGATCATGGATCAAATCGATCCACCACAGCACACACAAACATCCAATATTTTGTGCTGTTTTATGCGTTTGAGACATGGTGTTTTCCTCAGTGCAAAACTTACATTTCACAGGTATATTCTCCACTCCATCTGTAAACTAGTGATGGGAAACCGAGGCTTTCTGAAGCATTGAGGCTTTAAATTGTGCTGAAAAAAAAAGGTTCATTACTGGAAGCTTTTACCACAATGCACATTAGTGACATCTGGTGGTCAGACTTGTTTTCTCCACCATATCTAACAAATCACCAGAGCAGAAAAGCACGTGACCAAACAAAGCTTCGGAAGTCCGTGACATACAAGAGTGGGATCAATACAGTTCTATCTAATCTCATCTACATTAATTTGTGCCAATGAGACCACAACTCGTGTCAGGTGTAGCCTGGTCAACAGATTCACATATTGATCAATGATATCAAATATACAAGTATGTGATGATAATAGTAATTGAGAAAAATATTGTGGGTGTTCTGTTTAAAAAAAAAATTATGTTATAGGGAAGTGTAGAGTTAAATCATTTAAATAAAGCCTCCTTGATAGTTATTTCCCTTGTTATGCATCAGATGAGGTTGCGAAGCTCCAATTTATTTCAAACCATCTGTCCTGATCTTCCAATACTGCATGTGTTAGAAGCTTCAAATGTCGTCAATCACGATACAAGCATCGGTACAGTGTGTGATACAATAGTGCTTTGGAGCATCAGAGCGCCGGTATCCACCGTCCCTTCACTACTGTAAATGCTAGAAAGTCGGCTGCTAAACTTGGCTGCGTCTGAAAACTGATAAAAGCTGCTTTCTGAGGACGTATTCCAAGGTTGGAAGAAATCGAGACACGTCTGAATGTTTCACTTCCGGTCTCCTGAGAAACCTTCATCTAGATGTAACCTAGCATAGATGTATCCTTTGCTGCCTTTGATATCCCACAATCCTGTGCTTTCCAAAGTGTACATTCTGTGACAGTTGAGCTAGAAAATAAAGATGGCGTCTGAAAGTTGTGGCTGGTCATCAGTTTGTGTGTAAATGTACATTTTTGATAAATGTTTTCTACTAAACATTTATCGGAAGCAATTAGGAAGCAATACTAATAGCATGTTGCTTCCTGCTCAGCTACTGTTCGGACGCTCTTGCTTACTGCTCCGCGCTTTGCTCTATCGCTTTTATATTTTATCTTCTATACTTTTATAATTTTAGCTCCTTTTATCACCTAATTTTAACTTCAGCAAATTAGCACAGTGCTCAAACGACAAAGTTTGGATTACTACAAAAACGCAGAATTCTTCTACCCGTCCAGCTTACATTCCGGGGAAAGGAAAACACAACTGCCTACAAGGATAAGAGAGAAAATGCCTCTTCTGGAATCTACTTGCTGCACTAACTGCCACAGACTTTTACAAAGGATTGCAGTTCTTGAAACAAAGTTATTTACGGGACCACCAAACCAGACGGAACACACAACAGAGCTTCGTCATGGACGCCCTCAGCATATAGCCGGTGAGTCCCATGAAACTAGTGCTCCTCGACAGGTAGAGAAACAAGCCGATCGACTTACAAATCGATGGCACAAACAGGGAGCGAGACCCAAAGGCCTCGAGACATCAGATTGTCATGAGCCTCACATATTGCCGCAGTAGCATCCTCTACCCCAGATACAGCTCTGACAAAGATTGCAAACACTGGTCTCCTACCAACACCTATACATCTTGAGAACAGATTTGAAGTACTAATGAATGTAAATGAGGAATCCCCAAACGCGATGAATGTGATCGAACACAGACTGTATCAGCCAGTAGCTAACACTGATGCTAACTGGCGCTCAAGGTCGAGCAGACAGCGGCACTCAGCTCAGAGCGCAGCCGAGCCCAGGACTCTGATAGTGGGGGACTCCATAATCAGAAACATTAGCAGCAGGGATACAACTACATGCTGCCTTCCACAAGCTACAACTTCTGATATAAACAGGGAACTTCAAAACATTCTAATGAAACATAAGACTGCAAATCGACTCATCATTCATGTGGGGAAGAATGACATTCATAAAGAGCAGTCAGAACTCCTTAAGAAGGATTTCAATGAACTTTTTGAAACACTTAAAAAACTGAAAGTTCAGACATTCATCAGTGGACCACTCCCAGCAAGAGGGACAAACAGGTTTTCACGGTTGCTTGGGATTAATACATGGCTGCAAAAAACCTGCAATATAAAAGGAGTAAACTTCATTGACAACTTCAATCTCTTCTGGAGTCAGAGACAACTATTTCATCGGGATGGCCATCACCCAAACAAACTTGGTTCAAGAGTGTTAAAGGACAATATCTACTTCTCCCTCAATCATCCTTCTGCAGTGTGTGCCAATCCACTCAATCAGAACGGCACACACACACCTGGACACAGTATGAATGACCACAGGACTTCACTTCAGAATGGACATGATGTTGACATATCACACAAGGACAATGATAACACCACTAAGCCACAACAACCTCTGCTCACGGACACCATCTCAGCTGAGCCCTGCCCACAGAGCTCACCACAGACAGACACATCAGAACTTCTCCAAGATTCAGCACCCAAGGACGACTTCCTGGAAAACAGCCAGGGAAGCCAGGACAGCATATCACAGCCTCCTAAAACACCAGAGCAACAGCCCCTTTCACCAGACACTTTCTCCCTCTCGCCAGCAACTCCACTTCTGTGCTTCTCACAGAAAATGGAAGAACTGGTGCATGCTGGAACCAGACTATCACACTCTTTTGCTGCAAGCCCCCAGATATCAACCAAAAAACGTTGGGCACCTCAAACACTGAAGCCTGCAGGCCCAGCTCACCCTCCCCCTGCCTCTGTGAGAGCTCTTCGGCCTCTGCCACAACGCCAGGGCCCACACCCTCCTCCATCTGCTCGAGGTGAACCAAAAACAACTGATACCAGCTCTCAGTGATGTGTGTCGGGTCCCCGCTTTGATAACAGTAACTTTCTCAAATGTTTACAGAACAAGCGGGAACCCAGTGTGCCTGTATCTTTCTCTATTGCTGTTCTATTACAAGATAGAAAGTCTAAGGCCTTCAATAGCCGTACAGCAAACTCAACTAATCTGGTGCCTATTGCACGTCTAACTAAGATTGGTGTAGGAGAAAAAAAGTAAGACTGTTAAGTTAGCAATTTTAAACATCCGCTCACTTAAAAATAAATCACTTCTAGTCAATGACTTAATAACCACAAACAACCTGGATTTTATGCTTCTAAATGAAACCTGGCTAGAAGACAGCTGCAGTGCAACAATCCTCAATGAAACATGCCCTCCTAACTTTACTTTTATGAGTGTCTGCAGAGCTGTTAAGAAAGGTGGGGGTCTAGCTGCTCTTTTTAAAGATATCTATCAATGTAAGCAAATATAATTTGGGAACTACACGTCTTTCGAATATCTGGGTATTGTATTAAAAGGTGCTCCACGCATTTTACTCATCATTATTTACAGGCCTCCAAAATACTCTCCAGCCTTTGCTGAGGAATTTACAGAACTGTTATCAACAATTACCTCAGAGCTTGACTGTTTTGCCATTGCTGGAGATTTTAACATTCACATAGATAATGCAGAAAACAATATGGCAAAAGAAATCAAAACTGTTTAAAAACTTTTGATCTGACTCAGCATGTACATGGACCCACACACAATCATGGACACACTCTAGATTTACATATCAGTAAGGGTCTAAACATTTCATCGATTGTTATTAAGGATGTAGCACTGTCTGATCATTTCTGTATTTTCTTTGATATATTGATCTCTCCTGCCACTGAAGCTGGATCTGTGTCTGTCAAGAAGAGATGCTTAAATGAGAACACTAGTGTACTATTTATGAAGGCTATATCCTTAACACCAAGCATATCTGCTGACTCTGTTGATTTTCTCCTTGATTCTTTTAACTCAAAAGTTAAAAGTGCAATTGATGATATTGCTCCTGTGAAAGTCAGGAAGAAGAGTGGCAGACAAAAAGCACCTTGGAGAAACTCAACAGCAGTGCAAAATATGAAAAGACAATGCAGAAAAGCAGAGCGCATGTGGCGGAAGACAAAGCTTGTAATCCATTATAACATCTACAAAGACAGCCTTCATGCTTTCAATATGGAACTAGGCAAAGCTAGACAGACTTTCTTCTCAAATATTATAAACTGCAATTTAAACAACACACGCACTCTTTTTGCTACTGTAGAGAGACTGACAACCCCCCCAAGCCAGATTCCCAGTGAAATGCTCTCAAACAGCAAGTGCAGTGACTTTGCTTCTTTCTTCTCTGACAAAATCAATAATATCAGACAGGTGATCAGCACATCATTGAGTTGCGCTGGGGTCAGACAGATCAGACCACCTGAAAAAGTAGTAACTTTGTCTGATTTCAAAAAAATTGATGGCAAAATTTTGGTAGAAACCGTACAGCACCTTAAAACATCAACATGTGCTCTTGACACACTTCCCACATCTTTTTTCAAAAGTGTGTTAAACAGTTTAGAAGCAGATCTTCTAGAAGTGGTAAATGCCTCACTTCTCTCTGGGAGTTTTCCAAACTCCCTGAAAACTGCAGTTGTCAAGCCCCTCCTGAAAAAGAACAATCTGGATAAGACCATATTAAGCAACTATAGACCGATCTCAAATCTTCCTTTCATAGGCAAGATCATAGAAAAAGTTATCTTCAATCAGCTGAACAAATTCTTAAGCTCGAATGGATACTTTGACAATTTTCAATCTGGTTTCCGACCGCATCACTGCACAGAGACAGCGCATATGCGCTTAAATACTGATTCAGGCAAATTATCAGTGCTGGTACTACTCGACCTCAGTGCTGCATTTGACACTGTCGATCATAACATACTTCTTGACAGGCTGGAAAACTGGGTGGGGCTTTCTGGGATAGTCCTAAAATGGTTCAGGTCATACTTAGATGGGAGAGGTTATTATGTGAGTATAGGAGACCATAAGTCTGAGTGGACATCCATGACATGCGGAGTCCCTCAAGGCTCAATTCTTGCGCCACTCCTGTTCAACCTGTATATGCTCCCAATGAGCCAAATAATGAGAAAGAACCAAATTGCTTACCACAGCTATGCAGACGACACACAGCTGTACTTAGCCCTATCGCCTAACGATTACAGCCCAATTGACTCCCTGTGCCAATGCATTGATGAAGTCAACAGTTGGATGTGCCAAAACTTTCTTCAGTTAACCCTCTGAGGTCGAGAAATGCGCCGACGCGTTTTGCTGGATTTTTTTCACATAGCAGCAACATAAACTTAAATTACTCCGTCATTTATGGTCATACAGAAAAAAGAAATATAAAAAAAGAATCTGTGATATTTCTCCTTTTGTATGTGTCCACTTACAATCAAATCAAAACATTGTGCTTTTGTAAAATAAAGAAAATAAACAGGGTGTGCGTTCTGCCTCTCCGTCGCGGTGAACTTTTTTTTCTTGAGCACGTCTATAAACTGAAACAAAACTCAGCGAATCCTTCTCACACATTTATGAGCCATATACCTTTATACACATTTAAGTGTGTACTTTTAAATGATCGGATTCAAACTGAAAACAAATATTCTCTGTTTAAGTAATTTGTATAAAACCAACAGGATGTCCAGTATCTCAAACGCTTGCTAATTACTTTGGTAACACTTTAGAATAATGGTCCGTAGTTAACAAGTAGCTATGCAGGAAGTAATAGGTAGTACTGCATTAACACCGAACTTAATACTATTAACTAATATGGAAGCAATATTAACTAAGCAGTAAGTAATATCTAATTTAGTACAAAGGTAGTTCCTTGGTAGGTATTTGATTATTACTAAAGAAATATATCCTCATTGAGAACTACTTGTGAACTAAGAAAGAATAACCAATTAATTACTAATCACAAAAGTAACATGTCTAAAAAAGTGAACAATTGTGTGTGTTTTTTTACTCTTAACATGGTCATAACATTTCAGAAGCTTGTGCCTCAAATGGGTTCTTTGTGGAAACCAGTTTATGAATATTATATTCCCCCAAATACATTAGCTACATGTTGAGATTGTGACTACTACTCTTGCCAAAAGATGGACGTATGTTTATTTCAAACTTAAACATAGAATAATACTAATAATGATCATTTGTTTACAATTTTAAATAATAAGGAAGTGATGCTGACACTCATGATTGGATTAGTTCACTATTATGAGCTCTATTGAGTGTCAGTTCAATGTCTCAGACTCCAAAGACCTACCTTTATGTTACAGTAGCCGCCTGAGGAGGACTTCTCTTTAGGATATGAATATAAACATTGATGTTCTCTTGTCAAAAACAATTTGCATCCTTAATGAAGAAATTGGCTGCATTTATGTTGCAATAATCGCAAAACCACATCTTCCAGTTTACAATGTTCGTTATAATATTACTAGTGCCTCACAGAAATGAATGCCTGTACAGTATGTGTCAAATATAAAATTAAATAACTTGTATTACTTGTGAAAAACATGCTAACTCCTCAGTAATTACTCAAGCGTTATATTGTCATCCCGCAGGAACTACTAGTGATGTGGCCCATTATTTTAAAGTGAGAAACATGTTAACTCCTCACTAATTACTCAAGCGTTACCTTGTCATCCCGCAGGAACTACTAGTGATGTGGTCCATTATTTTAAAGTGAAAAACATGTTAACTCCTCACTAATTACTCAAGCGTTACCTTGTCATCCCGCAGGAACTACTAGTGATGTGGCCCATTATTTTAAAGTGAGAAACATGTTAACTCCTCACTAATTACTCAAGCGTTACCTTGTCATCCCGCAGGAACTACTAGTGATGTGGTCCATTATTTTAAAGTGAAAAACATGCTAACTCCTCAGTAATTACTCAAGCGTTATATTGTCATCCCGCAGGAACTACTAGTGATGTGGTCCATTATTTTAAAGTGAGAAACATGTTAACTCCTCACTAATTACTCAAGCGTTACCTTGTCATCCCGCAGGAACTACTAGTGATGTGGTCCATTATTTTAAAGTGAAAAACATGTTAACTCCTCACTAATTACTCAAGCGTTACCTTGCCATCCCGCAGGAACTAGTGCAGCCTGGTCTCATTGTTAATACGTAACGTTAGGTATTAATACGTCATTTTCAAAGATAGAAAACGTACTTTTTTGTACGTTTCGATATATGCTGAAACGTATAATATGGACGTATCTGCAACGTTTAAACGTAACATTATTACGATTTTACAGCTAAAAAACAAACTATTTACGAATTGTATAATTTCCCTTTTACCATTTTATAGATTATAAATGTAAGATCTCTTAACCCTACTCCCACACCTAAACATAACTTACCCATTTTATAGACAATATTAAAAGGATAAAACGTAATGGACAGATATGTGTAACGTTAGGGAAATGGCAGTTTTATTAACAATATAGCATTAAAACATAGTTTGAGCCACTAATCCTACCCCAAAGTTACCCCTAAACCTAACAATTTCTTAAAACTACGTAGGCTACAATTATAAAGGAAAACAACAGACAGACACGTATAATTACAATAATTTATTTATTGAGAAAATGTCAAAACCGGTACCAAAAGTCGTTCACATGACGTTGTGTCGCAGTCCTCTCTGGCAGTATAATAGTTTTGTATGAGGTAACGTTACAGAGCAGAATTTAAATCATTAATCCATGAAAATGTTAATCCGGTTTCGGTTCGCTATTCGCTCTGTGAAAGCGCGCGCGCTTCTCCAATTCAAATGTAGTACACCAACTTAAACACGGCATGTCGTAATCTGTGACGAAGCATGCGAGAGCCAATGAGCGTCTGATATCACTGCCGTAAAACATGTCGTAACGCTTCGGGTGCAATTGTTGAATTTGAATTCACTACGAGCGCGGGATTTGAAGTTTACGGCATGAACAGAGTGAAATGTTATTATTTATGAGTAACGTTAAACTGTAATAAATGCGATTGAAAATGTAATTGATAAGACAATTGAATGCAATAGAGTCAAAACATTAATGCCACGATTTTAATATGCATAAGTTAAATAGGAATACGTACAAATTTGTACGTCGGTAAAGTTGTTTATACGTAAATAAATTACGTTTTTGTGCTGTCAATACGTAAATGTTAGTGCTGTAAATACGTCAGTATTATACGTTTCTGTGTGTATAAAACGTAAATAAATGTACGTATGGTAGAACTACACTTTACATAAAAATACACACGTATTCTCATGAGATCACGTTGACTAGTGATGTGGCCCATTATTTTAAAGTGAAAAACATGCTAACTCCTCACTAATTACTCAAACGTTACCTTGTCATCCCGCAGGAACTACTAGTGATGTGGCCCATTATTTTAAAGTGAAAAACATGTTAACTCCTCACTAATTACTCAAGCGTTACCTTGTCTGTACTGTAACATAAAGGTAGGTCTTTGGAGTCTGAGACATTGAACTGACACTCAATAGAGCTCATAATAGTGAACTAATCCAATCATGAGTGTTTATTTAAATCACTTCCTAATTTAAAAAAAATTAAAAACAAATTATCATTATTAGTATTATTCTATGTTTAAGTTTGAAATAAACATACGTCCATCTTTTGGCAAGAGTAGTAGTCACAATCTCAACATGTAGCTAATGTATTTGGGGGAATATAATATTCATAAACTGGTTTCCACAAAGAACCCATTTGAGGCACAAGCTTCTGAAATGTTATGACCATGTTAAGAGTAAAAAAAAACCCCCACAATTGTTCACTTTTTAGACGTTACTTTTGTGATTAGTAATTCATTGGTTATTCTTTCTTAGTTCACAAGTAGTTCTCAATGAGGATATATTTCTTTAGTAATAATCAAATACCTACCAAGGAACTACCTTTGTACTAAATTAGATATTACTTACTGCTTAGTTAACATTGCTTCCATATTAGTTAATAGTATTAAGTTCGGTGTTAATGCAGTACTACCTATTACATCCTGCATAGCTACTTGTTAACTACGGACCATTATTCTAAAGTGTTACCATTACTTTTTAATTCGACACGCCCACTCGCGCAAATGATATTCACATGCAAATCTCCACATGGGACGCGAACGCCCTCGTTACCTCAAACACAAAACACCAAAACACTTCACAAGTCTCTGCTTTTCGTCGAGTTTGGAAGACACGTCTGAGCTTACATTGGATTTACCTCAGAAGAAGAAGAACGCGATTTGAAGACAAGAAAGATGTAAGGTAAGAAATTCTTACTTATTAGTTTATGGTATTGTTGCATAAACTTCACATTGCAGTTGAACTGTTGCTAGATATATGGTGAATATTATACTATTTAGACCCGTGTTTCCTGTTAAATACTGTTTGTGGATATCTGCTCAAACATAGATATGTATAACCATAATGTTTAATATTTTGGAGCGCGATGGCGTTTGAATGTATCATATTTTGGAGCGCTGTGGGTTTGAATGTAGCATATTTTGGAGCGCGCTGTGGGTTTTAATGTATCATATTTTGGAGCGCGATTGCGTTTGAAAGGAAAAATGCACCAAACATTAGGCTTTATGTTTTTACTATTATCTCATTTCATATAATCATAACGAATGGAAACATTTGAAGTAACATATGATAATCAATATATTTTTCTCTAGCGTAGTTGTTCTTGAAATCTTTTGGAAGATTTAATTTATTGTTATTATTATTTTATGCAGCACTGCGTAGCCTATGCCTACAAGGCACAACAAACCTGATGTTCATTATATATTGTTGGAAACGTGTGTGTGTGTGTGTATTCTGTGAATTTTAAAAAGAAATTTTAACCAGAAAAATCTAAAATCTATTCCCAAAATCGTGCATCCCTATAGTTTCTCTTGATATCAGTATGTTCACAGTTTTTTCTTTTTTTTTTTCTTTCAGGGACCAGATGCAACTGAGTCCTGCTGACTTCAACATTCACATGAGTCTCTGTACATGAACATGGTAAAGTGAAAATCAAACACCTTGGAAATGAAAGGTATGTACAATGTTTTTAGGAATGGCACAAAGGTCTCTGTCTTTGGATCATTGTTTTCAATGTGCTCTTTTGTCATTTGTATTTTTGGATTGTGTTGTGTTGTAAATAAATCCAAACAATCTAAAAGCCATTCTTTTTTAAATCTCCTCATTCTTTGTGCAAGGTTGCTCTGAATGACAGGGCCTGATCGCTCCTAATAGGGCAGTTAGGGGAGTGTCTTTGTCTTTCTCAGGTGTTAAAAGCGTACATATTCATGAGATGATCACGCCTCTTCGCATATGGCTTTGTCACACAAAACACGTCTTAGAAATTTTAAATCAATATATTGTCTTTTCTGAATGAGCAGTCAGGGTGATTTTCACATAGTTTTGGAGCAAATATTCTAGGCTATGTCATACAATTTTCAAAAGTCTTGTGAAGAAATAATCAGTATGGGGTTCATGGCCTTATTTCAGTGAGAATTTTTTTTTGTATTTTCACAAACCACGCATAAATGTTCTTTCATTATCTCAAAACTACAAACTTTTACATACATGCTGCTGATATATTATTGTAGCAGAGTTTGTGCTAAATACAGTGTAATAAGACTTTAGCCATGAAAATGTCACTAGTAACAGAAAAAAACACAAATGTCAGAGCATGTCAGAACACCTCCAGGGCCCAGAAAACAGCTCAGACCTCAGAGGGTTAAACAAAGATAAAACTGAAGTCATTGCATTTGGAAACAAAGATGAAGTTCTCAAGGTGAACGCATACCTTCACTCCAGGGGTCAAACAACTAAAAATCAAGTCAGGAATCTTGGTGTGACACTAGAGTCAGACCTTAGTTTCAGTAGTCATGTCAAAGCAATAACTAAATCAGCATACTATCATCTAAAAAATATTGCAAGAATTAGATGCTTTGTTTCTAGACAAGACTTAGAGAAACTTGTGCATGCTTTCATCACCAGCAGGGTGGATTATTGTAATGGACTCCTCACTGGCCTTTCCAAAAAGACCATAAGACAGTTGCAGCTCATACAGAACGCTGCCGCCAGGATTCTGAGCAGAACCAGAAAATATGAACATATCACACCAGTCCTCAGGTCTTTACACTGGCTCCCAGTTAGATTTAGGATTGATTTCAAAGTATTATTATGGTATATAAATCATTAAATGGCCTAGGACCTCAATACATTGCAGATATGCTCACTGAATATAAACCCAACAGATCACTCAGATCATTAGGATCATATCAGCTAGAAATACCAAGGGTTCACTCTAAGCATGGTGAGTCTGCTTTTAGCTATTATGCCAGCCGCAGCTGGAACCAGCTTCCAGAAAAGATCAGATGTGCTCCTACAGTGGTCACATTCAAATCCAGACTCAAAACACTTTTGTTTAGCTATGCATTTACTTAATGAGCACTGTGCCACTGTTCGTCCGACTGTACTGTACTGTATTTCATTTTATTTTTCTAAACTGTTTTAATTATTCTTATTTCTTTTTATTATTTTAATTTCTTCTATGTAAAGCACTTTGAATTGCCATTGTGTATGAAATGTGCTATATAAATAAACTTGCCTTGCCTTGCCTTACGGGCTCACTCCACCAGGGGGGTCGCCCCCTCTACTGCTTTGGCAAGGGGTGCCCCCTTACAAAATGTTTGTGACGCGGCAGGCTGGTCCTCTCCGCACACATTCATAAGATTTTATAGTTTGGATGCTCATGCAACTCCGGGCTCTCACGTCCTTGAGTCGACATCAAGACTGATGTTTGTTCTAACACAATAACACTGCAAAAAAAGTCTTCCTCAGTGTTTCTGTCTTGTTTTCCAGCACAAATATCTAAACATTCTTAAATCAAGATACATTTACTGGAGAAGCAAAATGAATGAAGATATTAAAGGGATAGTTCACTTTGAAATTAAATTTTGGTATGTTTTAGCTTACCTCAAGGGCATCCAAGATGTAGGTGTCTTTTTTTCCGCAGTAGTTTCAATTTTGATATTTTTAGGTCAAACCGTTCTTGTCTGTCAGTCATATAATGCAGGTCTATGGTCACTGTCTCAAAGAGCATGCACAGAGTCCAAATTAAAACAATTCCCCATCGTCCAAATTAAACAATTCCCCATCGTAAGTACACATTGATGGCCTAAGACACGAAACGAGCGGTTTGTGTGAGAAAACGAACAGTATTTATATCGTTTTTAGCTCTTATACACAGCCACGTCCAAGTGATCTGAGGGCGCGCGCGCATCCTGGTGTGTGACGTGTGCGCAGACTGGTGCATAGATATATACACTAGATGTCGCCTTAAAGACATTCGTTCCAATGAACTGCCGTAGACAAGGCGACATCTAGTGTATATATATCTATGCACCAGTCTGCGTACACGTCACACACCAGGATGCGCGAGCGCTCTCAGATCACTTGGACGTGGCTGTGTATAAGAGCTAAAAACGATATAAATACTGTTCGTTTTCTCACACAAACCGCTCGTTTCGTGTCTTAGGCCATCAATGTGTACTTACGATGGGGAATTGTTTAATTTGGACGACGGGGAATTGTTTTAATTTGGACTCTGTGCATGCTCTTTGAGACCGTGACCATAGACCTGCATTATATGACTGACAGACAAGAACGGTTTGACCTAAAAATATCAAAATTGAAACTACTGCGGAAAAAAAGACACCTACATCTTGGATGCCCTTGAGGTAAGCTAAAACATACCAAAATTTAATTTCAAAGTGAACTATCCCTTTATATGGGGCGCCGTTTGTAAAGTGTCTCATGCTGAAAATAACCGCAACATTTTGTCACATTTAGCTTCAAACAATGTTTAAAAAACTGGTATGAATTTTTGACGGTCACTTTTTACCACATTTACAACAATATTTGTCAACTTAGAGATATTTTAAATAGTTAAATCTAAATATTAAATGTTACACCTAAATGTTAAATGTTAAATCTAAATGCTAAATCTAAATCTAAATGTTAAATCTAAAACTAAATCTAAATGTTAAATCTAAATCTAAATGTTAAATCTAAATATTAAATCTAAATCTAAATGTTAAATCTACATGTTAAATCTAAATCTAAATGTTAAATCTAAATGTTAAATCTAAATCTAAATGTTAAATCTAAATCTAAATGTTGAATCTAAATGTTTCGGGTGAAACTAAATATTTAACTAATATGCAAATTCAAAATGCCATTAACCGGAAGTGCCAAAATAAAAGCTCGAGTGTATGTTTATAGCATGGTTTATAGTGTCAAATAACGAATAAAAACCATCTCATAATAATAACGATAATATAACGATAATATCTACCTAAAATAATAAACACTGTTGGAGAAACTGTAGAGTTTCGTGATGAGAGTGATGACATGACATTCAGTCAAAGTGAGCCCCCTCGTGGCTGGCTATTATGGCTGCAGGTCATAAGTCCCGCACTTTTCATAAAAGTGACACTAGCCTACTCTTCAAATACAGTTTCTCCAAATGTGTTTATTATTTTAGGTAGTTATTATCACGATAATCCATGTCCAAGAGTCCATTTCCTCGGATGAGATGGTTTTTATTCGTTATTTGACACTATGAACCATGCTATAAACACACACTGACCTCCTCGAGCTTTTATTTTGGCACTTCCGGTTACTGGCATTTTGATTTTGCATATTAGTTAAATATTTAGTTTCACCCGAAACATTTAGATTCAACATTTAGATTTAGATTTAACATTTAGATTTAGATTCAACATTTAGATTTAGATTTAACATTTAGATTTAGATTTAACATTTAGATTTAGATTCAACATTTAGATTTAGATTTAACATTTAGATTTAGATTTAACATTTAGATTTAGATTCAACATTTAGATTTAGATTTAACATTTAGATTTAGATTCAACATTTAGATTTAGATTTAACATTTAGATTTAGATTTAGATTTAACATTTAGATTTAGATTTAATATTTAGATTTAACATTTAGATTTAGATTTAACATTTAGATTTAGATTTAACATTTAGATTTAACATTTAGATTTAGATTTAGATTTAACATTTAGATTTAGATTTAGCATTTAGATTTAACATTTAGATTTAGATTCAACATTTAGATTTAGATTTAACATTTAGATTTAGATTCAACATTTAGATTTAGATTTAACATTTAGATTTAACATTTAGATTTAGATTCAACATTTAGATTTAGATTTAACATTTAGATTTAGATTTAACATTTAGATTTAGATTTAATATTTAGATTTAACATTTAGATTTAGATTTAACATTTAGATTTAGATTTAACATTTAGATTGAACATTTAGATTTAGATTTAGATTTAACATTTAGATTTAGATTTAGCATTTAGATTTAACATTTAGGTGTAACATTTAATATTTAGATTTAACTATTTAAAATATCTCTAAGTTGACAAATATTGTTGTAAATGTGGTAAAAAGTGACCGTCAAAAAATCATACCAGTTAAATACAACATTGTTTGAAGCTAAATGTGACAAAATGTTGCTGTTATTTTCAGCATGAGACACTTTACAAACGGCGCCCCATACCTTTAAGCCTTGTTTTCTGAAAAATTTATCAAAATGAAGAGAGTTTATGCTTGAAAATCTGCCAGTGGGGTCAGAAAAATACACTTGATTCAAATAGAAAACAAGATTATTTTTCTGATCCCACTGGCAGATATTTGTTCATGTTTTAAGCACAAACTTAACAAGCTTAATTTTAATGAACTTTTCAGAGAATAAGACTGTAAAAGTATCTTGATTTGAGATTGTTTAGATATTTGTACTGGAAAACAAGACGAACATTATTTTTTCCTGTAAAAATATTCTTTTTTTTAACACATTAAGTAGAATATTGTGGAACTTTGCAGTCAAATATTCTTGCATGAAATACAAGTTAAAGGGGTGGTATAATGCAATTATAATACAATAATTTTAATACAATAATTATTGTATATGAGCTGTATATCTCAGCAGGACATTTTCAGTATATTGTATTCAGTAGATCTCTACATGTTCTGTGTCCAGTCCAGCCCCTCTGCCTGAGGTACTTGTAGGCTTTTTAAACGGTTAGTTCACCCAAAAATGAAAGTTCTGTCAGTAATTACTCTCCCTCATGTTGTTCATCTTCAGACACAAATTAAGATATTTTTGATGAAATCTGAGAGCTGTCTCACTCCTCCTTAGGCTTCTCTGTAATCGAGATCTGCCATTCCAGAAAAGTTTTTTTTTATTTTTGTATTTTTTTTTTTGTAAGGCAATATATATATATATTTTTTTTAAGTACATACACAATATGTTACATTCAAATTACATTTATATTCAGTGCATTTAACTGTTGTCCTACCATAACCTTTCACCATGTTTTAATAAGACCCTGGATCCTTATAAGGGCATGGAGGATTAAAGCACCACATACAGAGTGAAACACATAACACCTAAAACACAACAAGGTGACTGACAGACAACAGAAGGAAATGAAACGGGACAATATCAGGGCCGAAAAAAACAGTACAGCTGACAGACGCTGGGACGTGATTAGTGACTGGGTAGATTGATTAGTGATTTACATTAGGTGGTCACAATTACGTTGTTAAAAGGGGTCGGAAAACATGTTATGCAAAAGTGTAGTTAGTGTATGCCTATTTTTTTTATGTGTAAAGTGGTAGCTGCAGGGGCAAAAAAGAAAGATAAAAAAAGCCCTATATAAATAACGTAAAAGAGATAGGAAGAGTGTGGTATTACAAAGCGTAGAAGACAGGTGTATGTCTGGTAATGTACTTGGTTCATGGGCGTAGGTTTAGGGGGGGACGCTAGGTACTAGTCCCAATCAATATTTTGAGATGACAAATTTGTCCCCACCAATATTTAGCAAGCTCCTTTGAACTGCTATTTGGATCTTTGCGCAGCTATTTGGATCGATGCCAACGGCCAAAACAACGACAGTACAAGAAACGCCGTAATTTGATTGGCGGCGGTGTATCTGACAGGCTACACGCGCGGGCCGGGACTACTTTTGTGCTTGCACTGGCAGCGAGCGGGTGGTGTGTGTGCGTGTGTGTGTGTGTGTGTGTGTGTGTGTGTGTGTGTGTGTGTGTGTGTGTGTGTGTGTGTGCGCGCGCGTCGACGACGCCGACGGTAAGTTACCAGGGCTGTCTCTCTGCCACATACAAAGGCCAGAGTAAAACATTTTAATATTCCGTTTTTTGCCACTTTTTATACTTTGTAGATAGATCAGCTATGCCACCCAAGAAGAAGAAAGGGAACATACAAAGCTTTTTCATAAAGCAGAGTGTAAGTAGGCAAAATAACTAGCCACACAAATAAACTAGCAGTAGTAGTGACTGACCAGGCTTTCAAATGCAGATTCTACTGTGGAAAATAGTATTGATTGGTGATAGTATGTGTTACCATGTTGTTACAGTTAAACCTAGCAGCAGCAATCTTTCAACTAAGGTTAAGAGTATTGATTAGGCTGTGCAGCACTGATAGACTCATAGAAGTCACGCTATCATGATAGAATGCTACGTTAGCAAGTCACTGAATGTTAATTAGCTGACCTTAACTTAGAATCTTGCAGTCAACATAAACAGTGGATCTGAGACATTTTTCGTTTCTACATTCTATTTATGTAATGTATTTGTGAGTGAGTGTAGCCTAAGAATTTAATATTTAAGAATAGAATATATCAATAGAATTTGATATAGAATAGTAGATACAATTTTAGTATTAATGGAATACTGTAATCATGGATAATAATAATAATAATAGATAATAATAATGGATTTGTTGTGTTGAATGCATACTATGATACGTGTGTATTTTATTCATTTGTTCATTATTTAATTACATATAGAAAACTCATTCCAGGGGGAGGGGGAGGGGGAGGGGGGAGGGGGAGGGGGAGGGGGATGGGGATGTCCCCACCAAAGCTGAGGCCAAACCTACGCCCTTGACTTGGTTTGTTAAATTTAGAAATGTCAGGAAAGGAGACCAGGTGTCTTCAAAGGCTGACATTTTCTTTCCTCTGTTTTCATTATGTTTTTCCATAGAAATATATTCTAAAATTAAATTAGTCCAATGATTAATATTGCAAAATTCCTTTTTTAGATTTCCAGTTTTGGAGGACTACTTTCTTAGCAAGAACTAGAGAGATGAGCAACGGATTCCTGAATTTTTGCGGGATGTGGATTTCAGAGATGTCACCAAGGAGACAGAGTGTTGGAGACGATGGGATTCTGTAGCTCAGGATGATGATGATGATGTTTATTTCAAACCTGCACTCTAATTTTCTCACAAATCAACATAACAGGCAACATAACGGACAAATTATACAAGTGCATGGTTTGAAAAGGAGGTGGACGAAGCAAACGCTTATATGATTCCAAACCCCCTCACATTCAACACAAAACTCAATTCAAAAACAATATACAAACAGAATAATTCAAGAACAACAGTATTCTTGTACAATACATACAGTAGAACAATTGTCACTATACAAATAGTATAAGACAGGCAAGACAGAACACGCACATACAACACATACACTTACAAGAGACACTGGCCCAAACACTCTCTGACCCTACACCCTCTCACCACTGGCTTCATGCTGGGGGCATCACTCTCTGTCCTCTACATATTTCTTTAATACATTTTTTTTTAACAAATGTTTGAAATGAATTAAATTTGGACAGGTTTTTAATTCATCCGCCAAATCATTCCAAAGCTTCACTCCCCGCACTGAGATACACATTGATTTTAGAGTGGTTCTATATTTGTTTTTATTTCCTCTTAGTGTGTAACTATGATGAGCATCTCTATCACGAAATAAGTTTTGAACATTAGGAGGCAAAGAGTTTTGAGATGCCCTGAACATAATTTGAGCAGTTTTAAAGTTGATCACGTCCTGCAGTTTAAGTTCTTCCAGCTCTGATGGTAGACAGTGTCTCAGTGACCGTAATCCAGAAAGAGTAAACTGGTTGACAGAGCCACATGGCATGTAAATAGTCATCTGTACTACTTAAAGATCCCAGAAAAGTTAGTAAAGACATTGTTAAAATATTCCAAGTGACTACAGTGGCTCTGTTACGAACTGCTCCGAGACACGAAGGTTCAGATCCAAATGCAGCTTTTATTTAAGGCGCAATCCAAAGGCGTAATCCAAAGTACAGGCAATGGGTCAAAACACAGGTAGGCAGTCCAAACAAACAAATAAACAAACAAACAAACAAAACAGGCAGGGGTCAGAGGCAAACGAGTAATCCAGGGAACAGGCAAGAAATCCAAAAAACCAAGAGACATGAAAACAGGGAAAATGCTCAGAAATGCAGTGTAACACTTAAACAAGACTTCGCGGTGAGTGAATGAATGAACATGGTATAAATAGACAGACTAACAGGATGAGACAGGTGAATGCAATCAGTGAATGAGGTACAGGTGAATGTGATCAGTGATAAGTGATGGTGAGTCCGGGCAGTGAGTTAGTTTGTGAGTGAAACATGATAGTCTGGTGTGGAGTGCCCTCTGGAGGCTTTCAAGGGCACTCCAGCTGGTTATCGTTACATAGCCCCTCCCCAAAGAGCGGCTTCCAGACGCTCCAAAACTGTCCAGGTGGGAGGTGGCCCGGAGGCGGATCCGGGGGCGGGATGGAGGGCCAGGTCCGTGGAGCGGAAGAGGACCTTGAGACTGCGGTAATACGGGAGGTCAGAATGGAGCAGGCAGAGCAGGCAACCAGGGCGGAGCAGGCTGTGCAGGCGACCAGGGCGGAGACGACCCTTCAGGCGGCCATGGCACAGGAACAGACACCGGCTCAGGAACAGGAACAGACACAGGAACAGACACCGGCTCAGGGACAGGAACAGACACCGGCTCAGGGACAGACACCGTGGCAGCGGCTACTATCTTGTCCGAAGACACTGGCTCGGCGGAGACCATCTTGTCCTGAGACACTGGCTCGGCGGCGACCATCTTGTCCTGAGACACTGGCTCGGCGGAGACCATCTTGTCCTGAGACACTGGCTCGGCGGTGGCCATCTTGTCCTGAGACACTGGCTCGGCGGTGGCCATCTTGTCCTGAGACACAGGCGTGGTTTCGGCCATCTTGTCCGAAGACACAGGCGTGGAGTCGGCCATCTTGTCCGAAGACACAGGCGTGGAGTCGGCCATCTTGTCCGAAGACACAGGCGTGGAGTCGGCCATCTTGTCCGAAGACACAGGCGTGGAGTCGGCCATCTTGTCCGAAGACACAGGCGTGGAGTCGGCCATCTTGTCCGAAGACACAGGCGCAGAAAGAGGAAGAGGAACAGATTCAGGCTCAGTATCAGGATCAGATTCAGGCTCAGGAACAGATTCAGTCTCGGCGGGACGAGACTCTTGATGGGCGGACGTGATGTGAAGCTCAGTCTCTGGATCGGCTGACGTGACGTGAAGCTCAGTCTCTGGGTCGGCAGAAGTGACGTGAAGCTCAGTCTCTGGGTCGGCAGAAGTGACGTGAAGCTCAGTCTCTGGGTCGGCAGAAGTGACGTGAAGCTCAGTCTCTGGATCAGGATCAGCGCGCTCTGAGCTTGACGGGACCAGTGGCGGCGAGGGCTTTGAGCTGGGCAGGACCGGCGGCGAGGGCTTTGAGCTGGGCAGGACCAGCGGCGAAGAGGACTCTGAGCTGGACAGGACCAGCGATGAAGAGGGCTCTGAGCTGGACAGGACCAGCGGTGAAGAGGGCTCTGGGCTGGACAGGACCAGCGGTGAAGAGGGCTCTGAGCTGGACAGGACCAGCGGCGAAGAGGGCTCTGGGCTGGACAGGACCAGCGGTGAAGAGGGCTCTGAGCTGGACAGGACCAGCGATGAAGAGGGCTCTGAGCTGGACGAGACCAGCGGTGAAGAGGGCTCTGTGCTGGACGGGACCAGCGGTGAAGAGGGCTCTGTGCTGGACAGGACCAGCGGTGAAGAGGGCCCTGAGCTGGACAGGACCAGCGGCAATGAAGAAGGCTCTGTGCTGGACGAGACCAGCGGTGAAGAGGGCTCTGAGCTGGACAGGACCAGCGGTGAAGAGGGCTCTGTGCTGGACGAGACCAGCGGTGAAGAGGGCTCTGTGCTGGACGGGACCAGCGGTGAAGAGGGCTCTGTGCTGGACGGGACCAGCGGTGAAGAGGGCTCTGTGCTGGACGGGACCAGCGGTGAAGAGGGCTCTGTGCTGGACAGGACCAGCGATGAAGAGGGCCCTGAGCTGGACAGGACCAGCGGCAATAAAGAAGGCTCTGTGCTGGACGAGACCAGCGGTGAAGAGGGCTCTGAGCTGGACAGGACCAGCGGTGAAGAGGGCTCTGTGCTGGACGAGACCAGCGGTGAAGAGGGCTCTGTGCTGGACGGGACCAGCGGTGAAGAGGGCTCTGTGCTGGACGGGACCAGCGGTGAAGAGGGCTCTGTGCTGGACGGGACCAGCGGTGAAGGCTCTAGCTTGGCGGGCATGTCGCTTGCTGTCTCAGGGGCGGCGGGCATGACGCATACTGCCTTGGCTTCGGCAGATTTGGCGTGAAGTGCGGGCTCGGCTGGACTGGCGTGAAGTGCGGGCTCGGCTGGACTGGCGTGAAGTGCGGGCTCGGCTGGACTGGCGTGAAGTGCGGGCTCGGCTGGACTGGCGTGAAGTGCGGGCTCGGCTGGACTGACGTGGAGCGCGGTCTGAGGGGACACTGCGGGTTCAGGGAGCTTCTTCTCCTCCTCGCCCACAGTAAACAAGGAACCGCTCCACAACAGGGCCAGGTCAACGTACCTTTCTAAAGACCCGTGCTGATCAGGTTCGGGCATCAGAGACCGGAGTGGTTCCGATAATCCCCCGCGGAAGAAGATCATCAAGCACTGGGTGCTCATTTGTGCAAGATGTGCCAGCTCAAGGAATTCTGCGACATAATCCTCGATGGCGCAATTCTCTTGGCGAAGACGGATGATCTGGACATCAGGACTCCAGGTAGGCATGGCTGCTGGATCTAGGTTTGGCGAAGTCTTCTGTTACGAACTGCTCCGAGACACGAAGGTTCAGATCCAAATGCAGCTTTTATTTAAGGCGCAATCCAAAGGCGTAATCCAAAGTACAGGCAATGGGTCAAAACACAGGTAGGCAGTCCAAACAAACAAATAAACAAACAAACAAACAAACAAACAAACAATCAAAACAGGCAGGGGTCAGAGGCAAACGAGTAATCCAGGGAACAGGCAAGAAATCCAAAAAACCAAGAGACATGAAAACAGGGAAAACACTCAGAAATGCAGTGTAACACTTAAACAAGACTTCGCAGTGAGTGAATGAATGAACATGGTATAAATAGACAGACTAACAGGATGAGACAGGTGAATGCAATCAGTGAATGAGGTACAGGTGAATGTGATCAGTGATAAGTGATGGTGAGTCCGGGCAGTGAGTTATGGGAAATGTAGTTTGTGAGTGAAACATGATAGTCTGGTATGGAGTGCCCTCTGGAGGCTTTCAAGGGCACTCCAGCTGGTTATCGTTACAGGCTCAACCTTAAGTTTATCAAGCGACGAGAATACTTTTTGTGTGCAAAAAAACCCGACTTTATTCAACCATTCATTTTCTTCTGTGTGTTTCTCAGAGTGAGTTAACGTAGTGTAACAGCGCAGCGCTTCTGGGTTGTACATCAGAACGGAGGCTCACTATTGGCCGACGCTGGTCATGTGTGATGCTGGCCAATAGTGAGCCTCCGTTCTGATGTACAACCCAGAAGTGCTGCGCTGTTACACTACGTTAACTCACTCTGAGAAACACACAGAAGAAAATGAATGGTTGAATAAAGTCGGGTTTTTTTGCACACAAAAAGTATTCTCGTCGCTTGATAAACTTAAGGTTGAGCCTGTAACGATAACCAGCTGGAGTGCCCTTGAAAGCCTCCAGAGGAAAACACAGAAGAAAATGAATAGTTGAATAAAGTCGTTATTTTTGGGGGGTTTTGCACAAAAAAATTTAAATTCTCGTCGCTTGATAAACTTAAGGTTGAGCCACTGTAGTCACTTGGACTATTTTAATGATGTCTTTACTAACTTTTCTGGGATGGCAGATATCAATAACCTAGCCTATGGAGGAGTGAGACAGCTCTCAGATTTAATCAAAAATATCTTAATTTGTGTCTGAAGATGAAGGAAAGTCTTACGGGGTTGGAACAACATGAAGGAGAGTAATTACTGACAGAATTTTCATTTTTGGGTGAACTAACCCTTTAATATGGACGCTTCACCCCAGCATTTGCGTGTGCCCATTTTGGTGTTGTCTTCACATGTAGAATGACATTCGCCTCACAGAACTGTTGTGGAAGTGAGCAGACATGAACTGATCTGATGATGAGGCTGAAAACGTCCTCCAAGCTGTCAGGGACTTCATCAGCTGTAGTGGATTTGAGTATCACATGCAAGGACTAATGCGGTGTTGGAACAAAGTAAGCATGTAGAGCGTGACAGCAGTGTCGTAATCCGTGGCTTTTGAATATTAAACATATGAAGATATCAGAGAACACTTTTATACACACAGTTATAGCAGGCGATCTGTTCCTGCTCCATAAAGCCATTAGAGAAACTCTGAAATCAGTCCGAGAGGAGAAACTATTGAGACATTTGGTAAGAAATGAACAACAAACATCCTGAAGACAGTTAGAGGAGAGACGGTCATGACAAGATCAAACTGTTGCTTTACGATACTTTTAACACATCAGTTCATTTCTGTGGAAAATTATGTCATTGATCTAGAGGAAGTTGAGGCGCACTGGAGAAAATTACCAACTTCAGAGTTTGAAATAATGAGCTAAATAAAGTGCTAGATGCACTGGAAAAAAAGATTCTGCCTGAAATTTTTAAGTACAATCAACTCATGGTAATTCAACTTAAATTACATTAAACTGACTTAAAAATGAGTTGAAAATTGCTTAACTTATTTTGATGAGTTAAAGCAATGTAAGTTGTCAACTTATTGATCATAGCCTATTTTTTACAGTGGGGTCACATGCATCATCACTTAAAGATGTGCAGTTATTTTAGATGTTGGTGGAGTTTCACTACATTTCACTACAGAGCAGCTTCACATCAGATCCTCTGTTATTTTATTACTGAAGCAGTTTTGAAGAGTTTGTCTTTTCATATTTGTGGACTGAAAGCACTGAAGATGTTTCACACTGTTTTCTTCTGTCTGTGTTTGAATAGTGGCTGAATATTTTAATCATATTTTCATATCAGAGAACTCTTCGATCTCCATAAAGCCATTAGAGAAACTCTGAAAACAGTCCGAGAGGAGAAACAATCGAGACATTTGGTAAGAATTGAACAAGAAACGATGTTCTGAAGACAGTTAGAGGAGAGACGGTCATGACAAGATCAAACTGTTGCTTTAAGACACTTTTAACATGTTCATTTTTGTGGAAAATGATGTCATTGATCTAGAGGAAGTTGAGGTGTACTGGAGCTCAAAGTGACCAAGTTTAGAGCGTGAAATAATGAGCTAATAAAGAGGTAGATGTTCACATGCATTAACACTTATGTGCAGTTATTTTACATGTTGGTGGAGTTTCACTACATTTCACTACAGAGCAGCTTCACATCAGATCATCTGTCATTTTATTCCTGAACCAGTTTTGAAGAGTTTGTCTTTTCATATTTGTGGACTGAAAGCACTGAAGATGTTTCGCACTGTTTTCTTCTGTCTGTGTTTCTGGCGTCTGGATGGTGAGTTTTAAATCTGCACACACTGCCAACACACATTTATGTCCAAACACCATGTAAAAGTGGATTTTGCATAATAGGTGCCCTTTAATTCACTCTCTGTGCTGATGCTCCCATACAGTAATATTACATATGAGAACGATTCATCCACTCTGTTCTTGAATCAATAACGCTTGCATGTGAGATGACTTTGGTTGATGCTTTCTTGTCAAAGTAAGCAAGGGTTCAGCTTAAGCCAACTTCTGTTTTAAGGCTCTTAATCTTCTGTGTTTCTCTGTTTCTCTGGCCTCGACCACATCATGAACCCTTTCAGCGGTCGGCTCAATCCCCTTTCTGAAACCAGCATTCCCATGAACTTCATATTGTGTTATTGTTGAGTGTCAATCCACAGTATAAGAGCCTCTGCTAAACTGCATGTAGTCTCTCATATTGTTACACAACCTCACCTTGTTGTTGTGTGATTTAATAAGGCAGACTCTCGGTAATGTGGTGTTTATGTGGAATGTTGGAATCCATAGCTGTTGAATATTAATCATATTTTCATATCAGAGAACTCTTCGATCTCCATAAAGCCATTAGAGAAACTCTGAAAACAGTCCGAGAGGAGAAACAATCGAGACATTTGGTAAGAATTGAACAAGAAACGATGTTCTGAAGACAGTTAGAGGAGAGACGGTCATGACAAGATCAAACTGTTGCTTTAAGACACTTTTAACACATCATGGGTCAGTTCATTTCTGTGGAAAATGATGTCATTGATCTAGAGGAAGTTGAGGTGTACTGGAGCTCAAAGTGAATAGATGTTCACATGCATTAAAGGGATAGTTCACTTTGAAATTAAATGTTGGTATGTTTTAGCTTACCTCAAGGGCATCCAAGATGTAGGTGTCTTTTTTAATAAGTCAAACTTACAGTCGGTAGAGTTGAAGGCTCAGCATTTCATTGAATCGAACTTCTGCAGTTTTTTTCACTCATTTGTGCATTTCTTTCTCAAAAGCAAGTTTTATCAAGTGGTATTAACAGCGTATTCGAGATCAACGAGCTCCGTACCTGTCAGGTCCAACAATGGTTTTAGTTTGGTTTTGTCCAGAAAACACTCATCAGGGTCCAGGGCTGCGAGAGCTTGCATGAGTTTATTGTTAGTCTCCAAACCGTTCAACCATTTCTCCACTCACAGCATCAACTGTGCTGAAATAAAGATGATGAAGTCTCGTCACTGTGTTCATGTTGTGTTCATAATACTACAAGTTCTCACTCGTTGTGCGTTGTCTTTTGTTCGGTTTGATTTCAGTTCGGACCAGATCACAGATAATTCTCCAAAGCTCACTGAGCTTTTCCTCGGATCGATTTTTTTTTTTATGCAATCAGCTGCGTAATTTAAATTACAAACTTAATGGCTGCGGATAAATAAGTGTTTTCTGCTTGAAGAATTTTGTTTGCTGGGTCAAGAAGTTTCAGTATCTTATGTAACATAACAGCAATGAAGCTGAAGTTAGGTTCTGTCACTGATCGCACCGGTCCTGTAGCCTCAACTCGAATGCCTATGGGACAGATCATTAATTCATTACTTCATTACGATCATTACTTATGCCCACCAACAGCAAACACATTTCTCCCAGATATTTAATAACACAAACTGTGTCTAGATGGCCGCTGATCCAAGAGATGTTTTAGGTTCTTGACCTTGCAATGAAATACTATCTGATTGTTAAAGTTTGTAATGTTTGCCCTCATACTGCTCATGTCACATGTGTGTGACCTGCTGCTATCCATAATAGCAGTTTGGAAAACTCCCAGAGAGAAGTGAGGCATTTACCACTTCTAGAAGATCTGCTTCTAAACTGTTTAGCACACTTTTGAAAAAAGATGTGGGAAGTGTGTCAAGAGCGCATGTTGATGTTTTAAGGTGTTGTACGGTTTCTTCCAAAATTTTGCCATCAATTTCTTTGAAGTCAGACATAGTTACTACTTTCTCAGGTGATCTGATCTGTCTGACCTCAGTGCAACTCAATGATGTGCTGATCACCTTTCTGATATTATTGATTTTCTCAGAGAAGAAAGAAGCAAACTCACTGCACTTGCTGTTTGAGAGCATTTCACTGGGAATCTGGCTTGGGGGGTTGTCAGTCTCTCTACAGTAGCAAAAAGAGTGCGTGTGTTGTTTAAATTGCTGTTTATAATATTTGAGAAGAAAGTCTGTCTAGCTTTGCCTAGTTCCATATTGAAAGCATGCAGGCTGTCTTTGTAGATGTTATAATGGACTACAAGTTTTGTCTTCCGCCACATGCGCTCTGCTTTTCTGCATTGTCTTTTCATATTTTGCACTGCTGCTGCACAAGACAAGGGAAACACAAGACAGGAATTATGACACACTAGATTATGATTAAAACAGTGCATCATACAAACGACTGATTTAACCCCCTATCTACATTATGAATGTTCATTCAGAGCAGTCAATGAATTGCACGCTACAAGTTCTCCAGCGCTGTTTGGCCATTGCTAATAAATTTGTCCCAAGCGCTCCAAAACCGGCAACCAGCATAATGACATAATGAGTCAATGAATAATCCATGGAAAGGTGGTATATAATCCACGGGTTTAAACAGTTCCAGGCAAGGAAAATCCAAACAAAATAATAATTAAATGGCGTTTCCCACACGCATTTAAATGTTTAAAAGTATTTCAGTGAAGCTTCAAACCAACATCAAGTGATTTTAAAGCTTTAATCTGTGAAAAACTCTGTTCTTCAGGTGTGTTTGGTGATGAAGATGAATTGAAGCTTATGATGAAGGGAGAATCATTCACTCTAAACTCACATCTTACTGAAATAAAGGACGATGATGTGATTCAGTGGAGGTTTGGATATGATGAAGACACTTTAATAGCTGAAATCAATAAACGGGCCGACAGAATCGCTGTATATGATGATGTTCTTGATGGGAGATTCAGAGACAGACTGAAGCTGAACATACGATCTGCGTGTGTGTGTGTGTGTGTGTGTGTGTGTGTGTGTTCTGTGTGTGTTTTTGGTATCAGGATCAGTGACAGTGTCCGTGAAGAAGGGAGAATCATTCACTCTAAACTCTGATCTTACTGAAATAAAAGGTGATAGTTGGATTCAGTGGAGGTTTGAAAACACTTTAATAGCTGAAGTCAATAAACGGGACGACAGAATCGCTGTATATGATGCTGTTCTTGATGGGAGATTCAGAGACAGACTGAAGCTGAACAATCAAACTGGATCTCTGACCATCACAGACATCACAACTGATCATGCTGGAGTTTATAAACGAAGGTTGCCGAGATCGATCAGTAATGTCTTTCTCACTGTCTTTGGTAGGTTAAATATTTGTTTTACCATTTTATATTTTAATCAAACGAAATAATATTAATCCAAACACCATTTTGCTTCATTTTATGGGTTTTTTTTGTTTTATGTTATTGTTCATTTGACATATCAATATCAATATCTCAGATACAAACTCTGTTTCTGTTTGTTGATACAGTTGAAATATCAGTGAAGGAGGGAGAATCACTCACTGTAAACTCTAATCTCACTGAAATAAAGGATTATGAATGGATTCGGTGGATGTTTGGAAATGAAAACATTTTAATATCTGAAATTAATGTAAAGGCCGACAGAATCACTGTATATGATGATTATCTTGGGAGATTCAGAGACAGACTGAAGCTGAACAATCAAACTGGATCTCTGACCATCACAAACATCACAACTGAACATGCTGGAGATTATAAACTACAGATCAAAAGTACGAGAAAGCAATGGCTTTCAGAAAGTTTCTCATTAAAAGCTTTCAGAGTTTCTGTCTCTGGTGAGTAGAGATCATTTCTCATGTGCTTCAAATATTCTTGTTTTTTACCAACTATTTACATATTAATTGTTGAATCATTTTATAGTTTGAGATAATAGATAGTTTAAACACTGACTCAACACACTGATTGAACCGAAATAAGATTGTTGATTAGAGATGTTCTTATCTTTTTTTTTTTGTCATGTTTTTCAGATCGTCTGCCTGTTCCTGTCATCAGCAGAGACTGTTCTTCATCATCACCACCATCATCACCATCATCATCTCATCCCAATCCCATCATCAACCAGACTCAACATCTCAACATCACTCAACTCTGTCACACATGTTCAGGTACGGCTGATATTAGTTGATGTCAGCGCTGATATTAGCGTTTATGAACTGATCTGATCTCAGTTTGATGCTTTTATTCCTCAGACTCTGTCCACTGTTGTGGTCCTACTGAAGCTGTGATCCGATTGGTCCTCTCTGCTCTGGTGGGCGTGGCTACTGTCATTCTTCTGGTTTATGACATCAGATCCAGAAGAGCTGAACGAGATCAAGCACATATTCACACATCAGAAACCTAATGGTGTCATTTATCACATTACTATTTTTTGTCATTTATTAATCTTCATTTATTTGTAATGGCTTTATATGCTGGCATTTACTGTATGTTTATTTCCAGGAGGCTTATTTCCACCCTAGAACATAATTTGAGAACATATTTTCTCATTAGTGCTCAAAGTGTTAAATGTGAGTGTTTTTCATTGTAAATACTGTTTTTTTACTGCTCTAGTAATTCATATTTGATTGGGGATTTTACAAATTACTTCGATCACACTTAAAGTCTCACATGTCTTGTATTGTTATTATTGTTCAGATCAGACGTCTCCAATACTGAAGCTCTTTTACAGACTAAACATTTCTCTCAAATAAGACACAGATCTCACTTTACTACTGCTGTTCATCTGTCATCTGGATTTGTTTGCCTTTGTCAATAAAGATTTTTTCAGTCTGAGGTTCAAGAGTCTCTCCATGTTTTATTAGATTCATTATGTCGAGCGCAGAAATACTAACCCTATGTATTTTAACAATTCTAGCACTTTTTTAAAAACATTTTTAAATGTTTAGTTTATATTTTTGTACCTCTGCGAGATTTTCTGAAACAAACCACTAATACATTATGTATTAATGTACCGAATAATGTACATTAAAGGATCAAATCTTGTTCATTATCATCAGGTCTACAATAATCAAACAATCATCACTCAATTAATTAACTAATTATCTCAATTCCCATATCATTGAGTGGTGTTCATTTAACACCGGGGATTTTGCTGTGAGGTTTCCAAACAATGCCTTTATATATACTTTAAATCACGGCCGGGAGGATCTCGACCAATTTCAGAGAGAATCCCACGACAAAAAGAGAAGAACAGATTATATACTGTAGAATAAGTGTATGACAGTAGGCGCGTTTCCATTCCCCTTCAAATTGCGCAAATTGGAATTGCGAATTGAAAATATGCCCAATGGAAACACGCCAATTTTGCAAAAACTCCCGTATATCAAAAATAAATAAATTTTCGCTCTCATGAGGTGGTTTTTCAGGCAATTTGAAAAAGGAATATTCCACAAAACTGCAATGGAAACAGTTTTTGCACATTTACTACAGGTCACCTGACGTAGATGATGTGGTATGTATGGACAGAAGACGAGACAAAGTTCTTTATTAAACTCATAAAAGACTAAAGAATTAGGGAAATACTGGATTCTAAACCACTAATAAATGCCATATGCCGCCCATTGATTGGATGCGAGACTCCGGTTCCATTTACAGATGTTTATTAACACCGTAGAACTAAAAGTTCAGGTAGACAAAATAAAAGACAACATCAAATATTGCAATCATTACATAAATAGCATGGCTTAGCACTGTAGCGAATGCTAATAAAGAATACAGAGTAATACTGACCACTTTAGCCTGCTTCTCAACCAACGGCAGAGTCAGGGGGACTGTCATCGCCAGTGGCCCATGCATATCGACTGTCACTGTCACGACAAATCAGTGGTAAAACGTGAGGAAATGCTAGATTTTTTAAATATTTTTTTTTATAGCTGGCAAAGTTAAAGTCTAATGAAATACACTGACACCTTATTTTTGTCCTTTCAAAAGTAACTGAATGCCCTGCTACATAAATTAGCCTACAGTAATCATAATTGTATTTAAAGGGGTCATATAATGGTACATGCACTTTTGCAAGTTGATTATACTGAAATGTGTGTTGGCAGTGCCTGTACACAACCATCATAAAATGATAAAAATCCATCCAGTGTTTTTTTTTATCTTCTTTTATGTTTCCCCCCCTCTCAAATCAAGCTGTTCGATCTTGTGACGTCACAAAATCGACGCCCCTCCCACGATTGTTGATTGACAGCAGTGTTTCAACACAGACCCGCCCTCGCTCGTGAGTCTGTGAGTCGTGAGTCTGTCATCATAGTCTGCGCGTCATTGTTGATACGCTGGAGCACTGTCTATGAGCAGAATGGCTTCTAAGAGATTGTGGTGTCCTGTTCTTGGGTGTAATAAGGAACACAGCATCATTTTGATGTTCCTAAATCCGAACCGCTGAAGACGCAGTGGCTGAGTTTTGTTTTCGAAGGGAATATTCCCCACGATCAACGTCAATGCTTTCATGTTTGCGCGAATCATTTCTCACCAGACTGCTTTACAAACGAGGGTCAGTATAAAGCTGGTTTTGCTAAGAAGCTGCTCCTGAAAAAAGGATCGGTACCAACTATTCGTGTTCCTGCTGCACCTCCAGAAGAACTGAAGTGAGTGTAACGTTTTATTAACCTTTATATTAATATTTATATTAATCTTTGCAAATCGCTAGCACGCTTTACGATGAATGCGGCTAAGGTTTACACTCAGGATACATTACGGCATGTTTTCCATGTACGACGTTCTCAATATAATTCATAATCCCACGTTTATAATGAACAACGCGTTATGGTTATTGTGTTACAAACGGTGTACGCACAGAACTGAGGGGCGGGGTCAGCAAAGCTCATTATCATTTAAAGACACATGCACTTAAACAGCGTGCTGAAAACAGAGCTGTTTTTGACCAGGTAAAATTAGTGTTTTCTTACAATACTAATGAGAATTTTTAATTAAAGTATATTACAAACTTTTAATTTAGACCCTAAAGAATCATATTAGCTTGTACAAAAATGGCATTATATGACCCCTTTAAAACATATAAATTGTTTATATACACACTATGCATATATTTGAAAATATTACATTTTCCGGTAAAAAAAAAAAAAAAACGCTCCGTACATAGCCTAGATCTACGCGCCCCCTAAACCAACATAATAAAGATGGACAGTGACATAGAAATTTGCACAAATTAAGCATACGTTCCATACAATTGAGGTACTATCAAAATATCAAAATTTTAATAACGCGTGATTATTTAACAAAAGGCAAGTAAAACGGTCAGGGTTACATTTTAGACACACACACACACACACACCTCTGAAGCGATAGAAAAGTCCTCGGGACCGCCACTCGCAAGACGCAACCTGCATTGAGTGAGCCATCCAGTTGACTACATCCAGTTGAGTGGTTGCTACACACACATAGTTTGGATGTGTCCGTGGTTGATGGCCAACCAACCGCCCGCAGCCAGAGTCTAGCCCGGGCAGCATCGCGGGGAAAGATGCAATGGAACTTTTGCACCACGAAAACAAATGCGCGTCCCATCATTGTCTCTCTCATCTACTATGCGATATCACAGTTTGACATCTCTGTCATTGGAAAGTTCCACGTGGTGTCATGAATAATTAAGAGAAAGTGTCTTCTCATTGGATAAGAAAACTCAGTCACATGAATAATTATGAGACACCGATGAGTCATCAAAGTACTATAGTGCTCTGCCACAGCACAGCCTGTGACGTGGACACGATGAAGATTTTTTTAGACCCGGAAGATGAAAAAAGCAGAAAAAAACTCAAATTTAACCATTTTCACCCTACTATTAAATCTAACAGATGCTAACATTGTCTTCAATGGTGTTCAACACACATACCTCTGTTAAAATCTCAGAAAATTTGGTTTAGGGTTTCATGACCCTTAAATGCTTGAATAATAAGCATACGTCTCCTTACATTAAAAATAATGGCTAGTGCGGCGGCTGGGATATAAGTTGCCATAATTGTTGGAATGACTCATGGCGAAGAAAAAAAATTAAGTTTCAGTCGCATAACATCGGTTAATGAAAATGTCGTAATTTTTGAAAATATTGCAAAAGTTTTGTGCAAATCTGTAATGGACATGCGGCTAGTGACATGATCCATTACATTAATTTTCTCAATTATGATTGGTTCTTCAAACTGTAAAGCCTATCAATGGTGCACATTAATATTTTACAACCCAGTTGTCTTTTCAATTCAATTTATTGACACATTGATTGTCACAATAGGCTTAGATGGAAGCAAGTTGATAGCAAGTTAAAGTGCACCTAAGTATATCAGTGCAGACTTGTAATAATTTGACTCAAACTTAAATACTAATTCAATACAGTGACAAAGACAGCTTGCAACAACTGTTTTCCAAACCAGGCACAAACCATCATTACAACCTCAAAGAAAGAAAATCGCTGCCATCTATCTGGCGTTGTCGTACCTTGCAACATCTTACAACAACTGTTTTGCAATCTAGGCACAAACCCTTACAGTCTTGAAGAAAGAAATCGCAACAACCTATCTGGTGTTGTCTATTCAGCGTGAACGCCGCCATTACTTCTGAACTAATGCTACTCCATTCATAAAGGCAGAGGTGGACGAAGTCCTTACTTGAGTGAAAGTACAGATACCACTGGTCAAATATTACTCCGTTACAAGTAAAAGTTGTAAAGACCTATTGACCTAAGTGACAAAATTCGCATTTAGAAAACCAAACCCAACGTTGAAAATGAAAATCAAGTTTATGTCAGAATCCAATGTCAGATTGACGTTGATCTCCAACATTGGACAGACGTTGTATTGTGGTTGAAAATGAAAATCGGGTTGACGTCAGAAACCAACATCAGTCGGGTTCTGACGTCAACCCGACTTTCATTTTCAACCAATATGCAACCCGTGCAACCAAAATCATCCTGACTGATGTTACTTTCTACTCAAAGACCTTTACAAAATTGTAGTGGAGTAAAAAGTACGATATTTGTCTTTCAAATGTAGTGAAGTTAAAGTAAAATGTTTCCAGAAAAAATAATACTCAAGTAAAGTACAGATACTCAAAAGGTGTACTTAAGTACAGTACTCAAGTAAATGTACTTTGTTACTGTCCACCCCTGCATAAAGGGGACATGGGACCATAGACAGTACAAGAACTGGACACAGTGACCCCATTGGATTCAACGGAGAAAAGTGAAGTCAATTAAAAGCACTCACTTCCTGATGGTTGAGCGTACTGCGCAGACTCAAACTGAGCTTGATGACGTAGATGTGACGTGAGCAACCCGTCTGTCTTCTAGTAGCTGTGCCGAGAGAAATCTGAATCATTCCCTTCCGAAACTTGCAGAGACGGAGAGTGTGAGTAGGAGGTGTCCATGAGCTAGGAGCAGGAGAAACTTTTGCTAAGTTTTCTGATTAATTATTTAGTCATTTTGCCTCCACGTCTCCCCGATTGCCTGCGAGCTTCTCCTCCTGTCCATACGGTAATCTCTCTACTGTGTGACAGAGAGTCGCGTGGTTATGACACAATCGTTAGCCTATTTTTACAAAAACTGCTTTTACGGGGCCATAACGTAAGATACAAGGTAATGGAGCCTTTTATACATTTTCGTGTTTCTTTAGAAATAAATAATGTCTTTAAATGTATGGAAGTAGAATAATGTCAAATGTTTTTGAAATAAAAAGCCTGTTGAATTGCACTACTTGAAAAAAAATAGGCATTGCATTAACCATGCTTGCATTTTAAAGCATTGTATTTTTAGTGCTTACATTTTTATGGGCTAAAATTCAACATGGTTGAATATTTAAGCTGTGAATATTTCAATTAAAAACATTTCAAACACCTTTTCATTATTAAAAATTCAATAATCCATATTCACCTTTCATATTTCACTTCCAAAATATTCAAACTGTTTAAAAATACAACCAATAATATTCAACAGGCAATTTTCGGTCCATTTTATTTCGCTTTGCAAATTCGCTTCCACAAATTCAGTGGTTCAAATTCGACAGTAAATTCAACATTGACGTCCATGAACTGCAGGAAAAGCAGTAGATTGCCGAGCATACTCTCCATCTGCTGTTAGTCGACCTCACCATCAGATGGTGCAAAAGCGCTTGTTGCTGATGAAGACATTCATTCATAAAATGAAAATGATTATCTGTGTCAGTATATGCGGAAAAGATGATAAACACACAAAAGCTGTGTTTATGTTTCATTCAATAACTTAATTGTTACTTTCCCTGTGTATTCTACATGTCATCAGCTTTCTCTACCATGAACAGGATTATAATCGGTTTCCCTCAATACCTCATACTCAAGGATTCCCCTTCCGTTGATAGTGATATGAAAGACCAATCTTGCACCTTATTAGGGAAGTAGGCTGTAGGCTATTATATAGGCTACAGGCAAGAAGATGGACTCAGAATATGAACTTAACGCGCAAAGTTTCATGCTGAGCGTTTCGTGATATACTGGCATAAAATCAACACATATATATATAGTATGCATACGTGTATTGCATTAGCTTAAACTGTCACAGCACTTGCATATTGTCCTCCTATTGTTAGTTTGACTGTAAATCGCTTTGGATAAAAGCGTCTGCTAAATGACTAAATGTAAAAATTGGCTTGATATTGGACATTAGCACATTTAGGGACCGTCTCTAAAGTTGCATACAACATTGGCATACACGTTTCTAACTTCAATAGCAAACTTAAATTTATTTGAATAAATATTAAAAATCCAAAGGGTGAGCATTATGCCTGACACTAAATGAACACTTTACAGTTGGTTTTATGACTGTAAGTCGTTCTATTCAAATGCTATCGGAGTTAGAAACGTGTATACCAAAGTCGTATACACTTTAGAGACGGTCCCTAAATGTGCGAATGTCCAACATCAAGCCATCTGTATGCCAATCTATCACTGGGAAACGCTCAGCATTAAGCTTTGCGCGTTATTCTGAGTCCATCTGCTTGCCTGCGAGTTTGGTCTTTTACATCACTGTAGTCCATTAAGCTACGTTAAGCGTTGTATATGTCCAGCAGGGGAATCCTTAAGTATTGAGGGAAACCCTAATAGCCTGCATGCAGCAGCACATCGCCACAATATAAAGTTAAGGCAACTAAACAACCAAGAGAAATATATGTCAACCTCAAAAATTTAACATTGGATCTGTATATCCGCATCGGGGAATAACATTATAATCTCGTTCACGGTAGAGAAAGATGCAAGTAGGCTACACAGGAAAAGTAACCGTGAAGACACTGAATTTAACATAAAACAGCCGTCATAATAATCACAAATACACTTACATTGCTGTAAATGAGTTTTATGAATGAATGACTTGTTCTAACTGTTGCTGGTCTTCAACACGCGCTTTTGCACCATCTGATGGTGAGGTCGACTAACAGCAGATGGAGAGTATGCTCGGCAATCTACTGCTTTTCCTGCAGTTCCTGGACGTCAACGTTGAATTTACTGTCGAATTTGAACCACTGAATTTGTGGAAGCGAATTTGCTAAGCGAAATAAAATGGACCGAAAATTGCCTGTTGAATATTATTGGTTGTATTTTTAAACAGTTTGAATATTTTGGAAGTGAAATATGAAAGGTGAATATGGATTATTGAATTTTTAATAATGAAAAGGTGTTTGAAATGTTTTTAATTGAAATATTCACAGCTTAAATATTCAACCATGTTGAATTTCAGCCCATAAAAATGTAAGCACTAAAAATACAATGCATTAAAATGCAAGCATGGTTAATGCAATGCCTATTTTTTTTCAAGTAGTGCAATTCAACAGGCTTTTTATTTCAAAAACATTTGACATTATTCTACTTCCATATAAATGCCTCAGATGTGAAGTTATTTGCTGTCAAAGTGACGCCAAAATGAATGGGAGTCAATGGAATGCTAACAGCAGATGATGGTCTGCTAATCAATGGCGGCCCCCGGGGAAGCTTCAGTTTTCCGGCTCATGGATTACCCCCTTGCATGGGACCGTAAACTACCGTACTCACCCTACCAAACAGGACTACCGTAAATACTATAGTGGTTACAGCCATCACACTATCACAATATGTACAATTCCTCTCCTCAGTTATACTTCCCTCTTTCTTAATCCTAGTCATGAGTTTCAATATATCCACAAACCTAAACCGCTGTCTAGTTGTTTCCTCTTGTTATTACAACACTAACTTTGGCCCAAGTGTTGGCGACATTTAGTTTTCAAAAGCATAAATGTTAAACCAGCAAGGTAAAGCAATGTTAGCTGTGATTACTTATTCCTTCACATGAGTAGTGATAAGAGACACCATATGTCAAAAATGATTGATGGCTTTTTAATTAATGATGATTGATGGGTTTGACCTTTTGACCTTGCTTCTCCCCCTTGCCGTTGGGTTGACCTTGACCTGACCTTGACCTAGCAATGACCTTGCCCTAGCGGGGACCTTGTGTGTAATTAAATAATAGGATAATTGGATAATATGTGTATGACCTCAGGAGTATAAGGCGATCTATTGTTTAATATTTGAACTTTGATATATTGGAAGTTATGAGGGTTATTTTTTTAAGCTCTCACATCAGGATGTGTGTCACATCATGCAAGCATCGGCATCGCGCTCCTTCCCACCCTCCACATTCCAGAACACAGTGGGATTGCTGGGGACAGTGGAAGTGATAAAAAAGAGGTTTTCTAATAATGCTGTATATATCAGACTAACTAAAGTTGAAAAACATTCTGTTCTTTAAAAGAATATAAATGAAATGGTTATAATATAAAATATATAATATAAAATAAAATAAATATCTTGCTAATTTAACTAAAGTTGAAAAACATTATGTTCCTTAAAAGTGTATAAATGAAATGTTTATAAAATAAATATATAAAATATAATATAAAATAAATATCTTGCTAATTTAACTAAAGTTGAAAAACATTCTATTCTATATAAAAGTATATAAATGAATTGCTTATAATATAAAATATATAATATAAAATTACAGAGTGGTTCTCTCTCACAGCACCGTCTGTCGGTCTCTGAGCCAGAGGGCAGTATTCAGTGATCAGGATGAGACATTGTGAATGTTTTGGTAGTGCTAAATTTATTTCAAAGTATAATCTTAAAAGTTTAAATTATATATTTTAAAAATAAAATATGTTTTAATTATTAAAAGTCTTAATAAAAACAAATATTCTACAATGATGGTCTGTGGAAAAACTTGAACTTAAAGTATATTTTTTATCCATCAGGGGTATGTAAAATAATTCGAAATTTGAAGTGTCACAAGTCATCTCACACATGTGAAATGTTCAATAATTCCTTAAGTTGTATCTGTGAGAAAATTACCACATAAGGCCCATCTTCAGAGAGAGAGAGAGAGAGAGAGAGAGAGAGAGAGAGAGAGAGAGAGAGAGAGAGAGAGAGAGAGAGAGAGAGAGAGAGAGCAACAATGAAAACATTTAGAAACTGTGAACCCTCAGGCTGTCCCATTGATAGGTTGCTTATAAGGTCATTCCGATCAGCGCAGCGTCTTCTGAGAAAGAAGTTACTTGACAATCATTAATGATAGCTTCAGGATATAGGGTGACGGACCAGATGAGTCTCTGTGCATTACGTCACAGCATATGTAATGTAACGCCTTTCCAGAGCCAAAGTTTTGTTCGTACTAAATTTATTTCAAGCATAATCGTAAAAGTTTAAATATGATCTTTTAAAATTAAAGATTGTTTAAATTAAATCTTTAAAGTTTGAATACATACGCATCTTCTTCATCTTCTCAATTTTTTTTGGTGGGGGCTTTCCATAGCCATGATGATTTTAGTATTGTAACTGCATTTATTATCCCGTACACCTAAACACGACCATCACAGAAAACATTTTCAAAAATTAAATAAATAAATAAATAATTTAATAGAATTTCTAAGCTGTTTTGCGCACACACACGCACAGACACACACGGTTCTAAAAAATGAACTAATCTCTATTTTTAAATTAAATTATTATTAATAAAATATATAACCAATGAAAAACAATGTTACTAAAAATGTATTTAAAAAATGTAAACATAGTTTTAGCTAAATTAATATATTTATAAAAACACCTTACATTTCCAGAGAGGTGAAATAGTTCTTTATGCAATGATAAAAAACAATCCAAAAAGCTAATAGTTTAAGTTGTCATAAACAAAACAGCCCCAGATCCTTCAGGGATAAACTACAGTGTGAAATGAAGCTTCAGACCCGTACAGAGACGAGAGGAGTTACAGACCAGATGAGCCTCGGGGGATAATGTCACAGTAAAGCTAGTCTGCGTTTCAGAGCATACTACATCCAGAGTGTTATACTAAATTCATTTAAAAGCATAACCATAAAAGTTTAAATTAGATATTTTAAAATCAAAAGACTGTTTAAATCAAATATTTAAAGTTTTATTAAAATCGTATCTTCTATTTATCTTCTTAGAAGACTTCTGTATGATGTAAATGATTTTGCTTAAATTTAACCTAAGGTATTATTTTTACTAAACAGCGTCTGTTCAAAAACTTTAGATTTAAAAACATAAATAAAATAAAAATGAAGCAAAAAGTATGCTTAGGCTTCTTAGATCTTTTTTATACAAAAATATTTCAAACAGTATTTTTGTCCATACAACATGAAACATGTTGTCAAAGTTTGTCACAATGTTTTGTTGTTGTTTTGTTTTTAAGAAATCCGAGGACTCCACATTGCTCTTATTTAGACTAAGTTGTATCATTTGGAAAATCACCACACATTTTCAGAGACGCGATGTGCCTCTATATGGTCCATGATGCGGCACAAGTAAAGTTTGTCTTGAGCGAATATTTAATTTTACTCATCTTAATTCAAAGCATGATCTTACTTTTTCTACGGTAGCTATGATCTATTGCGTGTATAAGATGTAAAAGATCATTTTTACTTTTATTGTTTCTCCCGAACCGTACTTAAACAGTGTGGAAACACACAGGGTGAAACCCTTTTCAATTCAATTCATTTCAATTCAATTCAATTCAAATTTATTTGTATAGCGCTTTTCACAATACATATTGTCTCAAAGCAGCTTTACAGAAAGTGCATTTCAGAAATGTACATAGAAAAATACAGTTAGTTAATCATGTATTCATTTAGGGCATAACATATCGCCAGCGTTGAGTCATCTCTTCACAGGCGTCGAGTCGTCTCTGCACGGGTGTTGGGGCATCTTAAGGTTCCATGAGAGGCTGGATACAAACTGGAACTGACGAACTCTATCTAACTCGTCCCGAGATAACAACAGAAAAGCAGATGGGAAATAATTAGCGTAGCTGCTGTTCATAATATTAATGCATTCGATCTGATTCAACTGTATAAAAGGTAAGTATTATGTGAACGCTTGGCTAAAGAAATGCGTCTTTAATCTAGTTTTAAACTGGGACAGCGAGTCTGAGCCTCCAACAATATCAGGAAGGCCATTCCAGAGTTTAGGAGCTAAATGTGAAAACGCCCTCCCTCCTTTAGTGGACTTAGATAATCTAGGAATGACCAGAAGCCTCGAATTTAGTGATCTTAAAGAGCGCGATGGATTGTAGGGCGATAGAAGTTCCGTTAAATACCCAGGAGCTAAACCATTTAGGGCTTTATAGGTCATTAGTAATACTTGGTAATTGATACGGAACTTAATAGGTAACCAGTGTAGAGATGATAGAATTGGTGTTATATGATCATATTTTCTTGACCTAGTAAGAACTCTAGCAGCTGCATTTTGGACTAACTGTAGCTTGTTTATTGAGGATGCAGGACAACCAACTAATAAAGCATTACAGTAATCCAGTCTCGAGGTCATGAATGCATGAACTAACTTTTCTGCATCAGAAACTGATAGCATGTTACGTAGCTTAGCAATGTTTCTAAGGTGGAAAAAGGCTGTTCTTGTAACATATGAAATATGATTTTCGAAAGACAAGTTGCGATCTAGTATAACCCCCAGGTCTTTTACTGTAGAGGATAAAGTAACAGGACATTAAATTAAAGTTCTAAATTAAAGTTGTATTGTAAGAGGTTTTGTGGGCAGGTTTTTGGACCCATAAGTAATACCTCCATTTTATCTGAATTTAATAGCAGAAAATTACACGTCATCCAGTATTTTATATCTTTAACACACTCTGTCAATTTAGATAATTTAGTGTTTTCATCTGGTCGTGATGAAATATATAATTGAGTGTCATCAGCATAACAGTGGAAATTAATTCCATGTTTTCTTATAATATTACCAAGTGGCAGCATATATATTGAGAATAGCAGAGGGCCTAACACAGATCCCTGCGGCACTCCATAGTTTACTGGAGTTATGATCGATTTTTCCCCATTTAAACAGACAAAATGGTAGCGGTCAGATAGGTATGATTTGAACCAGCTTAAAGTGCACCTATTATGCAAAATTCACTTTTACATGGTGTTTGAACATAAATGTGTGTTGGCAGTGTGTGAGCAAAACCACCCTAGAATGATAAAAATCCACCCAGTAGTTTTTTTACTATCTCAATAAATCATAAGCACTGTCTCAGAACGCCCTAGATTGCCCGCACTGTGACGTAGAAATGCGCTAAACCCCACCGACGCGGTTTGATTGACATCTGGTTTTGGCATAGACCCCGCCCTCGGTGATCTGTACACACCATCTTCCATTGTTTCAACGACAGCCGGTAATGTCTCCTAAGAAGTGTAGGTGTTCTGTTGTGGGATGTAAGAATGGACATACTAGTCTTCACTGACATCAGAGCCACTGAAAACGCAGCGGATGGATTTTATTTATGAAGAAAAGGTGCCACTTAAACTTCCTAAATACGAGATTCATTTTCTGACTGACTGTTTAGTGAACGAGGGGCAAAGTTAATCCTCAAGTGTGGATCATTGCCTACAGTTCGCGATTCAACGTCACCTCCAGAAGTAAGTGTATTTTATGATTTTTGAGCAAATAGTCATTTCAATCGATGTCAGTCAGTTCAACAACAAATGCGTCTAAAGTTATTTATTGTCGTCGTCATAGATGTCTCAACAAACAACGTCAGACAGTTTTATGTCACGTAGGCTATCGTTTTTGCAGCAATTACAAATGTAAATAAATTAAGGTCTGCTCTATCTCCATAGACAGTATATAAACGTCTATCTCCCTCCCCTTAAGAAAAAAATAAATAAATCGTTTGTACAGCAAACGTTATCACAGTAGTGTGTGTGTGTGTGTGTGTGTGTGTAGTTTCAAAAAATTGCGCGAACGTTATCACAGTTCGTGTGTGTGTGTGTTGCACATCCATAATGGCAAAGGGGACGCGATTAAAACTTTTTAAGTACATAAATGTATCAAATAACCATTCCGAGACGTTTAGTCCATTCTCATTCGTGTCTCTTCATCATCTGGGTCCAGCAGCAGGGCGGGGATATGCAGCTCTTTTACATTTAAGGTGGTACACGCCAAAACAGCTCTTTTTAAAACAGGCCCCAAAAATGACATTTTCAAATGGTTATAATAAATTAACTGTGGGGTATTTTGTGCTGAAACTTCACAAATGCATTCTGGGGACACCCAAGACCAATATTACATCTTCTAAAAAGGGGCATAATAGGTGCCCTTTAATGCCTGTCCATGAACACCAGTGTAGTTTTGAAGTCGATCTAAGAGTATTTTGTGATCTATAGTGTCGAGCGCAGCGCTAAGATCGAGTAAAACTAGTATTGAGATACAGCCTTGGTCAGAAGCTAAAAGTAAATCATTTGTGATTTTAATGAGCGCAGTTTCAGTGCTATGATGCGGTCTGAATCCTGACTGAAATTTTTCATAGATATGATTTTCTTACAAGAAAGAGCACAATTGAGCGGACACCACTTTTTCTAGTATTTTAGACATAAATGGAAGATTTGAAATGGGTCTATAATTTGCTAGGTTATTATGATCTAATTGCGGTTTCTTAATGAGAGGTTTTATAACTGCCAACTTGAATATTCTTGGAACATGACCTAAAGATAAAGACGAGTTAAAGGGATAGTTCACTTTGAAATTAATTTTTGGTATGTTTTAGCTTACCTCAAGGGCATCCAAGATGTAGGTGTCTTTTTTTCCGCAGTAGTTTCAATTTTGATATTTTTAGGTCAAACCGTTCTTGTCTGTCAGTCATATAATGCAGGTCTATGGTCACCGCCTCAAAGAGCAAGCACAGAGTCCAAATTAAAACAATTCCCCGTCGTCCAAATTAAACAATTCCCCATCGTAAGTACACATTGATGGCCTAAGACACGAAACGAGCGGTTTGTGTGAGAAAACGAACAGTATTTATATCGTTTTTACCTCTTGAACACAGACATGTCCAAGTGATCTGAGAGCGCGGGGGCGGGTATAGATATATACACTAGATGTCGCCTTGTCTACGGCAGTTAATTGGAATGTCTTTAAGGCGACATCTAGTGTGTATATCTATGCACCAGTCTGCGCACACGTCAGATCAGATCACTTGGACGTGGCTGTGTATAAGCGGTAAAAACGATATAAATACTGTTCGTTTTCTCACACAAACCGCTCGTTTCGTGTCTTAGGCCATCAATGTGTACTTACGATGGGGAATTGTTTAATTTGGACGACGGGGAATTGTTTTAATTTGGACTCTGTGCATGCTCTTTGAGACAGTGACCATAGACCTGCATTATATGACTGACAGACAAGAACGGTTTGACCTAAAAATATCAAAATTGAAACTACTGCGGAAAAAAAGACACCTACATCGTGGATGCCCTTGAGGTAAGCTAAAACATACCAAAAATTAATTTCAATGTGAACTATCCCTTTAATAATATTGAGGAGAGGCTCTTCCACTACAGGTAACACTTCTTTCAGTAGTTTAGTGGGTATTGGATCTAATAAACATGTTGTTGGTTTAGATGCAATGATAAGTTTATTTAGCTTTTCCTGTCCTATAGTTGTAAAGCACTGTAGTTGTTCTTGCGGGGTGATAATTGAGGCTGAATCATAAGACACCATTAAAGTTTGTACATTTACAATTGTGTTTCTGATGCTTTCTATTTTCTCAGTGAAGAAGTTCATGAAATCATTACTACTGAACTGTAACGGTATATTTTGTTCGGGTGACGTCTGTTTATTTGTTAGTCTAGCCACGGTGTTAAATAAAAACCTTGGATCATTTTGGTTATTTTCTATTAGTTTGCGGAGGTGCTCAGCCCTGGCCGCTTTTAGGGCCTTTTTATAATGTGACATACTGTCTTTCCACGCGATTCTAAAGACCTCTAAATTAGTTTGTTTCCATTTACGCTCTAAATTACGAGTTTCTCTCTTGACCATGGTGCTTTAGTTTTCTCTCTAACCTTTTTTTTCTTGCATCCTGAACCGCTGCAGGAAATCCACACTAACAGGAAGTTGAGATGCAATCGAACTCAAAGTGACAAAATTCAGAGCATGAAATGATGAGCTAATAAAGTGCTAGATGCTCACATGCATTAACTTAACCCTAAAACTGGCAATGTGATCTGGGTGTAACATAGTTTTGGTCGTCTTTTTTGGGGCGTAAGAATGATTTTTTCATCAAAACCTTTTATCATTTATCACAGCCTGGTCTGTCTTGAGTATGCTGGCCACATGATTTGTTTAAAAAAAATTGTGATTAATTAGTCAGCCTGACCTAAATCCAACATGGCTGCCAGTGGTGCAGGACATTCAGATTTTGAGATAAGTAAATATATATTAAACTTACTTTTCTTTTGAAAAAATAATGCTAACACTGCTAACATTAATTATGAACATTGTCTTAAGGTGCTGAAATTTTTTTTTATAAAAATGTTGTTCATGTTGTTATTTAGCACGTTTTGAAATATATGTTACACCTGAGTCACATTGCCACTTTTGGGTATAAAAAAGGGATTAACGCTACTTTTGACTATCTTTGTATTCTGGGGTTGTTGTGTTTTTTTTACAAATGATACAATGTACAGGTTAAACTGATACAGCCTGTCTGTCTTGAGTATGCTGGTCACATGATTTGAAAAACAACAACAATATTACAAACCTGTCATCCCCCTTTTTGAGAATATATGTAATATTGCACTATCCAAATTTAAATGGTTGTAATTCAAGAATGCTTTAGGAGCTGCCTGTACCAAAAATAGCCACTGGGTGTTTTTTGTAAAAAAATTATTTATTTTTAGTCTCAATACAGTCTCAGACCTTTCCGACGATATGTGTTTTGTCAAACGGTTTTCACAGGCTGAATCTTGAGTTTGTAAGCTTTCCAATGATATATAATATGTCAACAGTTGAAGTATAGGATATAATTGTTTTAAACATGCAATGGCAGTTACAGTTATAGATTTGGTCCTTTTCTTATACCCTAAACAGGCAATGTAATCTGGGAGTCACAACTCATAAAATCCAAAATACATAACATTTTTATAAAATTCTTTTGGATATGATTTAGCCTACTTAAGTCCAGATGATATAAAAAATGACATGAAATTATTTGTTGCTTATCATTTTCTACTCTTGCCTGTTTAAGGATGTGGTTATTTTAGATGTTGGTGGAGTTTCAAAAACAGGAGGTAGCATCACATCAGATCATCTGTCATTTTATCACTGAACCAGTATAGAGGAGTTTGTCTTTTCATATTTGTGGACTGAAAGCGCTGAAGATGTTTCGCATTGTTTTCTTCTGTCTGTGTTTTTGGCGTCTGGATGGTGAGTTTTAAATATGACTTTGGTTGTTTCTCTTCTGGTACCATGTAATAAATTACAGGTTAAATTAGACAGAGAGGATTTAACAATAACTGTTATTCTCATATAGAAATAATTGAGCTGTGATTTTACTGAGAGATCAAGTTTGAATTCAGGTCTAAACTCAGTTATTAGTGGAGGCAGAAATAGCGGGGGTCAGGACCCGATCCCAGGGTTTCCCCCATAAACATATCAGTAAAAACAAGCTGTGTATTGGAAATAATATAATAATATATACTCAAATAACTGTGTAAGTAGTAAAACAGTACAAACGCAAATGAGGTAAAACAAAAAGTTCAGAAACATTGAGTCCTCACTCCCTTCCCTCACAGTGCTTTGATCAGCAGACAAACATAATGATTCATGAGTGACGGGTTTTTAGCGCGATAAGGAATCAGATTTTGAACACGTTTATCGTGCAATTTATACGCGAAAATTAGTTTGCGTGCATATGATACTCACTTTATTGCGTGAAATAGGCTTACACACGCACCCAACAACAAGCATTAAGTGTTGTCTATAGCACTACTTGAACAGGATTGGTTTCTCAAATGATAAACCACTAATCCTAACCAAACAAATAATACATACGTACCCCACACCACTACTAAACCTACCCTAAACCTAACCATGCGTATCATATGCACATAAAAACTCATTTTCGCGTGTAAATTGCACGATAAAGACGATGCGTGCTATAGAGACGCATTTAGTGTGACCGGGTTGGTATATTCAAGTGATCACAATGCCAGGGTTTCCTAAATATAAGTTACACGGTAAAGAGTGGGAGAGTCTCTTATGGAAGGCCAAAAGGGCCAAAACGTGTGAAACTGTCGTGTAAACACGGCATTACGTGTTAACGCATAAATCACGTGTAAACAGTTACGACAGGCAGTGTCAACGTGACACAACACCTTTATTTTATTTGAATTATTCATGATAGAGTGATGCAAGCACTACGCTGAGCATACCTCATCAGCCATCATAAGCCAATGACATTGACGGAAGGGTAACTTGCAGGAAACTGAATAGATAAATCACGAGTGTAATCTCCAAATCTATCCAAACATATTGGCGAGAATATAGCATAATCTCTTGTTCTGTGTAGTATTATTACAATATATTTTAATAATTGTTGGTCCTCACTGATTTCACATTTGAATATCCATTGTAAAATGTCATTTTACGGCAGGAGTTCTATCTCATTTCAATTATTAATAATTCAAGATTATTATTATGATATACGCATATGTGTGTATGTGTGTGTGTGTGGTGTGTGTAATGTTGTATAAACTGTAAAGTGTAGTGTGTGTTGTAATATAAATAACTTTGTAATATATATGTGTTTGTGTGTGTAATGTAATATAATCTGTAAAGTGTAGTGTGTGTTGTAATATAAATAACTTTGTAATATATATATATTAGGGCTGTCAAAAGATTAATCGCGATTAATCGCATCCAAAAATAAAAGTTTGTGTTTACATAATATATGTGTGTGTACTGTGTATAATTATTTTGTATATATAAATACACACACATGCATGTATATATTTAAGAAATATTTGCATACATATACTGTATATATTTATATATAATTTATATTATATATAAATATAATTTTTTTATATATAAATTACACATTTTTCTTAAATATATACAAGCATGTGTGTGTATTTATATATAAAAATTTAATTATACACAGTACACACACATATATTATTTAAACACAAACTTTTATTTTGGATGCGATTAATCTTTTGACAGCCCTAATATATATATATATATTAACTTCGAAAAACACTGCAAAACAATCTCAAAATCTCAGATTCATAAGGCTTATTGGTGTTATCAGAAGGGGCTCTCTAACAAATAATGCATAGAGGTTCAATTATAAAAAGATACTTTAGAAATATGCTACAGTATAAGTGTACATGAAAATACAGTTTGGAGAAATATGTAATTATCCTTACACAATTTCTATCGTGATTGTGAAAATGGTCATGCCTTTCAGGGCTTGATTAGTTATAGTTAACTTAACTGTCTAAATAGGCTCATTTAAAATATGCTGTAATTATTATATGTAGTTGTAGCCTATATTCTGAAAAGACATTGTTCAACATGTAGGCCTATTTTCACATTAAAAACTGCTTTTTACAAGCTTAATCTAATTAGGTTCTGTGCGTTTGAGTAAGAGCACCAAACCAGTAGGTGGTGCAAATATCCAATAATTTACGTGTTTACACGACAGTTTCACTCGTTTTGGCCCTTTTGGCCTTCCATAGTCTCTAACTCTCTAAACGTGAATTACACCTGTGGAGGGAGATGACGAAGGCTCTTAGTTCATATAATTGTAACTCTGAAAAATACAACTCACATGTTTGTTCACAGTTGAAATCAAAACTGAATATGAAACTATATGATCCTGTCCTGCATCAGGACATCTTTTACACTTCTGTCTGAAGTTAAACTGCAACACGAAGGAAAGCGCATTATTGCTGTTAATTCTCTGTTGACAGTTTTGACTGTCGTTGTGTCTGAACAAGCGTGAAATACCTGCTAATTTCGTTGCTTATTCAGTTCACTTTTTGCATTACTTATTCTGACTGTTGACATTGAAAATGTTCCATGTGTTTTTCCGAGGGTATCGGTTAATTTCTTGATTGCCATTTTGACAGTGTCTGTCTGGGCATTTTAGTCATATCTGCTAACATTTTTTTCATTTTTGCCCTAGTTTTCCTGGGGAATTTATCTATTTTTATATTATTTTATCATCATTATTTTGTTTTAATGAGTTAAAAAATGTCATTATCAACCTTAATTGGCATGGCAATAAAATTCTATAATATTATATTTATAGTTAAAGTTTTGGGTGTTTTTTTGTTGGGCTTTTGGGCTGGAAATCGTTCTCCCGATCTGGGAACGCTGCCGGTGGAGAGAACAAAGTTCTTCAGTCAAGGCTATTTTATTCACTTTAATCATCAGATGAAGTGGTTCTTTTCTCTTTAATACAGACGATTCTGAGTCATTTATAAATTAGTCTTGATAAAAAAGAAAATGATAACAGATGTATTTTTCCATGAGTCTGCTATGTTAGCGATTATAGCGTTAGCTTCTTTAATATCATAGTTTATTGGATACAACTACAACTAGCGAGGCGAACAAACAGCGCTGTTTTCAGTTGTTTTCTTATGTGAACATGCGCCAATGCCCTGACAATTTTCAGACTTAAAAATGTTTAAAGTCTACGAGCCTCTGCATGTTGTCTCTGATCAAGTGTCTCTTGGTTTGGAGCAAGTATAATAATATCATCAGAGATATTCCCTCAGTACGAGCGCTGATGCAACTTCATGTTGATTTTGCTCACTGTTAGAATAAGGAGCTCGTCTGGAGCTGGAATTGGATTCTGCTCTCAAATGATTGCTTTATTTGCCCACCTTGAATCCAAGCATTTGCTCACAATGGTATCTCATAACTGATTATCTTAGTCAGCTCTGAGGTCACAGTCTTTAGCAGCTCGTCTGAGACATGTGAGAAACTGTTGCACCGTTTCAATGTTTCCCTTACGAGAACGTTCTCTCGTACTGCGTTGCAAACGCTGTGGGAAAACTCCTTTTCTTGAGAATATTGAAGCCTTTATTTTAAAACGCATTGCTGCAGCACAGGCGAGAGCATCAGGCTCGCGCGAGCATGCTGATAGGCTGTGCTGTGGCAACTGCACGAACCAATGGCGGATAGGCAGAGGCGCGCGAACCAATCAGGGCGCTTGGCACACTGCCAAAGTCAAGCGCGCGAAAATACACGTGACCATAGAATATAAATACAGATAAAATCCGCCATTTGACAGATTTAATCTCCTTCAGCTCGACTCACCTCGTCGCTGATCATCTCCGGATAGAAGCCGCTCGTCGTCTGAAAAGCCTTCCAGCGGAACAGCTTCGCATCTCGGCACCTGCCAGCCAAGCGTTTCCCTGTGGCATCCGACGAGTATCCTTTTTCTCTATCTAAAAGAGCAAAATCGCTGTTTTCACAGCGCATAGGCGTTGCTTCAAATGCCTCCCTCTCTCTGTCTATCTTGCGGGGTTCCCCTGCATGTGTCTGACAGACACACACAGTGCGCTGCCTGTCTCGGCCCTGAGCACGCCGAGTCAGCGCTCACTAAAGGCGGCTGCCTTTTCTGCGACGGGATGCCTGTTTCTACTCTACGCTCGAGACTCGCCCTCGCTTCGTCGGTGAGTGATCCCGCCCATCTTCCGTCTTCGGCGCCCCGCGAGCCCCGTAGGAAGAAGCGACGCGAGCAGAGGCGTCCTGAATGCAGTGAGTTCAGCGAATGCACGCCGGGCCTTTCTCCACGTACTTCGCCCACGCCCCCTTCTCCAGTTCTATTTTCTCGGAGCGACCAACGCTCCTCATCTGATGCGGCGGGACTCGTCTCTTTTGGCGGATCTGCTGAGGAAAATGATGACGCAGTTTCCGTGGCGGCATCTGAGAGCGAGGATTGGTCGGGCTCCGCGGACCCCGTCCCCCCCTCTCAGTTGGATTCGTCCGACACTCGAGCGAACATCGACGCCGAACTCTTCCGTGTCATGTCTCGCGCTGTCAACGAGCTGGGACTCGAATGGGTTTCTCCTGTTGAACCGCCCAGAAGCCGCCTCGACGAATGGTTCCTGCCGGGGCGCCATCAGGCCCCTCGTCAGCGCGCCGCCCCCTTTCTGCCTGAGGTCCACGAAGAGCTCACTAAGAGCTGGCGCGCGCCCTTTTCAGCGCGAACGCGTTCATCTGCTTCTTCAACGCTCTCCACTGTCGACGGCGCTGAAGAAAAAGGCTATATGTCTCTCCCTCCACTGGAGGAAGCGGTCGCCGCACACTTATGCCCTCCCACTGCAGGTAGTTGGAGGTCTAAGACTGTGCACCCATCTAAGCCGTGCAGGACCACATCGGCCATCGCCAGCCGCACTTATGCTGCCGCTGGTCAAGCCGCCTCTGCACTTCACGCCATGGCGACCCTTCAAGTCTTCCAGGCTAAGCTCCTCCGCTCCATGGATGAGTCAGGCCCTGACCCAGACACCTTTAAGGACCTCAGAAGTGCAACGGATTTGGCGCTGCGGGCCACTAAGACCACTGCTCAAGCCCTGGGCCGCAACATGGCCAGCCTGGTGGTTTTAGAGCGCCACCTGTGGCTGAATTTAACTGAGATCAGGGACGCAGATAAGACCGCCTTCCTCGACTCTCAAGTTACACCATCCGGTCTCTTCGGCCCGTCTGTCAGCGGCTTCGCAGAACGCTTCACCGAGGCTCAGAAAGCTTCCAGCGCTATGAAGCACTTTCTGCCCAAACGCTCTAGCTCAGTCCAACGGCGCCCCAAGAGCACGCCGCGACCTGAGAGGGTAGTTTCACAGGTCCTCCAGCCCCGCCAGGCGGGTGAGACCAGCCAGCACCCGAAGCCTGCTAAACGGTTCCCGTTCCCGAAGCGCCAGGGCCCACGGCCTAAGCTAACGCTCGATCACGAGCCCAAGAAGCCGTCCTAACCAGCTTAAAGAGGGGTCATTGTCCCGCCGCGGCCGGACCAGCCCCAAAAGTCGCTCGAGTGCTACTCGCAGCCCCCTCTTCAGTTCAGGCGGTTGGAGCAGTTTTAAATGCAGTACATGGGCCCGTCACCTGTCACGCACCCCTGCACACAAACGCTGTTTTAACAGCGACCCACAAAAAGCACAAATCGAGCAAAATTTCTCACCTACATATCAGTCAGTCCGAGCCCCCGATACTGGGCGTTCCAGATATGATAATACCTCTGGCTCTGCGGGCTCTAGCTTGGCAAGCTATCCCCGGAATCTCAGATTGGGTGATGAACATCATAAAGCGCGGTTACTCGCTTCAGTTCGCCCGCAGACCACCGCGTTTTCGCGCGGTTATACAAACCACGGTAAGGAGCACATTGAGTCATGTCCTCCGCACCGAAGTGTTAAGTCTGCTGGCAAAAGGGGCCATCGAGAAGATCCCCCCTTCTCAGAGCGAGTCGGGTTTTTACAGCCGTTACTTTCTTGTCCCAAAGAAAGACGGCGGCCTGAGACCCATTTTAGATCTCAGACATCTGAACAAGGCTCTCATGTCACGGCCGTTCAGAATGCTCACGACCAAACATATCCTGGCGCAAATTCGCCCAGGCGATTGGTTTTTCTCAGTAGATCTGAAAGACGCTTACTTTCACATTCAAGTGAACCCCCACCACAGGCCATTCTTGAGATTCGCCTTCGAGTCTCGAGAAAGTTTGTAAACTTTCTCAAATGTTTACAAAACAAGCGGGAACCCAGTGTGCCTGTATCTTTCTCTATTGCTGTTCTATTACATGATAGAAAGTCTAAGGCCTTCAATAGCCGTACAGCAAACCCAACTAATCTGGTGCCTATTACACGTCAAACTAATATTGCTGTGGGGAAAAGTAAGTCTGTTAAGTTAGCACTCTTTAACATCCGCTCACTTAAAAATAAATCACTTCTAGTCAACGACTTAATAACCACAAACAACCTGGATTTTATGCTTCTAAATGAAACCTGGCTAGAAGACAGCTGCAGTGCAACAATCCTAAATGAAGCAGCCCCTCCTAACTTTACTTTTATGAGTGTCTGCAGAGCTGTTAAGAGAGGTGGGGGTCTAGCTGCTCTTTTTAAAGATATCTATCAATGTAAGCAAATATCATTTGGGAATTACTTGTCTTTCGAATATCTGGGTATTGTGTTAAAAGGTGCTCCACGCATTTTACTTTTCATTATTTACAGGCCTCCAAAATACTCTCCAGCCTTTGCTGAGGACTTTACAGAACTGTTATCAACAATTACCTCAGAGTTTGACTGTTTTGCCATTGCTGGAGATTTTAACATCCATATAGATAATGCAGAAAACAATATGGCAAAAGAAATCAAAACTGTTTTAAAAACTTTTGATCTGACTCAGCATGTACATGGACCCACACACAATCGTGGACACACTTTAGATTTACTTATCAGTAAGGGTCTAAACATTTCATCGATTGTTATTAAGGATGTAGCACTGTCTGATCATTTCTGTATTTTCTTTGATATATTGATCTCTCCTGCCACTGAAGCTAGATCTGTGTCTGTCAAGAAGAGATGCTTAAATGAGAACACTAGTGTCCTATTTATGAAGGCTATATCTTTAACACCAAGCATATCTGCAGACTCTGTTGATTTTCTCCTTGATTCTTTTAACTCAAAAGTTAAAGGTGTAATTGATGATATTGCTCCTGTGAAAGTCAGGAAGAAGAGTGGCAGACAAAAGGCACCTTGGAGAAACTCAACAGCAGTGCAAAATATGAAAAGACAATGCAGAAAAGCAGAGCGCATGTGGCGGAAGACAAAACTTGTAGTCCATTATAACATCTACAAAGACAGCCTTCATGCTTTCAATATGGAACTAGGCAAAGCTAGACAGACTTTCTTCTCAAATATTATAAACAGTAATTTAAACAACACACGCACTCTTTTTGCTACTGTAGAGAGACTGACAAACCCCCCAAGCCAGATTCCCAGTGAAATGCTCTCAGACAGCAAGTGCCGTGAGTTTGCTTCTTTCTTCTCTGAGAAAATCAATAATATCAGAAAGGTGATCAGCACATCCTTGACTTGCGCTGGGGTCAGACAGATCAAACCACCTGAGAAAGTAGTTACTATGTCTGATTTCAAAGAAATTGATGGCAAAATTTTGGAAGAAACCGTACAGCACCTTAAAACATCAACCTGCGCTCTTGACACACTTCCCACATCGTTTTTCAAAAGTGTGTTAAACAGTTTAGAAGCAGATCTTCTAGAAGTGGTAAATGCTTCACTTCTCTCTGGGAGTTTTCCAAACTCCCTAAAAACTGCAGTTGTCAAGCCCCTCCTGAAAAAGAGCAATCTGGATAAGACCATATTAAGCAACTATAGACCAATCTCAAATCTTCCTTTCATAGGTAAGATCATTGAAAAAGTTGTCTTCAATCAGCTGAACAAATTCTTATGCTCGAATGGATACTTTGACAATTTTCAATCTGGTTTCCGACCGCACCACAGCACAGAGACAGCGCTCATAAAGATAATAAACGATATTCGCTTAAATACTGACTCAGGCAAATTATCAGTGCTGGTACTACTCGACCTCAGTGCTGCATTTGACACTGTCGATCACAACATACTTCTGGACAGGCTGGAAAACTGGGTGGGGCTTTCTGGGATAGTCCTAAAATGGTTCAGGTCATACTTAGATGGGAGAGGTTATTATGTGAGTATAGGAGACCATAAGTCTGAGTGGACATCCATGACATGCGGAGTCCCTCAAGGCTCAATTCTTGCGCCACTCCTGTTCAACCTGTATATGCTCCCAATGAGCCAAATAATGAGAAAGAACCAAATCTCTTACCACAGCTATGCAGACGACACACAGCTCTACTTAGCCCTATCGCCCAACGATTATAGCCCCATTGACTCCCTGTGCCAATGCATTGATGAAGTCAACAGTTGGATGTGTCAAAACTTTCTTCAGTTAAACAAAGACAAAACTGAAGTCATTGCGTTTGGAAACAAAGATGAAGTTCTCAAGGTGAACGCATACCTTCACTCTAGGGGTCAAACAACCAAAAATCAAGTCAGGAATCTTGGTGTGACACTAGAGTCAGAGCTTAGTTTCAGTAGTCATGTCAAAGCAATAACTAAATCAGCATACTATCATCTGAAAAATATTGCAAGAATTAGATGCTTTGTTTCCAGACAAGACTTAGAGAAACTTGTGCATGCTTTCATCACCAGCAGGGTGGATTATTGTAATGGACTCCTCACTGGCCTTCCCAAAAAGACCATAAGACAGTTGCAGCTCATACAGAACGCTGCCGCCAGGATTCTGAGCAGAACCAGAAAATATGAACATATCACACCAGTCCTCAGGTCTTTACACTGGCTCCCAGTTAAACTTAGGATTGATTTTAAAGTATTATTACTGGTATATAAATCATTCAATGGCCTAGGACCTCAATACATTGCAGATATGCTCACTGAATATAAACCCAACAGATCACTCAGATCATTAGGATCAAATCAGCTTGAAATACCAAGGGTTCACTCTAAGCATGGCGAGTCTGCTTTTAGCTATTATGCCAGCCGCAGCTGGAACCAGCTTCCAGAGGAGATCAGATGTGCTCCTACTGTAGTCACATTCAAATCCAGACTCAAAACACATCTGTTTAACTATGCATTTACTGAATGAGCACTGTGCCAATGTTCGTCCGACTGTTTGTACTGTATTTTATTTTTTATTTTTCTAAACTGTTTTAATTATTCTTATTTCTTTTTATTATTTTAATTTCTTCTATGTAAAGCACTTTGAATTGCCATTGTGTATGAAATGTGCTATATAAATAAACTTGCCTTGCCTTGCCTTGCCTTCGAGGGGCAGACATACCAGTACACAGTTCTACCATTTGGACTGGCACTGGCACCTCGCACTTTCACGAAGTGCATGGATGCAGCTCTCTCCCCCCTGAGACAGCGGTGCATGCGCATCCTAAACTACCTCGACGACTGGCTCATACTGACTCAGTCAGAGGCGGAGTCACATACTCACAGAGCCTGGCTCCTCAGCCATTTGGAAGGTCTGGGGCTCAGGGTCAATTTTTCCAAGAGTATTCTGTTGCCCAGCCAACGCATCACGTTCCTGGGAACAGTTCTCGACTCCGTACTTATGAAAGCATGGCCCACACCGGCCCGTGCTTTAACGATTCAGCAGCTCGCAGCATCGTTCTTAAAGGGCTCTCATGTACCCCTCAGAACGTTTCAGAGGATCCTTGGCCTGATGGCCTCTGCATCATCAGTACTCCAACTAGGCCTACTGCGTATGCGTCCTCTTCAGCTGTGGCTAGCACCTCTGGTGCCACCCCACGCCTGGCACTCAGGCCACTTGATTATCAAGGTGGACCAGCGCTGTGTTCAAGCCCTGGCCCCTTGGAAAGACGCCAGCTGGTACCAGCAGGGCGTAAGCATGGGGGTGGTTTCGGAGAGGAGGATGATTTCAACAGACGCTTCCAACCTGGGTTGGGGAGCTCTGTACGAGGGCAGGCCTATCTCCGGCCTCTGGTCGAGCTCGGAGAAACGCCTACACATCAACTGCCTCGAAATGAGAGCAGTTTTTCTAGCCCTGAAAGCCTTCCTCCCATACCTGGCTGGTCACCACGTGTTGGTCCGGACGGACAATATGTCGGTGGTCTCTTACATAAATCGCCAGGGCGGCATCAGGTCTCGCAACCTGTTTGCCATAGCCTCTCAGCTCCTGCTATGGGCTCACACCAACCTGCGCTCGCTCAGGGCAGCTCGCGTGCCAGGCACGATGAACATAGGAGCAGACATGCTCTCTCGGGGCAGAGTCCCCCCAGAGGAATGGTCTCTCCACCCTCAGACAGTTCTCCTGCTTTGGGAGGTCTTCGGGAAGGCAGAAGTAGATCTTTTCGCCTCAGAAGACAACTGTCACTGCCCAATCTTCTTTTCAAAGAGCAGGGATGCGTTGGCCCACGATTGGCCCAACCTTCCTCTCTATGCGTTTCCTCCGGTCTCGATGCTCCCTCAGGTCATCAAACGGATCAGGAATACGAGAAGCGCAGTTCTCTTAGTGGCTCCTCTCTGGCGAACCCAGATTTGGTTTCCAGAGCTGATGCAACTGTCTGTAACAGACCCATGGCCAATCCCAGTGAGGTGCGACCTTCTGACTCAGGCCAACGGGACAATCTGGCATCCCCGTCCCGACTTGTGGGCCCTACATGTATGGCCACTCAACGGGTACCCCAGGATCTCCCAGAAGGTGTCCTGAACACTATTAAGGAGGCTAGAGCTCCGTCTACCAGACGTCTCTATCACCTTAAATGGTCAGTGTTCTCCAGCTGGTGTTTAGCTCGAGGCCTCGACCCACACACGTGTGAAGTACCAAAAGTGCTTTCTTTTCTGCAGGAGATGTTGGACGCGGGTCGTTCCCCCTCCACTCTCAAAGTGTATGTGGCAGCCATTGCTGCTTATCACGTATTGGAAGCCGGAGCCTCCTTAGGTAAAAGCGACCTTATAGTTCGTTTCCTTAAGGGCGCCAGAAGGCTTAACCCGCCTCGGCCGCCGTCTGTACCGGCCTGGGACCTTTCACTGGTCCTGCGGGCTCTTAAGGGGCCTCCCTTTGAACCACTTCAGTCAGCTGATCTTAAGCCCCTCTCTCTGAAAACCGCCCTGCTCCTGGCACTGGCGTCAGTGAAGAGAGTAGGGGACCTGCAGGCGCTTTCTACTAGCGCCTCCTGTCTGGAGTTTGGCCCTAATGACTCCAAGGTCATTCTTAGGCCAAGACATGGATATGTTCCTAAGGTGCTCTCAACTCCGTTCAGAGCCCAGGTTATTTCTCTGTCAGCTCTTCCCACTGAGGAGGACAGTGATTCTCTCACGCTCTGCCCTGTCAGAGCTTTGAGAATTTATCTAGAGCGTTCGGCCTCTTTCAGACAGTCTGAACAGCTCTTTGTTTGTTTCGGGGGCCGAACCAAAGGCCTTCCGGTCACTAAGCTCACGCTGTCCAGATGGATAGTTGATGCCATTGCTCTGGCTTACACCTCACTGGGCCTATCCTGTCCCATAGGTGTTAGAGCTCACTCTACGAGAGGTGTCGCCTCTTCGTGGGCTTGGTCGAGTGGTGTTCCTATCGAGGACATTTGTGCGGCGGCCGGCTGGTCCGCTCCGTCCACATTTGTGAGATTTTACAACTTGGATGTCCCTGCTCTGCAGGCACGAGTGCTTTCTATCTAGACCCTGGCTCTGTGGATCCAGACTAGTTTTTGACTCAGACACACGGTTGTCACCTTGAGTTGTGGGTTACGTAAGACTGGCCCTTGGCCATTTCTAATGGTTTAAATTTCTGGGCCCGATGTTTCGGTCTCGTTTATCTTGGCCAATTCTGTAACTTCCCGGTACTTGGTGAGTCAGAGCGGCCACAAGATTATAGCACGGCGTTTTAAATAGCGTTCCCACAGCGTTTGCAACGCAGTACGAGAGAACGTTCTCGTAAGGGAACGTACTTGGTTACTTACGTAACCTCGGTTCCCTTAGAGATAAGGGAACGAGTACTGCGTTGCCTTGCCGTGCTGTTTATCTTGTGTCAGGTGTTTTTTCGTTTCAGTCGATTATACCTGTCAAATGGCGGATTTTATCTGTATTTATATTCTATGGTCACGTGTATTTTCGCGCGCTTGACTTTGGCAGTGTGCCAAGCGCCCTGATTGGTTCGCGCGCCTCTGCCTATCCGCCATTGGTTCGTGCAGTTGCCACAGCACAGCCTATCAGCATGCTCGCGCGAGCCTGATGCTCTCGCCTGTGCTGCAGCAATGCGTTTTAAAATAAAGGCTTCAATATTCTCGAGAAAAGGAGTTTTCCCACAGCGTTTGCAACGCAGTACTCGTTCCCTTATCTCTAAGGGAACCGAGGTTACGTAAGTAACCAAGTACGTTTTGTTTGAGCGTCTCACTAATGCAGTGTTTACTCTGAATAAAGTGAGCATTTAGAGTGTCACAGCAGTGGTGTAATCCATAGTGGTGGAATATTAATCATAGGAAAATATCAAACAACACTTTAACACTTTTAACACGTCATGGGTCAGTGTTTAGTGTTGAGGCGCACTGGAGCTCAAAGTGATAAAGGTCAGAGTGTGAATTATCAGGAATAAAGAGCTAGATGTTCATGCATTAACACTTATAGATGTGCAGTTATTTTAGATGTTGGTGGAGTTTCACTTCATTTCACTACAGAGCAGCTTCACATCAGATCATCTGTCATTTTATCACTGAAGCAGTTTTGAAGAGTTTGTCTTTTCATATTTGTGGACTGAAAGCGCTGAAGATGTTTCGCATCGTTTTCTTCTGTTTGTGTTTCTTTTAAATATGTTTTTATGGCTTCAGTTCTGGTTCCATGTAATAAATGACTGGTTAAATTAGTCACTAACATTTAATAACATCTACTAAAGATATATGGATATACCAGTTTGCACACGCTGTGCTTCTTTACTGTGTCTTTATTCAATTTCATAAATGTTAGTTAATCCACAATGACATTTAAGAAATCTACTAAAGACAGAAAAGAACCACAGCATGAGTTTATACAGCAACAGTAAATTCAACCTATAACTTGTTAAAATATTAAAGTTAAAAGTGTCTTTTTAGTTTTTGTTCCATATATAAATCTATCCACTATATTTTACTTGTCATCTTTTGTCTTTGTATTGCTGCAGAATATTATTAACATCACATTTAAATGATTAAAAGTATTTCAGTGAAGCTTCATCAAACCAACATCAAGTGATTTTAAAGCTTTAATCTGTGAAAAACTCTGTTCTTCAGGTGTGTTTGGTGATGAAGATGATGTGAAGATTATGATGAAGGGAGAATCATTCACTCTAAACTTTGGTGTCATTGTTATAAAAGATTATGATGTGATTCAGTGGAAGTTTGCAACTGATGATAAGACTGATTGGGAGTCTAAAGCTTTAATAGCTGAAATCAATAAACGGACGGACAGAATCGCTGTATATGATGATGTTCTTGATGGGAGATTCAGAGACAGACTGAAGCTGAACAATCAAACTGGATCTCTGACCATCACAGACATCACACCTGAACATGCTGGAGTTTATGAACGACTCCTGCAGAAAGGCGGTGTTGGTGTGATCAGTGATGTCTTTCTCGCTGTCTTTGGTAGATTAAATATTTGTTTTACCATTTTATGTTTTAATCAAATGAAACAATATTAATCCAAACACCATTTTGCTTAATTTCAGTTTTTTGTTTTATATTATTGTTCATTTGACATCAATATCAATATCAATATCTCAGATACAAACTCTGTTTCTGTTTGTTGATACAGTTGAAATATCAGTGAAGCTGGGAGAATCACTCACTGTAAACTCTAATCTCACTGAAATAAAGGATTATGAATGGATTCGGTGGATGTTTGGAAATGGAAACATTTTAATAGCTGAAATTAATGTAAAGGCCGACAGAATCACTGTATATGATGATTATCTTGAGAGATTCAGAGACAGACTGAAGCTGAACAATCAAACTGGATCTCTGACCATCACAAACATCACAACTGAACATGCTGGAGTTTATAAACTACAGATCAAAAGTGAGAGATTAAGTTTCTCATTTAAAGCATTCAGAGTTTCTGTCTCTGGTGAGTAGAGATCATTTCTCATGTCCTTCAAATATTCTTGTTTTTAACCAATTATTTACATATTTATTAATTGTTGAATCATTTTATAGTTTGATATGATAGATCATATAAACACTGACTCAACACACTGACTGAACCGAAAGAAGATTGTTGATTAGATTTGTTCTAATTTATCTTTCTCTCTCATGTTTTCCAGCTCGTCTGCCTGTTCCTGTCATCAGCAGAGACTGTTCTTCATCTTCATCTTCATCATCATCATGTTCATTGGTGTGTTCAGCTGTGAATGTGGGTCATGTGACTCTCTCCTGGTACAAAGGAAACAGTTTATTGTCCAGCATCAGTGTGTTTTATCACCACATGAGTCTCTCTCTCCCTCTGGAAGTGGAATATCAGGATAAAAACTCCTACATCTGTGTGCTGAACAATCCCATCAGCAACCAGACTCAACATCTCAACATCACTCAACTCTGTCACACATGTTCAGGTACGGCTGATATTAGTTGATGTCAGCGCTGATATTAGCGTTTATGAACTGATCTGATCTCAGTTTGATGCTTTTATTCCTCAGACTCTGTCCACTGTTGTGGTCCTACTGAAGCTGTGATCCGATTGGTCCTCTCTGCTCTGGTGGGCGTGGCTACTGTCATTCTTCTGGTTTATGACATCAGATCCAGAAGAGCTGAACGAGATCAAGCACATATTCACACATCAGAAACCTAATGGTGTCATTTCTCACAAACTGATTTTTTAAATAAAGCTTGTGAGATTTACTTATTTGTGGCATCTAAAGCAGAACGCTGAACTTTAAAGGCTCTTCAAGTGTGTTTTTTGTTCTTCTAATGTTTTTGTCATAATAAATACAGATGATTGTTTAGCTTGCGCTCTCTCTCTTTCAGCAATATATTTTTTAAAATCCAATTCAAAAGGCTTTACATTTCTATGTATAAACTTTACACCGTAAACCAGAATAAGCTGGCAAAACTTAAATCAGTTGCCTCACTTTTTAAGTTAAGAAATTTAAAGTTTAAGTAAACAGAACAGTCAGATTTTTATTTTGTACTCATACATTTTAATTGATCTCAACTTCAAATATTTGAGTAAGCTAATTAAAACATTTAACTTAAAATTGTCATATAATCTCAACTTAAATAATTTTATTAGTGGAAACATCTGTTCTACATCTATTCTCAAACCAAGCCGCAGATTTCACTTTACTTCTGCTGTCCATGTGTATTTGCTTGTCTTTATCAATAAAGTTTTCTCACTCTGAAGTTCAAGAGTCTCTCCATGTTTTCTTACATTTATAATGTCGGGCGCCCCCTGCAGGAATACTTTATGTAAGTACCAAAAATCAAAAAGGAAAAAGGAACTCCAAGGCACTCTCAATTGCAAAAGTTAAAAAGCCTTTATTATTATGGCTTGGTCACATTAACCTTCTAAAAAACTCCAACGCGTTTCGGCTACATGCCTTCTTCTGGGAGTTAAACAGATCTCAAACAAACAAAGTTTCTTATGAACTAACAGTCCACCAATCAGAAGTCTCCATCTGTCAACTGTGGCGCTAAGGTTACAATTGTTAGTACACCCAAGAGACAGCAGATGTCATCATTTCCACTTCTTACCAAATCAATTAAGTACACACAAAAACTGACTTCATGAAAGGAACATACCAGTACCCAACACGGTGACCCATACAAGTTAAAATACAAGCATAGTATACAAATTTCAAACCACCATAGGACAACAGAACATCAAAGATATACACTAAGGTCAAGTTCCTCATTCAAGCCTGGATATTTAGTAGCCTGCAGGCGATATATCCAGAAAGCTTCCTGTTGATTCAGCTGCCTTTGCCTATTGCCTTTTCTTAAGGACAAAGGGATGTGGTCAATCCCACAGATCTGTAAGGTGGATTGATCACTATTGTGATGTTCCATATAGTGTCTTGCCATGGGATAGTTGGTGTTACCTGTGCGAATTGCGTATTTGCGTACATAGGACATTCCAATCTATAAATGACAAAGGTAGTTTGGCAATTTATAAAACGGTTAATAGTGAATTCCTTTTTAGAACCAACATCATGAAAATTTTTTGGTTTGTCTTACATTAGCACAATGGTTGCAGTGATGGCATTTGTAAGAACCTATGGGCCTAGGGCCTAACCATGTTTGTTTTACTTCTGGTTTAAGATAACTGTGAACCAGTCTATCTTGTAGGGTGGGACATCTTCTAAAACTGATGAGAGGTGGTTCAGGAAAGACCTGACTTAATACCTCATCACTTTCAATAATTCCCCAGTTTTTTTTTTTGTATGATTTGCCTTATCTGTTCAGCCTCTGTACTGTATGTAGTGACAAAAACAGACCTCTCTTTTGTTAGTTTCGGTGTATTCCTTTGTAGTAATGATGCCCTATCTACATGTTTGGCTCTGCTGTAAGCTTTTTGGAGAGTAGAGCTTCTATATCCCCTTTCCTTAAATCGTGACATCATCTCTAGTGATTTACTTTCAAAAACATGATCTTGGTCACAGATCCTCTTCACTCTCTGAAACTGCCCATATGGGACATTCTCTTTAAGCCAATTTGGATGGAAACTCTTGGCATGTAAAATTGTGTTTCTGTCTGTCGGTTTTCTATACACTGATGAATGCAAGGTTCCTTGGTTATCTTTTGAAATTGTCAAATCAAGAAAATTAATACACACTTTGCTATATTCTAAAGACAACTTGATGTTTGGATTAATGCTATTCAGATAACCATGAAATTCAATCAACTCTGTTTCCGAGCCAGACCAAAAAAGACATATATCATCAATATAGCGCCCCCACCAGATAATAAACTTGTGAAACACATTATTTTCTTGATTCAAAACAAAGTCCTCCTCCCATTTGCCCAGGTACAAACCTGCATAGGAAGGGCTTTAACATGCCCCCATAGCACAACCTTTTGTCTGTTTAAAGATCTTATCCTGGAAGACAAAAATGTTATTAGTCAAAGTCCATTCTGTTAGTGACAGCAAAAAATCAGTGGGTGGCATTTCATGTGCAGGACGGCCACTCAAGAAATGTCTCAGTGCTGCAAGGCCCTGTTGATGGTCGATATTTGTATATAATGCTTCCACATCCATAGTTACAAGGAAGGTTTCAGAGCCTATATCTTGTAGCTCTTTGTTCTTGTTTAAAACATCAGTAGTGTCCTGGACATACGGAAGAGGAGAACGAGGAGAGGTAGAAGGACACGAAGAACCCAGATGGACACGGAGCAAAGCCAGACTCAGGCAGTAATCAACATCTCCGGCAAGGTCTTGTCAGAGGAGAGCATCCGAGTCCTGTCTAAAGGATTATCCTTCGCACCAACCCACCCAGGAAAGGAATTTGACACGAAAATCGATCTTTTTCGATTCTATAGAAATCTACATCTCAAAACTTGGTACAAGCAGCAGACCCCAACATCTACAAGCTCCACAGATACAGGTCAGACAGACTCCTTTCCCCGGTTTAAGCCAAAATCTACTTTTTGCCCTTTGGTACAAAATGCTTCTTTACATACATTTGCTAAAAAAGTAAATTTTGATATTGAGAATTTGTTTAAGAATAAAAGGGCATCCAAACGAAGTAACCTTTCTCACAAAGAAAAAAGTGCTTTGGAAATACTATCCAAAGATGAAGATTTAGTTATTAAAAAAGCAGACAAAGGGGGTGCAATTGTGGTTTGGAGTAAGGACTTGTATGTAAAAGAGGCTTCCCGTCAGTTAAATAACACAGAGTTCTACCAACTACTGACCCATAATCCTACGGAGTCTCTTAAAGAGGAATTGGGAAGGATGTTACATCAAGCTAAAGCCAGTGGTTGGATCTCAGACCCTGAACTTAGATTTTTGTTTAATGAGAATCCTAGAATGGCATCTTTTTACATGTTACCCAAGATACATAAATGTCTTGAGAACCCCCCAGGTAGACCTGTGATTTCAGGGAACGAAAGCCTTACAGAAGCAGTGTCTAAGTATATTGACCATTTCATTAAACCTTTTCTACCTTCACTCCCTGCGTATGTCCAGGACACTACTGATGTTTTAAACAAGAACAAAGAGCTACAAGATATAGGCTCTGAAACCTTCCTTGTAACTATGGATGTGGAAGCATTATATACAAATATCGACCATCAACAGGGCCTTGCAGCACTGAGACATTTCTTGAGTGGCCGTCCTGCACATGAAATGCCACCCACTGATTTTTTGCTGTCACTAACAGAATGGACTTTGACTAATAACATTTTTGTCTTCCAGGATAAGATCTTTAAACAGACAAAAGGTTGTGCTATGGGGGCATGTTAAAGCCCTTCCTATGCAGGTTTGTACCTGGGCAAATGGGAGGAGGACTTTGTTTTGAATCAAGAAAATAATGTGTTTCACAAGTTTATTATCTGGTGGGGGCGCTATATTGATGATATATGTCTTTTTTGGTCTGGCTCGGAAACAGAGTTGATTGAATTTCATGGTTATCTGAATAGCATTAATCCAAACATCAAGTTGTCTTTAGAATATAGCAAAGTGTGTATTAATTTTCTTGATTTGACAATTTCAAAAGATAACCAAGGAACCTTGCATTCATCAGTGTATAGAAAACCGACAGACAGAAACACAATTTTACATGCCAAGAGTTTCCATCCAAATTGGCTTAAAGAGAATGTCCCATATGGGCAGTTTCAGAGAGTGAAGAGGATCTGTGACCAAGATCATGTTTTTGAAAGTAAATCACTAGAGATGATGTCACGATTTAAGGAAAGGGGATATAGAAGCTCTACTCTCCAAAAAGCTTACACCAGAGCCAAACATGTAGATAGGGCATCATTACTACAAAGGAATACACCGAAACTAACAAAAGAGAGGTCTGTTTTTGTCACTACATACAGTACAGAGGCTGAACAGATAAGGCAAATCATACAAAAAAAAAACTGGGGAATTATTGAAAGTGATGAGGTATTAAGTCAGGTCTTTCCTGAACCACCTCTCATCAGTTTTAGAAGATGTCCCACCCTACAAGATAGACTGGTTCACAGTTATCTTAAACCAGAAGTAAAACAAACATGGTTAGGCCCTAGGCCCATAGGTTCTTACAAATGCCATCACTGCAACCATTGTGCTAATGTAAGACAAACCAAAAAATTTTCATGATGTTGGTTCTAAAAAGGAATTCACTATTAACCGTTTTATAAATTGCCAAACTACCTTTGTCATTTATAGATTGGAATGTCCTATGTACGCAAATACGCAATTCGCACAGGTAACACCAACTATCCCATGGCAAGACACTATATGGAACATCACAATAGTGATCAATCCACCTTACAGATCTGTGGGATTGACCACATCCCTTTGTCCTTAAGAAAAGGCAATAGGCAAAGGCAGCTGAATCAACAGGAAGCTTTCTGGATATATCGCCTGCAGGCTACTAAATATCCAGGCTTGAATGAGGAACTTGACCTTAGTGTATATCTTTGATGTTCTGTTGTCCTATGGTGGTTTGAAATTTGTATACTATGCTTGTATTTTAACTTGTATGGGTCACCGTGTTGGGTACTGGTATGTTCCTTTCATGAAGTCAGTTTTTGTGTGTACTTAATTGATTTGGTAAGAAGTGGAAATGATGACATCTGCTGTCTCTTGGGTGTACTAACAATTGTAACCTTAGCGCCACAGTTGACAGATGGAGACTTCTGATTGGTGGACTGTTAGTTCATAAGAAACTTTGTTTGTTTGAGATCTGTTTAACTCCCAGAAGAAGGCATGTAGCCGAAACGCGTTGGAGTTTTTTAGAAGGTTAATGTGACCAAGCCATAATAATAAAGGCTTTTTAACTTTTGCAATTGAGAGTGCCTTGGAGTTCCTTTTTCCTTTTTGATTTTTGGCATTTAGTTTCCCATCCAAAGAGCACCTCGTTTTTAACCAAACTTTGGAGTCCAGGAAGCGCTCCTCTACCATACCTTTTTTCACTTTATGTAAGTAATCTGGTTCTCTAGCTGTGCTGCACTGTGATTGTTACGCTCAACTGTGTTCACAATCAAGTTTTCATTAAGCTGTTATTAAACGGCACCCAAAGCTACTAATCTTCTTCTTTTTTTTTTTTTACTTAAGAAAGTGCTTTCTATTTTAAATATCAGTCATGTTGCTCACTTTCTTCATTCCTGGTGGCTCATGTTGTTATGAATTTTTTGCTATCCCAGACAGCAACATAGTGTCGGCCCAGATCCGGCCCACATCCGGTACATGTGGATTCAACGCTTCCCAGATGTGGACCGACACTGTCGCTGTCTGGGATTGGAATGACCAGGTTAAGACCAGAAATCCGGATACATTTGAAAACGGGGATTTTGTTTAAAAAAACACTCTCGTCCACACTAGCGTTTCAGGCGTTTCAGTGTGGACGAGAAACTTCTGGAAAACGGCTGAAATGCCAAATTCTGATACAGACGGAAAAATAAATAATAAAGTTATCGCTCAATTCTTCTGACAGTATCATTTTATTTAGCTAAAGATCTCAGCATTCACTGATCGTCCAGGTCGCTCTCATTCACTCATTTGCTCAGCGAATTACTCTGGCGTCGAGTAATGATGCTCATTAAATATGCCCTTGTATCCGAGCTGCACCAATCACATCGGGTTATCTGATATAGGCGGGCCAGAGGCGAGATGACGACAGCGCTGTGACGTCGAAGTCATTAGTAAACATTGCAAGATGGCTATGGATGAACACCAGATGTTTGAAATGGCTTTGGCCGCTACAATGAACAAGTTAGACTTGGCTTTTTATCTAAAAGAGGAACAGAAGACGCCGCTCGAATCCTTCCTTTGCAAGAAGGGTGTTTTTGCTGTTTTGCCGACCGGATACAGTAAGTGTCTAATCTACCAGTTAGCTCCACTGGTAGCTAAGCGTATGGGGCTTGTTGTGATTGGTCGTAGTGTTATCCAATTGCGTGCAGTGAGATTTTCAAATGCATTCTTGGTGCCGCCCCTCGAGCTGGCCGAGTTTTCATTAGTCGACGCCAGACCATTAATCTTTCAGATTTAGGTCTGGGTTTACAGGCTACAGCAGGACAGCAAATGCGAGTGAATTTTGTCATGTTTGCTGGACTGTGATATGAAGAGTGTGCAAAGTAACAGAGTTTTAGCAACTGTGTGAAAGTGAATCGCACATTACAGGCCCAATACCGGTATAAACATGAACATGTATTGGTACAATATGCGTCACATGACTAAACTTGCATCATCGTTTTTAAAAACCTCCAGTTTACAACGCGGAAACACTGTTTTCAAATTTATCCACTTTGGAGAGCGTTTTCATTAATAAAAACGGCGTCTCAGTGTGACAGAAGACCAACACGGAGAGAAAAAGATATTAGTGTGGACAAGGCCTGAGAAAGAGGAATTAAAAACCAACCGGACGGTTCTTCTTTAAAAGAAACCTAGAAAACTAACTTTTATGAAAACGACCATCTTCATAAATTTGAATGAGAAGAACACTTGACAATACTTATTACCTCTAAACATAATTTACTCACACATCATTCTTAAACTCCTGAAGACTGTGTCCTCAGGGCCAATCACCATGAACACAGACGGGTTTCTGAAACACAACATCAAAAAGTATCTGGATATTAGCACTGGAATCGTGATTTATTTGCAGGTCCGGACGGCGTCGCAGATCTTGTGTGGATCTGGATGTGTTAGTGTTGACTACATATAGTAGGTTTTACATATTGTCTGTTTGCAGCCTTTATCTGATCCTTCACTGGGAACCGAAAGTAACTCACTCCCGCCAAATGTTTCCTCTTTGAATTCTTGCACCGGGAACAATCAGGGGGCCAATCCATCCCCTGAAAACCGTACCACCCCCGGGAGCCGCCATTGGCTAACAAGCCATCACCTGCTGTTAGCATCCCATTGACTCCCATTCATTTTGGCGTCACTTTGACAGCGAATAACTTTACATCTGAGGCGTTTAAAGACTCCATTTGTCCATTATTTATTTCTAAAGAAACACGAAAATGTATAAAAGGCTCCATTACCTTGTATCTTACGTTATGGCCCTGTAGAAGCAGTTTTTGTAAAAATAGGCTAACGATTGCGTCATAACCACGCGACTCTCTGGAAATTAGCGTATAGACAGGAGGAGAAGCTCGCTGTCAATCGGGGGGACGTGGAGGCATAAAGTATGATAAAGTCAAGGGAGAGTCAAAGTTTCTCCTGCTCCTAGCTCATGGACAGCTCCTACTCACACTCTCCGTCTCTGCAAGTTTCGGAAGGGAATGATTCAGATTTCTCTCGGCACAGCTACTAGAAGACAGACGGGTTGCTCACGTCACATCTACGTCGTCAAGCTCAGTTTGAGTCTGCGCAGTACGCTCAGCCATCAGGAAGTGAGAGCTTCTAATTGACTTCACTTTTCTCCGTTGAATCCAATGGGGTCACTGTGTCCAGTTTATATACTGTCTATGGGAACAATACTAGTCGACACCATTATGACTAAAAGTTTTCTAAGAAGTATTTCCTACTAAAGCAAGGCGGTATTTGACTGTTAAAGCCCCACTGAAGTGCCTTGAAACACACAGCGTTATTCAGTGTGTTGATGTAATTTCCACTGAAACAGGAAGAGAGGGCGGGGCATATGAAGAAGCTCCTCCTCCTTTTAAAAATAGCCAATAGTGTTGTTTATATCACAGCTTCAGTTTATAACCAGACTTCATTTGCCCCGATGGAAAACATACTTACACTGTCTGAATCGTTCCTTATCCTCTATATACTGCACTATGTGCCTTCAGAATGTAGAAAATTGTAGTATGAACAATAGTGTGAACAAGTGACTGATTTCAGTTGCAGCTTCAGTGTCTATTTAGTGTAGGGGGCGGAGCTTCATATTTTAGAGAGCATTTGATTGGACAGGAAACCTGATGAGAAGCTGAAATGCAGAATGATGTCATCAAAATCATTGATCCATATTGGTGAAGTGAGAGACTAAGTTTTGAACACTTATATCTTCTAAATGTGAATTTTGTCATTGTTTTGGAGCACACTATAGCTTATAGATAACAGTAAGGCTAACATATTCATACTAAAAGCCCCAAAAACTCGATTTTGATTTCATGGGGACTTTAAGCATATCCATAGCAGACTGATGGGAGTGGCCTTGGACGGCAAGCCCAGTGCATTATGGGTGTTGAAGTTATAATACCCATTTGACAAAAGACAACAGCCTTGTTTTCTCTGTTTTCTCTAGTAAGGTAGCAGCAATTTCAGAAAAGTTTTCACATTTCTACTGCATAAGCAGCCAAGTTTTATTGAAAGCCAGTTTTGCATGCGGTGATGTTTAGTTTAACAATGTAAAATGAATCAAGATACTTGCTATAATCCAAAGCACTGCTTTATTGAGACCTGCCGGGAAGGTAACTTGAGTTAAAACGAGTGACAAACATGTCCTTCAGTGGCTCTTCTGCCATAAAACAGTCTTCGGGACGACTTTACATGTGCGTTTTCAGCCTAAATCAAGTACTGTGCTTGTGCCGAGGAAAACACAAATGGATTCCCCATTAAAAAAAACGCTATAAATCCAACTTCTACATAAGATTGAGAGTCCTATACAAAACTGCATTGAGATGCTTGAAATGAACAGATAATAAACACTTTCAAAAAAGTAAAATTCAAGTCATAAACCAAGGATTGTAGTCTATGGAGTTTAATAACGCTGAACCAAACACTCCAAGAGAAAATCTGTGGCACAGACTACAACAATCAAAGCTTCAGTCTTCGTAAGGCAAACTTAAAAAAGAAAACGTGATACTAATGGGAAAAATACAGTCAGATAAGTTCAAGATACCTGTCATGATACTGTAGCGTTTAATTCAAGCAGTGAATCTTACAAACTGGTCAAGAACACGTCCAGGTCATCATTCACCTCCAAATCAGGAGAGAGAGAAAGAAGAAATTCATTTTCTGTTTAAAGAAAATGAGGCCTTTAATAAGAGACAATATTTAGGGATTGTTTTGCATGGTGACATTATTTTTGAAATAAAAATTGATATAACGTAATAATGTTTTAGTTATAATATTATTGGTCCAAAAACTTATTTTCTTTACGAAAAATATAACTTGCTGTGAAATCTTTTTTTTTTTTTTAAACAAATCTGAATGATCCTAAAACAGGCTTCATGATTTTTATGAGAAAAATAAAAAAAATATGGGAAAAAAAATAATACAATCCTAAAACAGGCCTAATTTCCATTATGAAAAATATAATTTGCTGGGGAAAAAACTAAAATGAAAAAAAAAATATTTTTTTTAATTGATGAACAGACTACATGTATTTTATGAAGAAGAAAAAACTAAAACAGGCCTAATTTTTATTATGGAAAATACAATTTGCTAGAAAAAAAAAAAAAAATCTTAATTATCCTAAAACAGGCTTCATATTTGTTATGAAAAATGATTTGTTGAGAAAATTAAAAATAAAATCTAACTGATCCTAAAAAGCAGGCCTCATTTTACTTTATGCAAAAGACAATTTCTTATTTTCCCTTCTCTTTGTGTGTTGAATAATGTCCAGGACGTGTTTCACCTCACACAGCAGGTTTATCTCCTCTCAGTATCGTCTGGATCGGTGATGCGAGTGTCGACGGCGTCCTCGACTGGACGAGCGACTCCTGCTGTTGCTGCTGCGACTCTTGCTGCTGCTCGGCCCGTGACTGTCCTTCCTCGCCCGGTGGCGCCGGTGTCTCGTGGTTCGGCTCTTCCGCCCGTTACGACTGTGACTCCGTTTCCCGGGACTGTGACTCCGCCTCCCGTGACTCTGACTCCGCCTCCCACGGCTCTGACTCCGCGTCCCGTTGCTATGACTCCGCCTCCCACGACTCTGACTCCGCTTCCCGCTGCTGTGACTCCGCCTCCCGCGACTCTGACTCCGCCTCCCGTGACGCCGCGTGTGATTCCTCCGCTCACGTCTCTCTCCGTCTGCTCGCTCCTCCACGCTCTCCGGTTTCTTTGGTTTGCTGTCCTGGTTGTCCGGCTTGATGTCGTCGCCGTTCACCTGCGCGTGGCAGATCTGCAGGTCCAGGTCGATGACGGGAGCGTTCTCGATCTCGTTCTCGTCGGCGTTGGTGCTCTTCTTCAGCAGGTTTCCCAGCAGCCGGTCCCGCAGCTCACGCTCTTTCCTCTGGAGCTCGAGCGCTCGCTTCTTCTCGGCCTCGACGCGCCTCAGCTCCTCCTCCTGCTGTCGTCTGCTCTCCTCCAGCTGATGGAGACGCTCCTGCTCCACCTTCTGCTGCTCCAGCTGCTGCTGCTTCAGGCTCTGAGAACACACACACACACACACTTCAATCAAACCGGTTTTATGAAATACGCTTGATTATGTTCCAAATTTCAGTTTTTCCTTTATAATTTTTTTTTATTTAATTTTAGTATTATTAAATTAAATTAATTTTAGTAATCATAAAAGAACGTCTATTTAATTAAAATCATGAAACTTATACAATTTAACAGCATGCTATTAAAAGTTTAAGAAATATAACATTTTGAGGGCCCTATGAAATCTGTTTTATTTTTGTCCAAATTCCATTTAAGTTTTTTTTTTAATCCTGGAATGTTTTCCTCAAAAACCTTAATTTCTTTTCGACTGAAGGAAGACATGAACATCTTGGATGACATGGGGAGAGTAAATTATCAGGACATTTTTATTTTGAAAGTGAACTAATCCTTTAATATTTATCCATTTCTGGTCATAATTTGGAGACAATGAGCATAAGAACCGCTGTGTCGCTGTTTATATTTATCACGCAGTAAAAATGCCCCAAAACCAGTCGTCTGTGGATGAGAGTCTGAAACGAGCACTGGTGGGACGTTGTCCTGCTTCACTTCACAGACGCAGTGAAAGGAGGATTATAGAATGACGGGACACTCATTTATTCATCAGGAATAACAGCTCGTTCAGCGCATCATACGTCATTACGCTACTTCTACGTCATTGCACATGCGCAGTGCTTTCAGTTTCGGTTTTCAATCAGATCAAGTGTTTACATGTTCTCTTATTAGAAAAGGAATAAACCACCGCTCTCAATCGGATCGAAATTTCATTGGGATCGAGCTCAATCGGATCGATTAAGGTGTTTACATGAAGGCTTTTCAGTCCGATTGAGCCGTCAATCCCATTACTAACGGATTATTTGGTTGCATGTAAACGTAGCCAATGAAAGCCATGAATGGGGAGTTGCCCGAGGTCATGTGACGCACCTTTGCTCGGCTCAGTAACTCAGCGATGAGCCGGATGGACTCCAGGTTCCTCTGAGCCAGCAAGAGTTTCCTCTCCTCCATCACGATCTTCTGGTGGAGCTTCTTCTGTTCTTCTTCCTGCTGCTTCTTCATCTTCTTCTGGTTCTTCTTCTCCTCTTTCTCCTTGATCTTCTGCTCTCGTTTACGCAGTTTCTCCTCCCTCTTTCTCTCCTTCTCCTGCTCCTCCTGCTCACGCTGTTTCCTGAAACACCAGCCACACTTACTGATTACTGGAGATTCTTGAAACATAATAGAGTTAGGTGATAAAGTAAAATAGAGTTAGGTGATAAAGTAAAATAGAGTTAGGGGATAAAGTAAAATAGAGTTAGGTGATGAAGTAAAATAGAGTTAGGTGATGAAGTAAAATAGAGTTAGGTGATGAAGTAAAATAGAGTTAGGTGATGAAGTAAAATAGAGTTAGGGGATAAAGTAAAATAGAGTTAGGTGATGAAGTAAAATAGAATTAGGGGATGAAGTAAAATAGAGTTAGGTGATGAAGTAAAATAGAGTTAGGTGATGAAGTAAAATAGAGTTAGGTGATAAAGTAAAATAGAGTTAGGGGATAAAGTAAAATAGAGTTAGGTGATAAAGTAAAATAGAGTTAGGTGAAAGTAAAATAGAGTTAGGGGATGAAGTAAAATAGAGTTAGGGGATGAAGTAAAATAGAGTTAGGGGATAAAGTAAAATAGAGTTAGGTGATGAAGTAAAATAGAGTTAGGTGATGAAGTAAAATAGAGTTAGGGGATGAAGTAAAAGAGTTAGGGGATGAAGTAAAAGAGTTAGGGGATGAAGTAAAATAGAGTTAGGTGATAAAGTAAAATAGAGTTAGGTGATAAAGTAAAATAGAGTTAGGTGAAAGTAAAATAGAGTTAGGGGATGAAGTAAAATAGAGTTAGGGGATGAAGTAAAATATAGTTAGGGGATAAAGTAAAATAGAGTTAGGTGATGAAGTAAAATAGAGTTAGGTGATGAAGTAAAATCGAGTTAGGGGATGAAGTAAAAGAGTTAGGGGATGAAGTAAAAGAGTTAGGGGATGAAGTAAAATAGAGTTAGGTGATAAAGTAAAATAGAGTTAGGTGATAAAGTAAAATAGAGTTAGGTGATAACGTAAAATAGAGTTAGGTGATGAAGTAAAATAGAGTTAGGTGATGAAGTAAAATAGAGTTAGGTGAAAGTAAAATAGAGTTAGGGGATGAAGTAAAATAGAGTTAGGGGATGAAGTAAAATAGAGTTAGGTGATGAAGTAAAATAGAGTTAGGGGATGAAGTAAAAGAGTTAGGGGATAAAGTAAAATAGAGTTAGGGGATAAAGTAAAATAGAGTTAGGGGATGAAGTAAAAGAGTTAGGGGATAAAGTAAAATAGAGTTAGGGGATAAAGTAAAATAGAGTTAGGTGATGAAGTAAAATAGAGTTAGGGGATAAAGTAAAATAGAGTTAGGTGATGAAGTAAAATAGAGTTAGGTGATGAAGTAAAGTAGAGTTAGGCGATGAAGTAAAATAGAGTTAGGTGATGAAGTAAAATAGAGTTAGGTGATGAAGTAAAATAGAGTTAGGTGAAAGTAAAATAGAGTTAGGTGATAAAGGTGTTAGGGTGTTGCTATGCAGTTAATAGGGTTTTCAGGGTGGTTGCAAGGGTGCTGTTATACAGATGTTAGGGTACTCGGGTGGTTACTAAGGTGTTTCTATGTGGTTGCTAGCTAGGGCACTCAGGGTGGTTGCTAGGGTGTTGCTATGCGGCTGGTAGTGTATTCTGGGTAATTGCAAGTGTGTTGCTATGCAGTAGCTAGCGTACTCACGGTGGTTGCTAGGGTCTTGCTATGCGGTTGCTACGGTACTTGTGGTGGTTGCTAGGGTGTTGCTATGCAGTTTTGAGGGTATTCTGGGTGGTTGCTAGAGTGTTGCAGTGCAGTTGCTAGTACATATATTACCGTATTGCTAGCATGTTTCAGACAGATACCATGCTAGTTGACAGATGATGGATGGATGGATAGATAGATGAATATAAGCTAAAGGTCATACCTCTCTTCCTCCTTCCGCCGCTCCTCTTCCTCCTTCTCTCTGCGTTTCAGCTCCTCTCGCTGTTTCTCGAGCTCCTGGAGCTTCAGTCGCTCTTGCTGTCGTTTCCTCAGTGAGGAATCACTCAGGTGTTTCGTCGTGTCAAAGGTCACCTGAGAGGATGAATGTTCAGGTTATGCTTATAATAAACATTTTAAGCTTCATATTTACTGCTGAATGAACAAATGGTTCCATCAGTCTAAAAACCTTTTCAAGCCTATATGGCCTATATATAAATATATATATATTTTTTTTAATAAGCATGTTCAACAAACACTACTATAACGTACAAACACTTTTTTTACAATAGCATTTACTTTTTTTAACAGCATTTAAATTAGAAATATCGGCAACAACACTTTACAATAAGGTTCATTAGTTAACATTAGTTAATGTATTAACTAACATGAACTAACCATGAGCGATCCATTCGTAACTGTATTTGTTAATCTTTGTTAACGTTAGTTAATAAAAATAAAGCTGTTCATCGTTAGTTCATGTTAGTTCACAGTGCATTAACTAATGTTGACAAGATTTTAATAAAGTATTAATAAATGTTGAAATTAACATTAAAGGTATAGCGGAGGATGTTTTACTTCCTGGTGGGTAGTCTAAACTATTGGTCCTCCTAATTGTCAATCATTCTGGTGAATCAATCAAACTTTTCAAAAAGTGGAGAGGGCGGGTCTAATCTAAAATTTGGAAAGATCCTCCGCTATACCTTTAACAAAGAAAAATAAATGCTGTATAAGTGCAGTTCATTATTAGTTCATGTTAACTAATGAACCTTATTGTAAAGTATTACTGAAATATCATTATATATGCATATTTTGCTTACAAATAAAATGTTTAATTGCCTGAAATAAAAAGGTAATGGTCCTGAAAATAGACTTAATTTTCATTATGCAAAATATAATTCATGTTTTATTGTTTAATGTTCACTGGTTTAAGGATTAACTGAGTTCTTGACAGGTTTTGTGACACTTACACACTTTAACTTCAGAGTTTCACCAAACGAACATGCTTTAATGAACAGCGCTCAGTTAATTCAACTTTCCGCCGGCTCGGGTGTCTTTGCTCTGCTGAATAATCCTTGAAATCATAATACAGTCCAGCCGTGGCTTTCATTTAATTAAAGGCCCTCACAGTGCCGGTGTTATTCTGCTGAACACACTCCATCTCATCAACACAAGCCTCGTGTATTAGCGCTTCACATTATACGCCTGAAGAGCCGCACGACTCATTAAAAACCATAATCCGCTCCAGTGTTCGAGTCGAGCTGATAAACCAAACATTTCTATGAGCTTTTCTTCTTTGCGTTCACAGACCAGCGTTATTATCGTTAACTAAAACTACAAACATTTTCATTAAAATAAACGATGACTGAAATTAAAATAAAATATTAAAAAACAGCAAGTTTCTTTCTCATTTTCGTTTAGTTTAAAGGGACGGTTCGGAGTAAAATCAACCTAGGGTCCTTTGCACCATGACCTCGAGCCAAACACCCCCCAGAAGCCTTTATTCCCTTGGTCGAACATTATTAAAGTTAGAGCTTATTTAGAGATATCAGCCGGATGGTTTAGTGCAGCGCTAATGGATCCAAGGCTGTATCTGGTAAATTACCGCACTAATAATGTCCAGAATGGCACCAAACTTCTACAGTAGTACAAATAGGTTCTGGACTCATAAAACGAGGCATTGGAAAGTTTGTAAGTACATCAGGAGTTTATTTAACTAACACTTGCCTGACGGCTAATGCTACCGCTAACCCGGACGTCGACGTCACTTCTGTTATTTGGGAAAAGCATGTAAAAGTCCTGCAGAAAGCGATCATAAGGATGTAGTGTAACGACGCCCAGTTCCAGGAATGCACTAATATTTTGTTGGTAGTACCAGTTTATAACAATTATTAGTTAACACTAAGTTGTCAACACTTCGGAAAAAAATTATAATTCGTCATTACACTGCATCCTTATGATCGCTTTCTGCAGGACTTTTACATGCTTTTCCCAAATAACTGAAGTGACGTCGACGTCCGGGTTAGCGGTAGCATTAGCCGTCAGGCAAGTGTTATTTAAATAAACTCCTGATGTACTTACAAACTTTCCAATGCCTCGTTTTATGAGTCCAGAACCTATTTGTACTACTGTAGAAGTTTGGTGCTAGCCTGGAAAAACCCAGACAACTTCCGGCAAATTTAGATTTGCTCTGCAGTAGTCTGGCAAAGAACTCATTCAAGCCCATTTCTAATCCGTCGAAATCGCGGCACCAATCAGAAACATTGAGGCGGGCTTTACACGATGACGATCTCTGATTGGTTTTAGGTCTATCCAATTGCGCCCAGAGGCATTTGAGCGACGTCCGTTGGTGAAGCGCTTTTAAATGCATTATTATATTGCAAACACATGAGGCCAGTCTCCATGAAAGACCCACTGGCAGATGAACGTGCTGCTATATTTCTCTCCGAAACGGTAGGAGATTAAATTAGATTTAATAGAGGATTTTAACTGTGACGAGATGATTGACAGGGCAGTTTACGTGACAGGATGCACACGACAGATCCGTCCGATAAAGATGACGAAGTAGTATGTCCCAAAGCTTGCCTACTTTTTTGCTACACATTCAAAAGTAAATACCTTTTCTTCACAAAAAGAGTACATACTTTTATGGCGTAGTGTAACTTAGGGACGCAGCATATGGCTTTACACGATGACGATCGCTCTGATTGGTTTTAGGTCTATCCAATTGCGCCCAGAGGCATTTGAGCGACGTCCGTTGGCGACGCCCCTTTGGAAATGAGTTATTAATGAAGCTTTGCCAGACCATAACTCAGTTACTACTGAGAATGGTCTGGTTTTAACCAGGCTAGTTTGGTGCCATTCCGCCCAAACTTTTGAACGGTAGTGTAAAATTTTACATAAGATTATATTTTAGATAAATGCTGTTCTTCTGAACTTTATATTCATCACAGAATCCAGGAAAAAAAATTGTACACACCTGTTTTCAACACTGATAATAATCATAAATGTTTCTTGAGCATCAAATCCTCATATTAGACTGATTTCTGAAGGATCATGTGACACTGAAGACTGGAGTAATGATGCTGAAAATTCAGCTTTGATCACAGGAATAAATTACAGTTTAAAATATATTTAAATTGTCATAATATTTAACAATATTACTGTTTTTAATCAAATAAATGCAGCCTTGGTGAGAAGAAGAGACTTCTTTTAAAAGCATAAAAAAATCTTACTGATCCAAAACTTTTAAACGGGAGTTATATAATATATATACCTAAAGTTTTGGATACCAAATTGCGATTCTGTGATATTTTCATAATTTTCCATGATTATTTATTACAAGTGTTGCCATAGAAGTAGAAAACGTGTAACTTGTTTAAAGGGAGACTTCACCGATTAGCATTAAGCTTTGTATCAGTAGAAACCCGGTAGTATTCTCGAGTGGCCGTGCTTCCGTCCCTCATGTCCCCCTGAGACCAGAGATTTCTGTATTGTGTGTCTCGAAAAAAAACTCTGATGACGCAAAAATCGTCATTTATCCTCATCTGAGGCTCTTTTGTCCAGAGGCGAGAGACTCCAGCCAATAGGAGGAGCTCGTTCCGCATGTGTTCAACCCGCCCATAGGGGGATCTCACGATATAACGCCGTCTTTTCAGTTTCGAGTCACTAGTAGCCTAGCTGTATCATTTCTCCCGATACTGCCCTCTGTGACCGGTGGGCGTGGCTTGGGAGTGGCCTCGTAGGGCAGGGAAGCAAGTGCATTCTGGGAGTTGTAGTCTTTCATCCACATGAGCCAAAAATATTTTTTTCGGCTTTTCTCAGTCTAGAAGGCACCAAATTTCACATTTCTACTACATAAATTATCCAATTTAAATACACATTCATCTTTCCAGCGGTGAAATATCCCTTTAAGTAGAAAACAAGACGTAGAGCAGGATCTCTGAGCTCATGAGGGACGAAAGAATGGGATCTAGAAGAGAATCAAACTCACCTTAATACTGCAGGCCACAGCCTTCCCATCATCCCCCTTCAGCATCAGCTTCATCCCCCTCAGAGAGTCCATGGCTTTCACGAACCCCGTGTGATCCAGATACTGCACGTACCCCTCAAAGTTCAAGTGTCCCCCGAAAGAGAACGTGTTGAAGTTCTTCCCGGTCATCTCTTCCCGGTAGGGATCCAGCATGGGAATGTCGACGTTCCGGATCTTTCCAAACCGCTCGAAAACGGTTGTAAGCGTCGCTTCCGAAGGCTTATCGGGAGAACCGTCCTTCTGGGCGAACCATTTACAAGGAAGCCCTTCGAGATGAACGGTATCGGGACGTTCTCCCGGCACAGTCTCGTTCATGTCCTTGGCGTCCCGGAAAAACGAATCCCAATCGTGGCGTGTCGGGAAATCGGTTTTGTTCTCGGCCGTGCGCACCTTCAGGACATCCGTGAATCCGCTTAGTTTGATGCTCTTTCCCTCGAGTTTGTTCAGGATTCGCTTCACAACGCTCCTGTTCTCCACTTCGCCTTCGAAGCGAATGAAGTCCATGGTGCTCTTGGAGATTCGGAGAGAGGAAAACTGGTCCGGATGAGCCATAGACTTCAGCCTCTCCATCACTTCCCAGTTGGAGATGGACTTTCCCGGCATCTTGAGGTGAGGGAGAGCCACGCTGATGGTCATCTTGGCGATGGGCTTCAGGTAGAGGTTGAACTCCGGACACAGATCCACGGCCTCGGCGGTGTCGTTCACTATAGACGTCATCATGGACGCTTCAGGTGAACACTTTAGAGAGAAAAGAGACAGTCTTCAGTGTGGCAATCTTCACTTAAAGGAGTCGTTCACTTTAAAATGAAAATATTATAGAAATGCTTAAAGTCGCCCTGTGGTGAAAATCCAGCTTTTAATGTTGTTTATGTGTCTATGTGGTGTTTTTAATCTGCTTTAAGACAAACCATGTGTAAATGCATAAGTCGACAGCATTGCTGAGTATTTCCTCCTTAAAACTGCAGTGAACCAAAGACAGTCTCAAACACACGCTTTGAAATCGCTGGTGTTTCTGACGTCACAAACTACCTTGTAACCAATCAGATCAACGTGTGATCGTCAACCAGTGGATCTCTGAGTGAGTGGAGGCGGGGCTCATTTGCATATTCACCATGCATACTAAATGAGGCAAGGGTGTCGAGTTACATTCAAGATATTTTAAGGCATGAAGTATTTTATTCAAGGAAAAAACATTTAAATGTGTCATTTTGGTGTTCAAAGATGAGTTTTAAGGGATACAATTATTGACAACAGGGTAATATTGTATTTAATAAGGTAATACTAGTAAAAGTAAGTCATAGATGAGATTATAAGTCAATAACTGTACATTAACCTCAACAGAAGAGGCTCTTTAAATCTAAAATCGACCACAGATGAACGTCACTGCATGAACAAAACGTTTTCAGATTGTTTTGTGAATGAAGTAAATATCTGGTCAAGTGTACAATTTCAATAATTGGTCATAAAACAACTCTATTAATCAGCTTTGATTAACCTAAACAAAAATGATTAAAATACACAAATGAAATAAGCAACATAAGAAGAAATATTTCTGTTAGTTGACTAGGTAACATTTCTAATTTTTACTTTTACTAAAACTAAAAATAACTTCTCTAACTAAAAAAGAAAGAGTTCACTGAAATAAAGTTTAAAAAAAAACTTTCAGCAAATATTTCAGATAGTTTAGTTTACGTAAAAATACTAAAATTACTAAAACGGAAAATAACGCAGCTAAAATTAATTAAAAAAAAAACCAGATATTAAAAAATAGACAAAAACAAAAGAACTAAAACTAAGATAAATTAATAATACTAAAATAACACAGATCTGAACATTGGAGGGTTTACATGTCTGTGGTTTTATGACAGAACATCTCATGCACAAATATAATAAAATACCATTAAATAGACAAATTCACATTTGAACAGAGTTTATTATCCTTGCCTTCCAGGTGATACTGATGATCATGGACTAATACTGGATGATATATCAGTCTGTACTAGTTATTAATATTACAACAAGACTAGTGTGGGAACTTAACATTCACAAGCTCAGCGATTCAGAGTTTATTATGATTTTACTTCCATAATAATTGTTGTCAATATGTTTTTTTTATTTTGTTTTTTTTGGTGTACGTTAAACACGGTGGATATAATAACATCACTACATTAAACCCTACAGAGAGCCACTTATTTTAATTAATCGCTGATTAGACAGATTATGTAATAATATAGAGATCTTAGTGCGAGAGATGATGCTGATGAGTAGATTATTGATGAGTTATTGATATCGGAATCATTGACCGGTTACACGGGTGATAGTGACACTCATGGGCACAGATGATGGGAATCATATTTAGACACGTAAATGTTTACTAACCTTTCTGAATTGTTCGGACTGAAGCATTAATAACAACAGCAGTCCGCTCACAGTTGAAACAAACGGACATGATGTTCACAGCTTCCGCATACGTCACTCAGAGCCGGAAGTTGGAGAGGAGCTCTGCTGCCCCCGCGTGGCGACGGTTTGACCTGCAGCTCAACTTACTTACAATTCATCGAAATAAAGTTGGTTCTGAATTAAAGTTCTCAAGACGCATATCTGTGAATGTCAGATAATAAAGCTACTCTTAGATCATGATGTGATGTGATACAAATTTTTTTTTTAAATAACAAATGATTAAATATAAAATAGGAGATGATTATACAAAAAAAATAATATATATATTAAATAGATTAAATTAAATTAAAATAAATAAATAAATCATTAACTAGATTAAATAAATAAACAAATAATAGCTAATAATAATACTATGGTGATTACTATGGTGAGTAGAAAAAAAATATATAATGATGCAACTTAATAGAAACAAATTTTAGATTTAAAACATAATTTTTTTCAGTGTATGAGTTTATAAAAAGAGTTTTTTGATTTTAAATGATTTAAAATTTACGGACGGGGTCAAGATCATATTTGGCATCTAAAATATTGAAAAACTTATTTTAGTGGACAGAAAAGTCTTGTATAGTCTCATTTATGATTAATTCTAACCTATTATATAATGCAAAGTAGAAGTTTACGAGGTCTGATGTTAAAATGAGACGAAACTCTGAAAGTTTGCACACGTCACACACCTTCATCTCCAGAAACATGTTAATCTTCTGCAAATCTCTACAGTATTAACAACGCCGGATCCAGGAGTCGTGTGATCCCGTTTGTGTGATTTCTAAGGGGGGGAAAAAAGTATGGATTCAAGAATTTGATCAAAAAATTTGTGAATTTTATAGCATTGATTTGACGTTTGACAATTATTAGGTGTTTTTGTGTTCATTTCTGTGGTATTTCTGATCAAGGAGTTTAATCTGTGTTTGTTAACTCTGCACATGACCTGTGTGTCACATGACCTGTGTGTCACATGACCTGTGTGTCACATGACTGATGATGATGTGATATCTGAGGCTTTTATCCTGTAATCACATCAGCTTTCAAATAGAGTATGAAGTTCTTTACTGGCATTGATGGTTCCATGAAGAACCTTTAATATCCATGGAATCTAAAATGTTCTTTATACGAAGACAAAATGGTTCTTGATCACTGAACAGTTCTTTGGAGAACCCAAAATGGTTCTTCTATTGCAAAAACCTCATTAAAAAAACACTAATTTTATGAATTTTATTAACCTTTAGGTTGTGCACTGAAACAATATAATAGTTCATTTATGTTTTGATTATACTGTACCTAAACATGTCTCCTTTAGTCCCAATGTATGTGTGATAGATGAGATAAACGGAGGTTGTTCTCACTAGTGTTGTGAGATTTGTTCGGACGAGTGTTGAAGTAGAAGCTGTCGTACCTGTTTTACATCAGATTACAGGTGTATCTGTTATATCACGTCATGAGAAGGAAGACAAGCACAGTTTTTAAACCAACTAAAGATATGAAGGACAAAACACTCACCAAAATGAGTGAATTTCACAATTCTGACCTATAATTACAAAATAATTATGAACTATAAGTGTGTAGTGTATGTTTGAGAGAAGTTTAATGCAATGAAGGCCATTTCTGAAAAATCATAATTATGACATAAAAAGTCAAAAGTATTACGTACTAAGACACATGCATTATGAAAAAGTCATAATTATGATGTAAAAAGTTGAAAATATTTACTGTCCTATAAGTAAAAATGTCACAATTATGACATCAAAGTGATACTAAACCATAATTATGAGATAAAAAAAAAAAACATAATTCTGATATAATGCACTATAAGTTGAAATTATGACAAAAAGTTACAATTATGATTTTAATCATATGAGAGAATTTTTTTAAATCATAATTTCAACTTTTTGTCATAATTCTGACATAAAAGTCAAAATTCTGACATAAAAAGTCTAAAATATAACATACCAAGTCCTACTAGTAAGTCATATCCTTTTGACTTATGTCAGAATTTTGACTTTCACATCATATTTAAGATTTACCAAAGCATTTTTGTTTTTATTTCTTATCTAATTGGATATGATTCATTTTAAACATATTCTGTAAAACATCTGATCAGATCCTGAATAATGAATTCACAGATGATTAATAACTTCAGTGTCATTTAAGAATCATTTTATTTGATGAAAACTTCAGCGTTTGAGGAACAGCAACACAAACACTCACATGGTCTTCAGGAAATGTAAACATCGGGTTGGAAGGAACTTTATATATATATATGTATGTATTTCTGGCAATTTTAAAAAGACAAGTGCCTAAAACGTCCATTTGATCATCAATAAAGGCACTTTAAAGACACATTTGGGATTAGTTTTCTCTAGGAGGTCTAATAATATCAGCTAAAAGTGCATTGGGTTAAAGGAACTGGTCCTGGAATTAGACTTCCTCTTAAAGCAGCTTGTTAAACGTGGCCTAAACACACAGATAAACACACAGATTACAGGATAACAGTCTGAAAACATGTCGATTCCTGCGTTTGGAAGAGCGTCAGTAAAGGCAACCGGACCATCATGCAACAGCGACACAGACACGACGTGCATCACAAAATAATCTACTAATATTTACATGTTCATTAGAGCGTCGTTCAAATAAAAAATAGTTGTGCATAATTTTGCTGAAAGAGATGATTGCATTAAAAATGGTTCATTGCGTTACATACCGACATTTAAAAGGCAGCTCTGCATATATTTTCATCTATAAAAACCCAATTTATACTGTAAAAAGGATTTTAAATGTGGAAAATAGTTTCTATTACATGATTGTGTGTGTTTTCTACTCACTATAGTACCATTACCAGGTTATTTAAATCTATTTTTTATTTATTTTTGTATTATTTCAGTCTTTATGTTAATCAATTCAGTAATTTTATCCACTTATTTTAATTAAAAAGTTTAGTTTAATCTTATTTTTTATTTTCCTAAAAAGCAGCAACACTTTACTTAAAGCCTTTATATATATAATGCATTATTAAAGTATTTTACTGCTTGAATTATGCACCTTATATTGCATTGTATGATCTCATTGCATTGTAATACATTATAATACACCTTTAGAAAGTATAATGCATTAAAATCAATACGTGACAAAACATCCCATTTTAGATCGGAAAATATTATAATGCATTTTAACTTTTGTTACGATTATTCATGAAAATATATTATGCATTATAATGTACATTATGAATACCTTTATACATAAAGGCTTTAAAGTCCCCCTGTAGTCAATACTTGTGTCCCTTAAAACTCATCTTTGATCACCAAAATAACATATTTAAGTGTTTTTTCTTGATAAAACTTCCTTAAAATATCTCGAATGTAACTCGACACCCTTCCCAGCAAACATCCCAGCCGTCCAATCACAGCCCAGACAACTTAAACAAGGCAAAATTTGGGCTGTCAATTAAAATTTAATAGACGTCTAAACCATAGCCCAAGAATAGACTAGTTATTTAATTTCTTTATCTAATTGATAACTAGTCTATTCTTGGGTTTAGACGTCTATTCAATTTTAATTGACAGCCCAAATTTTGCCTTGTTTTAGTCGTCTGGGCTGTGATTGGACGGCTATTAGACGTCTTTTAAACACAAAATTGCTTGCTGGGATGCCTCATTTAGTATGCGCGGCTCTATGAATATGCAAATGAGCCCCGCCTCCACTCACTCACTCAGCTCAGAGATCCACTGGTTGACGATCACACGTTGATCTGATTGGTTACAAGGTAGTTTGTGACGTCAGAAACACCAGCGATTTCAAAGCGTGTGTTTGAGACTGTCTTTGGTTCACTGCAGTTTTAAGGAGAAAATACTCAGCAATGCTGTCGACTTATGAACTTACACATGGTTTGTCTTAAAGCATATTAAAAACACCACTTGATTTTCACCACAAGGGGACTTTAAGGAAAGTGTTACCAAAACATCTAAATCACGCCGTCAGACATAAACCTATCAGGCAGCTGATTTGCATAATTTGCATATGCATCTATTATACCAACCCGGTCACACTAAATGCGTCTCTCTTGTGTTTATCGTGCAATTTATACGCAAAAATTTGTTTTTACGTGCATATGATACACATGGATAGGTTTAGGGTATGTTTAGTAGTGGTGTGGGGTACGTATGATACGCTTGGGTAGGATTAGTGGTGTGGGGTGCGTGTGTATTACACGCAATAAAGTGCGTATCATAAGCACGTAAAAACAAATTTTCGCGTATAAATTGCACGTTAAACAACGCGTGCATTATGAGATCAGGTTGATTATACACCATACTTTCCACACTTCCATCTCAGCCGAAGAGATTTGAAACGGGCCTGGATTTGACAGCTCAGACGACTAAAACAAGGCAAAATTTGGGCTGTCAATTAAAATTGAATAGACGTCTAATCCCAAGAATAGACTAGTTATCAATTAGATAAAGAAATTAAATAACTAGTCTATTCTTGGGCTATGGTTTAGACGTCTATTAAATTTGAATTGACAGCCCAAATTTTGCCTTGTTTTAGTTGTCTGGGCTGTGATTGGACGGCTATAGACATTAGGTTTAGGGTAGGTTTAGTAGTGGTGTGGGGTACGCATGTATTATACATTTGGGTGGGATTAGTGGTGTGGGGTACGCATGTATTATACGTTTGGGTGGGATTAGTGGTGTGGGGTACGCATGTATTATACGCTTGGGTGGGATTAGTGGTGTGGGGTACGCATGTATTATACGTTTGGGTGGGATTAGTGGTGTGGGGTACGCATGTATTATACGTTTGGGTGGGATTAGTGGTGTGGGGTACGCATGTATTATACGTTTGGGTGGGATTAGTGGTGTGGGGTACGCATGTATTATACGTTTGGGTGGGATTAGTGGTGTGGGGTACGCATGTATTATACGTTTGGGTGGGATTAGTGGTGTGGGGTACGCATGTATTATACGCTTGGGTGGGATTAGTGGTGTGGGGTACGCATGTATTATACGCTTGGGTGGGATTAGTGGTGTGGGGTACGCATGTATTATACGTTTGGGTGGGATTAGTGGTGTGGGGTACGCATGTATTATACGTTTGGGTGGGATTAGTGGTGTGGGGTACGCATGTATTATACGTTTGGGTGGGATTAGTGGTGTGGGGTACGCATGTATTATACGCTTGGGTGGGATTAGTGGTGTGGGGTACGCATGTATTATACGCTTGGGTGGGATTAGTGGTGTGGGGTACGCATGTATTATACGTTTGGGTGGGATTAGTGGTGTGGGGTGCGTGTGTATTACGCGCAATGAACTGCGTATCAAATGCACGTAAAAACAAATTTTCGTGTATAAATTGCACGTTAAACACAACGCGTGCATTATGAGATCAGATTGATTATACACCAAACTCTCCACACTTCCATCTCAGCCGAAGAGATTTGAAACGGGCCTGGATTTGACCGGGCTCTTGAGTGAATCCTCTCCTTCCTCGTTCTCCCTGAATGACGTGCTGTGGACGATCTGTGTTTTGAAGCGGTTCCTCTGGAGCCGGATCCTTCCGATGGAGGACTTCCGATACAGAGACCTCGGTTTCGCATCTCCTGCGATCTCCTCAGGGTGGTTCAGCAACCGGAGCGGGTTCAGGTTTGATGGAAGGACTCTGGGAAGCTTCCACCAGCCAGATCCCGACGCGTTCTCCATATCCGAATGCGTACAGTCCCCTATAATGTCTTTAATGTCCCCTGTGACGGTGTCTTTCAGGTACTGAGACGCTTTCTTCCCGCTGTAATCCCTCGCGTGTACATCAGCATCGTAAGCCCCGACCAGGAGCTTCACCACCTCGATGTGATTGTGCATGGCCGCGAGGTGCAGGGGTGTGTAGCCGGCGCTCGACCGCGCGTTTACGTTGATGCACACGTTGTTTCGCTTGGCGAAATCCACCAGCTTTGCGAAGAGCTCGAGTTTGCCTTGCTTGGCCGCCCAGTGCAGACACATGAAGCCGGTCACGAAGTCCCTCTTGGAGATGAGTGTGGGTTCACACACGAGCAGCCGCTGGAGACTGTCCCATTCTCCATCTGCCGAACACATCATCCACTCGTGCTCCAGCGGGTCTAGGGTTACCGACGCACAATCCTCATCCACAGAGGACGATCTAAACTCACTGTTTCTGCAGGACATGTGGCTGTGAGAGCTGCGGTGCACCAGTGAGCGTCTCACCTGCATGTGCATTACATGTACACATCAGATATTATCTTATGCATTATGTGCATTTGCACCATATATTATATGCATTATTAGCATTTGCATCATATATTATATGCATTATGTACATTTGCATCATATATTATATGCATTATGTGCATTTGCATAATACATTTTATGCATTATTAGCATTTTCATCATATATTATATGCATTATGTGCATTTGCATCATATATTATATGCATTATGTGCATTTGCATCATATATTATATGCATTATGTGCATTTGCATAATACATTTTATGCATTATTAGCATTTGCATCATATATTATATGCATTATGTGCATTTGCATCATATATTATATGCATTATGTGCATTTGCATAATACATTATATGCATTATTAGCATTTGCATCATATATTATATGCATTATTAGCATTTGCATCATATATTATATGCATTATTAGCATTTGCATCATTTATTATATGCATTATTTGCATTTGCATCATTTATTATATGCATTATTAGCATTTGCATCATATACTAGTATATGCATTATTAGCATTTGCATCATATATTATATGCATTATTAGCATTTGCATCATTTATTATATGCATTATTTGCATTTGCATCATTTATTATATACATTATTAGCATTTGCATCATTTATTATAAGCATAATTTGCATTATGCATTACAGTACGTGCATTTGGATTACATATTATATGCATTTATGTGTTATATGCATTACAGTACGTGCATTTGCATTATATATTATATGCATTTGGATTATATATTATGCATTACAGTATTTGCATTTTCATTATATATTAATATGCATTATGTGCATTTGGATTATATATATGGTATAGATTATACATTCCATGCTTTATGTGCATTTACATTATATATTACATGCATTTGGATTATATATTATATGCATTACAGTATTTTAATTTTATATTATATGCATTACGTGTATTCGCATTATATATGCATTTTGATTATATTATATGGATTACAGTATTTGCATTTTCATTATATTTTAATATGCATCATGTGCATTTGGATTATAGTTATGTGTTAAGGTATGTGCATTTGCATTATATGCGTTTGGATTATATATTAATATTCTTTATGTGCATTCGTATTATATGTATTGTAGTATGTGCATTTGCATTATAAATTATATGCATTTACATGATATAGTATGTGCATTATGAGCACTTACTGTACATTATACATTATTTTCATTATGTACATTTGCATTATATATGATGTGCATTTGCATTATATATTACGTGCATATGCATTATGTGCATTTGTATTACACATTATATGCATTATATTCCAGGTATTTGCCCCAGTCAGTCTCACCTGAGGAGAACTGCTCTTCATGAGCTCTATGAAGTTCTTGCGGCTGGTTTTCGGGGTGCTGGTCTCCTCAGACTGTCCATCATGTGACTGTGCACCATCCTCAGAAGAGCCCAGCAAACTGCGCTGAGATCCCCTCGATGTTCTCCGGCGAATAGTGATGACCTGTGATGATGATGATGATGATGATGATGTTGTGACGCAAGCGTTGCCAGCTGGAGCCTCCAACTCCAGTTCTCCTGCCCTAGATTCCGGCTGTCCGGTTGGCTGGGCATTGGAAAGCTCTGGAACACTTGATTTGCTATCATATTCATTTGATCCCTCTGAGAGATCACAGTGAGAAACTGAAGAACTGTCTTTCTCGATCAGTGCGATGTCTGACACACACACCTCCTCACATTCAGCATCTCTCACAGTCACAGCGCCTGCTTGCACCTCAGATTTTATATTCAGATCATGTTTTTCACCCGTTTCTGCCTTAACATTGCCGTTCTCTCCCAAATGCAAAGCATTCAATCCTTTATTTACGTCTTCATCATCATCATCATCATTATCATCCACATCATCGGGCTTCTCATCCTGCGCGCGCCCGCTCCGTATCTCCGCGTATCTGTACTTCTTCTTCAAACACACCACTTTGTCCCCGTTTTCCTGCTTCACGTACGCGATATTGTCCACAAAACGCTTAAATCTCTCTTTTAACACGGCTCGCTTCGTATTTTCACTGCTTAGGAAGACTTTGAAATGCGCTATCAAGTCCTTGTTTTTCACACGCCCCCCGTTTTCCAATAGAAAGTCCAGAACGGATTCTTGCGTGCACTCCGTCGCCATTATATCATGTTTTATATTTATATAAGCGAATGAATAAATTAACGTCATCGGACATCGATAAATCGTTTGTCTGGGCGTCTTATATTAAATGCAGGTTGTAGATGAGATTGAGTACTGTACGCAATGTGTCAGATAGGGGTCGGTAGAGCTTATAATGATGTTTGCCTCCTAGCAACTCCTCCTGGGATAATAGAATCACTAACTCCTCCTGGGATAATAGAATCACTAATGTGAAACTGGAGTACAGGAACCTTCATTCTGGCTCAAACGCGCTCGGCGTTAACACTGCAGGCGGCTTCGGGTTGAGCCAAAATGGATTCCAGTTACATCTCTACAGCACTCAGGGCGAGTCCGTACTTGGAACGTACCACTTTGCTGGGACAAGGGGGTTTGAGAATGTTCTGAGCGTTAGAGGTATTATTTAACGAAGTCGACAATGCGTTGTAGCTTTCGTTTGGGTTAAAATGTTATACATGTAAATGAAAGTGCTCGCTAACATATTTGGCACGTGAAGTCGTTATACTCTGTCGACTAAAATTCAGACAAAACCCTCTCAAAAACTGCGAAATGGTAGCGCAGATGTTCCCAGTGGTGTGTCAGCTGGAATTATTTGGACGAGGCGGGTCACAGCAACTTTTGACTCTCACCCGAAAGAGAACCGACATTTCACCAAATATTTGCAATTTTCCTGCGCGCAAATGGCATCCCCTGATGTGGTTCGACAGATGGTACGTTTGAGATCAACATATTCCAGGTTCTGACTCTTTTCTTGTTTCTATGACTGTGTGAAGTTTGGGACAAGTGGGAGTGAGTTGGCGTGAGCGCGCTTGGGAGTGTCTGGACCTGAGCTCAACTATTTCACTCACTGGCGCGCGCGCGCTCCTCTTTTATACAAACAAGATGAATACAAACATCCGATTAATCGTTTCGAATATAGTTATCTGATTTATCAATTTGAATACATGTATCTGATTTATGAATCTGAATGAGGAACCTAAATATATGTATCAATAATCATTCAAAATACAAACATGCAAATAATCGATTCGAATATAGTTATCAGATTTATCTATTAATACGTGTATCTTATGTATGAATCTGAATGTGAAATCTAGCCTAAATCCAGTACTAGTCAAAAGTTTGTAAAATTACTATTTTTAAATGTGAATTTTGAAAATAGTCTCTTATGCTCATCAAGGCTGCATTTATTTGATCAAAAATACAGAAAAACAGTAATATTGAGAAATATTATTCATTTTAAATAATGGTTTTCTAATTTATTTCCTAATGCAAAGCTGAATTTTCAGCATCATTACTCCAGTCTTCAGTGTCACATGATCCTTTAGAAATCATTATAAAATGCTGATTTAATACTCAGTTATTATCAATGGTGGAAACAGTTGATAATATTTCAGTTGATGTTTTTTTTTTATTATTATAATTTTTTTTAGAAGTATGCTAGACTAGTCTGTGAAGTTAAACCTGTTAGGAATATTTGATGTTCTGTTAAAGCAATTAGGGATGCACAATATATTGGCCACCGTAACACCATCTGCTGATAGCCTAGGCATACATGTTAATTTTTAATGTTATGGTTATCGGCCTGATAAGAAAATTTGGCTGATATATTAAAGCTTATTATTACCTTCAGCTGAGACACTTCAGATGCGCACGGTTCAACATGATGGGTTTGAATTGCTTGAAATATGATTGGATCACACAATTATAATAAGAACATCATTATAATTGTCTGCATGATGAGATTTTTGTTTTTGTTATCAGGCTCTCACAAATTATATAAAAATTTGGATTTAGATTTATCGTCCAATATTATCGGCTTTCAAATATAAAGAAATTATCGTTATCATCAGCCAATATTTTTATATCGGTGCATCCCTAAAATCAATTATTGCTATACATCTATAGTTATATAGAATATTCAGCAGAACTAGAAGTCTGAGACCACATTGAGAATCTTTTAAAATTGAAAGATGTGAAACTGTTAAGTATGAGTTATGACATCTATGAACTGGAGTCAGTCGGATAGAGACATGTTTGAGAGGCTGAAAAGCAGCTTGTAGCTCTCGCTAGGTTTCCAAAACTGCATTTAGCAGCGGTCAGTGTCACAGCGAGGTTTCCTCGGTCATGTTCTCACTCACTCGTCTCTTCCAGGACAAGAACGCCCGTCCACTGGCTCTATCAGGACATGTTGGGTTTGACAGTCTGCCAGATCAGCTGGTGAACAAGTCCACGAGTCAGGGATTCTGCTTCAACATCCTCTGCATTGGTAAGAAACGTGACAGGAAAGTACTAGAGATGTACATTATGGTAGTTTGAACTGACTGACAGAAGCGGCTGCCAAAAATGAACTGAAAAGGTAGACATTATTTTTATGGTTGCTTGTTTCTGGCTCGGAATATTCAGGCACTTTTTATCTCACAATTCTGGCTTTTTTTCCCAGGATTGCAAGTTTATATCTTATATTATAATAATTGTGGGATATAAACTTTTTTTCTTGCATTTGAGAGTTTATACTCCACAATTCTTTTTATCTCACAATTCTGGCTTTTTTCCTCAGAATTGTGATCGCAATCCTGATTTTGTCTTACAAGTCTTTGCATGAAAAAAGTCATCTGACTTTTTTCATGCAAAGACTTGTAAGACAAAATCAGGGTTGCGATCACAATTCTGAGGAAAAAAGAATTGAGTTTATATCACAATTCTGAGGAAATGGTCAGAATTTTGGGAAATAAATTCGCAGTTGTGAGAAAAAAGTCACAATTGTGGGATATAAACTCAGAATTGCGAGAAAAAAGTTAGAATTGTGGGATATAAATTCGCAATTGCGAGGAAAAAAGTCAGAATTGTGGAATATAAACTCACAATTGCGAGAAAAAAGTTAGAATTGTGGGATATAAACTCAGAATTGCGTGAAAGTCATAATTGTTGGAAATAAACTCACAATTGCGAGGAAAAAAGTCAGAATTGTGGGATATAAAGTCAGAATTGTGTGAAAATAGTCAGAATCGTGGGATATAAATTCACAATTGCGAGAAAAAAGTCAGAATTGTTGGAAATAAACTCACAATTGCGAGGAAAAAAGTCAGAATTGTGTGAAAATAGTCAGAATCGTGTGATATAAACTTGCAATTGAAAGAAAACATGAAAAAATATATATATATTTATATTTATTATTTTTTTTATTTATTTTTTTTTACAAGCAAATTGGCCAATTCCGATACTGGTTAACGATTTAAAAAATGTGTTTTAAGTAAATGTGTTCTATTACAGGCTTTTGACAAACAAATCTGTAGCCATTTGAAATTAGAGGCAACCACTGAATTCACGATCCAAACAAAGATGCTACACACATGTAACTTGAGCAGTTGTTTTTTATTTAAATTAGATTGTATAATTTTAAGATGTAAAGCAATAACAGAATGGTCTGCTTTCTTATGGACCAGCAGCTATTTAGCATTTTTACCGCTGTACACAAAGGCCTGGGTTAACATCCTTTTTACAGATTTCATAATATTTCCACACAAATTACATTTTTGGAAATGACTGCAAGTCCGGAATAAAGATCGGCCAAAATAGATAAAAAAAAATTGGCCGGCTGCCGATTTTTCACAGTTAACATCTCTAATTGTGGGTTTTTTTCTGAGGAAAAAAGTCAGAATTGTGGGATATAAACTCAGAATTTCGAGAAAAAAGTCAGAATTGTGGGATATAAAGTCATATATTATATCGTAAATCTTTCTTTTTCACAGGTGAAACTGGGATTGGCAAATCAACATTGATGGACACGCTTTTCAACACCAATTTTGAGAATTTCGAGTCTTCTCATTTTGAACCGAAGGTGAAGTTGCGAGCGCAGACGTACGATCTTCAGGAGAGTAATGTTCGTCTGAAGCTCACTGTGGTTAATACCGTCGGCTTTGGCGATCAGATGAACAAGCAGGAGAGGTCAGTCCTGTTAATAACATTAATAACATTAAGTATGTGAACATGCACTTTAGAGCTGCATGATTCTGGATAAATTAATAATCATGATTTTTATTTAATTTTTCAAATTGAGATCATGTTTCTAATCAGACAACTAAACAAAATAGCATGTAATTTACTAGATGTTCTTACAAAATGTTAATTGCTGCAGTCTATTTAATAAAATATTTAATTATTCTGAATTAATTATTTAAAAAAAACCTGTTTGAGTGAATGATTCAATGACTCACTCATAAAGACCTTGTTACATTACTGGATGAATCAGCATTTTTGAAGGAATCTCTTGAATGAAATGACTCACATTTTTTAAGTCACTTGTCGCCACCTACTGGTGTAACGATGTAATTGAAACAATCGTTATTTGAAGCAACAAGTTACTTCCAAAAGTTGATTTACTCTATTACGATCACTACCGTAGACATCAGTGTTGTTTATATCCGAACTATAAACTTTTATCCAGTACTTCTGTGATAATATGAATTATTGTAAGACATAATGATACAGTGTGGTTGAAAAGACTGTTTGTGAAGCTGTTTCATATCTATACATGACAACGGCTCTCTCTGGCTCAGTTCAATTTCTATCAAACTAAAACAATAATTTTGACCGTTTAAAATATCTATATCTATAAAATATCCGTTTAAACTATTCTGTTTGTTTTTTTTTACTGAAATTGCCAGACCTGAATAATGCAATTGTTCCTTAACTTAATTCAGCAAGATATTGCATCAGTCCGTATGCATTATTTAAGTCAAATATTTACACAATGTTTCAAAGCAGCTTTAATGCTTATAATATCTTAATTTCCTCATGCCTTATAGTCGCATTTAGTAGTTTAAAGCTGGGCGATATTAGTTTATATTTTGCAATAATATAATTAATAAAGCAGTTGAAATGCTCCTGTTTTACACACACAATATATAAAGTATATATACATACACACACACACACGATTCACCTTTCTTTTCTCCCTCTAGTATTGTACATTTTAATAAAAAAATAAAGCAGTTGAAATATAAACTATATATCGCTTTAAGTAAATATTGCTATACAGTATATATCACTTTATGTCACTGTATTGGATGTATGCGGATAAAACTGTTGCTCGACTGCACAAAAACCCACACTATTTTGATTGTAGAATTATGTAAATGACCTCACTGGCTCAACCAATGGCATTAGTTTGTGGGAGTGGCCAGTTCTTCCTGTTTACCATGACCAATGGCAGACAGGGAGAGTATTTTGAATTGTGCAATTGTGTTTGAATGCACTTTTTTTATTTGATAGTGATGCACCATTGTGGTATTACATTATTTACATTCATTCACTTTTAATGAAAAATCATATTTTAGAAAAAAAAAAAAACATTTGTGCATGTATTGAAGTTCTGCCTCTTTTCCAGTTACCAGCACATAGTGGATTACATTGACACACAGTTTGAGTCGTACTTACAAGAGGAGCTGAAGATCAAGCGCTCTCTTCATAACTACCACGACTCCCGGATCCACGCCTGCCTGTATTTCATCGCTCCCTCTGGACACTCGCTCAAATCCTTAGATCTGGTCACCATGAAGAAGCTGGACAGTAAGGTTAGACCGTCATGTTTTACACTAATGTGTTTGATACTAACAGCCAACATTCACAAGTTAAAGGGGTGGTTGATTGATTACACTTTTCTAACTTTAGTTAGTGTGTAATGTTGCTGTTTGAGCATAAACAACATCTGCAAAGTTACAACGCTCAAAGTTCAAAGCAAAGGGAGATATTTGCTTTTAAAGAAATCGCTTTTTAAGGACTACAACAAACGGCTGGTAGAGACTACACCACATTCCTCCCGGGTTAGTGACATCACAAAACCTAAAATTTACATAAACCCCGCCTCTGGGAACACGGTTTATAGATTATCATGACTGAATATGCTAATCAATGACACATCAGCTACATAAACTCATCAACTAACCATTCCGAAATGTTGTCTACATGTTGTCACTTCTTCTTGAGTCTCTCCATCTTTGTCTAACTCCGGTTTGAACATAAAAGGCTAAAAGTTTTAGACATTTTCAGGACACAAGCTCTTGTTGCTCCGCCTCCTGTGCCGGGAGCAGCAGCTTATTTGCATTTAAAGGGACAGACACAGAAACGACATGTTTTTGCTCACCCTCAAAAAGTGATCATTTTAACATGATATATAAAAATATCTGTGGGGTATTTTGAGCTAAAACTTGACATACACACTCTGGGGCCATCAGAGACTTATTTTACATCTGAAAAGGGCATTATACCACCCCTTAAAACGTAAATCAATTTATTTCAGCATGATTCTTTAACCCTGTTGTGCTTGGATCCGTTTGACCCACATTCGATTTTCAAACTGACTGAAACACTGTTTAAACTATTTATTTCTTTAAATGTTTGTGTATATTTCTCATTCAGGTTCATGTGTGCTGCATGCAAATTTTTTACACAGTTCGACAATATTTCATGATATATAATATAATATAATGCAGTCTGATTAAACCCACAAACCATTTCATATGAACGAAGACCTTTGACAATCCTTGTGTACTTTATAACAGTGTTTTTCTATATTCTTTGACTAAATGTAATTAAAACGTAAATGGCACACGATTATCTTAATTGCGATTAGATCGAATACCCATGATTAGGCGATTAATCATTAATCACGACAGGCCTGTTTGTTTTGTCTTTTGTCATTGGTTTCCATGCAATTTGCCAGAAATCAACACTTTAAAAAAACAGAAAACCTTTTATTGTAGCTTGTCAATCACTAAAATAATAAATGCATCAGAACTTATTAAACTTAAAGGTGCATTAAGCAAGAATCTGAGTTTTTGCAGAACTATGCCACCTCTGGCGGCAAGTGAAACTGCAGCCAGAGATGTGCACGCTCATGGACCACACGCACACGCACGCTTGCACGAGCACGAGCTGTTCATAACCAAAGGAGCATCAGCCGCAAATCTTTTGTTTACAATCATAATGTCTTCAGAGGTAATAAAGTTATAAATCTGCAAGTCATTTTAAATATGTGAAAGGAAAGGCAATTGAGTAAATTACACACTTATGTGTGAGGGAAAAACGGGGGTAGTAGAAAACTTCGTTTTTTATTTCCATCTATCTCCATGTTGAACTGTGTTATGTGTTTACTGTATCCACTTATGATTGTATTATTATGGAAACACGTTCATGAACAATATAAGTTGTTACTTTGTAAAAGCTCAAAGCACAGTCGGTCAAAAAAGTACACTCAATTGTCTCAAGGTAATAAACAATTAAATGGCACTATGACGTTACCATAAAAGCCAAACAGGCTAATCCGCCGAAGATTTGCGGGGGTTTAGCCTGTTTTATTGATCTGCTAAGTAGCATATTCCAATAGCAATACATCCTAATTAAGCAGTAATTTGCTCAAAATTTGTGTCTAATTATCTAACTTATATATCAGCATTTTATATCACACTCAAGATATTTGAACCGTTTTAATCGAATAGCAAATCATTAAACTACATGTAGTGCAGACCGGAGATCTCTCCATTTATTGAAAGCCTTCCCTATGTTTACTCTCGTCTTATTCCGACGCCTGTCTGAGTCCAATTTTGCCCTTTTGGTTGCACTAGAGACAAGTTTTCTTTTTTTTTATCTTGCGTGGAGTTTGCGTTGGTGTTTGAAATGAACTACAAGCAGGTCTCTTACAATCCATCTTCTACGGAGAATGCCGGCGAATACACAAACCTGCCAGACATAGCTATGTGAGCGTGCCGTGAACGCGCATGACGTCATGCCCAGTCTAAAATTCCGGCCCGAATCCCTCTTATTTATTTTACTTTACAGGATTATAGAGACAATCTCAGTGATCAGAGAAGGGCTCATTCAGCCCATCAGGCAATTGTTTAAGCATGTATGGGTTAGAAAACGGGTATTTTTAACATGAAAAGTTGCTTAATGCACCTTTAAAGGGGTGGTATAATGCCCTATTCACAAAATGTAAAATAAGTCTTTGATGTCCCCAGAGTGTGTGTGTGAAGTTTTAGCTCTAAATACCCCTCAGATATTTTTAAAGCATGTTAAAATTGTCACTTTTTGAGGGTGAGCAAAAACGCACGTTTTTGTTTCTGTCCCTTTAAATGCAAATGAGCTGCTGCTCCCAGCACAGGGGGCGGAGCTTCAACACACACATGCACTGAAAATTTCAAAAACTTTTAGCCTTTTATGTTCAAAGCGGAATCAGACAATGATGGAGAGACTCAAGAAAGTGACAACATGTAGAATACAACATTTCTGAATGGTTAGTTGATGAATTTATGTGGCTGATGTGTAAACTATAGTCATTAATTAGCATATTCTGTCATGATAATCAATAAATCGTGTTCAGGGGGCGGGATTTATGTAAATTTTAGGGTTGGTGATGTCACTAACCCGGGAGGAATGTGGTGTAGTCTCTACCAGCCGTTTGTTGTAGTCCTTAAAAAGCGATTTCTTTAAAAGAAAATATCTCTGTTTGCTTTGAACTTTGAGCGTTGTAACTTTGCAGATGTTGTTTATTTCTCAAACAGCAACATTACACACTAACTAAAGTTAGAAAAGTCAAATCATAATCAACCACCCCTTTAAGTTAACTTTTTGTTGACATGTTAATAAATCAAAACAAAATGAAAGCGGAAAAAAACTGCGCTACTCATTTCTGCGTCACGGACCGTTTAATAGTTCTAACCAATAATAGACAGCGCAGAGCTTCTCTCGCCAGTCGCGGGCGGATCTCGATCACGCAACACCGTCACATCGTGGACATCCAGTGAAGAAATCCATTGAGTTCGCGACAGAATTAATAACATCGTTGCGAGATCCAGTGAGAAACATTCAGATTCAACGCAGAATTCTCTGTTATAAACCATATCAGATCAAACAGCGCTAACGTGGAAACCAGGAGAAACATGTGCCATGAACGAACAAGTTATAGAAGGCTTTAGGTCCACAGATCAGCAACATTCACCATGGATTTAATGTAGTAACACTAACTATAACGGTATACTGTGGTTATAACAGTAGCCTACACATATCTTTTTCCAGCACTTCAAAACTATAATATCATATTTAAATGTTATTTTTAATGTGTTGACCAAAACATTTTTTGTTCAACCTTTAAAGATTGTCTCTATTTATAAAACTAAAAGTTTCAAGAAGTAGGAAAACTCACACTTATTTAAAAAAATAAATAAAATTAAATTACCATTGTAAACATAGCTGCTGAGGGCGCTTATTGGCTATTTTCAATCCCTAATATCTATTTTGTCACTCATTTTGCTATTGAATTAATATTAAGACATTATGTATGATAATAGTTCAAGTTAATTTTATCTACACCTCAAATTAAGCTCAGTGCTTTGTCATCCCACAGTGCTACCAGATACTTTCTGTAGAACTTAGTGCCGCTGCCCTCAAATGTTAGTCTGGAGCCCTCTGAACTTAAAATAAAACTGCACATTGTAATTTCTGTACGTTAAGTCTATTTATTATCAAAGCATTTGTCAGTAATACAGTTATTTTTGGGGGAAATGTGAATAATTGCATTGCAAGGTGATTTAAGATGTGCCCCTAAATTTTCTGCTTGCGCTCCTAAAATTTTAAGTCAGGGGCTACAGCGCTCCTAATAAAAAAAGTTAGTCTGGAGCAGACAAAAAGGTAGAATTAGTACAAAATAGCAATTAATACTATTACACAAAGTATAAATAATGTTAGATATTATTTATACTTGTAGTTATTTGCATCCCAATGTGCAAATAGTCACTACAAGTGGTCATGTTTGTGCAGCTAATTTTGAACATAAAAAATATTGACCTCTAACACAATAGAAATAGATGTTTTAGTGTTTTTCATAGTGACATTTTTAGCCAAATTGCACGGATTCCATTTCCATTTTTGCAAATTTGACCCAGTTTTGTAACACAAAAGGAGGGAGGGTTAATTGACGTGAAAAGTCGTGCATTCTGGGTTGTTGTTGTAAATTAATCTTGTAAATACCAGATGGTTCAGACATGACCTGAAGGCTCGAGTAGATAAGATTATTCCTGCTCTGACCTTCTGTGGCTGAAGAAAGCGGTCAGGACTGATTTATCTGCTCAGTGTCTGGATCAGATGGTCTGAGATTGAGTAAACCTGCTGGAAAACTTATTTTTAAAATCCTCTAATTCAGTGTGATGAAGCAGCAGCACAGATTTTATGTTTACAGATACATGTTAGATTAAACTGGGAAGGGTCATAGCACTTGCATATTGCTAGTTTCACTGCTTCTATTGTTGTCATTTGTAAGTCATTTTGGATAAAAGCGTCTGCTAAATGAATAACTGTAAATGCAATATAATAGTAATTAAGGTTGGGCTTCGTTTGAATAGAGACCATCTTTGTTCTCTGTAAGCAGAAGGAATGTCTGAAATGTTCGTTCTGAAACCGAACCTGTGGTTTCTCTATGTTTGAGTTCTCAGTCTGTTCTCGCTCTGCTTCTGTTTCTCAGGTCAACATCATTCCCGTCATCGCTAAAGCCGACACCATCTCCAAGAGCGAGTTACACAAGTTCAAGATCAAGATCATGAGCGAGCTGGTCAGCAACGGCGTGCAGATCTACCAGTTCCCGATTGACGATGAAACGGTGGCGAAGATCAACACGGCGATGAATGTAAGTTATGAAGATCACATTAAAATAAATATATATTTAAGAAATATTTGCATGTACTGTATATTAGGGATCGTTTACTATCACGATACTTGGTTGCTGATATGATATGTATTGCGATTTATTTGTATTTATTTTGTATTTATTTTTTTAATTGTGATTCTACAAGTATTGCGATTCGATATTGCAATATATAGCTTTTTTTTTTTTTACACTAGACCATCGGGAAAAGTTAAATCATACACTTATACAGACTGTACATGATGTATAGGATGAGTCATATTTACAAAAACAACTCATCACATCTTTCTGACTTTTATTTCAGAAGCATCACATTCTCTTAAAAAAATTATTCAATAACAAATACATTTTTTAACAGTCACTTGTCGCCACCTAGTGGTGAAACAATGTAATCGATAAATGCGCTATTTTAAGCTACCGTAGACATCTGTGTTCATATTTGAACTTTAAACTTTCATCCCAGTACTTCTGTGATAATTTGAACTATTGAATAACAGAAATAATGATACTAGTATGATGAGGTTAAAAAGACCTTTTGTGAAGCTGTTATATGACTACTCTCTCTGGGTCAGATTTGAATGTTGCGATATGATTTTGTCAAAGGTTTAATAGACAGACGAAATGGAAGAAGTTTGCGTGGGTGTTTGAATCAAGATCACAGTCTTTTAAAGATGAATCGTGCAGCCCTACTGTCTTATCTCTCTCTCTGCATACGAGTAGCGAAGGCTTTTCAGTGCGTTCAGTCTCACGTCTCTTCCACGCGAACACTTGGGATATTACTAAACACTCATAGATAACGACACATTTTATCCTCTGTTGGAACAAAAGTGGCTAACTTCTGTCAACCTCGTCTATAAGAAAGGACAAAAATAAAGCAATTTAATGTGAAAAATATCGATTCTGTAATAAAGATATACTGTATATTTATGCATAATTTTCTTTTATTTAAATATTTTTTATATAATTAACACATTTTCCTTAAATACATACAGGCATGAAGAATCTTTTTCAAGGAAAAAACGTTTAAATATGTTATTTTGGTCATCAAAGATGTGTTTTAAGGGATAAAATGATTGACTACAGGGGCACTGTAATGGTACTCTTATGGCGCTTTTCCACTACACAGTACCGGCTCGACTCGACTCGACTCGGCTCTGTTTGGTTTTCCACTGTGTAAAAGTTGTACCTGTACCTGCTTCCAGGTACTTTTTTTCGTACCACCTCCGGCGAGGTTCTAAGCGAGCTGAGGCGATACTAAAATGTGACGTGAAAACAAAGCAGACTGCTGATTGGTCAGAGAGAATCGTCACTATTCACTGCGTCATCATTGCACACGCCAGACGGAGTATCCTGAATAAAAAACAACAAAAACAAAAACATCCAAAAACAGCATACACTCGATTTCCTCCATTGTCCTGTGTGTGTGGGTAGCGGGTGTGTCTCGCGCGTCTCGCGTAAAAGATTAAGTCACGGCAGTTTCCTGCGGCGTCGCTATGACGACCAGGTACTATTGTGGAGGTACTATCTGCAATGGAAAACGGAGCGAAAAGCGAGCCGAGCCGAGTCGAGTTGAGCTGGTACTGGTAATGCAAAAGCGCCATTAGGGCCCTTTCACACCTACCTTGTTTGGTCCGGATTTTCAGACTTTTCAGTTTAATCCGAATCAAAATTACGGGTGTGAAACCTCCCCCGGATCACGATCCGGATCAAACTGAACAAAGGACTTCCAGACCTTTTACAGGAAGTTCCGGTGATTCCCGCAGGATTGCTTGAGTCTTCTCCTCCTTTCCTGCCGGCGACGATAAGATGTTCGCACAACGAGGACGTACATTTGGCGAATTTGAACTAGGGCTGCACAATATATCGAAAAATTATCATTATCGCGATAATAGTATATGCGATATCCGTATCGCAGAGAGGTGCGATAAATTGCATTTATTTTATGTGCCAAGCATTTGTGTGATGTATGCATGCATAGGTTGTTTATCCAAATTCGACCAATCAAATGGGGCCTTACTATCTTTATACCCGCCTCCCCAGTAGGTGCTATTATGCTATTGGCTAGATCAGGCCCAAAGGGGAACCTAGTGGCTCAGAGCCGAGAGTGGAAAATAAAAACTAATGGCGGGAGTAGAGACAAGCGAGGAAAATGACAACAGTGAAGAACCTGTGCCTAAAGGGAACTGTACGTCTGAAATATGGCAATATTTTGGCTTCAATAGAGAAGACGTGTCATAAATGCAGGTACTGTGAAAGGAGCCGTTCACATATCGCGTCTAAAAACGCTTGGAAAGCGTGGCCGCGCCGCTATCTCCTTCTTTCCACAAGTGCTTGCGTCTGTTGTTGCTATGCAACCATGACCTGCGTGAGCTTGTGGAAATCTGTAAAGTTGAGATGTTCTCATCTTGTCGCGGCAGCATACGCGGGCCTGGGAAAATGTGCTTCCATTTTGAAATGCTTGCCTGCATTTGAAATAACGAATTTGCACGCGCAAAAACGCAACGTGAACATAAGTGACGGTGTCACTAAGTCGTGCCGAAAAATGTTGACCACGTCGAGAGGAAGGTCGACACCATGTTATATAACCCTAACCTACACCACGTTATATGAAGACTTCAGAAAGTGTAAGCCCAAATCTACCAAAACTGCTAATGCCAAGTAACAATAACAGAGTCTCACAGACAACCATTAATCAAAGTGTTGCAAGTGTAACGTTAAACTCCTGATGAAAAAACTGAGATATTCTTCTGAAGATCAGAAGAATATCTATTAGCCTGCCTGTTTATTTTAGTGTGATCATTACATATATACATGATAAAAAAAAAAAAATATTGCATTTCTCTGGGGAAATGTTATATCGCAAGAAATAACGATCGTTATCAGCAATACTCAACAACAATATCGCATATTTTCCCAGTATCGTGCAGCCCTACTAAAGACCAGATACACAGAATCCTGTTCGTGTCGAGACTCGGTGTCTATGGAGGAGAGTTTATGCCACTTGCAAAGCAAAAACAAACAATCTCTTGTGATCCGTGAATGCATCTCTGACTTACTGTACGTGATCTCACTGCGTCTGTCATGGGAAAGCAACATGTGCTGTCGTGAATAATTAAGAGAAGTGTCTTCTCATAGGAAAAGGACACGCTGTCTCATGAATAATTGAGGATTAAGATTTTAAACCACTTTGTCCTGCAGTTAAAATTAGTAGATGCTTCTCTGGTGTGCAGAGACTGACAGGAAGTGTAGTTTAAGTGTTTCATGGCCCTTTAAAACTGAAGGATGGTGTATTTTGTAAGTGTCCTTGTTATGAGTTTGTCAATGCTTTTGTTTGCTCTTCCAGGGTCATCTCCCGTTTGCTGTTGTTGGCAGTACGGAGGAGGTGAACATCGGGAACAAAATGGTCAAGGCGAGGCAGTATCCCTGGGGAGTCGTGCAGGGTGAGGCTGTGATCAGCGATTGACAGACAGGATGATGCTCACAATCAGAGAAAGGGATTTCCTGGAATGATGTGTGTTATCGTACTTCTGAGGGGCATATTTGGCGTGTGTGTGTGTGTGTGTGTGTGTGTGTGTGTGAGATGCCCTCTGGTGATCAGATGGATATGGTGTGT